>CM074726.1:162395443-162995443 GCA_037306005.1 Rhinophrynus dorsalis | reverse complement strand
TTCCTATTCTGCAACTCTGCACAGTACACAGAATGTGCTGCTAAACTGCGGCGAAGCACACTGAATGGAATATGTGACTTTGATATTTTAGTTTGAAGACTTAACAGTATTTCTTCCTATTCTGCAACTCTGCACAGTACTCAGAATGTGCTGCTAAACTGCGGCGACGCACACTGAATGGAATACGTGACTTTGATATTTTAGTTTGAAGACTTAACAGAATGTGCTCTAATCTGCAACTTTGCACACTAAACAGAATGTGCTCTAATCTGCAACTTTGCACACTAAACAGAATGTGCTCTAATCTGCAACTTTGCACACTAAACAGAATGTGCTCTAATCTGCAACTGTGCACACTAAACAGAATGTGCTCTAATCTGCAACTTTTCACACTAAACAGAATATTTTTTTTTTTTTTTTTTTTGTTTTTTTCCCCCCACACAAAATAACCTGCTGCCCCACACACAGTAGTCCTAAAAAGGACTTTTGGTTCTTTTTTGTCACAATTTTTTTTTTTCCTCCCTACACTGCCTTTCCCTTCCTATCCTCAGCTCTCCCTGGCTCAGACTGAGCCGAACTCGATGGTCAGGTGCTATACAGCACCTGACCACGGGTTCTGGCCAGCCAATCAGTGTAATGCCAGCAGCCAACATGGCTGCTGGCATTACACCGATGTCAGAGCCTCCCTGCACGTTTATTGGCTGCGCAGCAGCCGCAAAACGTGCGGGGAGGAGACCCGAACATGGCGGGCGAGCACATGCGGTACTCGTACGAGTACCGCCATGTGCCGAGCAGAGCGATGCTCGAGCCGATCCGAGCATCGGCCGAGCATGCTCGCTCAACACTACTCATTATCTATCTCATATCTATCTATCTATCTATCTATCTATCTATCTATCTATCTATCTATCTATATCTCATATCTATCTATCTATCTATCTATCTATCTTATATCTATCTCATCTATCTATCTATCTATCTAGCTATCTATCTATCTCATATCTATCTATCTATCTATCTATCTATCTATCTATCTATCTATCTATCTATCATATCTATCTAGCTATCTAGCTATCTCATTATCTATCTCATATCTATCTATCTATCTATCTATCTATCTATCTATCTATCTATCTCATTATCTATCTCATATCTATCTATCTATCTATCTATATCTCATATCTATCTATCTATCTAGCTATCTATCTCATTATCTATCTCAGATCTATCTATCTATCTATCTATCTATCTATCTAAATGGAAGTGTTAGATAAGTCTAACCCACTGTGACACAACCTTTAGCTCTTGAGCCATTGGATACTGCAACTCACAACATCCCCAATCAGCCACCGTGGATAGTGGGAGTTGAAGTCTCCAACAGCCGGAAAGCCAAAACTTGCCTCGCCCCGGTCTATCCCGTCTGCTGGAATGACCGTTGAGTGAATTTATGTTGTTTGTGATGTTTTTGGCGGTGAAAGAGAGGGGAAAAAACTGTTCAGTCAATAAATGATTTAGATAAAATCCAGATGGAATCCCTGAGGGATGTTTATCAGGGGTTAATGGAACACTGACCTGCAGAGTGTCGCTGGCAGAGAGGGGTTAATGTAGAGACGCTAGCGATGCAGAGGATGAGGGGGTGAATCTGTGAATGGGATTTTTGGAATGAATTGTGAGATCGTGTGCTAGGTCTGTGCTGATACGTGCAGACCATTACATGAACATATGGATGTTATACAGTATGACACACATGATCTAACTGAATGTAATTATCTCCCCTTTCTTCTCTTGTCTCCCCTGTCTATTTAAACCTTTATCTGTTTTTTGACATCACATTACACAAAAACACATTGTTTCTACACCCCCTCCCTACCACCTCTCACCACTCCCCCCTCCCTACCACTTCTCTCCACTCCCCCTCCATTCCTACCACCCCTTTCCACTCCTCCTCCCTACCACTTCTCTCCACTCACCCTTCCTACCACCCCTTTCCACTCCTCCTCCCTACCACTTCTCTCCACTCCCCTCTCTACCACCTCTCTCCACTCCCCCTTCCTACCACCTCTCTTCACTCTCCCTCCCTCCTTCCCTCCCACCCCTCTCCACTCCGCCTCCCTTCCACCTCTCTGTGCTCCCCCTACCTACCACCTCTCTCCACTCCCCCTCCCTACCACCCCTTTCTACCTCTCTTCCCCTACTGACAACTTATCCTCTGCCCCCCTATCTCCCCTTTCTGCCTCCTCCCATCTCCCTCCCTCTATCTCTTCCCTGTCTCTTACCCCGCTCTCTCAAACCTTTCTGCCTCCCCCATCTACTAACATATCCCTCCTCTCTACCCTCCCTCTCTGCCTCCATCTACTCCTGTCTATCCTCAACCTTCTTCTCTCTCACCCCACCTCCTCCAACTCTATACTTCCCCTCCCTACCACCTCTCTCTGCCTCTATTCCCCTCCTTACACCTCTACCCCCACCTTTGCCCCCTCTCTCTCCCCCCTTTTTGCCTCCTCCCATCTCACTCCCTCTCTCTCTGCCTCTTCTCCTCTACTTACATCTCCGCTGTCCCTCTTCCCCCTCTCTCTGCCCCATCTACTCCCATCTATTTCTATCTTTCTTCTCGTTTCTCCCCTCAACCTCTTCCCACCCCTCTGTACTGCCCCTTCTTGCTACCTCTCTACCTCTCTTCCCCCCTTACATCTCTGCTTCCCCTGCCCTTCCCATCTAACTCCCTCCTCTCTCTCTCTTACCTCTCTCCCACATCTCTCTCTGCCTTCCCCCTCTTTCCCTCCTCCCATTTATCCCATCCTCCCTCCCTCCTCTACCTCATCCCATCCCCTCTGTGCTTCTCTCCCTCTCTCTCTACTTCTCTTCCCTACCACTTCTCTCTGCCTTCCCCTCTCTTTACCTTTCTCCCACTCCTTACACCTCTCCCCTGCCCCCTCTGTTTCCCCTTTGCCCCTTCTGTCTCCCCCTATTATCTCCTCCACTGCCTCCTCCCATCTCTCTTCCTCCTTGTCTCTTTCTTCTCTCCATCGCTCTCTACGTTTCACCCTCTACGTACATCTCCCTCTTCCATTTGCTCCTTTATCCCATTGACTCTATCCCCATCCCTCTCTCATTTCTCCCTCTTCTTATTCTTCTCCATTCTGACCCCTATGTGTCCCCCTTTTCTCCCTCTTTTGTCTTCTCCCATCTCCCCTCTCTATTACTTTCCTTTGTGTTTCCCTCCTTCTTTCCTTCATTTTCACCCCATCTATCTGTCTTGCGCCCACACACTTCCCCACTTTCTCCTCTGCCCTTACACCATATAATTTTCTTCCCGTTACATCTGCCTCCCCTTTCTTTGCCCCCCTCATGTCTACCCCCCCACACACACACACACACACACCACCTCACAGGTGTCCCAGCCCTCTCCTCTACCATGTCCCCCTTCCTTTCCCTCATCCTCCTCGCTCTCTTTATTCGGGGATCTTTTGCCCCGCCCCCTACTACTACTGATGCTCAGTGTCCTGATGGAGGAGGAATCAGAGCTCTGCTCAAACGGCTGGAGATTTTGGAAAAATTGGTGAGGGACATAAAGGGACAGTGTAAAACCCCCTGCTGTGACAAAGTACAGACCGGTGCCGGTAAGTGTGCAATTCTATGGACGTTATATTCAAAATGCAGAAATGATTGTGCAATACAACTTACATCATGGGGGGGGGGTTAAAATAAAAATTCCACAAATTCCCATTGATTTAAAGGGATGGTAATTAGTGTTGAGCGAGCACCCCGATGCTCGGGTGTTCGGGTGCTCTGACCGAGCACCCCCTGAGGCTCGAGTGCTCGGCCGAGCACCCGAACCCCATTGCATTAAATGGGAGGACTCGAGCATTACACCAGGCACCCCCTGCTCTGATGAGGGGAGGGTGCCTGGTCAATGCCCCCCTTCATCTCCACAATGCCCCTCTTCCACAATGTCCCCCTTCATCTCCGCAATGTTCCCCTTCATCTCCGCAATGCCCCCTTCATCTCCGCAATGCCCCCCTTCCACAATGTCCCCCTTCCACAATGTCCCCCTTCATCTCCGCAATGTCCCCCTTCATCTCCGCAATGCCCCCTTCATCTCCGCAATGCCCCCCTTCCACAATGTCCCCCTTCCACAATGTCCCCCTTCCACAATGTCCCCCTTCCACAATGTCCCCCTTCATCTCCACAATGTCCCCCTTCATCTCCGCAATGCCCCCTTCATCTCCGCAATGCCCCCTACCTCCAGTCCCTGGTGGTCCAGCGGAGCGTCTGCAAGATCTGTGCCTCCTCCGGCACAGATCCCTGCCACCCGAACATGGCGGGCGAGCACATGGCGATACTCGTACGAGTACCGCCATGTGCCGAGCAGAGCGATGCTCGAGCCGATCCGAGCATCGGCCGAGCATGCTCGCTCAACACTAATGGTAATACTTAAAAAAAGATTTTAAAATGTTGTAGCGTTTATTCCCCTGAGTAAAACAAGGGTATTCTCACTGCTGAAATGTGTTTTATTCAAAGTTTATTGTAGCTCAAACTTGAATTTTTAGATGCAGTATCATAGTGGTCTGAAATCGTACAGTGGCGCTGTTCCTACACCATCCTATGGAGATTTATGATCAACTGACCAGAGCTGTCCACAGGATGGTGTAGCAACAGCGCCACTGTACAATTTCAGGCCACTGTGATATTGCACCGAACAAATTCAAGTTTGAGTTGTAATAACTTTTGAATAAAACACATTTCAGCAGTGGGAGTACCCTTGTTTTAATCAGGGAGAAAAAACCTACAATATGTATTATTTTTTTACATTTTAATTATTTCTGTCCCTTTAAATGGCGTTTTAAACCCCTTGAATATTTTCATTGATTTAAATGGGGATTTTAACTGCCTGAATGCTAGAGAAATTGCACTAGGAGACCTCTCATTCAGGTGGTTAAAATCGCCATTTAAATCAATGAAAATATTTATTTATCCCCTTTGATGCAAATGGTTTGACCAAGAACGACCCCACATTCGTTTGATACATAGAATCCTATGGATATACATGTCTGCTTGTCTTTTAACCCTTTTGAGTGCCAGAGGGGTACGCAACGCATTGCAAAGCAATGCGTTGCGTACCCCTCTGGCACTCAAAGGGTTATACATACAAATACTGAACACAATATAAAGTTTCAATTGTAACTTTCTGGACAACATTTCTGCAGCTTTTTTCCCCAATCACTGTGACATTTTCTATCGTTTACATCGACTGATGCTTTTCAGATTACGCTAAAGGCAAATGGGCATCCCTGAGAACTTTCAAAATGGCCTGATCCCGAAATGATTGAAATATTAACCCTTATAGCTGTCCCGAATGTAGATTCTGGGCAAGATGCCCCTAATTGCACTAACCCAGAAGTTCTCCCATCAGCATATCTTAGAGGTTTGCCTCGGAGACTGGTATTGACTCTGCATTACCGGCTCCCCGGGGGAGAATCTGATCGTCCGGGTGTGGGCCGTTTCTTAACCCTTAAGGACCCATGACGGTCCTGGCATGTCATGGGTCCAACATGCGATAAGGACCCGTGACGTGTCAGGATCATCATGGAATTACAGGCTCCTGCGCAGCTGCATGCCATTTGGGGAAACCTGATGTGGATTCACAAAAAAAAAAAAAGGTCCGTGTTCCTTAAGTGCCGGCCGCTTGTGCTCATGGCCAGTCGTTAAGGGGTTAAGAAACTTTGTCCATTGGTGCTCATTCCCTGTCTGTTCCACCTACTCCCCGTCCACTTCTTCTCCTTACCTAGCCTATGTGGCTATATTTTAATTGTTTCTGAAGCCCCATCCCCAGTTGTGATTAAGTCCCACCCCTTTTGATGCAAACTGTGTCAATTTCTCCATCAGCGGCATCACAGGCCTCCCCCTCCAGGGAGGCCAGAGGAAAAAGTTCCCAGGTATGCCCATCAGTCCACAAGGAAGCTTTAACATGCTACAACTTCAAGATTTCACTGATTGAACACAGGATTTCCCAATAGGCAGACTAGGCAACTGCCCAGAGTTCCAAATTTTGAAGGGTGCCTCAGTTCTGCTGGCCACACACACATTCTGAACAACAGAGTTTTGACCCAAATCTCTGGGTGAAAACCCAATTTCTCAGGGACCAATATCTCAGGACCTATGACTAAGTGCAACCGGCATGAAACGCGTTAGGTGATTCATGTGCCATCTGCCATCTCTATTTACAAATGTTTTATGTTTTGCAGCATGAAGTTGTTTTTAAACTTTGTATCAATAAAAGTATCCTTTTATGGAAGAGTCTGTGACTGAGCTGGATGTTTGGGACTAGCTGGTCAGTCAAAGCCCTCCCTTCTTGTGTCATCAATTTCTCAGGGTGAGAGAGTCCAGTGCAGCACATTATATATTCTGTTCCAGTTCACTGTTCCTATGGTCTGTAAATTGGTGCCATTTGTGCCAGGAGGGAAGAGGGTGAAGTCTGCTTGCCTTGTGTGTGTGTGTGTGTGTTCCTGCAGTGACATATTTAAGTTGTTGTTTATTAACCCATTAACGACCAGGGCCGGTGCCACCTATAGACGAGGTAGGTGCCGGCCTAGGGCGCACACATACTGGGGGCGTGCAGCACTGCGCTCCCTCATCGGGTCGGCTCTTTAGTAATGCAGAGCACACTGGTAGTCATGATCTCCCGCCGCGCTCTGCATTACTGAAGAGAAGACTGCGCGGGAGCTACAGGTATGTGATGGGGGGCAAGTTGGAGCTGCTGGGGGCAAGTTGGAGCGGATGGGGGGCAAAGTGGAGCAGATGGGGGCAGAGTGGAGTGGATGGGGGCAAGGTGGAGCTGCTGGGGGTAAGTTGGAGCTGAGGGGGCAAGTTGGAGCTGATGGGGGCAAGTTGGAGTGGATGGGGCAAAGTGGAGCTGCTGGGGGCAAGTTAGAGCCGATGGGGAGCAAAGTAGAGCCGATGGGGGCAAGTTGGAGCTGGTGGGGGCACGTTGGAGCGGATGGGGGGCAAAGTGGAGCTGGTGGGGCAAAGTGGACCTGGTGGGGGCAAGTTAGAGCTGATGGGGGGCAAAGTGGAGCTGATGGGGGCAAGTTGGAGCTGAGGGGGCAAGATGGAGCAGATGGGGGCAAAGTGGAGTGGATGGAGGGCAGAGTGGAGCGGATGGGGCAAAGTGGAGCTGGTGGGGGCAAGTTGGAGCTGATGGGGAAAAAGTGGAGCTGATGGGGGCAAGTTGGAGCTGAGGGGGCAAGATGGAGCAGATGGGGCAAAGTGGAGTGGATGGTGGGCAGAGTGGAGCGGATGGGGGCAAGTTGGAGCTGAGAGGGCAAGTTGGAGCTGATTGGGGGGCAAAGTGGAGCTGATAGGGGCAAGTTGGAGCTGAGGGGGCAAGTTGGAGCTGGTGGGGCAAAGTGGAGCTGATAGGGGCAAAGTGGAGCTGGCAGGGCAAAGTGGAGCTGGTGGGGGCAAGTTGGAGCTGGTGGGGGGAAAAGTGGAGCTGATAGGGGCAAGTTGGAGCTGAGGGGGCAAGTTGGAGCTGGTGGGGCATAGTGGAGCTGTTGGGCCAAAGTAGAGCCGATGGGAGCAAGTTGGAGCGGATGGAGGGCAAAGTGGAGCTGATGGGGGTAAGTTGGAGCTGAGGGGGCAAGATGGAGCAGATGGGGGCAAAGTGGAGTGGATGGAGGGCAGAGTGGAGCGGATGGGGCAAAGTGGAGCTGGTGGGGGCAAGTTGGAGCTGATGGGGGGCAAAATGGAGCTGATGGGGGCAAGTTGGAGCTGAGGGGGCAAGATGGAGCAGATGGGGGCAAAGTGGAGCTGAGGGGGCAAGTTGGAGCTGGTGGGGCAAAGTGGAGCTGATAGGGGCAAAGTGGAGCTGGCGGGTCAAAGTGGAGCTGGTGGGGGCATGTTGGAGCTGAGGGGGCAAGTTGGAGCTGATGGGGCAAAGTGGAGCTGTTGGGCCAAAGTGGAGCTGATAGGGGCAAGTTGGAGCTGGTGGGGCAAAGTTGAGCTGGTGGGGGGCATCTCTTACAGGCATCTCCAGACCAGGGGCAGACTGGCCCAGGGGGCAGAGAGAGGACAATCATGAAATGAGGTGGGGTATAAGTGGGGGGGGGGTATAAAGGGGTGGGACACAAAGGGCGGAGCCAAATGGGCAGCAAAATTAGGTTTTGCCTAGGGTGGCAAAAATCCTTGCACCAGCCCTGTTAACGACCCATAATGTGCCGGGACCATCACAGCTTCTGGGCAGTAAGGACTGGTTCTGGAACGTCATGGAGTTCACTGATTGCAGCTCGGTTGCACACCACTCTGTGAAACAGAGCACAACCATGGAAAAAAAAAGTGCCGTGGCCCACTAGAGAGCCCCTCCCCCCGACCATTTGGTCCTTAAGGGGTTAATGGCTCCTTGAGGAGTAACTGGAGGATCATCTCTTGATTACAGCAATCAGGCCCTAAGGCTAATATATGAAGAAAATGGAGTAATAATGGGGCAACAAAAATTCAGCTTAGAAGATGCATACAATTTCCTAAAATGTTCGTTGACTTAAATGGGGGTCTTAACCCTTTGCAATGCATTGGAGACCTCTTTGATATTCAAGGGGTTAAAAGCCCATTTTAAACAAGAGGAACATTTTTATTTGTCCCCCTATGACATACTGTCGAAATATACAATACATGGTTTCCCCCAGAATTACCCCAGTTTTCTATCAGTCTCTCTTTGTCATAAAATAGTGTCAGTCGATTGCTGATCCTCTTGTTGTTGGAACTACAACTCCCATCATCCACAGCCAGCTGGAAATACAACAATTGTCTACCGTTGCCATAAGATGTATTGGCGCACTTGGATAGTAAAGGCTGATTTTAACAAAGTTTAATATTGTAGTTATTAAAAAAAAGAAAAAAACTGATGTGTCTGGTCTCTCAAACATGTATAGTTGGAGAGATAGACTTTTCTAAAGTTCCCCCCTCCTGCCCCTTTCATAGACGTCAGCGCTCTAGCTGACAGCATGAGATCCTGGTCCTGGGACCGGCAGGTAGGGTTGCCAACTTTTCCTCAAAAAAATACCAGCCATATTTGTGGGTCGGTGTCACGGTTTATTACGACTCTCAGACGTAAGGTTAGGTAAAAACACAACTTTATTGAAAAGTTTAAAGCAAATCCCATAGGATTTCATACACGTACATACAATACATAAAATGGCAAGTAGAAATGGCAATATAGGATCAGGCCCTACCGGCCCTGCCAATATACCGGGCAGGGCAGCCTGGGCAAGCAATAGAAAGGTGGCTCTACCGGCCCTGCCAGTATACCAGGCAAGGCAGCCAAACGATAGTCAGGAGTGTACAGGCTCTACCGGCCCTGCCAATATTCCGGGCAAGGCAGCCTAACGATAGTCAGGAGTGTACAGGCTCTATCGGCCCTGCCAATATACCGGGCAAGGCAGCCTAACGATAGTCAGGACTATACAGGCTCTACCGGCCCTGCCAATATACCGGGCAAGGCAGCCTAACGATAGTCAGGACTATACAGGCTCTACCGGCCCTGCCAATATACCGGGCAAGGCAGCCTGAAGGAACACTGAGAGGCTAGGTTCTACCGGCCCTGCCGATACTGGGTAAGGCAACCTTAAGATGGAATGTATAAAGGTTCTACCGGCCTTACCAATATACTGGGCAGGGCAACCCAAGGAGGAGGTGTTAACCGGAGTGGCCACAATAACTGTCAGATGAAAAGGACAGTCAAGATGTAAAGTAAGTGCGCAGCCCAATACACCAGTAATTATGAAACCCAATACCTGGGTATAGATGGAGTAATGGCTGTCTAGGACTGGACATCACACTGAGGACCAACAGTATAACTGAGTAGTAAGCCACGAGGGCCAGGAGCGAACCAGCGTCCGCACGCTGAGAGCCAACAGATCTCAATGTGTAATACTGTGAGGCAATGGAGTGAACCAGCGCCTGCGCGCTGGGAACCAACAGACAGTATGATGTAGCCGCAAGGCTTAAGAGCGAACCAGCGTCCGCACGCTGGGAGCCAACAGACAGTATGATGTAGCCGCAAGGCTTAAGAGCGAACCAGGGTCCGCACGCTGGGAGCCAACGGATCTAATGTGTAATGCTGTGATGCCAAGGAGCGAACCAGTGCCCGCCCCCTGGGAACCAACAACTTGTCTAATAGCCGCAAGGCTTGGAAGCGAACCAGTGTCCGCACGCTGGGAGCCAACAGAGGTCAATGTGTAATGCTGTGAGGCAATGGAGCGAACCAGCACCCGCGTGCTGGGAACCAACAACCTTGTATAATAGCCGCCAGGCTAGGGAGCGAACCAGCGTCTGCACGCTGGGAGCCAATAGAGGTCAATGTGTAATGCCGTGAGGCAATGGAGCGAACCAGCGCCCGCGCGCTGGGAACCAACAACCTGTATAACAGCCACAAGGCTTGGGAGCGAACCAGCGTCCGCACGCTGGAACAGGACTGGAACCGACACAGCAGACAGCAGCACTGGAACAGCATGAACTCAGGAACGCAGGTACTCAGGAACACAGCTGAGAGGCCAGTGAAGCTTCTGTAGCATGGTGGTAATGGAGGAGTCAGAGACACCACGAAAGGGCAACTAAAGGGTGCCCAAGCTAAGTTTAAATAGGCAATATGAGGCGGGCTAAAGGCAAGCAGCCATTGGGAGCCCCCTATAGGTGATAGACACAGTAAAGCAGCAATCACAGGCACCGTGATAGTCGGTAAGGTGGAGCTACAAAAGGGAGGAGCTATAAAAGGGAGGAGCCACAATGTTGCATGACCCTACAAAATTAAAAATAACAACAAAGTATTTTTAGCTATATATTTTCATACTAATATCTATAAAGCAGTTTGGTGGCCATTTTCTCGTAGTCCTCTCTGGGTGTCACAAATCATCACATTCAGCAGTTGGCATCTTGCCCTTTATTGTAATCCACTCTGTCATGTCCACAGTGCTGCAGTCCAATCACAGCCCTCTATACACCAGCAGCATTCACGTGTGGCTGGGTGATGGGAGGAGCCACTGACAGCATAATTTATATATTCTCTTCCTCTCCCCGCTCAGTCACCTCACTCACCTCCCCAGACGCATGCAAATACCGGCTTTTCAATAGCCAGGATAGTAGTTATACCGGCACCGGCTCCAGCTAATTACCATCTTTGCTGGCAACCCTACTGGCAGGCAGCTCTTCAGCAGAGTCAAAATAGCGATATCGAAAAAGAAATACTTAATTGGAATGGTCTACAACATGTGCTTGCAAACCACGAACACTTTGTAGACAGTTCCAATGAAGTATGTATTTTTAGACAGAGCTATTTCGTCTCTGCTGAAGAACCGACGGCCGGTCCCGGGACCAGGATCGCCTTCTGTAGGCTAGAACTCTGACGTCTATGAAAGGGGTAGGAGGGGGGAACTTTAGAAAAGTGTATCTCTCAAACTATACATGTTTGAGAGACTGGACTTACATCAACTCATTTATTTGTTTAATAACTACAATATTAAACTTTGTCAAAATCAGCCTTTACTATCCCTTTAAATGGATAGTATTACTTCAAAATTACTATCCCTCATATTGTAGCCCTTAATAAACTGAGTTAAATGACACCAGCGGCATCTCTCAACCCTTTATGGTTTAAGAGATAGCCGCTTTTAAAGTTTCCTCTCCCCTGCTGTCAGCGTTCTGCTGCCAGCAGGGGAATCCGGTCTCTGAATCAAGAGGTGGCTCTTCAGCAGATCTGATATCTCTTTATGGAAGGAAAAATGATTAATTGAAACAGTCTTCTACGTGTTTCACTGAATCATTTTTCCTTCCATAACGAGATATCGGCTCTGCTGAAGAGCCTCAGCTTGATTCAGAGACCGGATTCTCATGCTGGCAGCAGAACGCTGACAGCAGGGGAGAGGAAACTTTGAAAGTGGCTATCTCTTAAACCATAAAGGTTTGAGAGATGCCGCTTGTGTCATTTAACTCAGTTTATTAAGGGCTACAATATGAGGGATAGTAATTTTGAAGTAATACTATCCCTTTAAGTTCAAACACCTCTATACCTAGGTGCAGTGAATCTTTATGTGTAGATTGTGACATCTGTATCTGCAGCACTTTTATACATCTCCACCAATGCTGGATACTTAAGATTTTTGCCTGTCAATTCTGTGCACTTTTTAACCTTTTGAATGTGTGCATTGCACACCCCTCTGGCATTCAAAGGGTTACCTTCTTGAGATCCAGAGCAGTGTGTCGCACACTGCACAGTAATGAGTTGCACACCCCCTGTGGTCTTCAAGCAGAGCTGCAATTACATCTCAGGCAATGATCCCTAGGGGTTAAATAATAGACAGTGAAGGGGTATTCAAAATGGTGCACTGAGATTCCACTGACCACACCTACTACTGATTGTGGGTGTGGCCAGCATCGCTGAGGCATCCCTCAAATGCTGGCATGCTAGTCAGTTGCCTACTCTTCCTAATGGTAAATCTGGCGCTGTCCTTGAGGGGTTAAACCAAATGTTGGTGCTTTGAAGTTTTCTGGTATGAGGAGCCTGGCTTCAGTCCCTTTCTGGCTCCAATCTCCTTCAATCGCTACTCTCCCACTGGACCCATAAAACTATGTTTATCCAAAATCACAGACTGAAGAAATACTCTTGTTTTTGGCCACATTTCAGAGATTTTTCTGTAGGAGGGAAGATACAAGCACATTTTTAATCACTGCCAATTTCATCTCTATAAATGTTGGTATTTTTTTAGCTGTTAGATTTATTTTTACTGGTTTCTTTTCATTTTATTTTTTATTTTCCATTATTAATTCAAATGGGGTAGTAAACATGAATTGTAAAAATAATTGGAGCAGGGCTTTTCCTATTAAGTAAAACATGGGTACTTCCAATGCCAGGACATATGTCTTTCAAAGCCTATTTCGGAGATAAGTTGCAGGTGGATCTGGTAATACAGACATCTACGTTTGTGTCTGTAACATTCAGTTCTTTGCAGTCAGTAAAAGCAACAGCGCCACCTTGCTACAAAAATTCTCGAGATCAAACTCTCAAAAGATGCACATTTGCTCAGTGGTAACTTTTAAATGCAACATTCCCTGGCAGTGGCTCTAACCTTGCGTATCTCAACAGCAAAAAGCACTGCAATATAAATATTGTATTATTAAGGGTTTACTACTCCTTTAATTCAGTTGTTGAGATTCATTAAAGGTCTCAAGGTTTTCATTTGCAAAACATGCTTGCAAGAAAATATTTTTCCCCCTTCGAGCTTCTTAAATGTGGAGGAATTTAGGCAAACATGAAGCTTATCAACAAAAATGCAGTTGTTCAATGTTAAAAAAACAAAAAACAAAACAAAAAACACCCAGAAGTGTCATTTGAGTGCCAGAGACATTTCAACACAATGCGTTAGATATCTCTCTGACACTCACAGGGTTAAAATAACACTGATACTTAAATGCAAGTTGCTATTAACGTGTTGGATGCTAATGATGCCACCAATACATTGAAAAGGACAAGAGGGAGTAAGTTTAAAAAATGAGCTGTCCCATCCTATATTATAATTCGCTAGGATGTTTGTCAGAAGCCGTCATGCGCATACTGTCCATTGACACGAATTTGCCAACATATAGCCATCCTGGACCCTTATCACCTGTTAGTGCATCTCTCCATAGTTGGCAGTGTTGCTTAACAATCTGAGTACCAGAGTGGTATCGCAGTGCATTGGGTTATGGAAAAAAAAAGCTTCCAGCAGTGAGATTGTGCTTGTTTTACTCGATAGAGAAAGCGCTTTCATATATATCTATAAAAAAAAGCTTACTGCTCCTTTAAGATTCATGAAATCGCATTTGCTATTTTTCAGAAAGTTGTTGAAAGCAATTTCCTTTGCAGTCTTCACTTCCTGCGGAGTCTCACACAGTCCCATTAACCCTTTGAGTGCCAGGAAGGTGCAGTGAGTTAGATACCTCTCTAGCACTCAAAGGATTAACCCTTTGAGTGCCCGAGTGGTTTGCAATGTGTTGCGTACCACTATGGCACTCAAAGGGTTAAAGTGGACCTGTCCCCTGAATATAGGTTTGCATGTCAGAAAACTTCATTCTAAATGGCCTTTATGTTATTTTATCCAAAAGTCCAGAAGACGCATACATTAGGAGTTAATGATACTTTTATTTTTGACACAATGAATCATGCAGTGGAGTGCAGAGCTTAATGTAAAACAAAGAAAAATCCCTGCCAGAACAGCACTCAACATAGAGGTCCAGAAATACCTCCAGAAAGCAGGAGCGTAACTGGATAAAATTTAATCTTTAAAGGAGCAGTAAACTTTTTTTATGAAAAAATATATATTGTAGGGATTTTCCTACTGAGTAAAATAAGGGTACTCCCACTCCCGAGAGATTTATATTTCCAGAGTTATTACAGTTTAAACCCATGTTTTTTTTTTTACATTAGCAGTGTCCTCTAGTGGTCAAATTCTAATTAGATTTCCTGGTAGATTCTAATGGAGAGGAAAGTCAGGAAAGTCAGTGACATACAGTTCTCCATAGAATGTGATAAAAACTGCCTGTCACTTCCTGTCAGTTAGAACTATCAGGAAGTAAACACAGTAAATTCACTTCCTGTCAGTTAGAACTATCAGGAAGTAAACACAGTAAACTCACTTCCTGATTATTTGAACTGATATAAATTTTGAATAAAACATCTGACAGCATTGGGAGTGACCTTGTTTTATTCAGCAGGAAATGCTCTATAACATATGTGTTTTTATAAAAAAAAAAAGTTTACTGCTCCTTTAATGATGACTAGCAGTGTGGGACGGCGTTGCCCGTCTTTTTTTTTTTTTTCCTTTAGTTAAGGTTGTATTTAGTTACGTTTAGGGTTGCCACCTTTTCTTCAAGAAAATACCGGCCATGGCATTCCCTCCATAGACTTAACATTGGACAGAAGCCAATTTTTTACCGGCCTGCCGGTAAAATACCGGCCTGCCGGTAAAATACCGGCTGGGTGGCAACCCTAGTTACGTTACACCGTGCCAGTTACCCCTGTACCACACTGACACCACACCACAGTGTCACAACTCTCACCCTGGCTGGATAGTGAGGGTGGGCCAAGACCATGCATGATTTTTATAGGCGCAGCAGTGGCCTTCGGCCACTGCAACGCCTATGAAAATCACGCCCCCATTGAATCACCCAATGGTAGCAGTAACTCCTCCTCACTGCCGCCCCTGGGTGTGTTTTGCCAGGCACAAAGTCTTCTTTTATATATATATATATATATTTCTTTTATATATATATATATATATATAGATTCGCTAGATTGTTTGTCAGAAGCCGTCATGCACAGTAGAGATGGCGTTCGTTCAGCAGTCTCTACTGCTCATGATTGCATCATATGAGTGAGGCAACGCAAGACTGAATTGCGTGGAGCAGTGAGGTAGTGGCCGCTTAACCCTTTGAGTGCACTCAAAGGGTTCCGGACCTTGGCCCGTGTATTACGGGCTTTTACACTAGTTAAAAATATAGTACTAACTATGTCAGGAGTGCAGAGCATAACCCTGTGAATGCAAGAGGGGTATGCAACGCATTGTGAAGCAATGCGTTGTGTACTCCTCTGGTACTCAAAGGGTTAATTGGCATATGAAACTGCACTAAGCATAAATTAGTATATGGAACCACATTCAGAGAGCTCGCCATACAGAAATGAAAGTATTAATATCTCACAGTCTGTGCATCTGCTGGAATCTTGGCTAAAATGACAACACACTGGCCATTTATAATGAGGTTTTCAAGTGTGCAAACTTGAATTTAAAGGGACAGTATACCTTTGATGCAAGACGAGTCAGTAATACAAGGGGTTAACAAGTGCTCAACTATTCTCACACTCCTCTTAAGGTTTGTTACCCCTCTGGCCCTTAAAGTGTTAACCCTTTGAGTGCCAGAGGGGTATGCAACGCATTGTGAAGCAATGCATTGCGTACCCCTCTGTCACTCAAAGGGTCAATGATGTAATGATGTAATGTATTTAAACTGATTGTGTTATCTGATACTGTACTGATGTTTGTCATGTTATGAGATAAAGAGATACGTTGTTTGACTGTCTCTCTTTCTCTCTCTCTTCCTCCACCCGTCTCGCCTTCTCTCTCTCCATCCTCGTTCTTCACCCTTATTCTTCCCTCTTTATTTCTCTATTCTCTTTCCCCTCTCTCTTGCCCCACTTTATACCCCCTTTCCATGTCTCTCCCTTCCCCACATTATCTTTTCCATCCTCTCTTCCCCCATTCCCCCTTTCCATGTCTCTCCCCCTCGTTCTTTGTCTGTCTCTCCCCCTCCCCTCTCCCCCTTTTCTATTTTTTCTGCCCTTTTTCATCAACTCCCATGTCTCTTCCTCTCTTCATATTTTCCTCTCTCTCTCTCTGTTTTTCTCTCCCCCTTCTCCTTTATTCCTCCCTTTTCTCTCTTCCCCAATCTCTCTCCCTTCTGCTACCTACTCACCCTCCAACCGTCCTTCTTGTCTCAATCTCAAATTCTTCTTACCTCCTTCTCTTGTCTTATATTTGCTTTTGCATTATATTCTCCTCCACTTAATTATTTTAAACCGTTTACTCACCATGCACCACCTTTATATGTGCCCCTCACTGATCCCCCCTTTCTTTGTCCTTTGATATTTTCATCAAATTTACAAACCACCACTTTTCCACCCCCCTCTCTTGATTCCCCTCCCCATCTCCCATCTATTTTTTTCTGTGTTTCGTCCCCACATTTTCAGATGACCCAGCCAGCGTGAAAGCTCCCCCCTGCCCACAATCCACCGAGTCTTGCCCTGGGGGGTGTGGAGGAGAATCTCGTGGGACTTGTGTCGATGGGCAGTGCCAGTGCAAGGACGGCTACATGGGAGACATGTGCCAGCTCCAGACTTGCCCAGAGGATTGTAATGACCAGGGCCGCTGTGTGATGGGACGCTGCTATTGCTTTGATGGATACTTTGGAGTAGATTGTGGTTCTAAAAGATGCCCAAATGACTGCCATAACCATGGGCGATGTGAAGATGGACAGTGTGTTTGTGACCCTGGTTTCACTGGTGAGGACTGTAGTTCTAAAACCTGTCCCAAGAATTGTCGGAACAGGGGTCGATGTGAAGATGGAGTTTGTTTCTGTGACTCTGATTTTACTGGCCCAGACTGTGGCTCTAGAACTTGCCCCAGAAACTGTCTGAGTCAAGGAATATGCGATGATGGATTCTGTGTTTGTAATCCAGGCTTTACTGGTTTGGATTGCGGCTCTAGAACTTGCCCCAATGACTGCCAAGATAATGGTCGTTGTGAAGATGGAGTTTGTATCTGTGATTATGGATTTACTGGTGTGGATTGCAGTACTAAAACCTGTCCCAATGACTGTCAGAACCAGGGCAGGTGTATAGACGGATTCTGTGTTTGTGATTTTGGATTTTCTGGCCTGGACTGTGGTATTCAGAGCTGCCCTGAGGATTGTAACGAGCAGGGCCGCTGCATATCTGGGGTGTGCGTTTGTGATGCAGGGTTTATTGGGCCGGACTGTGGAACTAGAGTCTGTTCTCCGGAGTGTGAGAGGCGTGGGCGGTGTGAGGATGGAGAGTGCATTTGTAATCCAGGTTTTACTGGGCCTGACTGTGAGATTAGAACATGCCCCAATGACTGTCACAAACAGGGAAGATGTGAGGATGGGAAATGTGTCTGTGATTCTGGATTCACTGGGTTGGATTGTGCATCTAAAATATGTCCAAACAAGTGTCACAACCGGGGCAGGTGTGAAGATGGAATCTGTATTTGTAATCCTGGATTTACTGGTCCAGACTGTGGATCCAGAACCTGTCCTAAGAATTGCAGTGGCAACGGGCAGTGTGTTAATGGCAAGTGCATCTGTGATTCAGGGTTTACAGGGCCAGTTTGTGGAACCAGGTCCTGCCCAGTTGGTTGCACCAAACATGGACGTTGTGTGAGGGGAATCTGTGTCTGCTCTCCTGGTTACACTGGTGTAGACTGTGGTTCCAGAACATGCCCTAAAAACTGTAACAATCGAGGCAGGTGTGAAAATGGAGTATGTGTCTGTGATTCTGGGTATACAGGTCTGGATTGTGGCTCTAGAACCTGTTCCAACAACTGCAATAATCAGGGCCAGTGTGATGATGGGGTGTGTATATGTGATATGGGTTATACTGGTGTGGATTGTGCAACGAAAACCTGCTTCAATGATTGCCATGGTAGGGGTCGGTGTGATGACGGAGTTTGTATCTGTGATTTTGGATACACAGGTCTGGATTGTGGATCTAGAACCTGTCCTGAAGATTGTCATAACAGGGGTCAGTGTGAAAATGGAGTCTGCATGTGTGACTCTGGATATACTGGTCTAGACTGCGGCTCTAGGACTTGTCCCAAAGATTGTCATAATCGAGGCCAGTGTGAAGATGGTGTGTGTATTTGTGATTCTGGTTACACGGGTCTAGACTGTGGCTCTAGAACATGCCCTAATAACTGTCAGAATCATGGCATATGTGATGATGGAAATTGTGTCTGTGATTCTGGATATACTGGCTTGGACTGCGGAATAAGAACCTGTCTCAATGACTGCAACAATCAAGGTCAATGTGAAGATGGGCTGTGCATTTGTGATTTTGGATACACTGGTCCGGACTGTGGTTCTAAAACCTGCCCGAATGACTGCCACAACCAAGGTCAGTGTGAAGACGGAGTCTGTGTTTGTGATTCTGGATACACTGGTCTGGACTGTGGTTCTAGATCATGTCCTGATAATTGTAACAACCGGGGCACATGTGATGATGGAAAGTGTATATGTGATTCTGGATACACAGGAATAGACTGTGGTTTGAGAGCCTGTCCAGAAAACTGTCACATCCACGGCCGATGTGAGGATGGTGTCTGCATCTGTCATCCAGGATACACAGGGCTGGACTGTGGCTCTAGAGCCTGCCCCAAAAACTGTAATAACAATGGCCAGTGTGTGAATGGAAAATGTGTCTGTGATCCGGGTTATTCTGGACCCGTCTGTGGAACTAGAGCCTGCCCTGGGAACTGTGGAGGACGTGGGAAGTGTGTGAGCGGGACCTGCGTGTGCAAGAAAGGATATGGAGGAGCTGATTGCGGAATGGGTAAGTCAGTTCCTGGACTGCCCCTGTTCTAGAGGTTCCAGATATTCTAGAATTTAAACATGTTCACAGGCTTGTGTCATGTAGCAGATGCCATGTTCTGAATATGTCCCTAAATACATAAGGTATAATTTTGAAATATTGCCCACTATTGGGCAACTAACAAAACAAAGCTTTAACCATGTTGCTGGGATGAAAATGGCGACATGAGAATCTCGCCTGCATCAAAAGGGTGAGATTTTCATGTTGCGGGCTTAAGCATTGCTCATTTGAGAGCCCACATGAACATAAAAATACCTTCTGATATGTGTGTGTATGTATAGATGGACTATAGAAATGTCACCATCAAGCCAGAACATTCTGTGTGTACTCCTGCTCTCCTTCCCTTCAGTGTCCGCGGCTCATATTAATAATAATAATAAAAAAATCATATCACCATCTGAATTGCACACCTGTGTCTTTGATTTTTTTTTTATTATTATTATGAGCCACAGACACTGAGGGATAGGAGAGTGGGAGTACACACAGACCTGTTCTGGCTTGAAGGCGACATTTCTATAGTCAGCCTATGTAGACACACATATCACCATGGTATGTTTATGTTCATGCGCTCAGATATCACCAAGGTATGTTTATGTTCATGCAGATGCTCAGATAAGAGACGCTTAAGCCTGCGACATGAGAATCTTGCCCTTTTGATGCAGGGCGAGATTCTCATGTCTCCCTTTTCATCCCAACAACATGGTTAATGCACCGTGTAGCTGATTGCACAATAGTTTGTGACATTTTGATAGAGAATACAGAACCTGCTCTTGTGGAGAGGCTGATGTACTAAGATGAGCTGTATCCATTCTGGAGCAAACCAGCTGCACCATAGGGGACAAGTAAAAATTGCAAAGTGTTAACAACCTCTCTAGCATTCAACTGGTTAAAAACCAGGGAATTTTTTAATTTCTCTTTTATAGTGTAGTTAGTTTGCCACAGGATGGGAGGTCAGTATGTGTGGTTCTAGGGCTATGCGTCCAGTAGGATAAGGCAGGAGGTCAGTATGTGTGGTTCTATGGCTACCAGTGCAGTGGGATAAGACTGGGGGTCAGTATGTGTGGGTCTATGGCCACTAGTGCAGTGGGACAAGGTTGGGGATCAGGATGCGTGGGTCTATGGTTACTGAGAGACAAGGCTGTGAGTCAGTATGTGTGGTTCTATGGCTATCAGTGAAGTGGGACAAGGCAGGAGGTCAGTATATGTGGGTCTATGGCTACCAGTGCAGTGGGACAAGGCTGGGATGTCAGTATGTGTGGTTCTAGGGCCACCAGTCCAGTGGGACAAGGCAGGAGGCCAGTATATGTGGTTCTATGGCTACCAGTGCAGTGGAACAATCCTGGGATGTCAGTATGTGTGGTTCTAGGGCCACCAGTCCAGTGGGACAAGGCAGGAGGTCAGTATGTGTGGTTATATGGCTACCAATGCAGTAGGACAACTCTAGGGGTCAGTATGTGTAGTTCTATGGCTACCAGTGCAGTGGGACAAAGCTGGGGTCAGTATGTGTGGTTCTATGGTTACTGTGAGACAAGGCTGTTGGTGAGTATGTGTGGTTCTATGGCAATCAGTGCAGTTGGGCAAGGCAGGAGGTCAGTGTGTGGTTCAATGGTTACCAGTGGAGTGGGGCAAGGCTGGGGATCACTATATATGGTTCTGTGGTTACTGTAAGACAAGGCTGGGGGGTTAGTATGTGTGGTTCTATGGCTACCGCTGCAGTGGGACAAGGCTGGGGATCAGTATGTGTGGTTCTAGGGCTCCTACTGCAGTGGGACAAGGCTGGGGGTGGGTGTGCAGTATGTTTGGTTCTATGGTTTCTGTTAGACAATGCTGAAGGATAGTATCTGTGATTCTGTGGCTATCAGTGCAGTGGGAGAAGGCTGGGGGTCAGTATGTGTGGTTCTATGGATATCAGAGCAGTGGGACAAGGCTTGGGATCAGAATGTGTGGTTCTAGGGCTACTACTGCAGTGTGGGACACGGCTGGGGGTCAGTATATGTGGTTCTATGGTTTCTGTGAGGCAATGTTAAAGGATCAGTATGTGTGGTTCTATGGTTTCTGTGAGGCAATGCTAAAGGATCAGTATGTGTGGTTCTATGGTTTCTGTCAGACAGTGCTGAAGGATCAGTATGTGTTGTTCTGTGGCTATCAGTGCAGTGGGACAAGGCTGAGGGATCAGTAAGTGTGGTTCTATGGCTTCTGTGACACAAGGCTGAGGGGGCAGTATGTGTTGTTCTTTGGCTATCACTGCAGTGGGCCAAGGCTGAGGGGTCAGTATGTGTGGTTCTATGGTTTCTGCGAGACAATGCTGAGAGATCAGTATGTGTGGTTCTATGGTTTCTGTCAGACAATGCTGAGGGATCAGTATGTGTGGTTCTATGTTTCTCTGAGACATTGCTGAAGGATCAGTATGTGTCATTCTATGGCTATCAGTGCAGTGGGCCAAGGCTGAGGGGTCAGTATGTTTTGTTCTGTGGTTTCTGTGAGACACAGCTGAAGGATCAGTATGTGTGGTACTATGGTTTCTGCGAGACAATGCTGAAGGATCAGTATGTGTCGTTCTATGGCTATCAGTGCAGTGGGACAAGGCTTGGGATCAGGATGTGTGGTTCTAGGGCTACTACTGCAGTGTGGGACAAGGCTGGGGGTCAGTATGTGTGGTTCTATGGATATCAGTGCAATGGGACAAGGCTTGGGATCAGAATGTGTGATTCTAGGACTACTACTGCAGTGTGGGACAAGGCTGGGGGTCAGTATATGTGGTTCTATGGTTTCTGTGAGGCAATGCTGAAGGATCAGTATGTGTGGTTCTATGATTTCTGTCAGACAATGCTGAAGGATCAGTATGTGTTGTTCTATGGTTTCTGTCAGACAATGCTGAAGGATCAGTATGTGTGGTTCTATGGTTTCTGTCAGACAATGCTGAAGGATCAGTATGTGTGGTTCTATGGTTTCTGTCAGACAATGCTGAAGGATCAGTATGTGTGGTTCTATGGTTTCTGTGACACAAGGCTGAGGGGGCAGTATGTGTGGTTCTGTGGCTATCATTGCAGTGGGACAAGGCTGATGGGTCAGTATGTGTGGTTCTGTGGCAAAAACACCAATAGACAGATGTGGGAGTTGTAGTCTAAAAACAGATGAAGTGCTTCTAGTTGCACTCTCCCTATTCTAGAACTACTAGGGTACAGATATCCTCTTCCAGTCTCTGCATCTCCTATTGTGCCAGCAGTTTATCAAGACCCCATGTTTTCATGCTTTCTTCAAGTCTAAGCCCATTTAGATAGCCGTGTGGCACTTGGGAAGTACTGAATCTGTCTCTGTCTTGCAGTGATTACAGAGATCTCAACTGTTACTGGTCTCCGGGTGGTGTCTCAGGAAGAATCCTCAGTTGGTCTGGAGTGGGACGCTCCACAGACACCCCCAGATTCATATGACATCTCATTCGTAGCCAAGGTTTGTACACAGGGGTGATTGTTACTGTATCATGTAGTGCTGCCCTCTGTGGTTCATCAGATGAATACACCATTGGGAACAGCTGAAAATGCCCCTAGATAGTTCTTTGTGTTCACTGTACCATTTGAGGGGTTAAATGCGCCATTTCAATCAATGAGAACTGTGGGAATTTGTATTCGTTCCTTATGGTAGAATTTGTGTTCTCCAAAACTGAGCCTCTTTTCTGTTGTGCTTAAACTGGACCTGTCACCTTAACCACTTGCGTGCCAGAGAGGTATCTTTCTGGCACTCAAAGGGTTTTTAAGATACATTTAGTTCATTTTAAAGAAAAGTAAAAGTTGCCTAGGTTTTGTACTACCAATTGTTTGTAGTCTGATTAAGTTTTTGGGAAATGTACCTTTATTTGTCGGTGGCACAGTGTGGCACTTAATGCTAATTAGCTAATATTATTACGAACTCTCAAGGTCTGAGTGGGAGACTCAGGGTCTTGATCCAAATCTCATGGTCCCAGGGTGAAAAGTCAAATCCTCAGGTGAGAGAGCCCAGCGCTACATAGCATATATTCTACTCCAGTTAATCACTTCTTTCGTCTTTAACCTTTTGAGTGCCAAAGGGGGTACCAAGAAAAGTTCACACTCAAGCTGAGAGGACCACCGGACGGGAGTGCTCACAGGACCACCCCAGCACAATATAACCAGTTGCAAATTGTAAAATTTGTAAATTTATTGCAAATAATACCTTAAGAACATCAAACAAATAACAATGCTCCCCTCACAGGGATGCAAAGTTCCAAATACATACGCCTAACGCGTTTCATGCACATTAAGACACTTAATCATAGGCAATAACAAAAGCTACTGCGGACACAATATATAAATACAAAAAATAAAGGTCGTACCCTAACAAATGGACACATCCATTTACTAAAATCACAGATCTTTACTCAACAATGTAAAAGCTTAGGAAACTTGGATACGAACAGGGGATACACAACCCCAACAAACTCCTAACGTGTTTCAGACCTAAACGGTCCTTACTCATAGGCACCGCTGAAAAAAACGAAACAAAAAACCAGAAGGGGCGCAAACCACTACAATAGTGTAATCGTAATACTGATAAAAATAGTACTGGTACTCATAATTAGAAAAGCGGCCAGTTGTTCTCGACAACAACCGGTTCAACAAGCAGGGATATACATATATCCGCCCTGCTACGGACAAACTACTCTCCGCAACGATCTACTCTTAAATAAAGAGTATACTGGAACCCATTCGATGTAACAAACATTTATTAATAGGTAAATAAAATTAAAATAAATAAAATGTGACTTGAAATTGGAAAGCCCACTAACAAAATCCAGACTGGAATAAAAATCAATCGGTCATAGACCAGATCGATATATTTTAATTGGGATACACAGACAGAATACTCTGACAGTGCATGTCTCTGATCTTACCTAAGTCAAACGCGATACACATAGAGGTCCCCAGTAAACAATATCTAGACCAATACATGAACAAAATAATCTGTAATATAAACAGGGGGAAGAAAGAATCCGGTAAAACACACAGCACCAATACAATACATGGGCCCCTTCAGCTGAGCAAACTTAAATCACGCTCTGCGTTCATCTCATTTGGGATCTGAGGTGTCTAGGGTATGTATCTAATACATCTCCCTTCTATCTAATTCAGATAGACTACTGCCCCCTCTGGGATGCTTGGACACCCTTTCAACACCCTTGAAACCAAAGGCTTCTGAACCCAGTCTGTGAGATACAAAGCATCTAGCAACCGGTACCTCATGTCACTATTATCAATAGCATTTAAGTGTGTGCATTGCTTATCCCTCTGGGACTCAAAGGGTTAAATTGGTGCCACTTGTACCGGGAAGGCAGAGAGAGAGAAGCCCTGCTTGTCTTGCGTGTGTTCCTGTAGTGATATGCGCACTTTGTTGCATGTTAATGACTCCTTATGGACTGTCTGGAACACATCTTGATTACATCGATCAGGGACATATCACAGAGAATCTATGTTATGGGAACGTTAAGGGTTAATATTCACAAGATCTCAGGGTCCACTCATTTTGAAGGCCCCCAGGTATGCACGCCATGCTAAATAAATGAATCTAGGCAGAACCACCACACTGGGGCATTTCATATAGCGCAATGAGAGTTTGGTCTTGAACAAAACGAATTAGCAGGTTGTGTACTGCATTAGCATAAAGTGCCATAATGTGCCACTAAAACTTAAAGGATAAATTCTTAAAAATGGCTCAAAGCAATGCGTTGCGTACCCCACTGGCATTCAGAGGATTAAACTATAAACAGAGGCAATTGCATCAAGATTAGAACCCACACGGTCCAGTTCACAGAGACTCTATCACTTATTTGTTTGTCTGTCCCAATTCATCATTCTTATCACTTAATAGGAGCATTCGTTAACAAACAGGGGACAGGTGGTCATGTCCAGCTGCCTGTATATGAATAAGAAAAGCACGATTAGAACATATTTGGGGGTTTATGCGCCTAAGAAAAATTATTATAATTTTTTTTTTTTTTTTACAAATGATGGTTAAGAATATATAATATTTAAGAGCCTATGGACATGGGTGTTTGGAGGGAGGGGCAAGGGGGGCACTTGCCCCTCTCCACATTAACATAGGAGCAGGGTGGGCTGGCCTCAGGATCATATTATCATACTTGGGAACTCTCTGGAACTGCACTGGAGAAGCTGTTTTTTTAAATGAAATTACCGGGTGTCTGGGGACAGATGTTGATTCTCTGGTGGTGGGGAGTTTCTTATATAACGCTGACCACTTCTCCTCCTTCCCACCCTGTTCCTCCCACTTCCCACCACTTCTCCCCATTCCCATCCTATTCCTCCCACTTCCTGACTGCTTCTACTCCTCCCCACCCTGTCCCACTTCCTGCCCACTTCTCCTCCTTCCCACCCTGTCCCACTTCCTGCCCACTTCTCCTCCTTCCCACCCTGTCCCACTTCCTGCTGACTTGAACTTGTTCTCCTTCCCACTCTGTCGCACTTCCTGCCCACTTCTCCTCCTTCCCACACTGTCCCACTTCCTGACCATTTCTCCTTCTTCCCACCACATCCCACTTCCTGCCGACTTCTTCTCTTTCCCACCCTGTTCCTCCCACTTCCCACCACTTCTCCCCATTCCCATCCTATTCCTCCTACTTCCTGACTGCTTCTACTCCTCCCCACCCTGTCCCACTTCCTGCCCACTTCTCCTCCTTCCCACCCTGTCCCACTTCCTGCCCACTTCTCCTCCTTCCCACCCTGTCCCACTTCCTGCTGACTTTAACTTGTTCTCCTTCCCACTCTGTCCCACTTCCTGCCCACTTCTCCTCCTTCCCACCCTGTCCCACTTCCTGCCCACTTCTCCTCCTTCCCACCCTGTCCCACTTCCTGCTGACTTTAACTTGTTCTCCTTCCCACTCTGTCCCACTTCCTGCCCACTTCTCCTCCTTCCCACCCTGTCCCACTTACTGCCCACTTCTCCTCCTTCCCACACTGTCCCACTTCCTGCCCACTTCTCCTCCTTCCCACCACGTCCCACTTCCTGCCGACTTCTTCTCTTTCCCACCATGTTTCCTACCCACTTCCCACCCACTTTATGTCAAGGTTCATTAAGCCCCACCCCACCTACATTTAAGCCTGCCCCTTTGAAATCATGTCATTTATATCCCCCATGCGAGCCTCGTGAGCTCTCTCTGGGGACTCAAGAAGAAAAAGTTACCAGGTATGCATATTAAGACTTTGACCCACCTGGGAAAATTTCTGTGGAAGCCCACTATGGCCTTTATTCATTTTTAGGTGATAATGTCCCTTTAATGCTGTGATCTCTCTGCCCTACAGAAGGAGAATGGACTACTGAACACCACTGTGGACGGTTCTCTCACCTCGTATGTCCAGACTGGCCTGGCTCCCGGAGAAGAATATCTCGTGTCTATACAACCCCGCAAGGGACAGACTGTAGGACCGGACACTTCTCTGACTGTCACTACAAGTGAGTTTGTGTCTGTGGGAAGTACCAGGTTCTGTAACTCTGTCCAATTCATGTGTTCATTTCTATGAGTATTCTACCTTTATCCTCATAAATATCCCCAGTGACTTCCATTTCCTACATAACGCTTTGCTCAGCTGCGTCCCCCATTTATTTTTATGTCTTCCTACACAAGTAGAATTTCCAGTTCATATGTTTTTGTAAATAAGAGAAATCTGTATGTCACGTTTGATACACAGATCCAGGAAATGGCCCAAAGAAATAAATCACGAGTGGAATCATTTCAGATCAAAAGATCTTTTCAAAAGCTTCTAGTATTAGAAATTACCATATTTGCCTGAATATTGGGCAACTCCCAAATATAAGGGATCTTTCCCGCAAAAGGGGTAGTAATGTTTCACAATAAAAGCAGTTCCAATTAATCTTCATAGTATTTGGCCATGGAGAGTGTTATTTCAGTACTGTCAGAGTTGTAGTTCAATGGTAATTGGATGATAAAGTATCCCCCTCCCGCCCCTTTTACTGATGTAACACTGCTCACCTCAGAGCAGCAAGACTGTCCGGATGGATCCCAGAGAGGGCCAATCTTCATTGAGCATAAGGAAAAACCTAAAAAACCTGTCAAGGGGGGCAGGGATTTCCTTATGATCACAGTAAGAAGATTGTCCCTTGCTGTGATCTGTCTGGTCCATGGACCAGATTCCACATCTGAGGAGGTGGCTTACACTAGGTAAAAGGGGTGGGAGGGGGATATTTTATCATTCAATTACTTTTGAATTACAGCTCGGACAGTATTGAAATAACACTCTCCATGGCCAACATACTATGAAGATTAATTGTAGCTGCTGTTTTTGTGAATCATTACTATCCCTTTAAGAAGATAATCAAGAAAAACCTTGAAAAAGGCAACCCTTATATTCTCTGTTACCTCTGTCTCTCTTTATGTCCCTCCATCCCTGTCCCTAACGGGGAAGCCCACTAGAAAACCTGATCCAGGGAGGCAGAGTGTTTGAATTTAATTCCTTCTTGTTTCTTGCTTTCCATCATACAATTGTTTAAAAAGGGAGCAAGATCCAAACCAGGAAAATATAGACCTGTGAGCTTGACTTCCATAGTGGGTAAGATACTAGAAGGGTTACTAACTGACACTATTCAGAACTATGTGAAGACAAACAATATTATTAGTAGGAATCAGCATGGTTTCATGAAGAATAGATAATGTCAGACTAATTTATTTGCATTTTATTTTATTGCTGTTGCTGTAGTATACTTGGATTTTGCAAAAGCCTTTGATACAGTGCCTCACAACAGGGTACTGCATAAATCAAAAGGCTTCGGTTTGGGAGGTGTTATCTGTACATGGATTGAGAACTGGTTAAATAATAGATGGCAGAGAGTTGTTGTAAATGGAACCTTTTCAAATTGGCTCTCCAGCTGAGAGGGCTACAATTCATATGATCTCCAACCTCTTATAGTCAAATGTTGACAATCATTTTTATATTTCTTACAACAGCCTTAAAGGGGATTTTTTTTAAAGGGCAAAGGTCTGACTCTGTAAGGAGCTGATTGTATTTCCTTGTTTACTTTCATCAGAATCATAATTATATCTGGTCTCACTTATTCAATCATGAGAAAATACCAGGTAAATCTCCCATTTCCATCCACTAGATGCAAGCTAGCATTTCATTCACTAAACTATGGTGTAAACATAAGCATACACGTACAGTATACTGGTATACACATGTATTGTCGTCTTTGTTGCATTTACTCAAAATGTTTTTGCATTTCCCAGAATATAGCTGATCATTGACGAACACCCTAAGACATCTATCAGTGATTATATGCAAAGCACAGTGCACTGGATACATCGGTCTTCCTGCACTTTGATGAATTCCTACATTAGAACTTTGAGGCTGCGTGTACTACTATACCAGTCACTAATATATATACATACCTGGGAATTCTCTGGATTTGCCCCAGAGACTCCGGTTTTGACAGAGCTTTACCAGTTCTCCGGGGCAGAGGCAGATTCCTCCAGATGTTGGGAGTTTCAATCGAAACTCTGCCCACATCTACTGTTTTTCCCGGTGTTCCTCCTTCTCCAGCCCTCTGTGCGTCACCTTTAAGCCCTGCCCCCCAACTTGCGCTTGGTCCCAGGAAGGTGCGCAGAGAAGGCTATGGTCTGAATTCATAGAACCCCGCTCCATATCAGTCGCGGCACGTTCGGGCAGTCAGTACTGCGCATGACTGCAGCGCCTCCAGTGTTGGCCCGTGTACACGGGCTTTAATCCTAGTTTAGTGAATAAAGAAGCAGGGGCAGATCTTGTAGAGGGTAACACAAAACTCTCCCTCCCAGAGAAATTGGCCCTTCTCCCAGAGTCCCTGACATTTGGGTCAAAACTCTGAGTGTCAGGGTCAAACCCTGAGCGTTCCCAGGTTTGGGAATAATTCTGTACACAAACCAACAGCACCATATGGGAAAATAATCATTCCTAAAGTTTATATTGATTTAAATGTGGGTTTCAAACCCTGGAATGCTATGGAGGTTATTTGTACCCCTAAAGTGCAATTGGTTTGCCCTTCAATTACTCTGTTTTCTTTGTGAATGTGACCCTATGTAATATAAGCAATGCTAACCTATAGGACGCCCTCTGTGTTGCTCTGTTCAGATACTGAGACTCCCCGTGGACTCCGAGTGACAGACATCACCACGTCTTCCATGCTGTTGAGATGGGAACGACCCCAGTCCCCTCCTGACCGGTACATTGTGGTCATAGTGAACCCAGATGGAAAGGAGAGGAAGCTGAGAGTCCCTGGGAAAGGTGACAGGGTCAGGGTAACAGGCTTGGAGCCGGGGACGAGATACAGAATCATTCTGAGAGCAGAGAAGGGACAAAAGCAGAGCGAGGGGACGGAGGCCACCGCACGTACAGGTAACGGGATGGAGAAAGAGGGGGCAGAAAGACATCAGAGCGAGAGTGAGAGAGAAATAAAAGAAAGTGACCGATGGAGAAAGCAAGTGAACGTGTACAATACAGAGTGGATTAAGTGAGAGGGAGAACTGCTGATGTACTAGGAACTGGAATAAACCAATTGCATCATAGGGGACAATTCTGGAACAAACCAACTGCACCATAAGGAGCAAACCAACTGTGTCATGGGGAAACATAAACATTCTCCAAATTCCCATTGATTTCAACGGGCAGTGGCTCTTGGAACACAATTAATATAAGCCAGACAGCACGTTAACCCTTTGAGTGCTAGAGAGGTAGCCAACGCATTGCATTGAAATGCGTTGGGTACCTCTCTGCCACTCAAAGGGTTAAGAGCAGAAAATGAATGAGATACTTTCATTTGTCTTTTCTTAACATTAAAAAATATTTAAAACAATTTTAAAAGGTTCTCGTGTTGCTATGGCAACGAGACAAGTCTGTGCTCTCAATTTCTTCTCCTCTTGTGATGTCATCTGCTCAAATCTCGCCCAGACCTCTCAACTTTCCATTCCACAGTATTCAAGGGGATAGAGGCCCCAGGTCAGTTCGTATTTTGTTCCCATAGGGTGCAGCTGGTGTACCCGTGACTTACTCCATTCCTTTTTAGTACATCATCCTCAATGTGAGAATGAGAGTGTGTTTGGGAAGATTTAATGGGACGGGAGGGAAGGAGAGACTGTGAAATGGCAAAAAAAATGGATCTTAGGATATGAGACATCCATTTTGGCAGAGCGAGAGAGAAAGTGGATGAAAGATAAAGGGGTGACAATGAATTAATACCATATATGTTGTTCCTTTTTACTGATTTCTCTTTTCAGTTAATTACCGACCCCATAGGAAATTTTGGACAAGACTATTTTATTTAACTTTCTATTAACTCAAATGATTTCTGTTTCCAGATATTACACATTGGATACAACACTGTGAATACCTGCTATCCTTTCTTGGATATTAGGAGAGAGGTTTGGGTGGGTGGTTAGGGTCACACTTTATTTATGGGGCTGTTTTCTAACCTGAGCCATTTAATTGCGAAAAATAACCATTTTGATGTTACAGCATACGTCCATAACTTTGATTAAAACAAATAAGGAAAAAAAAATCACATTGAAATGGCTAGATTAAACTATTGAGGACCAGAGGGGTACGCAAGCATTGCTCTGCAATGCGTTGCACACCCCTCTGATCCTTAAGGGTTTAAAGCGGAATCATCACCACAAATAAGGACCCCCCCATAATTATATATACAGCAAAAAGAAAAGAAATACTAATATTATCCAGCATACGTACAGCGTTATTCAGAAATCAGACTTGATCAAGACGAACAGGCAGGCATCGGCACAGACATCTTGACTTAGAGGCATCTGCGCTGTCTGTCCCGGTCTCCTCTAGGAAGTGTTACTTGGTATCTTAAAGGAGCAGCAAACGTTTTTTATGAAAAAAATATATATTGTAGGGATTTTCCTACGGAGTAAAATAAGGGTACTCCCACTGCTGAGAGATTTATATTTCCAGAGTTATTACAGTTTAAACCTATGTTTTTTTTACATTAGCAGTGCCCTCTAGTGGTCAAATTCTAATTAGATTTTCTGTTAGATTCTAATGGAGAGGAAAGTCAGTGATATACAGTTCTCCATAGAATGTGATAGAAACTGCCTGTCACTTCCTGTCAGTTAGAACTATCAGGAAGTAAACGCAGTAAATTCACTTCCTGTCAGTTAGAATTATCAGGAAGTAAACACAGTAAATTCACTTCCTGGTTGTTTAAACTGCTATAAATTTTGAATAAAACATCTGACAGCGATGGGAGTGACCTTGTTTTATTCAGCAGGAAATGCTCTGTAAAATATGCGTTTTCATAAAAAAAAGTTTACTGCTGTTTTAAGGTAACAAGAAGGGACTGACAGCACAGAATAATACTACTATTGCTGAGATTATCGCTATATGAATAATTATTGGAGGGGGACTTTATTTGGGGTCGTAGTTCCACTTTAAAATATCCACCTAATGTGCAAATTGTAATAAGTAAAAAAAACCTAACTTCTAAGAACCCTATGTTCAAAAGAAAAATGGAGACATTCTGGTGCAAAGAAACTACCCCACTGGGTAACAAATTTAAATGGAGCTTTTAAAGGGAAATTATAATGTAAGATTTTGTGGATGTTCATTTGCATACCTGGGAACTTTTTCTTGAGTCCTGTGGTGCTGGTGGGGGAGATAAATGATAACTATCAATGTAAAAAAGGGGCGGGTCTCAATCGTAAGTGTGTGTGGGGGGGTGCTTTACAAATGTGGAAGAAGTAGGAGGAATAGACTGGGGAAGGAGGAGAAGTGGACTGGAAGTGGGAGGAACAGACTGGGGAGGAGCAAACGTGTGAACAGTTTCAGTAGACACTCCCCACTTCCGAAGAATCAGCGGCAAATCCGGAGAGTTCCCAGCGATGTTCATTTGTGTATCCAAATGACTTACTTATGGAGGGGTCCTTCAAACAGTAGTCAGTAATTTTTATTTATGTTTGCAATTGATCATTCATTCATTTTAAGTTTCTGTTTTGCTCTGTTTCAGTCTGATAACACCAGTGGGCTTATGCACTAAGGGGTGATAAAGAGGTGATAAAGTAGAGATAACTTCTCCAGTGATATCACTTCTCCAGTTCTTATGTTATTCTCTAGAGCCCGTGCACTAAGATCTCCAAAGGTGGTGAAATCTTAGTGGATTGACTCCATAGAATTACATAGGAATTGGAGAAGTGATATCACTGGAGAAGTCATCTCCACTTTATCCTATCACACCTTAGTGCATTTTGCCCCCTTGTGTCCCTTAAGAGTCATTCAGTGATACTGTAGAATATTATTGAGACCAGGTGCAGTCTAGACGCACTGTTTCTTCTCCATTCTTGCCGCACACACTTCTCTTATCAACGTGAGGTGCTTCAAACCAACTTCAACTAATGATTCTTCCCAACGAGATTGAGCACACTCTTCCTTAAAACATCTTTTTTATTAAAGCATTAAAAACGCCCAACATTTCAGTCCGTATTCGGTCCGAATACGGACTGAAACGTTGGGCGTTTTTAACTCTTTATTAAAAGAGATGTTTTAAAGAAGAGTGTGCTCGATTTCGTTGGGAAGAATCAGCAGTCTAGAGGCAACCTTCAGTGGTGATCACTATATACAGGAAACTGCATATAAAATGCAGCACATATATGTAGATAGGAATACAATGGGGACATTCACTAAGCGGTGAAAAAGAGGTGATAAAATGGAGATGATTGTTCCAGTTTATCATTTCTTCAGTTCCTATTCACTAAGATCTCCAAAGTTGAAGAAATCTTAGAGTATAGGCTCAGTAGAATAACATAGGATAGTGATAATCTGGAGAAGTCATCTCCACTTTATTGCCTCTTTAACACCGCTTAGTGAATCTCTCCCCTTATTACTGTAGAATGGACACTTACCTAGGTAAGTCCATGAGTTAAATAAGAGTGAGATATTGAACCCTTTCAAAGCTAAACAGGTACAACTACCTCTGCAGCATTCAAGGGTTTATAAACCTCCATTCAAATCAATAGGTATTGTGTTGGTCCCGCGTGGTGCAATTGATTTGCTCAAGAATGACTCCACTTTTGCTGTGAATATATGGCCTTAACCCTTTGAGTGCCAGAGGGGTATGCAATGCATTGCTCTGCAGTGTGTGGATCTCAGAGGGTTATACTTGATTACTTACTCAATGCCATGTTGTAAATGATTTAATATAACATAGGCTACTCTCTAACCCTTATTTTGACTATGATCAATATAGTAATTGATGTGACTTCAAAATTTCAACTCTGCTAATAAATACCATCCCTCAACTTTACATTTATCTCAGTAGAAAAAGTGTATTGTAGCTGGTGATACCCATTCCTGAACCAACTTAATACATATTCCTAAAATATTGTTGACATTATCTTTCTTCAAATCGAGGGCTTTGGGCTAGATGTCTGATTTACATTACAATTTGTAACATGTTATATTTAAATTAATAAACATTATTTATAAAAAAATGCAATTTTCAAAATAGAATGTAACCTTCTGAGTGCCGCAGAAGTATTCAAATACGGTAGTTAAAGTAAACAACTATCCTCAATAAAAGATGATTTCTGTAATTGAAAGGTCTGATATTCTATATATGGCCAAGTACAGTGGTTCTCAATCTAATTTCAATGGAACCCCAGAGTTTCCTGAAGAATTACAAGAGGCTTGGGAAAAAAACATGAATAAAGGTGGACAAGGGAACAAGGCTGTGGTTCTATGACTACTAGTGGGATAAGGCTGGGTGTCAAGCACAGTATGTGTGATTCAGTGACTACCAGTTAATAGTGGAACAAGGTAGGGTTGTCAGAAAGTGTGTGTGGTTGCACGACTACCAATGGACAGGGAAATAAGACTGGGGTGTCAGACACAGTATGGGCGGTTCTGTGACTAAGAGTGGACATTGGAAAAAGGCTGGGGAATCACATAGTGTATACGTGGTTCTGTTATTACCGGTAGGACAATGGAACAAGCCTCGGATCAGAGTGCGTGTGTATTTGTGTGTGTGTTTGGATGTGGATTCATGATTACCAGTGGACATTGAAACAAAACTGTGGTGTCAGACAGTGTGGTCCCGTGACTACCAGTGGACAATGGAACAAGGTTGGGGGATCATCCAGTGCATGTCTGGTTCTGCCACTACCAGTGTGACAATGAAACAAGCCTGGGGACAGTGTGTATTTGTATGGTTCCATGACTTCCAGGGGACAGTGAAGAGAAACAAGGCTTGGGTGCCAGACAGTGTGTATAGTTCTGTGACCACCAGTGGACAGTGAAACAAAGGTGGAGTGTAAGACAGGGTGTGTAGTTCTATGACCACCAATGGTCAGTGGAACAAAGCTGGAGTGTCAGAAACTGTGTGTAGTTCTGTGACTACCAGTCAGCAGAGGAACAAAACTGGGGTTTCAGACAGTGTATATGTGTTTCTGTGACTTGCAGTGGATGTGTGGAAGACTGTAACATTCCACGTAGTGCAATTCTGTTTTCTGTTATTTTTGTATTGTATTATGTAAAATTAAAAGTACCAACAGATGTTCAAATTTGTTTTGCTATTGATACTGTTTTAGCTCCCTGCATGCTCGAAAGCTATAAGCTTTCGTTCCTCCAGAGCAAAATTTTTGAGAACCATTGACCTTACCTATACATATACTGTATGCAGTGACCTGTTCTGCACTAGAGCTATTACACTAGTCCAGCATTCTTTTTGAAGAAACAATGTTCTGAGTTTTAAGAAGTCTATTAAGTTCGCCCACTAAAAGGTATCACCAACTATGATCCTAAACGTTTTCTAGAAATCTTGTCTTTAATCTATATGCACTTCTCATTCCACCCAAGACTGCCTTTACATTTTGTAATTTTTCAGAGTCCTTAAGATGATCTAACCAAGTACCATAGCTTTATTGTTGTCACCAACTCTAGAATAATAACCTCATCCAAAATGTTAACAATAAGGGGTTTAACTTTCCTCTTTTTAATTTGGTGCTTTGTTAGCTATTACCGAAAAACAACATGCTGGAGTCCCTGAGAAGTCGTTGTCTCCAGAAAATGAAGAACACTACCATCCTACGTCCCATGGAGCTCAATCTTTTGTAGGCAGGGAAGACATCCCAAAGACAAGGGAGAATATAGAGGTTATCACAGAAGACCAACATAAAACTGGAATTAATGTTGTAAACACCACAAGGAAGAATATTTACACCACCATCATTACCAGACACTACATTCAACATCCTAGTGAAGGAAAAGTGGTGGGTGACCATGATGAATCTCAAGATCCACAGCAAGGGCCGGTGCACAAACAAGACGGAACAAAGAAGGAGGGGGGTTCGAAAGAAATTGCAGAGGACCCTATAATAAGGACAATACATGAAATAAAGAATCTACCTGATGGGAAAGTGGAGAAATGGGTGGTCACAAGAAATGTTACATTTGTGGTATCTTCTCTAGATAATGTTCCAACCCATATTCAGCATGAGACAGAAGGGGTTCCACTTCAGCCAGAGGGCTTGCCCCGAAATATATTTTCTTACCCTAATGTAGAAGAGCCTGGAAAACTTGGTCTCAGTGAGGATTCTTATGATGATCATGGTCTTAATTTAGACTCCTTAATTGAGTCTGCAAGAACAAAAACTAGACCTCAGTCAGAGGAGGAAAGAGTAAGGATCCAAGTCAATGCAGAGGTCCAACACCAAAATAAGCCTAGTCATCCCAAATCACCGCTGTCTGAAAATGAGAGACGTTCTGAGGGAGAATCAGAAAGCCCATTGGAAAGCAGTTTAGAATTTGAAAAGTCAGAAGATAAAGGTAAAAGTGACATCCCAGATGACTTGGGAAATCGCTTAAAATTGAATAAAACAGTAAGAACAGTAATTATTCACAAGGACATAATTACTACCAGAAAAAAGAATGTAGGGAGGGAGGATGGGGAGTTTGTGAATGATACAGTGGCTGAAAGAAGTGGGAAAGGCGTGCAAGAGGGAGGAGTCAGAGGTAAGACATTTATGGGGGGACCACATATGAAGAAGGTTATTGAAAACCTACCAGAGAAACTCTCTATGTACAATGGGACTTTTATCCAGCGTCTAGAAAGTTATTTGAGGGCTACCTCTTATCCACTTAGGGGTAATCAGACTGTGGAATCTGTGGCTAGGGCAATTTATTTATACTTAGTGAAGTGGAAACCCCATAGTTTTACAGGAATGGTGTATGAACGCCTTCCTCAAAAGACACCAGGAGCCACAGGCAATACAAAGCCCTCAGGGGCAAGTAGAATACAAGGTAATATCGGAGAAGCCACTCTAGACAATAGTGTTGAAAGTATGGCCAATGTTACAGATAAGACTAATCAACCACAAGAAGGAGCAATTTTGATAACCAAGGGCAAAAAACCTTCTGGCGAAGCAGACCCCACAGTTTCAATGATTGTAGGAAAGTACAGTTCTACCTCTGACCTTACTGATGGACATGTGAGTGTTCTGAAAGAAAAAGCAGTTCCATTAGAAGAAGATGTTGGGGCTAGTGAAGAGGGCACCTCAAAAACTGCTATACCCAAACCCCCATTAGAGAAAATCCCCAGTAAAGTAGCACGAAAAGTGTTCCCCTCTCAAAACCCCCCCACTTTAGTAGAGAGAAAAATAGGGTGGCCAGTGGATGAAAGGGGATTAATAGTATCTGAGACAAAGGAAGTTGAAAGGTTGGATTTAGAAGGAGGGGTGGAAAAAAACATAGTAGAAGCTAAGGTTAAGGAACATGGAGTCACTAAAAGTCCTGGAGAGAAGAAGGTGACAGGTACCATTCAACACGAGGATTTCATAAGATTACAGACTGACAAGAATGACAAGGAGAAGGACCAAGGACAGCATCATACCCCAAAATCTTCCACCCACTTGCATACCATCCCACCAGATACTCAGAAAGGAAAAGTCACAAAGGGAATTCCAAATGACAAGAGAGAAGAGAAACGTCTGTCAGTAGAAAGGCTAGATCATGAAGGAGGGGTCCCTAAAAAACAGCCACCTCAACAGAAACAAGAGAAAGAAGGACACACAGAAGACATATTACCAAGCAGTGAGATCCCTGGTGAAAGAGAATCTTTATTCCAGAAGAAAGAGGAAGTAGAGAAAGTAAATGCAGTGTCAATCAACCACATCGCTGGGTCTGTGGAAGAGCAAGGCAAAGCTGAACCATCAAGAGCTCCAGTTTCCAAAAAAAAACCTGGTCCTGGGGTCCAGGGAAGACCTAGAATTCTAAAAAAAACACCCACTAGCCTTGTTTTATCCTTAGAGGGTCTTGGGGTACTGTGGGACAAAGTGATGATCCTTTATCGTTCATGGCCACCCACTACCACTGATGAGCCCCTTCAATTGATGGTGAATAAAGGAGTCAGGCAAGTGGAGATCAGGGAACTAAAACCAGGGACCAGCTACCGATTTGATCTCCATGGACTGGTGAAGGGCCGCTCATCCAAGTCCTACTCGCTGGTGGCTGATACAGGTACCGGCTGGGTCAGGAACCCTGGGCATAAGCGAAGAGGGAGGGAGGGGGATTGCATTAAGTTGATTTCTTACTGGCTGTTCACTGCCTTAGCTGCTTTTCACTGCCCCCCACACCCAAGGCTGCTTCTTGCTGGGGTAACCCAGTTCCTTAACTGTGGGACAGAGGGATGAGAATTGTATTATGAGAAGAGGGATTGATGGACTTACTGTCTCTTCTTCCCATTCTTGTAGGATTTTGTGACATCGGAAGCTTCATCCTTTCTTCCTTTTCTTCTGTCACCCCCCCCATTCTCTTCCACTTCTCTTTGTTTTATGAATTTATTCCTCTATGCCTCTCTGTATTCAATTATTTCCCCTTCTTCCTGGCTCTTACTTGCCCCTCTCTTTCTTTTCATTCTCTCACTTCTCTCTGCCCTCTATTCTCCAGATCCTTCCTTGCCCACCTCCTTGCCCTATTTTTCTCTACCTTCACTCCTTCTTGTGTCATTCCTTTGTCTTCCCTTTCCTCTCCTCTCTTACTCCATCCTCTCCTCTCTCCAGCGTCCCTGTGTGCTCCCCGATCCCTCCTTATACTCCCCTCTCATTTTCTCATCTCTCCCAACAGGTTTCCAAAATTATCTCTCACACTTCTTTCTATGATCTCTTCAGATTGCTCACCTCCTATCTCCACTTTCTTCTCCTTTCTCCAGATTCCCAATTCTCTCTCACTACTTTTTCACTTTCCAAATTTGTCGTTCTCCTCTCCCTTCTTCTTCTTCTCCTCTCTCTCCAGATCCCCCATCTCCCTCATAGCCTCTCTCCAGATTCACCCTCTCCTCTCTATCCATTCTCAGACAGATGAATAACCTCACAGTTTTACCTCACAGGCCTCTCTCTTCCTTTGCTGCTCGTTGTCTTCCCACCGTTTGCCAATAAGACACCGCGTCTGACCTGCTGATAACACCTTTACCCTTCAGGCAATGTGAACGCACAAATATATATATATCATATTGTACATGGGTGACGTATACATGTGACCTGTGTGTAACTGGATATGTGGGGGCATGTGTGCATATGTGTATATCTCTTTCTCTTTCTCTCCCTTTCTTTCTCTCTCTCTCTCTCTCTCTCTCTCTACATATATATATATATAATTCTGCATACATATATGCTTGTATGTGTGTGTGTTGCCTGTGCCAATGCCAAGTATCTCTGCCCAATCTATACATACAATGAGCATACAGTGAGAGTTATTCGGTTTAATCCCACTGGATTGACCATGACTGAGATTACCATTAGGTAGACTAGGTGGCTGTCTGAAGTGCTACACACTGAGAGGTGCTACACACCCACAGCTGGGATGCCTGAGCAGTAGGTGTATCCTCAGCTGTGGGTGAGGTTATTGCAATCCCAGTCCCATGCACCAGACACCTGTTACTGGTTAATGTTTGCTGGTTTATATATTATGTAATATTCAGATTATATGCCATTTTGGCTAGTTTATCATTTTTTCTATCGTTTACTGGCGAGCTTGTATAAACCCTTGGATGCTGACGGAACACACTGCAGTTTACTGGAGACCTTTCTAGTGGCTAAACTGTTATGAGTTACTTACTGTGTGTATGTTACACACTACATTTGAGAACCAGAAGGCTTTGCAATGCAATGTTCCATAATGTCTTGCTAACGTATCTGCTCTTCAGTCGGTTAATGATGATGATAACAATGATGATAATATGATTAAGTATAGCCCCTTAATCACCAAAGGGGAGCGCAACACATTGTGAAGCAATGCATTACACAACCCTCTGGTCTCCCAGAGCTTAAAGGGATAGTAATGTTTCATAATAAAATCAGCTCTAATTAATCATCATAGTATTTGGACTTTGGAGAGTGTTATTTCAGTTCTGTTGTAGTTCAAGAGTAATTCAATGACAAAGTATCCCCCTCCCTCCCCTTTTACTGATGTAACACTGCTCAGCCAGATCAGAAAGGAGGTGCCCAGGTAGACTTCAGAGAGGGACAATCTTCAATTAAGATAAGGGAAAAACCTGAAAAACTTGTCAAGGGGGACAGGGCTTTCATTGTTCTCATAAGAAGAAGATTGTCCCCTTCTGTTATCTGTCTGGTCTGTGGACTGCATTCCACATCTGAGAAGAGATGGCTTACACTAGGTAAAAAGGGCGGGAGGGGAAACTTTGCTTGTGAATATCTCTCAAACCATAAAGGTTTGACAGATAAGACTTATATCGTTCTTCATGTTTTTTTAATGCCTACAAAATAAAATAAAGATAAAGTATTACTATCCCTTTAAGACTTAAGACATATGGTGCCTGAAGCTGTTGTCCTGGGTGGTGCTAATGGGACCTAGAATGTCTCATCTTCCAGCATCTGAGGTGTATATACAGCACGGTGAATGAGCTAGTTTGGGCTTCTGGAGATACCTGGACATTACTGATAATATATATGTTTATATGTACATACACACCCACACATTCTCATGCTTATTTATAATACCGCACTTCCTGCAGTGCTTGACATAGAATTTGTATTTTCAAATAAACAAAAGTGTGTGTATAAAAGTGTGTGTGTATGTATGATTCATATAATTTAACACACACCCACATACATACACAAGAACATATATATATAAAATATATACCTAATATGTCTCTACGTGTATGTGAGTAACCTGTATGGTAGTGTCACATGTTAAGGTTTTCATATGTGTGTATGCGTGAAGGTGTGTGTATATATATGCGTAGTTGTGTGTATGATATATATATGTATTACATGTCTATGCTTTTTGTGCCAATATGCATTTATATCTATGTATATTCTACACTTTCCTCATTTTATATACACATCCTATATAATAATTCGCTAAAACATGTGTAACGACAAAGTCATGCATGGTAGACACTGCTGTGCGTGCTGCAGTCATGCTCAGTAGAGACTTCCCGCGCCGCGGCTGATACAGAGCTGGACGCAGTCTCTACTGCGCATGACTGCCTCGCGACCGGCTGGCAGTGGCACTGTGGCCCATGTAACGGGCTGTTCAACTAGTATATATATAATTTGCTAAGATGCCTTGCTCCCTGTGTGCGTACCGCGCACGGATACAGAGAGAGATGCCCCCAGCTGCAGTGGAGGGAAAAGCAGCGATAAAGTGGCATGCTTGGGGCATCTCCGCAATACCGCCGCTGTCCCCCGCTGCCATGAGCATGACCTACACCCATCAACGGGCTTTAACCTAGTGTTTTGTGTGTGTGTGTGTGTATATATATATATATATATATATATATATATATATATATATATATATATATATACATACAAATACCACACATCATACACGTGTGTACAATATACATAAGTCTAAAAATAAATGTGTATATATGTGTATTTCTGTGCGTATATAAATGAATTTTGCTTAATGTATAAAAATATTAGTTATGGGTGTGATAAACACTACTTATATCAAATATTAGCATGTGTGCATATCTGAACACACACGTACATATTGCCAGCATATGTTCACTGCTTTAAGGCATGTAAATGTGCACACAAAATGCATGTGACTTTTCCTCTGAGAGCTTAGACGTGCAGAAAGAGAACTGGAGGAGTTAGATATATGAGAGAGAACTAGAGAGTTGGGGTAGAGGGCACTGCACTAAAGAAAATGATGGAAACAAGTGTTATTTGCGAAAAAGATATGAAGAATGCAGAAAAAAGTATGCTTGGGGGTTGGGTTGGAATAAGGGCTTAGGCCAACAGAATGCTGATGTATTCTATGTACAATGTGTATATCATAATAGAAATGCAGGAACTAATACTCTCATTGCTCCCACACACAGCTCTGGAGCCCACCACCTCCCCCATCCTTATGGATATGACTACTCAGTCAACAACTATGCCAGCAGAAGAAGTAATGCCTAGCAAAGTTCCCTCAGGTAAGAGTCCCTCGTTGGAGAGTAGAGTCTTCTGTTTGAAGGTAGATTCTCTCATTACAATGGAAGGCAATGTCTCTCATTAGAATGTAGAGTCTCCCATTAGAATATAGAGTCTCCCATTGGAAGGCAGAGTCCCTTGTCAGAATATAGATTCTCTTGTCAGAAGGTAGAGTCTCTGTTGGAAGGTAGATACTCCTGGTGGAAGCTAGAGTTGAAAGACAGAGCCTCCAATTTAAGGTAGATTTGGAAGGCAAAGTATCCCTTTGGAATTTAGAGTTATAAGCTAGGCTCTCCTATTGGGAGGAAAGTTGGATGGTAGCGTCTCCCACAGAAAGGTAGAGTTGGAAGTTAGAGTCTTCTTTTGGAAAGTAGTCTCCCACTGAAGGTAGACTCTACCACTGGAAAAGAGTCAGGAAGTAGATCTTCCCATTGGAAGGTACAGCTGAAAGGAAAAGCTGGGGATTAAAGACTCAAGTAAGTAGAGCTGGAAGGTTGTCTGTCATTTGAAGGTAGAGTCATAATTTAGCATCTCCCATTAGAAGGCAGAGTGAACGACTGGAATGCACCTTCTCCTATTGGAAGGTAGACAGATTCTTACAATAGAAGATAGGATATTTCATTGGAATGTGGAGTCTTCCATCAGCAGGCAGAATCTTCCATTGGTAGGTGATGTCTCACCTAACGGAAGTTAGAGCTTCACCCACTGGAAGTTAATTTTGCTCATAGGAAGGTAGATTCTCTTGTTGTAAGGTAGATTTACATCTTGAAAGTAGTGTCTCATTCAGAGGCAACCAAACTTTATGGCAGCTTCACTCATTGAAAGGCAGCTTCACTCATGGAAAGCCACAATGATAGGCTATATCTGATTAATGACTTCACAGTGGCTCCTTCATTGTTTAACTGACTTTTTGTTCCATCCTCTGTCTTCTCCTGTTGTTGTTTCCAGTCACACAACGGCCTCGTGTGGCTCAAATGGGGGCTCTACAGGTGAAAGAAGTGACAAGTAACAGTGCGACATTGGTTTGGAAGGCCAGAAATGGGGTATATGACTCCTTCTTGGTCCGTTATGAGGGCGTGATTGACAGCATCACTCCACAAGAAATATCTGTACCTGGAAACAAAAGAGAAGTGACACTGACCGGGTTAACTCAAGATACCAGATATGCAGTGTCAGTCTACGGAGTGACGGGAGGGAAGCTGTCACGGCCATTAAAGGAGGAGGTGACAACAGGTATGGGAAACTTTCTGAGCTGAAGTTTGCATTAAGCCGCTATGATAAAAAAGAGTTAGAGTTCCAGGGGAACCAACTACACCTTAGAGAAAAAAACAGAAATTCCTCTTGTTCTTTGTGCAGTTGGCTCTGTGTATGCAGTATTTTACTCCAAAGACAGAGTCATGCCTGAAAGAGACCCAGTGATGGAAAGCAGTGCAGATAGTGAGGCCAATAGGAGCCAGATAATTAAAATATGGCAATATTTCAAAGCTCATTGCAACATCTAGGCTTTCAGATTCCCAAGATCTTCTAATAATATACAGTGAATCACTTGAGGATGATTAAAATAAACTTTTATTCAAGACACGGCAAATAAGTTACGAGCAACAGGACTTACATACAAACACCATGCCAATCCACTCCTTACGTGTTTCAGATGCGTTCAAGTTTCTTTCTTTAGAGGAATCCTGATGATTTTTGAATCGTCCTCAAGTGACTCATTTTATTCATTGTATATATATATATATATATATATATATATATATATATATATATAAAATGAAAAGGGGGCAAATGGTCAAGAATAATGGTCCACATTTCGGTAGCAAGACCTTTATCAAGACTTGATAAAGGTCTTGTGACCGAAATGTCGACTATTATTCTTGACCATTTGCCTAATAAAATTGTTTTGAAAAAGTCCCGCGGGTGCTGCCCCTTTTATATGTTCTACATATGCTATTCTGCTATTGAAATGTGCACCTGGACAATTATTCTGTTGGAGTGAGTGCTACCACTCCCCTACTTCAATGTATATATAGAGAACAGGATTTGGGGAATGGAAGCACTTACTTGTCACAGTCGTTAATATGCCCAGGAGAGCAAATCCCCAAAGGAGTACTACAAATGAAGGAAGCACTCATGGGTCTTTACCACACACACACACACACATATTTCTCTTGCGTCCTATGCAGAACACAAGTGGGATAAAATCTCCTCCTCCAGGAGGGCAGGGCAGTTACACAAAAAAGTTATCTGAGGTGTATAGTCCCTCCCCGTCCACTTTACCCCCGTAGAGAATGCTCAGTTTTAAAAATGACCTTGTTACAGAAGGTCATTCCTGGCCATCTTTGGAAGGACTGACCAGTGCACAGGCTTTCAGGACCTGAACCTGTATGGATGGCTTGTTTATCAGCCTTGTCCTCATAGCTTTCTCTAAAGCTTATTAACTTACTTACATAGGAGCCTGAAGAATGAAGCAGACTGCATGAACCCTTTCCATGAGTGTGCAGGTCCCGTGAGTATGTCCATGTTTATTTGTCTGGCAGCCACTTGCTTTGTGCTTTAGGTGCCAAACTTGCATTCTCATAGATGCCTGTTCGTGGGCATTCTTTGCCTTTTTACTTGTTTTATGGAAGGTTTCCTCTCATATGGTATCAGTCCTTTCATGGCGGTGGTGTTTCCACCCTTATTTCTGTACTTGTAACAATGTTTGTTAACTTTTATACATTTTTCTACACTTCTGATTTTTTGGGGGACTTTTCTTGCTTTTGTGTGAGTTTTGGAGGCTGCTGGAGGCAGTTTGTGCTTCTGTCTTTGCACACTGGCTACTGGACCCCCATGGGACCCTCACCCCCCAATATTGGGGTTCTGTTTACCAATGACTGGAGAGCCACCATGCCATTTTAAACTTGGGAAACTACATTTCCCAGTAGCCCATTCTCCCAGGACTTTTTGGCAAATAAAGAGATGATCCTGAGCTGATCCTCTTGCTTTCCGGATTCTGCACATTAGTCAAAGGCTGGTCTCTCGCTCTTGCTTGCTACATTAAACCGTTGCAGTCAGATAAATTATTTTAAAGATATATAAGTACTTTTATTCTAAAGCTTTAAAGGATTCAGGGGTCTCTTTAACCCCATTTACCCATTGCTCCTCAGGCCAGACTGAGCTATGCCTCTCTTGCTCTTTGGCCCCTACACTAACTCTGGGGCCCTCATCTGCTGAACAGGAGCTTGGATGGATTATTACACTAATTTCCTCAGTTCTATCCCCTCATCTCTTCAAGGGGTCCTGGGACATCCTGTGCCATCCAAAAGGTGCTTGAGCCATGTTCATACCTCCAAACATTTCTAATGGTCAAAGAGGGACACTTGTGTTTTAGGTGGTGTTTCTGGGAGTGTGACTGGTGGACGGGGCATTGCTGAGAATTTTTAGGTTACTTTGTGACCCGATGTTGACACCTCTTTGTGTAACTGAATAAAGGTTTAGAGCAAGACCGAAGTATTTTATTTACACAGATTCATTTACAAACATATATACTGAAGATTAACTAAACATGAGTTTTATTGCTGTAGAGCAATGAGATACAATTATTTACACACACCGTACAGTGTGATCGCCTAAAAAAGAGGGACACCAGAGTAGAAAAGAGGGACAGGGGGATTTGGGTCTCAAATAGGGACTGTCCCTCCTAAAGAGGGACACTTGGGAGGTATGCATGTTATAGGGGAGATGCCCCCACTGCTTGGGATCCAAGTCCTCTCCATTCCTTGCACCAGGTTCTCCTGGAGGAATGGAGGATGCCTGGCAGGAGGTTATTCCTTAATAGGAATATCTCTGTCTTTCCATCCCTCTTCTAATTTGGCCTTAGCACAGTGGACTAACCATGATAGATCCCCAGATCTCTGGGAGGGCCAAAAATACAGCTTTGTTGCTGGCGGATGCTACGGCTCTTAAAGATCCGGTGGATAGGCACATAGATTTCTTCTTTAATGCAAATTTTGTGGCTTCTGAAAATGCTTTACTTCCTACCTTTGCCATTGCGTGGGTTGCTAGGGCTATGACTGTTTAGGAGGGATCATTTTGGATGTTGTCCAAGAAGATGCTGCCATAAAGGGTCAGTAGTTCTGATATCCAGAAGTTTTTGTAGCTAATATATATCTTATGGAAGTGGCTTTTGATGTCTCAAGGTTTATTGCTGAGGCCCAGCTCTTTCTGTTGCCATTCTGTGGTTTAAGGTCTGGCCATCTAATCAATCTTCCAAGGAGTCTTTGGTTTCTTTTCCTTATGTGGGCCAAAAGTAGTTTGGCCCATAATTGGAGAAGACTATTAATCATGGCACTGGAGGCAAGAATAATTTGTTACCTCAGGTTACTCCTAAGTGTTCCCTTTTTCCCACAAAGAAATGTGGTTTTCTTTACCCCTACCAGTATGGGTACAAAACTAGAGCACTGGTTCCTTCAGATACCCAAGCGCATCCCACCCCAAAATTCAAGCAAGCCTGGTGTGTCAAGAAGCCTGTTTAGAAGCCTAAAGCTGACAAGCCCACCTCTGTATGACTTACTGGTTTGTAATCTGCCTCTGGCTACTGAAGGTCATCTCTATTTTTTCCATGTCATTTGGACCATTTGTGTGATGGACCAGTGTGTTTTGCAGTTAGTCTCAGTTTTACATAGATTTCAAGTCCCTTACTACATGCTGTTTCTTTATGTCCAGAGTTCCTTGTGATCCTGAGTGAAGTGATTTATTTTTAGATGCAGTCTCCATCCTGCTACATATGCATGTGTTGATACCAGTTCCTTCCCTGAAATGATTCACCAGATTCTGCTCCCGACTTTTCATAGTTCCCCAAAAAAAACAATGGATGCCGTCATAAAATGGCTTAACTATTTTGTTCTCAATCCATGGATCAAGATGGAATCTTTCAGCGCTGTCATCACTGCCAGGTATCCATGGGAGTTTTTGGCTTCCCTAGACATAAAGGAAGCTTATCTGCACATTTCTATATATGTGACTCACCAACGCTTCCTGTGGTTTGCATTCAAGGGCACTCACTTTCAGTTTACCACCCTTCCTTTTGGCTGGCATCCTCTTTGCTGGTCTTTACAAAGGTCATGTCTGCCTTGGTGGCTCACATCCACTCACAAAGGATCTCCTTGTCTCCCTACCTGGGCAAACTCTTACTCAAAACTCCCACAGATGAAACCTTGCACATTCAGATTCAGTCTTGTGTGTCTATCTTGGAGCACCATGGTTGGGTTCTCAGTTTCAAAAAATCCTCTTTCTCAGTACAAAATTCAACAAGTTACTGGGGAAGGTTTGTCTGCCAGATGACAAGATTCTATTGCTGTTTCTTCTGGTGTCTAAGCTGATATTTTGGTCATCTGTGATGCTGCAGGACTATATTTCAGTAGTAGACTACCTAGTTTCTACACTGGAGGTAGTCCCATTTGCTCAATTTTATAAACGGGTCGTGTAGCTGAACATTCTCAGGAATTGGTCCAGACAACAATGTCGCCTCTCCTGTGTCATGTCTCTGCCCAACCGGACAAAGGAGGACCTTTGTTGGCGACTTCAGAGGTCCATCCTGTCTCCGGGACAGCTGCTTGTTATCCCCAACTGAGTCATAGTCCCCACGGATGCTAGCCTAACAGGATTGGGTATTATTCTGAGCCTTCAGAGTGCCCAGGGTCTTTAGAACAGTGTAGAGAGAATTCTGCCCATCACATTTGGAGTTTTGTGCCTAGCCCTGTGACATCGAAATAAATTTCTCCAGGGGACGCTGGTGAGGATCCAGTTAGACAATGCAAAATCAGTGGCTGACATCAACTGCCAGGACAAGATCAGAAATGTTTTACCGTGGCCTGAAGTTTGGCTGATTTTCTTTTGGGTGGAGGGTCACATGCCAGCTATCTCCGTGGTTCATATTTCAAGGGTAGGCAATGTTTTGGCAGACTTTCTCAGCTAGTAAATCTAACACACACACAGTTAATTTATAGGCAACACAGGTCATCAACATCATCTACAACCTTAGCTATAATGTGTGCTTCTGCTGGTGGAAGTGCAGCATATTTGATACCTAGTAGTACAATTGCAGCAACATCTAACACTAGTAGTAGTAGCAGTAGTAGTAGTAACAGTAGTAGTAGTAGTCCCTTAGGAATTCATCAGTCTATGAAGTCTGGAGATACTTCACTCATGATCCAAAAAGCTAAAAATGTTTCTATCTGAAATGTCCTAATGTCCTTTGAGGCATAAATAATATAATATAATAATCTTGGAAATGTGGAGAGGTTACTCCACATTTTAAAGGTTATTATATTATACTAGCAAAAGAAGCACGGGTTTGCCCATGCAGGAACAGATATATTCCACTGGTAGCTAAAGACCCACTCATACGCTGTGCCAGCAATGTTTCACCCATTGTATCTCTTCTGAAGTTTTTTCTTTTCTACCTGTATCGCCTCTAATGTTTTTCCCCTTTCACTTCTCTCTAGTTTCTTCCTTTCTGCAGTGTTTTTGTTGTTTTTCTCTTTCTTTATTTTTGTTTTTTTTCTCCTTTTGAATCCCAAATATGTTTTGACACTGTCACCCAGACAGGCCCTTGCACATGCTTTCACGCAGTGAGACAAAAGAATGATAGAAGCACACACTCACGCACAAACACACATGCTTTCATGCAGTCAGAAAGACACACATACTCATGCTTTCAAGCATACTCATGAATTCATACAGGTGCACACATACGTGCCTGCGGGAAAGACTTTTGTGTTCCTTAACTCCTTGAGTGCCAGGATGTCCCCCAACGCTGCAGGTTCCATTCGGTGACCACAGTACAAGTCCGGCTAAGGCCACTGGGAGTCAGAGTGAGTTTGTGTGTGTATGCCTGTGTGTCGGGCATATTCTTTTTTCTCATCCAGATGTTGAGGGAGGGCAAACTCCTTGCAGAGATTTTGACAGGAGTTTCAGTCCCTGGCCACTCCTGTCAAAATCATGCCCCCCTGTATCTCCGGGACTGGCAGTATGGAGGAGATATGAATATCTGCTACCCCTGGGTGTGTTTAAATTATGTAATGAGGCTTTCTCTTTTATATACACACACACACATACACAAATACACACACAGCAGAATGTGTTACTAATTTTCAGAGCATAGGATCAGATGGTGTGAAAACCTTTTTCCAATTTTTTATGGGATTAGAAAATAGCATTTTTGATGTTTGAGCATTTCAGCAAGTATAACATAACCCAAGGCAATAAAAATCAAATGCAACCCTTAACTGGGAAGGAAACCATCCATAACTCATTAATAGAAACATCCAAGCACATCTGCTTTTACAGACGTGTTATATAATCATAACAGTGAATTAATCAATCAGTCAGGACTCTTACTAACTGCTCATACTAGAGCTTAATCACATGGAATCAAACAGTTGTAACCAATCAACTGCATAACTGAATTACTTATTATTCTAATTACCCTGCTTCCTGAACTGAATTTATATGCATCTACACAGAGGATTATAAAACAAGAGGTCATGATGTAAAACTGAAGAGTAGGAGGCTAAGAGAATATGCACAAGACTATTTTATAGAAGTCGTAGGTCACAGAAGCTAAAACAGTAAATTCATTTAAGAGCTCTTGGGGCCATATGTTCTAGAAATGCTTATCTGGAACTTCTGATTGACATTTAAGGGCCATTTTAGTTATTTTAAAGAAATGTTATTAAATAGTGTCACTTTTGACATTAAATGTTCTGCTAAAACTATGAAAGAAGAAACATTTTTTTGAATATACAGAAGATATGTCAATAAGATCATGGTAATCAATATCAGAATTTTTATGGTAATTTTAGATTTTGTTTCATATTTGTTCTACAATGGGCTGCTGTATGAATTACTCCGACCTTGGTAAAGTCTCCTGATGCACAAATTAAGAGACACATACTCCCGTGGTGCAGCTCCCCTTGAATAATACTTACTTTATAGCAGGGGTCGTCATTTGTTGGATCTCCAGCTCTTTGACACTAAAACTACCATCCAGCATAAACACAAATACAAATTTTCCCAATTCCTCACTGATTTAAATGGGACCTGTTTTAAAATTGCTTTAGTGCTTGCGAGGTCTCCAACATATTGTGGATATGGAATAGTGATAATCTACTAATGATCTAATGATGTTCTGTTAATGCTGTAGTGATAATCTACTAATAATCTAATGATGAACTGCTAATGTTTTAGTGATGATCTGATAATGATCTAGTGATGAACTGCTAATAATTGCATGATGAGCCTCTAATGATCTCAAGATGAACTGCTAATGATCTAATGATTATCTCATAGTGCTCCAGTAATTATCTTATAATGAACTAATTATTATCTGAAAATTACTTTGGTCTGAAAATGTTGTAGCAATGATCTGGTAATGATCTTGTGATGGTCTGAAAATGCTCTAGTGATGCTCTGAAAATGCTGTAGTTATGATCCGATAATGTTCTAGTGATAGTCTGATAATGCTCTAGTGATAGTCTGATAATGCTCTAGCAATGGTCTTATAATGATTTAGTGATGACCTGCTAATGCTTTAGTGCTAGTCTGACCTAATGACCTAGTGATGATCTGATTATGCTCTAGTCATGGTCTGATAATAACATAGCGATGATCTGATATTGATATAGTGATGATCTGATAATGATCTAGTGATGACCTGCTAATGCTTTAGTGCTAGTCTGACCTAATGGCCTAGTGATGGTCTAATTATGCTGTAGCCATGGTCTAAAAATGCTCTTGCAATGGTCTGACAATGCTGTAGTGACATTCTGATAATGACCTAGTGATGGTCTGATAATGACCTAGTGATGGTCTGATAATGACCTAGTGTTGGTCTGATAATGCTGTAGTGACATTCTGATAATGACCTAGTGATGGTCTGATAATGATCTAGTGATGGTCTGATAATGACCTAGTGTTGGTCTGATAATGCTGTAGTGACATTCTGATAATGACCTAGTGATGGTCTGATAATGACCTAGTGATGGTCTGATAATGACCTAGTGATGGTCTGATAATAATCTAGGGATGGCCTGATAATGACCTAGTGATGGTCTGATAATGATCTAGTGATGGTCTGATAATAATCTAGTGATGGTCTGATATGCTTCAGTGATGAACTACTAATGATGATAATCTGCTAATACTGTAGTCATGAACTTCATATGACCAAATAGGGATCTATTATTGTACCATAATAACTTGCCAATGACCTAGTGAAAAGATTTTAATGATCCGCTAATGCTCTTGTAACTATCTGTTCGTCCTATAGGGAGGATCTGCTCATACTCTAGTCATGATCTGCTAATACTCTGTTGATCTCACAGTCTAGAGATGATCTGCTAATTAGTTGAACTACTGATGAACCAGTGATAATGTTCTAATTATGTGCTAATGATCTGTTAATTTGCTAATTATGTTCTGTTAATACTTTGGTGATGAGCTTCCAATGTTCTAATGATAAACAACTAATGAAATCATGATTGCCATCTTATGATCTTTTGCTTAAGAGGCTAATGTTAGTGTGACAAGTGTCTTATGATCTACAAATAAAACACAGGCCTTAGCTTCCTCATCTGGTCTACACTCAGAGAAGCAGACTGGCCCACAGGGCAGTATCAACGTAATAGCTGTCCTTTAAGTCTGGACAGATTCTAGCTCCAGTTCTGTTAACAGCAGGGGCATTTTTGCACATGGGAAATGCTGAGTTAATTGAGGACCTCTTGTTCCAGGGGCAGTCAACTTGGGTTCCCATTTGTCCTGTTTTTTTTCTGCCAGAAACCAATTTAATGATGTGGCCAGACTGTTGGGAGAAATGGGACTCTGCTTGGCGCAGAACTTATCATTGTGACTGCTTTACCAATGAATTTTAACCCCTTAGTGACGATGAGGGATTTTTTTTCTTGGTATACCTTTGTTCAACCATATTTTCCCTATAATTCATTTAGGGCAACCACACAAAATATATATTTTTTTAAGTAGAGCTCTCTTTTCAAATTTATATGGATCATCCACCATTTAATTTTACAATAGTATAAAAATATTGGAAAAATTAAAAAAATGAATTTTTATAAGTTTTCCTGTGATCATTTGTGCTCATTTGGTTCAATTTAACAGGGACTGGATAAAAGGTCTCAACAGTTGTCCATACCTCCCAAGTGTCCCTCTGTAGGAGAGACAGTCCCTCTTTAAGATCCAGATCCCTCTATCCCTTTTCCCACCATGGTGTCCCTTTTTTGTAGGCAATCAGACTGTGTGGTGTCTATATATGTGTATCACATTGTTCCACAGTAATACAATTCTCATTAATGTCTGTTTAAGCTTCAGCGTATGCTTATAAAATAGTCTGTGTAACTAAAATACTTTGGGATTGCTCTAAATGGTTTAATCATTAACATAAATAGGGGTCAAACTATAAGGTTGTTTTTTTTTCTTATAAGTCCCTCCCCCACCCAGTACCTCCAAAGTGCATAATTTTTGGCCATTTGAGGCAATGGAAACTCTGTTCTCTTCTTCTGTCTTCCTTATAATCATAGTGAGGCAGAGAGAGGCAGAAAACATGACAGAGGCAAAGTATCGCTCACATGTGCGGAGCCATCAGGGAATGGGTCTAACTGCTCCGGTCCTGTAGAGGTCTGTTGCAGCCGTTGCAGACCAGGAACTGATCTGGGACATCCAAAAAGTTAAATGTATCTGGTCTTAAAAATATACAAATCTGGCAAAGTGGTGGGAATGCTCTTTCAGTAGAGATCCATCCAACCCGTAATCCCCACCTTGATGCTTTGGGCCTCATGTATAAAAGAAAAATTCTCCAATTTTGGGAAAAACCAACTGCACCATAGGGGAGAAATAAAAATTCCCCAAATTCCATTTGATTTAAATTGGGATTTAAACCACGTGAATGCTAAAGATGTCTCCAATTCATTGGGTTAAAATCCTCATTTAAATCAATGGGAATTTTTATTTCTTCTTTATACATAAGTCCATACCGTTCTTGTATTTATAAGATCATTTTTTATAATAAAGCATGTGCCAATTCTCCCTTGCAGGGTCTTCTCCTGACAGAGGAACGACTCCTCGCCTCTCTCCCCTCTCAGTGTCCGAGGTCCAGCCCAACTCTTTCCTCCTATCATGGGAACCTTTGGATGGAGATTTTGATGCATACGTGGTCCAGTATGGTCCTCCCGGAGGCCCAACCAAAGAGGAGACCCTAAGAGGGGACCAGACATCTCTCCCAATCACTGGACTGGATACAGGGGTTAATTACACAGTGGAGCTTCGGGGCATCTGGGGAGAGAGTTACAGTGATCCAGAGACCACCAATGTTCTGACAGGTACTAGAGACTGAGACCTCAAGATAATATATGGTTGAACATTCTTACTGGAAGTGCAGGATGGACTTTCCATGTCTGATTAACACTTTAATAAATAAATGTAATAAGACACAACCGTACATTTTTTGGTGATAAAAGACCATAGCTTAGATTTATTAACTTGTCAGTAATGTAAGCCATTTATTTAAAATGTGAAAAGCTACCTGCTCCATAAATCAGTGCCTTAAGCCACCTTAAGAAAGCATAAAAGAAAATGGATTACTTCCTTTTAATCATGGCCAAGAGCCGAAATAATCCACATTTTGTTTCACACTGTCTTTATTAACCTACACAGCTACTATAATAGACACAGATACGTCACTTATAACACAAATCAAATTAAGAATCACAGTAGCTCATTTTTTGTTTTTTTTGGTGGGGTTGTGGGTGGGGGAGTGTGGAGAGGGCAGGTTACAAACATGCTGGCCAGATTGTCTGAATGTCAAAAAGACCTCCATATATATAACAACATTTTCATACCCTTCTAGCCACAATAGCTGCCAGCAACCCAACTAAACAATTATGACCATCTGGGAGCTATCCATCCACTCCCTGATCTGCTCATAACCTTGCTCAACAGAACAGCAACTGGAATCAGCCAATCAGTTGGTGCCACCATTCATTTGGACATTTGCAACCCCATGGAAGCTATGGGCCTAGTTATACCCATGGCACCCAGACTCAGAGAGGAAGGAAGGAAGGAAGACCAGGGCATATACTAGGGATGTGTTTCCAGGCTATAATCTGTTATTTAGTCGTTCAACAGTAATTCCATTATAAAGTATCCCCTTCCCATCCTTTTTACCTCCTGTATGCGGCCTCCCCTCAGAGGATGAATTCTGGTCATGCGACCGGACAGAGAGCAGCGAGGCACAGTCTTCATCCACTGAGTATAAGGAAACCCTGCCCCCTTTGAAAAAAGAGAGCGGGATTTTCCTCACACTCACTGAGGATTGTCCCTCGGTGCACTCCATCCAATCGACGTAGAGAGGCTGTGTTATGAGCTAAAAGGGGCAGGAGGAGGATACTTTATAATGAATTACTATTGAACTACAAATCTGAAGACTTGAAATACAGCTCTGTGTGGCCCACGGCATATGGGGATTAATTGGACCTGCATTTATTTTCAGCCATTACTATCCCTTTAAAGGAAAGATTTAATCTACTCAGATGAATCTATTGGATGATAAAGGTATCTCCAATGCATTGATGGGATTAAAGGGATCCCAAATAAAATTCCAGACTTTGGACCATTGTTCATAATTTCACCAGGCATTCCTAGAACTGATCTGGGACATCTGAAATGTTTCTGTTTTTACAAATATACAAATCTGACAAAGGGGTGGACATGCTCTTTCAGTAGAGTTTCTTCCACTGTGGGGTGTGTCCAGCAATAATAGACTTATGATGCTTTGGGCCTTATGTATCAAAGAAAAATGGAACAAATTGGGGGAAAACCAACTGCACCTTAGGGGAGAAATAAAAATTCCCCAAATTCCATCTGACTTAAATGCCTATAGTCGAAACCAATAGTGTGAAGCTCCAACTAACACATTAACTGAATGATGAATGATCTCACAAAGATAAAGGAAATATTACACGTATTAAAAAAAACATGTATTGTATTGTATTAATATATTGAGGATTATCGCTCTGAACGTGTTAAACCTCCTAATCCAAATATCCACCATGGGACGGTAAACACTCTATTATAGCAAATTGAGAGCGAATTCCCGCCCGCAAACCACAACACCATTATCAAATAAAATAAAAAGGAGCGCTCCTTGACAAAAATTGGTGTCGTATTACCGATCCTAACCTCGCCCATTGGAAATACAATTCAAAGGACAGGGGTCGATTATACATATGCCAATTTTATGTATTACAAAAGTGTGGGCATATACACCATCTGTATCCGTGCAGCCGCAGTCCACCGACCCGAATACCTACTCACCACAGTGGCAAATAAATAAGTCGGTAGTACGCCCTGTGCAAACCTAATGGTGTTAAAGGAATGGTAATGTATAGTAAGGAAATGCACAGGTAAGATAATATCCACTTTAATATAAGACATATAGTCCAGGTGCACTCAGGGTCAGAACTGAAACCAAATAACATTTATAGAAACAGAAAAATGGTAAAAGAACCAAAAGACTGTAGTAAACAGGACCCCCTAGAAAACGAGGCACACTAAAAGTAGCAAAAATAGAAATAAGCTTTATTCATACAAGAAATAGTTCAATATCAAGGCATAAAACAATTAAAACCAAAGAGCCCAGAGGACCCAGAGGAATACATTATCCTAATATAATCTCCGAACTGTAAATGTGTCTCTATTTCACAATAATAAAGTGCTGCAAATAAAGCATGAAACAGATATACACTTGATTAACCCCTTAAGGTCTGACAATCCTGCGGTGTCTGGTCCTTTAAGGACCAGATAAACGAGTTCGACGTGCCATCCCATGTGACTTATCACGTGGGGCAGCACATCGAAAGGAGGACTAAAAGAGATCACATTTACAGTTTGGAGATTACTAGGACATCACTAGGGCAAGATGTCCGCGCTCCATCGTGCCTGTCAGCCGAGGATCACTTCAAATTTCTCCATGAAGAGGTAATAATTCTGGCAATTAGCGCTATTAAGCAGCAAGTCGCCAGATAGGGAATTATTACAGACAACGTTTGTTAGCGGTATTAGATTCGCTTTAAATACTGCAATTGCGGCTCTGCTGCAAAGTCTCTGTGTCGGCCAACACGGATCTCCTGCTGACAGCTTTACAGCTGACAGCAGGAAACGTCAAAATGTAAATGCAGATATCTCTCAAACCATAGCCGTTTGAGAGATACTTTTTTTTTTGCACTCACTTCCACTTTTGAAGGTCTACACAATGCAAAATATTTTTTACTATTACTATTTTACTTTAAAAATGACCAACTGTACTCTGTAATAGTGATAAAAACAATACTAATACAAGGTGAACGCCCTGGAACAATACTGTGCCTAATAGCAAATAAAAACAAAATATATAAGTGAAAAAGATTATAAAAAAATCACCATTAAAACAATATTATTTTATGTTATAGTGACAAATAATATTTAGAGCACATTGGAGATATTTGTTCATTATATATTTTAAATCCCTATAGTGCAATTGATTTGCTCCAAAATTACTTCACTTTTTCTTTATACATAAGTCCATACCATTCTTGTAGTTATAAGATCACGATTTATAATAAATCATGTGCCAATTCTCCCTTGCAGGCTCTTCCCCCGACAGAGGAAAGCCCCCTCGCCTCTCTCCCCTCTCAGTGTCCGAGGTCCAGCCAAACTCTTTCCTCCTATCGTGGAAGCCACTGAATGGAGATTTTGATGCATACGTGGTCCAGTATGGTCCCCCCGGAGGCCCAACCAAAGAGGAGAACCTAAGAGGGGACCAGACGTCTCTCCCAATCACTGGACTGGATACAGGGGTTAATTACACAGTGGAGCTCCGGGGCATCTGGGGAGAGAGTTACAGTGATCCAGAGACCACCAATGTTCTGACAGGTACTAGAGACTGAGACCTCAAGATAATTTGTGGTTGAACATTCTCATTGGAAGTGCAGGTTGGACTTTCTGTGTCTGATTAACACAAATGTAAATTTTTTGGTGGTGAAAGACCATAGCTTAGATTTATTAAAGGGATAGTAATACTTCGTTTTAACTTCATTTTATTTTGTAGGCATTAAAAAAACATGAAGAATGATATAAGTCTTATATCTCAAACCTTTATGGTTTATGAGATATTCACAAGCAAAGTTTCCCCCTCCCGCCCCTTTTACCTAGTGTAAGCCATCTCTTCTCAGATGTGGAATGCAGTCCATAGACCAGACAGATAACAGAAGGGGACAATCTTCTTCCTATGAGAACAATAAAAGCCCTGCCCCCCTTGACAAGCTTTTCAGGTTTTTCCCTTATCTTAATTGAAGATTGTCCCTCTCTGCACTCTACCTGGGCACCTCCCTTCTGCCCTGGCTGAGAAGTGTTACATCAGAAAAAGGGGCGGGAGGGGGATACTTTGCTTGTGAATATCTCTTAAACCATAAAGGTTTGAGAGATAAGACTTATATAATTCTTCATGTTTTTTTAATGCCTACAAAATAAAATAAAGTTAAAACGAAGTATTACTATCCCTATAAAATGGAACCTCAACATTTAATTCAGGTTTGCATATCTGAAAACTGCATTAAAAACTGTCTATGTGTCATGTTAACCAAAAGACCAGTAAATGTACAGTTAAAGAGCATTAGCATACTTGTTACTGTATGCTAATGTATGGTAATTGCAGTACCTGTGCAGCACCAGCAAATGCCATATGCTAATGAAGCCTTTTCAATGATGTGTCATATGCTAATGAAGCCTTTTTCACTGATGTCATCTCCCAGTGCTCTGAATTACAAGAGTGCCGACAAGGGAGCTCAGCAGCTAGAGGTCTGTGCCGAAGAAGGCTCGGACTTCAGCTTATAGAAACCTATAGGTACCACTGGAGGTCAAAACCACCAGTCCACCTATCTTTGCTTGAATGTGAACAAGCTATATAGATGCGCGCCTCTTAACCTGGAGCAAACAGATCCGTTCAGCCACCCTTATAATAGAATAAACTATGATACATATAAAGATTTAAAACATTAAAATCCAATATTCTATAAAAATGTGTACATGCATTCGTATCCACAAACAAAACCAGAGTCCTCAGTAATGAACTTCGCTGCTCATCTGATGCAGGTTTGGATCCCCTGCTATAACACCATCTATCAAAAAGAACAATCGGTGCAGAAGATCCTCTGAGTGTAGTAGTTTAGTGAGCTTAATCTTGATCCACCACCTTTCACCCTTGTGCTGGTAACAAATGGGTACTCACATGTGTTTGAGGCATAAATTCTGCCTCTCTCTCTCTCTCTCTCTCTCTCTCTCTCTATATATATATATATATATATATATATATATATATATATATATCACCTTCCCAGTATATATCCCGGGTTCTGTATTCTTGTCCTCTGATCTTCTTAAGCCTCCCATCACTTTTGGATATCTGTGGTCCTGCCTTAGGGATATCTACCGCATATGCCAACCACAATCACCCATCACCACCTTTATGGACTGGAGACAGATTCAGGGCTTTACAAGGACCATGTAACCAACAGGGTCAGATCACTTTAAATGCAAGAGCTTTTATTAGCGTTAATCAGCTCTTACAAAATACAAAAGCTGGTACACACGAACAAATTAAAAATATACTCCTGAGGAAGTGGCCAGAACACCGTAGAATGATCTATTGTTTTTATTTTGTTTTTTATTGCCAGTATATTTTTCATTTGTCCGCGTGTACTAGCATGTCAGCTATTCAAAAATATGGATTTATTTATTAACCTTTGAGTTCCAGAGGGGCATGCAATGTGCTGCGTACCTCTCTGGCGCTCAAAGAGCTGATCAAGTCAATGACAATTCTGATATATAACAGACATCTATTCAACTATACTGTGCTAGCAAACAGAGGATTAGGTTTTACTGGCCTACTGGTTCATGCGTGTTAGGTAAGTAGGTATAAAAACAGTTTTGTTTTTTTAAATCTCAGGAGGACCGTACCCTAGGGTCGGTCTGGCGTGTCACAGGCTGCACGTTGGACACCCATGGTTTAGCCATTCTGGCACAATGGGTTATCTCAGGATTCCAGAATGTTGAGTTGAGTTGACCAAGTTATCGTCACCAGTCACGGGCTGATATTTTGATATTTTTTAAAGGGATAGTAATACTTAAATGTAAAAAATATATGTTGTAGGGTTTATCACCCTGAGTAAAACAAGGGTACTCCCACTGCTGAAAGATGTTTCATTCAAAAGTTATTAATTTTCAAAGTTGAATTTTTTAGGTGCAATATCACAGTGGCCTGAAATTGTACAGTGGCACTGTTGCTACACCATCCTATGGACAGCTCTGGTCCCGGGACCATAAATCTCCATAGGATGGTGTAGCAACAGCGCCACTGTGCAATTTCAGGCCACTGTTATATTGCACCTAAAAAATTCAACTTTGAAATGAAACACCTTTTAGCAGTGGGTGTACTCTTGTTTTACTCAGGGGGATAAACCCTACAACATATTTTTTTTTACATTTTAAGTATTACTATCCCTTTAACACCTTGAGAAGTCTCCAGTGCATTTGTTTCCAATACTCTGAAGACCTCTCTAGCAGCCAAGGGGTTAAATAACATAGTTGTCCTCACTAATACATCCCTCTTTATTAGGCTGACCATACCTCACCTTTAAAAAGGGACACATAGGAAATAGGCATATTTCTGGAGTGCAAAAATATCAAAGCAACCCTGTAGTATGCATTTTTCATGTGTGTCCCCTTTTTAAAGGTGAGGTCTGGTCAGCCTACTCTTTATAGCGATTCTGTGTTCTGTGTCCAGGTGAACATTTTAATATCTGGGTGTACTTGGCATTTGCCAAGGATCTGTCTGTTTCAGATTGACTCATCTTGGGTTCCCAGAAGTTCATTACACAAGAAAGGACCAATTTAACCCTTTGATTGCCAGAGAGGTATCCTACACATTGCAGATCAAAGGGCTAAAGTGACAATGACAGTAAACCTTCTTCTTGACTGTCTTCAAGTGCATCAAATATAAAGTCAAAACTGTTGTTTTTCCTCCTCACATATATGTCTGACACTTTTATGCCTCTGACAGGGGATTTCAGTTACCGGAGAGGTTTCTGTCAGGGAGTGTGAAAGCAGGAAGAAATACATTGGAGCGTTATTCCTGCAGGACATCATGATTTCTTGAATTTGCCCCTCTCATATTTCTCGTTCCCATTTTATTTTTGTCCTGCAGAGAAGCTACAGCCTCCTCGCCTAGAGTCCCTCTATTTATCTGATGTCCGCAGTGATTCCGTCCACCTGACTTGGGATGTCCAGTTTGGAGAATTCGACTCCTTTCTTCTCTATTACCGGGATGCAGAGGGAAGACCCCAGGAAATAACTCTAGATGGGGATCTCAGGTCTTTCACTGTCCAAGACCTGAAACCAGGAAAGAAATATAAATTTGTCCTCTACGGGATCTCCGAAGGGAAGAGAAGCAAACCGGTGACAGCAGAAACCAGCACAGGTAAGGGTAATACAAGAGAATACTACCTGTTACCTGCACAGCTTTTAGTCTCATTAAATGCACCTATTTAAACCTATAAGTTCTGTATTTTCTTTCCAAACAGGTTAATAGTTTTTGAGTTTTGATTTCGTAGTTGACGACTTTAATCTCAGCAGTGCTGTGTTCTGAGACTTGGTCAGAGAAAGATACTTATTTAATTACTGACCGACAGACATGGGACATGTGGTGCCATTGGGAGGATATAAATGATGTGATTCATGTCACCAAGGGGCGGGACTTTACAGGTTGTGTAATGAAGGGGTCAGGAAGTGGGCAGAACAGGGTGGGGAAGGAGAAGTGAGCAGGAAGTGGGAGGAAAAGGGTGTGAAGGAGAAGTGGGCAGGAAGTGGACAGAACAAAATGGGGAAGGAGGTGAAGTGGGAGGGACGTGGGAGGAAAAGGCTGGGAAGGAGGAGAAGTGAGTGGGAAGTGGGAGGAACAGGGTGGGATGGAGAAATGGGCAGGAAGTCGTAAGAACAGGGTTCGGAAGGAGAAGAAGTGGGTAGGAAGCAGGAGGAACAGGGTGGGAAGGAGGGAAAATGGGTGTGAAGTGGGAGGAACAGGATGGGGAAGGAGGAGAAGTGGGAGGGCAACAGGAGGAACAAGCTGGGAAGGAGGAGAAGTGGGTGGGAAGTGGTAGGAAAAAGGTGGGAAGGGGGAGAAGTGGGTGGAACAGGGTGGGAAGGAGGAGATGTGGGTGGAAAGTGGGAGGAACAAGGTGGGAAGGGGGAGAAGTGAGCAGGAAGTGGGAGGACAAGGGTGTAAAGGAGAAGTGGGCAGGAAGTGGACAGAACAGAATGGGGAAGGAAGAGAAGTGGGAGGGAAGTGGGAGGAAAAAGCTGGGAAGGAGGAGAAGTGAGTGGGAAGTGGGAGGAACAGGGTGGGATGGAGAAATGGGCAGGAAATGGTAAGAACAGGGTGGGGAAGGAGAAGAAGTGGGTAGGAAGCAGGAGGAACAAGGTGGGAAGGAGGGAAAATGGGCATGAAGTGGGAGGAACAGGGCAGGAAGGAGGAGAAGTGGGCAGGAAGTGGGAGGAACAAGATGGGGAAGGAGGAGAAGTGGTTGGGAAACAGGAGGAACAGGCTGGGAAGGAGGAGAGGTGGGTGGGAAGTGGGAGGAACAAGGTGGGAAGGGGGAGAAGTGGGTAGGAAGTGGGTGGAACAGCACGGGAAAGAGGAGATGTGGGTGGTATAGTATGGGAAGGAGGAGAAGTGGGCGGAGTTTCATAAGAAATTCCCCACCACCGGGGAATCAGCCTCTGTCCCCGGAGACCCTGTAATTCACTAAAAAAATCAGATACAGAGAGTTCCCAGATATTCTGACTGAAGCTGTTCTCTCTTGAACAAAGGCTCAAGGTCAAAATTCATAGGGGTCATTCGGATTTTCTGTCTATAATTAGGTATTATTAGGTTTTAATTTTCCTTTGAAAGAAATGGCTTTTAATTTGTTTACAGGTGAGAAATGAAAATCCTTACTGATCTGAGTGGAGCATTTAACACCTTGAATGCCATAAAGGTCTCTGTCGCAATGCTTTGCAATGCGTTAGAGAACTCTCTAGCATACAGGGGGTTAAAAAGCCAAATCTAAATTCAAGTTAATCTTGGGAATGATTATAAGGCCCCTAGGTGCATTTGGTTTGCTTCAAAATTGCTCCACTTTTCTTTTATACGTCAGTAGGTTTAGACCAGGACAGTCCTGTTTTGGGCTCTGTTCTGTTTGGTTTTGTCACCACTGTCAGGAATTCAGAGGTTCTGAAACCTGAACAGATTCCGTTTCAAGTTCTTATGCTCTCATTGGTTAGATCACACAACTGTCACCAGAGCACAAGTTCTGATTGGCTGGTCGTGCAGCTGCCTGATGATTTAAATGGGGTATTAGCTGCCTAATGGAACACCAGCCCACTGGTACCTGCAAGATTACCCAAGTAAATTAGTGTTTAACAGTCATTAAATAACATTGCTTATGACAAGGCAGAGCAGAGTGGGGAGACAGCCAGGCAGCTCTGATAGAGGCAAGGTAAGGATGATGGGAGTTGTATGTGGTGAATGAATGTAGCGACGTTTCAAGAGGCGACATGAGAACCTCACACTTTTATGCAGATCAAGGTTCTCATGTCGCCATTTTCAACACGGCGACATGGTTAATGCAACTGCTAGCCGCACAATATTTTACATGCGACTTTTTAAAAGAGAACCGCTCTGGAGCGTTTATGTCAGTTTACATCTAAACCCCCCCCTAAAAATCTAGGACTACGATGTAATCCGTATGCAGTTCTAATTCCAGAATGTTTCCTTTCTCAACCTTGAAATAAAATGCCCCTCACCTATCCACATTCTCACCTGAAAGTACCTGTCTTATTAGAATTTGAATAATTGTCGGATGGTCAGATTATGTTAATTAGTTATTACTGGCTGGCAGAGAGCGTCACGTGGGAGGAAGAACAATGTGGAATGTTAGTATCTGGATGGCAGGGAGTGGCAGTAGGGGAGAGCAATATAAGATATTATCTAGCTGGAGGGGAGTATTAAATGAGGGAGAGTAGTGTGGAATGTTAAAATATGGTTGGCAGATTACAGCTGGTGGGAGTGCAGGAAGGGCAGTGTGAATTATTAGTATCTCGAGGGCAGAGAGTGACAGGTGAGAAGGAGAACAGTGTGGAATGATAGTATCTGGCTGGAAGGGAGTGGTAGTTGGAGGGGAGAGAAGTGTTGAATGTTAGAATCTGGTTGACAGGGGCATGAATGCGGGAAGGAAACCAGTGTGAGATGATAGCATCTGCTGGTAAGGAGTTCCAGGTAGGAGGGAGAGTAGTGTGGAGTGTTAGTCTCTGGCTGTCCAAAAGTGGCCAGAGGGAGAACAGTGAGGAATGTTAGTACCTCGTTGACAGGGAATGGTATGTGTGAGGGAGAACAGTGAGGAATGTTGACATCTGGGTTGCAGGGAGTGGCCAGTGGGAGGGAGAGCAGTGTTGAATGTCAGTATCTAGCTGACAGGTTGTGGTATGTGGAAGGGAGACAGATATCGAATGTTAGTATCTGGTTGAGAGGCAGTGGCAGGCGGGAAGAAGAGAAATGTGGAATGTTAGTTACTGGCTGCCAGCGGCCAGTGGGAAAGTGAGCAGTGAAGGATGTTAGTATCTGGCTGGCAGGAAGCAGCAGATGGAAGGGAGAAGTGTGAGAAATATTAATAACCGGTTGCCACAGATTGATGGGTGGGAGGAGAGCAGAGCGGAATGTTAATATCTGGTTGCCACAGATTGATGGGTGGGAGGGAGAGCAGTGCGGAATGCTAGTATCTAGCTGGCAGTAAGTGGAAAGTGTAGGGAAAGCAGTGTGAAATATTAGTATCTGGGAGGGGAGGGAGGGAGAGCAGTTCGGAATGTTAATATCTGGTTGGTACAGATTGATGGGTGGGAGGAAGAGTAGTGCGGTATGTTAATATCTAGTTGCAACAGATTGATGGGTGGGAGGGAGAGTAGTGCAGAATGTTAATATCTGGTTGGTACAGATTGATGGGTGGGAGGAAGAGTAGTGCGGTATGTTAATATCTAGTTGCAACAGATTGATGGGTGGGAGGAAGAGTAGTGCGGAATGTTCATATCTGGATGCCACACGTTGATGGGTGGGAGGGAGAGTAGTGCGGAATGTTCATATCTGGTTGCCACAGATTGATGGTGGGGAGGGAGAACAGTATGGAATGTTCATATTTGGTTGCCACAGATTGATGGGTGGGAGGGAGAGCAGCGTGGAATGCTAGTATCTGGATGGCAGAGAGTGGAAGGTGTTAGAGAAAGCAGTGTGAAATGTTAGTACTTGGCTTTCATGCCAGGCAGTACTGTCTAATCTATATAAACTAACAAATAAATAAAGATATTTATGTCCTAATCTATTTTTTAATTAAGTCTGTGATATTAAAATATAGTTTTAAATAGTATGCACTAGGTATCTTTATATGAGGTGTAATTAATAAAAAAATGAATCTTAATGTATTTACTTTAAATCTGCTATTTCATTTCTTTTGGCCCTTAGAGCAATTTCACCTGCCTGTTGTTGCCAACTGCAGCCTCATGTTCCAGCATTAACATTATGACATTTAGAAGCTATGCTGGCTCACACCTGTAAGTCTATGAGTCACATCCTGACTCATAACTCAAAAATTACAAGGAAACCATTTCCCATTAAGTAACAATACATCTGGAGGGAATTCCAGGCCTAGACTCATAATTGTAAATTCCAGTGCTTCTGAGATGATAACATCCATATATTTAAAGAGATAGTAACACTTAATATGCAAAAAAATAGATATTGTAGGGTTTATTCCCCTGAGTAAAACAAGGGTACTCCCACTTCTGAGAGGGGTTTTGTTCAAAAGTTACTGCAGCTCAAACCTGAATTTTTTTAGGTGCAGTATCTCAATGGCCTGAGATTGTACAGTGCCTGAGCGTGCAGAGCGTAACATTGGGTGCATATTCGTTTTAAATCATCAAGGACTAATTAAATATAATATGGTGCACTCTCATGTCCAAGTGGCCAGGGATATCAAAACCCACTGACAAACACACTGTCGGAGAGAATATCCTGTCTCCACTGGGGAAGTTACGGCTTCTAGATCGGTGGTAAAATAAGAAGAGAAGATAAGACCGCTCTCATCCGGTAAAAAGATACATTTATAAAAAAATTAAATGGAAATAAATTCTAATATTATCTTATGACTCTCTTATGCATTTTGCGGCAGAACTCTCTTGACTCACAAGCTTTAATAAAGTGGCGTTCTTCTTCAAAACATGGATATGAGTCATGTCATAATATTGTAATGTAGTTTCATTGTAATTTTTATTAAATTGATCTTTTTACCGCATGAGAGCGGTCTTATCGTCTCTTCTTGTTTCACCATCGATTCAGCAGCCCTGAGTTCCCAAGCGGAGATGGGATATTCTTCCGACAGTGCGTCTGTCAGTGAGTTGGGAAATTTCTCCCCCTGACCACTTAGACGTCTGAGTGCATCCTATTAGATTTATATTTCATTATTGTTTAATGATTTAACATGATTGGGCGACCTTGTTCTTTTGTTTTGGCTATATGTTGTTGGAAGGATGTGTATCAGGAGCAGCCTATATATTAAACACAAGAGGTGTTTTCATATGCTGCAACTGTGGCATTTTTTTAACCCAGAGCTGTTGTTGCTGAAGACCAGATATCTGGTTCTCCAGCCTTGAATTTTGTGAGTACCCACGTGTGGGGTGTTGATATTGGTTGTTTTATTTGAGATCTCTACGTTAGGGTCACCCCCCTTTTTCTCCTTCTTGTTTTTTTATATTATTAGGAGGTGTTTACCTTTAAACAATTTGATGAACACAGGTGGATTAATCAAATGTATAGCCACTGATTAACTCACCTGTGCTTCAAAAAAATAGTAATTTGAAGATATATATACATAGCAAAAACAAAATGGCGGAAAGCACTCACTCTAAAGTGTCTATACGGCCTAGGTGCACATTCCCCAAATGTAATGTAGAAACTGAAAAAATATGGGCAGCACCCATAGAACTTTTCAATATAGATTTTAATAAAGCAATTATCAGCAAACAGCAGGTCAACGTTTCGGTCAACAGAAACGTTGACCTGCTGTTTTATATATATCAGAGCTCAAAATTTCCACTCACCACAAGCCAATGGCGAGTGAAAATTTAGCCCTGGTGGGTATGTTTTGGCTTGCAGTGGCGAGTAACTTTTCAGGTCTGGCTAGTAGCAAAGGACTTAAAATTATAAGCCCTGTATAAATATATATATATATATATATATGTATAAATATATACAAAACAAAACAAAAACACACAAAGCAAAACGTTTTGGTCCAAACAGGACCTTTCTCAAGATGAGAAAGGTCCTGATTGGATCAAAATGTTAACCGTGTTAACTTTGTGTGAGAAATAAAAGTTTTATAGACAAGACCCACGGGTGCTGCCCAATTCTTTATCTTTATATTATATATGTGTATATATGAAACAGAAACATTTCTGTCCGCTCAGCAGTCCTTTACTAAGCCATCAGAACAAAAACTAAGCATGCAAATAAATAAAGTTAGAGTCTTGCCAAATAAAGACCAAAAATCAAGAAAAGTGACACACACAATTGTAACATACAGAGATTGAGATGACAAACCCATAGTGACAACATACCACTAAAGAGGGAGAAACACACCAGTGCCACCCAGTTTACAGATCAATATAAGACACAATGTAACGAATACTGCATCAAAGGAAGAACGATCAATAAACAGAAAAAAACAAAGATGAAAACAAAAAGAATGTAAATAAAAAAATTATAATGGAGTGAAATCAAAATGAAATAAAATAAAATGACAAATATATATATATATATATATATATATATATATATATATATATATATATACACTAGTGATGTTGTCTATGGGATTCGGCACTCCGTGCACTTCTAGGAACCAATGCATCTAGATGGCATGAGTCTCGCTGCAGTAATTTTCAAACGAGTGGCCAGGAGGCTTTGCCCCCCACCCCCCCAGCCATTTCTGGCAAAATCACTGCCCCATTGGTATTCACAGTCCTCCCCTCCCACCACCCCGGAGAGACAGACAGCCAACTAGAAACATAGATTTTATATATAAAGAAAAAATAAATAAAAATGAATAAAATACAAATAAAAAAAAGAAAAAAGAGAAAAAGAAAACAACAGTTTTGCATTATCTACCAGGAAGGAAACAACTGGAAGGATTATTTGCACTTAATCCATAAGGATTTCTATTATTTAATTCACAGATCCAGTAACACTCTCTTCGAATCAACAATTTATATCCGTTACCACCGACTCTTAATGGGGATATATGATGAATGCACACCAAACTAAAATTGGTCAGAGGGTAATTCATTAAAAATCTCTAAATGCTGTATTGATAGCTGAGCCATGTCTGGACATTTTTTTTCTGAGAGTGCCTTCCGTTTTTTCCTACATAGCTTAAACCGCATAAACAGGTTATTAAATCTGAGGTGTAAATAATGTGGTGTCTACATTTTATAAGAAGTGAAATATTTAGTTTTTCTCATCAATCAAAAAGTACCGTAAAATCTATAATATAATATGCACCTGTGTATAAGTTCTTATGTATAACTAGTTGAAAAGCCCCTTACACGGGCCACAGTGCCACTGCCAGCCGGTCGCGGTGCAGTCATGTGCAGTAGAGACTGCCCACGCCGCGGCTGATACAGAGCTGGACGCTCCAAAGCTCTGTATCAGCCACAGTGCGGGCAGTCTCTACTGTGCATGACTGCCGCGTTACACACATTTTAGTGAATTATTATATAGGAAGATATGCACCCCCTTTTCTATGCAGCCTTTCTTCTCAACCTCAAAAATGCAAATGTGAGCCCCTACTGTCCTTCCCTCTACCCACCTCCACGTTTTGAGAGCGATTGAGCCCCTGAAGAGTCAATCTGGGAATCCATTTGGCGGGCGGCATGCTTGACTTTGCCGTCCACTTCCTCTATTGCACATTACAAATTGCCTGAGTGCCCTGTCAGGACCTTTGCATGGAACTACCGTAGTTTCAATGCTCAGAGTCTGCACATTGAAACCTGGTGGTCCTGACAGGGCACTCAGGCAATTTTTAATGTGTAGAAGATCTTGGAAGGAGAACAGTAATAGAGGAAATGGGCGGCAAAGACAAGCATGACTCCTGCAGAAGGGATCCCCAGGCTGCCTCCTCAGGGGCTCAGTCTCTCTCAAAATGTTGAGGTGAGTAAAGGAAAGGACACTAGGGCTCACATACGCATTTTTGAGGTTGAGGAGAAAGTACACAAATGGGGAGGCATACATACGATTTTTATTTTGTGCATACAAAATGGGTGCGTATTATACATAAGAATACATCTAGATTTTTTGTGTTCTTTTTTTGTGTTCTTTTTTTATAATATGCACCCTCCCACTTCACATAAGGTGAAATGAGGTAAAAAAAAAGTGTGAATTATACCTGAGATTTTACGGTAGATCAGCCTGCACAACAATAATACCCTGGTCCTCCAGTAGAAAGCCAAGTAGTCTTCTTCTTGCTACAATGAGCAACTGGGTTTGTATTAACCAATAAGTCATGAAAATGTGGGCCCTTTTGGAACCAATCATGTTTCTCTTTGAAAACCTTTGGTAATTTTTTTATGTTTCAAGAATTCTCCAGTCGTCCCTGATGAAGTTCTGCATGTGGTGTGCAGCTGGGGTTTACTTAGAGAAAAAAGCCTTCCAGCTTTCCTCTTTTTTCCATCTGAAGACTAAGGGCTGTATGTTCAAAGGGATAACAACAAAGAAATGATGTATGAACGGCAAAAATAAGTAATTATATGCATGAACCACATATTTTCTATAGAGAATATGACAAAATTAGTAATGTCAGTTGTGTACAACATGACTCCAGAACTGCCAGACAAAGGGGGGCGGGGCAAGGGTGTGGCCAAACTATTCTCCAGTGTTGTATAGAGGAAAAGAAAATGTTGTATACAATGACAAAACAAATGTCTTGCAAAAGACTAAATTTGTACGTTAAGAAGAAAAGTGGAGGGAATGTGAAGTCCTGAATGTGATAATTTTTGTCTTTAGGAAAGACATTTTTGTCATTACATATATAATTTCTGTCTTAACATATGACAATTTCAGTCAGGACAAGCGACATATTTCCGATCAGAGCTGACACTCTCTGAAAATATTAATGATCCCAATGACACTCTACTTTGAAAAGTCGTTACAAAGGACAAACGCTATTTCGCTACTTCTTTGAACATATGGCCCATAGTCAGCTGATTGGCAGTTTTTTCAGTTGTCCCTTGGATAGCCATGAGCCACAAATCTTTCCATCATTTCCTCTAGTTGTTCATCTCTTATTTTAGCATCAGAGTTATTATGTATAATTCATAAAAATTTAGATTTGGCAGTTACCGCAAGAAGACTGCTTGGCTTTCGAAAGTTGTGTAGGCTGTAATACTTGTGGGTCAATGAGAAAAACTAAATATTTCACTCACCTGCATACTAACATGTCTAATAAAATTAAACACCCCATTATTTTCACCTCTTATTGTCGATTGAATAACCTGAGCATGTGGTTTAAAGGGATAGTAATGTTTCATAATAAAAACAGCTCCAATTAATCATCATAGTATTTGGACCTTGGAGAGTGTTATTTCAATTCTATCAGAGTTGTAGTTCAAGAGTAATTCAATGACAAAGTATCCCCCTCCCGCCCCTTTTACTGATGTAACACTGTTCAGCAAGAGCAGAAGGGAGGTGTTCTCATAGGAAGAAGATTGTCCCCTGCTGTTATCTGTCTGATCTATGGACTGCATTCCACATCTGAGAAGAGATGGCTTACAATAGGTAAAAGGGGCGGGAGGGGAAACTTTGCTTGTGAATATCTCTCAAACCATGAAGGTTTGAGAGATAAGACTTATATTGTTCTTCATGTTTTTTTAATGCCTACAAAATAAAATAAAGATACAATGAAGTATTATTATCCCTTTAAGCTATGTAAGAAAAACAGAATACACTCTCAGAGAAAGAATGATCAGCATACCTGGGATCTTTGTCTTCTGGAGTCCCCGGAGGGGACGCCTGTAGAGCTGTTGGGGGACAGAAATTATGTGATATGTGTCAAAAGGGGTGAGGCAAACTCACAAGTAGGGGCGTGGCTTCATGGATGTGTCACTAAAGTGAGCAAAAAGTGGGAGGAGCTGGGTGGGGAAGGAGGAGGAGAAGAGGGCAGGAAGTGGGAAGAACAGGGTGGGAAGGAGTAGAACTGGGCAGAGTTTCTTATGAAATGTCCCACCCCCAGAGAATCAGTGTCTGTACCCGTAGACCCAGTAATCAGCTGCTACAACTGGAGTAGATCCAGAGAGTTTCCAGGTATGATGATCACACATGGCTCAGCTATCGATACGGTATTTAAAGAGAAAGAACAGATACACGTGTCGCCAAACACTATTTAGCACTGAATGACCCTGTGTCCAATTTTAGTTTTGTGTGTATTGTGCGTATATCCCCATTACGAGTCTGTGGTAACAGAATGAAATTGTTGATTCAAAGAGCGTATTACTGGATCTGTGGATTAAATACTAGAAATCCTTATGGATTAAGTGGAAATAATCTTTTCAGTTGCTTCCTCCCTGATAGACAATACACCGTTTCTTTTCTTTTTGTTTTATTTCTTTTTGTTTATTTTCATTTTTATTTTTGTTCGTTTATTTTTTATTTATTTTTCATTTCACTCCATTATTATTTTTTACTTTTATTTTCCTTCCTTTTTCTTTTATTTATTGCTTTTTTCTGTTTATTTATTACTCTTCCTTTAGATGCAATATTGGTTATATTGCTTCTTATATTATGTAATATATGTTACATTGTGTCTTACAATGATTCGTACATTGGGTGGCACTGGTGGGTTTCTCCTAATTAGTGGTCTGTGGGTACTATATGGGTTTGTCTTCTCACTCTGTGTGTGTTCATTTTATCATTCTTTGTGCAACTTGGTTCATTATCTATCTATCTATCTATCTATCTATCTATCTCATATCTATCTATCTATCTATCTATCTATCTATCTATCTATCTCATATCTATCTATCTATCTATCTATCTATCTATCTATCTATCTCATATCTATCTATCTATCTATCTATCTATCTATCTATCTATCTCATATCTATCTATCTATCTCATATCTATCTATCTATCTATCTATCTATCTATCTATCTATCTATCTCATATCTATCTATCTATCTATCTATCTATCTATCTATCTATCTATCTGTCTCATATCTATCTATCTATCTATCTATCTATCTATCTCATATCTATCTATCTATCTATCTATCTATCTATCTATCTATCTCATATCTATCTATCTATCTATCTATCTATCTATCTATCTCATATCTATCTATCTATCTATCTATCTATCTATCTATCTATCTATCTCATATCTATCTATCTATCTATCTATCTATCTATCTATCTATCTATCTATCTCATATCTATCTATCTATCTATCTATCTATCTATCTATCTCATATCTATCTATCTATCTATCTATCTATCTATCTATCTATCTATCTCATATCTATCTATCTATCTATCTATCTATCTATCTATCTATCTATCTCATATCTATCTATCTATCTATCTATCTATCTATCTATCTCATATCTATCTATCTATCTATCTATCTATCTATCTGTCTCATATCTATCCAACTATATAGCTATCTATCTATCTCAAGTCTATCTATCTATCTATCTATCTATCTATCTATCTATCTATCTCATATATATCCAACTATCTATCTATCTATCTATCTATCTATCTATCTATCTATCTCAAGTCTATCTATCTATCTATCTATCTATCTATCTATCTATCTATCTATCTATCTCATATATATCCAACTATATAGCTATCTATCTATCTCATGTCTCTATCTATCTATCTATCTATCTCATATCTCTCCAACTATATAGCTATCTATCTACCTATCTATCTATCTATCTATCCTGTATGAAAACTAGAGTGCGCTTATTGATGGGAGGTTATTCAAAAACTTTATAACATCTCAAGATAGTTCCTCTCTATTTCAGCATTTAGAAAGCTCTACAGAAATTCTTCGCAGACACTAATAAAACAAGTTCTGAACTGCTATCATTTTTTAATTAACAGTCTCCCAGTAGTGACTTTACTCAACAGGATAAGCCATACAATGTCCAGTTTTCCATAATAAAATATGACTGTACCTTTAATCAAAAATAGCTTTGAATCCTGGACTGTTTGTGGGTCTTGAGGGGAAATTTGCTCATCCCTGGACTAGATGATTCTAAACCTGAATCCAATAACTATTCCTTGGCTGCAGTGAAACCACGTCTAAATATAAAATACATTTTTATTCTGGAAATAATCTTTACTGTAGAACAAAACATTCGATTAATTTTATGGTGGTATGCCAACGGGACAGGCCTTGATATCTGAATCTGGTACTAATTCTAATTCTGGAAAACAGAACGAATGTGGAACTAATGCCAAGTCTAGAACCACAGCGCATGCAGAACAACATCTGTATCTGGAACTATTTTACTCTACAATGAAAACATATTAATGATAATAATTATAATAATAATCATAAATTAACCTTCACCCTAGAAAAATTGAGCTCAGTAATACAGTGTAAACATGGAACACAGGGCAAACTTATCAATATAAACTGGTATGATCTGTACCAAACCAACTGCAGAATATAGGAAGAGATGAATATTACCACTGTGCAGAGTCACTCAGCTGCTACAACAGCAAATAGGGTACTAGCCTGCATAAAAAGAGGTATAGATGCATGGGATGGGAATATTATCCTACCTCTGTATAAATCCTTGGGTAGGCCTCATCTAGAATATAGAGTACAATTTTGGTCGCCTGTTCTAAAAAATGACATTGTTGAACTGGAAAAGGTGCAGAGACGTGCAACAAAACTGATAAAGGGATTGGAGGATCTGGGTTTGTTTACATTAGAGAAGAGACGTCTAAGGGGTGATATGATTACCATTTACACTTATATTCAAGGTCAATACAAAGAACTATCCAATGAATTATTTACTCAAAGAGCTGAGCTAAGAACAAGGGTCATCCATTAAGACTAGAAGAAAGGCGCTTTCGACTAAAACAAAGGCAAGGATTCTTTACAGTAAGGGCTGTAAAGCTATGGAATTCTTTGCCTCTGGATGTTGTACATGCAGATAATGTAAGTGCTTTCAAAAAGAGCAATGGATGCCTATCTAGCAGAGAACAATATTGAAAATTATGACAGATGGCTTCAATGCAGATAGGTTGTTGATCCAGGGAAATATCTGACTGCCAATTGGAGTCAGGAAGGATTTTTTTTTACCCACTTGAGGATTAATTGGAAATGTCTTCAGAGGGCTTTTTTTTGCCTTCCTTTGGATCAACAGGGGTGTTGTTGGCATGGGCTGGACTTGATGGACGCATGTCTTTTTTCAGCCTTATCAACTATGTTATTATGTTACTGATTTAGACTGTAAGCTCTCACCAGCAGGGGGCCCTCTGAGCCTTCTGTTCTCCACATTTGATTGTACTATTTAATATCTCTGAATGTCTATTCCCTATTGTGCAGCGCTGCTGAATTGGTTGGCGCTATATAAATAAAGAATAATAATAATAATGTAGATGGACGGATGCTCTAGCATTTAAGGGGTTAAAAATCCAATGATAACTGATAATTTGGCTGGTTTTATCCCTCCCAACTTTGGTGAAATTGCTGTGCACCAGAATAGCATATCTTTAAGACTTAATTGAATATGGCCTTAAAGAGATAGGAATGTTTCAAACTAAATACATCTCCAGATATTCTTTATAGTTTTTGGCCATGTAGAGCAGTATTTTCATTCTCTACAATGTGTAGTTCCATTTTAATTGAATGATAAAGTGTTCCCCCCCTCCCAACTGTTTTACCTATTGTTAGCCGCCTCCCCTCAGATGTGGAATCCGGTCGCTTGACTGTAGAGCGCGCAGTGAGGGGCAGTCTTCTTACCATGACCGTAAGGAAAACCCTTCCGCCCTTGAAGGAGGAGGACAGGTTTTTCCTTATACTAACAGAAGATTGTCCCTTGCTGTGATCCATCCGGACGGTCTTGCTGTGCAGCTTTACAACAGGTAAAAGGGGCGGGAGGGGGACACTTCATGATTCAATTATTCTGGAACTACACCTGGTAGAGAATGATAGTACCACTCTACATGGCCCAAAAACTATGAAGAATAATTGGAGCTGCATTTATTTTAAAGGGATAGTAATACTTGTTTTCGGCAAACTTTAATATTGTAGTTATTAAATAAATAAAGCAAACCATCTATGTATTTTTGTTGTAACTTTCATAGATTTAGCGTTATCTTGATCTAAAGTTTCCCCCTCCTGCCCCTTTTAGGTACGTCAGGGCTCTAGCTGACAAACTTGGATACTGGTCTGCGGATCGGACGGCTCGTCTGGAGAGCCAAAATAGGAGTGGACACAAAGCAAAACTTCATGACAACGGTCTACTGCCTCAAACCAGGCACACTTTGTACACTGTTGTCAGGAAGATTTGCCGTGTACGCGATGCTGTTTTGGCTCTCCTGGCGAGCTGTCCGGTCTGCAGACCAGAATCTACGTTTGTCAGCTAGAGCGCTGACGTGTCTAAAAGGATCGGGAAGGGAAAACTTTAGATCGAGAAAACGCTAAAACTATGAAAGTTACAGCAAAAAAACACAGATGCCTTGCTTTTTTTATTTAAAGGGATAGTAATGTTTCATTAAAAAGTAGCTCTAATTAATCATCATAGTATTTGGACTTTGGAGAGTGTTATTTCGATACTGTCAGAGTTGTAGTTCAAGAGTAATTCAATGATAAAGTATCCACCTCCCGCCTCTTTTACTGATGTAACCCTGCTCAGCCAGATCAGAAGGGAGGTGCCCAGGTAGACTGCAGAGAGGGACAATCTTCAATTAAGATAAGGGAAAAACCTGAAAAGCTTGTCAAGGGGAGCAGGGATTTCATTGTTCTCATAGGAAGAAGACTGTCCCCTTCTGTTATCTGGTCTATGGACTGCATTCCACATCTGAGAAGACATGGCTTACACTAGGTAAAAGGGACGGGAGGGGAAACTTTGCTTGTGAATATCTCTCAAACCATAAAGGTTTGAGAGATAAGACTTATATCGTTCTTCATGTTTTTTTAATGCCTACAAAATAAAATAAAGATAAAATGAAGTATTACTATCCCTTTAATAACTGCAGTATTAAAGCTTGCCGAAAACAAGTATTACTTTCCCTTTAAGTGCGATGGAACTTGTAGCCCAACAAATAGAGAGCTGGCCAGCAGATGATGACAAGAATTGTAGTCCAAAAATGTCAAGCTAGAAAGCTGCAATTCTAGAGATAACTGTACCATGGAGGAGGGATTACATGTCCATTGATTTAAATGGAACTGAATGCTTGAGATCTCTAGTATTCAAGATGATAGACTCCTGTAAATAATAAGAATTTAATGAATTTTCATTTCTCTCCTAAAGCGCAGTTGGTTTGTTCCTGAATTGTATCATTTTAGCTTGATGAATAAGGCCCACAGTCCTATGTATCTTTTACTGTTATCATTTACTCTCTTTGCCCCCCACAGAGAAACCCCTGCCTCCCCGCCTGGATTCTCTGTCAGTGTCTGATATCCACAGTGATTCCGTTCGCCTTTCCTGGGAGGTCCAGAATGGAGACTTTGACTCATTCCTTCTCTATTACCGGGACGCAGAGGGGAAACCCAGGGAGATTACTCTGGAAGGGGATCTGCGTAATGTCAAAGTCAATGATCTGAAACCTGGAAAAAAATATAAATTTGTCCTGTACGGAATTTCAGGAGGAAAGAGAAGCAAAGCAATGATAGCAGAGACCACCACAAGTAAGGCTAGAACTTATTTAAGATTAAAATCAATCTCAATTTGAAGGGATATTTCTGCTTGAAAATAACCTTTTTTGAATCTAATCTTCACTATTTTATGGTCTGACTGATATGAAATGAAGAAATAATAACAAGAATAGCCATGGTTGCTACAATTCTTCAGGATTGGATGCAATGATCAGGTCGCTCACCTGGCCAGATGGCCGTGCGGATCCGGGACAGCACCCCACAACCTCGACAGGGGTTTCTACAAACGGGAAGACAACTGGAGGGGAGCACTCAACAGATCCGCGAAGCATGGATACCAGTCAATCACAGAACATAATTGTAGATAATGCATGGAAAGTTAGATAACGCTACTCGCCTAACACGTTTCATGTAAGAGTACACTTAATCATAGGCAGCCTATGATTAAGAGTACTCTTACACAAAACGCATTAGGCGAGTAGCGTTATCTAACTTGCCACGCATTATCTACAATTATGTTCTGTGGTTTTGTACCATTTTTATTATTTCTTTAATAAAAGATATGATTTTTAATCACTTTTGCTGATTGACTGGTATCCATGCTTCGCGGATCTGTTGAGCGCTCCCCTCCAGTTGTCTTCCTGATATGAAATCAGTCAAAATTTTCAAAATGCAGCCTTCTGATATTATTACAGTTTTATTCCCCCTTCTGCTTTCACTGATGTCAGCTCCTTAAGCACAGAAAGAACTGATAAGGTTGCCCTATATGATAAACAAGCAAACTAGAATGAATTCCTTCTCTCTGAGTCATTTTACTGTGTCCTGAGCACAAGATACAAGACATCTTTTGATCGAGATGCAGAGAACTGATTTAGAAACAAAAAATATGTATCTTGGTCTGTTTCTATGGGATGGTTGCAACCCTAGTTCCAGCGACAGAGCCACTACCTGAACTCAATAGCTAATTTCAGTGAAAGTTGAAGGAGGAAAAGAACTTCAGAAGTGCAGCATTTTTAACATCAGACAAACTCCAAAATGTTGAACAGCAGATCTAAATGAAGTTATTTTATGTATTTCTTGAAAATGGAACTATATCTAAAGGCAGGGACCTTCTAGGTTCCCAAATGAGTAGGGGCATTCCCCAAAAGAACTGTTGCGTAGGCCGTCCCAATGTATTATCAGTTCCCTATGCAGCCAAAGTTCACCATTACTTTAAGGGACATTGGCACAATTACATGCCCCAAGCTAGCAACAAGACCTGGATCTTTCAGCATGAGACCTGGGGCTTTATCTCTCTAAAACACTACATAACAATACCCCTACCTATAAGATTGTGTCTTTTAACCCCTTAAGGACTGTGTAGTCCCGGGGCGGGGCGCTCTAGAAGACCAGATCACTTTTTTTTCACTAAAGTGTTCTGTGATAACAGTGCAACATAAAGCTGTGCTGATTTCACAAAGTGCTGTGACATGCCAGGACCGTCTCCGTTCCCTAACATCTGGACAGTCCTGGCACATCACTGGTCGCTAAAGGGATAATTTAACAGGAGAACTTACCTAAGAAGGTGTCCTTCATACACAATACAATAAATTCGTAGACAAGCTGAGCTCCATCATAAAATGGATCCTAAAAATCCTTACAGATCTTCTCTGCTACAGAAAAGAAATTATGTAGAAAGGTGACAACCAACAGACAGCTACTACTTCTCTTATGTGTGGGTTATTCATGTTAAAAATGTTTCCAACTAAAAAAAGAAAACAGAAAACTAATATCATATCTAAGTGTAAATGACTATTCTCCATTTGTGATTGTTCTTACCACCAGGTACTTGCATATTAAGGAGACCACTTGGATCTTGAAAACCCCCCGTGAATTATTCCCCCCAACAGAAGGTATTCGCCTTCAAGTCATGGAAATTTCCAAAACCCCAGCACTGGTGAACAATCAAAATATGCTGGCTATTCTGATACTGTCCTTCCACTAAGAGTTTTCACCAAACTCTGGTTTAATCCATCCTTCCCTCTCCACTTATTATCTGGGACTCGGAAGATTGAAACTTGTGCCCACCACACAGAAAGAGAAAGTCAAAGTGAGGAAGAGATTAAAAACTTCAAACAGTTGTCCCCACCGCTACTGATCGGTACATGCTTTCTAGAAAGCAAGAAATCTCATTCCTACCATAAATTGTCTTGGAAACATCTGCTACCCTTCTGCCACTTGGCTCCACTGTCACCTTTCAACACAGTCCATTTTTAGATCTTCAGCCTTTCTTCCTATGGGAAAAAAACAGACTCCTGCTAGAAACCCCAACATAGTAATGTGATCGTCATGAAATGCATTAGGCTACTATTTATATTTTGTAAGATTAATTAATAGAATTTTTTATAATTTTCCTACCTAGCAAGAGTCTGCTGTAGGTTTTTTTCCATAAGATCTAAAATGGACTATGTTGAAAGACAACGGGGAACCAATTGGCAGAAGGAGAGGGGAGATTAAGATGAACCAGTCAGTAAATCCAGTGATGCCCAGATGATTTATGGTAGAAAAAGTGATTTCAAACTTTCTAGAAGGAGAGTACCTGTTAGTGGGAGTGGAGACAATCCTAGATGATGGGCAGAGAGGGAAGGAGGGATGGAACCACAGTTTTGGGAAATCTCTTATGAAACAACAGAAGCAGAATATCCTGTATCTTAAGACTGTTCACTGGTATTGGATTTTTGGTCACTTCCAACCAGGTGGAAGGTTATAGACTCTTTTGAAAGTGAGTACCAGTCTGTTGGGGAAAATAATTCAAGGAGGTTTTTCAAGGCCTGAGCTCCCTCTATTACAATGCTACTCTTAGAGATTTTCATTCTGCTGTCTTTCTTATTGGTCCTCCACTTGGCTCATCACTTTTAATCAGTAATTGATTTGGGACAACCTGAGAGGAGGGCCCCACAATTATATCCTCAATTCTGTTTGATCTATTGAAAACCAAGAAGCCAGAAGTGGCCTCACTTTCAGGTAGGGTTGCCACCCAGCCAGTATTTTACCGACAGGCCGGTAAAAAATTGGCTTCTGTCCAATGTTAAGTCTATGGAGGGAATGCCATTGCTGGTATTTTGTTGAAGAAAAGGTGGCAACCCTACTTTCAGGCACGTACCTATCTTTTGATGATGGGGAAAGATTACATTATTATCACGTCATACTTAGAGCTGGTTCTTTTTTAATTTCTGTTTTCCTCTATTCTGTTGGGTATTTGAGTGAAAAAGATACTCAGGTCTGTGAGCAAGGAGTGATAGTGGAGAAACAGCAGTTTGAGTTTCTTTGATTCACTTAGCAAAGCACAAGTGGCCTCCTTAGTAAGTGAGTACCCAGTTGTAAGTGCAACGATTAATTCACATGTAGAGAATGGAGTCAGTACACATAGGTGTGGCATTGCTCTACTTTATTCTTGTTTTTTAGGTGCCCTTCATAAAGCTGTCAGGTATTTCTATTTACAAATGCTTGCATTGCATTTGCTTGTATTTACTAAGCTCATATTAGTATAATCGTATTTTTTGCTGGCAGGATGTGTAATTAATCTAAATAAAATGACCAATACAGCTCAATAATTAAACAAGATGTAAACCTTTTATGAAAAAAACTAGTGTAAAAGCCCGTGTACATGGCCCAAGGTCTGGTGAAGTAAAGAAGCCGGCTGTGCTCTGCGTACTGCTGACAACTCACTGGCGGCACATGCGATGCAGTCAAGCGCAGTAGAAACTGCCCGAATGCACAGAATGCTCCCAGCACAGAACTCCCAGCATTCCGTGCTCCCAGCACAGAACTCCCAGCATTCTGTGCTCCCAGCATTCTGTGCGTTTGGGCAGTCTCTACTGCACTTAACTGCATCGGACAAACATTCTGGCCTTTTATATTATAGGATGTGTTATAAGGTTTTCCATGCTGATTCAAACAAGTGTATTCCCTTATATTTTGAATCTGTTAGAGACAGTACCAACTGGAGTGCAAAATGCTACTTTATTTTATAATGCACTCTGTATCAGAGCTTGAGTCATAGACTACTGCTCTCCATAGTAACAGGAACAGCCCCACCTGGTAACCACAATAGAACAATGGAGTTCAAGTGAAAAGAAAAAACTTTATAACTTTTGAATAATGAATCTCCCAATGTGAGGTCACCCGCAGCTGTTAACTCTAATTCCACCAACTGTGCATGCCTTGCTCCCTTTCTGTCCTTTCATGGGCAAACACAAATACTTTTGTGTGTCCTCCTACAGTTCCCACACTAAGCACTACTGAGTAAATGTTGTTGAAACATATGGATGTAACTTCCAGACACTACATCTAGTTGCAATGTGCAATCTCTTTGGCACCAATTTTCAGCTATTTAATGCCATGAGAACTGAAGCTCCTTGGTTAGTTCTTCTGTTACTCTCCACTAGCCTGACCCTCTTCTTGTTCTTCTTGATTCCGTTCTGACCTTGGCTTGTATACAAGAATGTCCCTTCCTCACTAGTGACCCCACACCTTCTGCATAGCTCCCAAGTGTCCCTTTTTAGGAGGGACAGTCCCTCTTTTAGACCCAAATCCTTCTGTCCCTTCTTCCCACCCTGATGTCCCTCTTTTTAGAAGAATAGACTTTATGGTGTGTATGTAAGTGTATCATATTGCTCTACAGCAATAAAATTCACATTAAAGTTTGTTTAAACATCACTATATATGTTTATAAATTAGTCTGTGTAAATAAAATACTTTTGTCTTGTTATAAGCAATTTATTAGGTTAAACAAGAAGGTGTCAATAGGTCATGAAATAGCGTAAAACTTCTCTGTAATGCCCTGCCCACCAGCCACACCCCCAGCAACACTCCCTAAAACACAAGTTTTCTCCTCGAATGGAGAGGAAAGTTAGTGACTTACAGTTCTCTATAGAATGTGATAGAAACTGCTGAGTCACTTCCTGTCAGAACTAACAGGAAGTAAAAGCACAGTAAATTCACTTCCTGATTATTTAAACTTTTATAACTTTTTAATAAAACAACTGACAGCGGTGGGAGTGACCTTATTTTACTCACCAGGAAAAGCTCTATAACATATAGGTTTTCACAAAAAAAGTTTACTGCTTCTTTATCTCTTTGAGTTTGAGAAAGGTATCCAACATAACCTCTCTGGAGCTCAAAGAGTTAAAGGAGAAATAACACCTCCTAATCATAACTTCTGTTTTACCTTACTATGGCCACCAGACAATCCTAATGGCCCCTATGAATTTTGTGCTTGTGACTCTCTTCAAGACAAAATATCTTCAGTCAAGTCCTGGATGTCCTTTCCATGGAGGAGGACATGACAGTTGCTGGCAATTTTTTTCAAAATGAAGCAGGCAGAGTGCATGAGCCTTTGTAACCCTTTAAGAACCGGAGTGTTGCGCAACATGTGGCTTCACAATGTATTGCACTCTCCTCTGCTCCTTAACCGTTTGAGTGCCAGAGAGGTATCCAATGTATTGTGTCGCACTCAAAGGGTTAAAGTGTAAAGGTTCAAGTGATAGTTATATATTGATTAAATGAACTTTAATTCTGTAGATATTAAAAAAAATAAATTAATTGCACCCAATCCTATCTCTCAGACCTCTATGGTTTGAGAGATATAAGCTCACAAAGTTCTCTCTTCCCTCCCCTTGCACTGAGGTCAATCTGTCAAACCAGGCACACGTTGTAGACCGTTCAAATGAAGTATTTCTTTCTAACCAACGTGATTTCGGCTCTGCTGAAGAGCCGCAGTATGGTCTGCGGACCGAGATCTCCTTCTCTAAGATAGAAAACTGACGTCAGCGCATGGGGAGGGAAGGGGGGAACTTTGTAAGCTTATATCTCTCCAACCATAGAGGTTAGAGAGATAGGACTGGGCGTAATTAATAATTTTTTTTTAATATCTACAGAATTAAAGATCATTTAATCAATGTTTTACTATCACTTTAAAGACTGAGTTTCTGCGGTCCTGCTACAAACTGTCATCTCCGCCAATATGGATATGACATCCAGGTAAAAGGGACAATTCATGAAGGCAATTAGGATTTTCTTGCCATAGTAAGTTAAGTGGTGGTGGGGTTTAGTGTTAGGAGTTGTCAGTTCTCTTTTAACCCTTTGCGTGCCAGAGAGGTAGCTAATACATTACAATGCCATTCACTGGCTACCTCTCTCTCTCTGGCACTCAAAGGGTTAAGCCTAGGCAGGGGTTCTAGGTTCCACTCCAGAAGTTAAGATAGTGACGCACCTCTGTTCTACTGCAGCTCCAAAGGAAAAACCAGCGCCTCCGACACCCGCCACTCCCTCCACGCCTCGCCTGGTGGACCTTCAGGCCTCCGAGGTGGGAAAGGACTCAGTGAAGTTGTCCTGGACGGTGGAGGGGAGTCCTCCCTTCAACTGGATTGTGGTGCAGTACCGAGAGCCCGAGGGGTTGGTACGGGAGCTGCAGGTTCAGGGAGGGGACACCAGCACCCTTGTCCAAGGTCTCCTACCATCCAGGAGATACAAATTCAATGTATACGGGGTCAGAGGAGAGAAACGAAGCAAACCGCTATCTACCGAGGTCGAAACAGGTATTCACCCAAACATCTGTACACTGAGGTCGAGACAGGTATTCACCCAAACATCCGTACACCGAGGTCGAGACAGGTATTCACCCAAACATCTGTACACCGAGGTCGAGACAGGTATTCACCCAAACATCCGTACACCGAGGTCGAGACAGGTATTCACCCAAACATCCATACACCGAGGTCGAGACAGGTATTCACCCAAACATCCGTACACTGAGGTCGAGACAGGTATTCACCGAAACATCCGTACACCAAGTTCGAGACAGGTATTCACCCAAACATCCGTACACTGAGGTCAAGACAGGTATTCACCCAAACATCCATACACTGAGGTCAAGACAGGTATTCACCCAAACATCCATACACTGAGGTCGAGACAGGTATTCACCCAAACATCCGTACACTGAGGTCGAGACAGGTAGTCACCCAAACATCTGTACACTAAGGTCAAGACAGGTAGTCACCCAAACATCCGTACACCGTGGTCGAGACAGGTATGCACCCAAACATCCATACACCGAGGTCGAGACAGGTATTCACCCAAACATCCGTACACTGAGGTCAAGATAGATATTAACCCAAACATCCGTACTTAGGGCCATATTCACAAAAGAGCAATTTTGGGGCAAACAAACTGCACCACAAGGGATCAATATAAATCCTCAAAATTCTTATTGATTTAAATGTGGTTTTTAACCCCTTAGATGCTAGAGAGGTCTCCAACGCTTTGCAAAGCATTACACTGGCGACCTCTCTAGCATCCAAGGGTTTAAGATCTGGATTTCAAATCAATAGGTAGCTGTACTTGTCCCCTGTATTGCAGTTGGTTTGCTCCAGGATTGCCCCTCTTTAGTTTTCTGCAAAATGCCCATTATCCTATAGAAGGGTATAAACAATTTGACCCTAAATCAGGGTAGGTCATTGGCAGCCACCCAGCCAATCACCAGCTAAGCATGATGCATGTTGTAGTCCAGTAACACTTGGAGGGCCCCTGTGGTCCACCCTTGCCCTAGATCAGGAGTGAGCTCTCAAGCTGTTTACTGGTTGGGGATGATGGGAGTTGTAGACCAGCAACTGCTGTAGATCTTCACATTGCTTAGCACTGGCGTAGGGTTTGTTGTCCACAGTAGGTTGACCAGACCTCATCTTTAACTGGGGACCATACCTGGCAACCTTCTCATCCATGGCCCCCACAGAAACACACAGGGCTGGGTATGGGAGTGCCACATGATGCTATTTGCATCATAATGTGGGAGGGGCTTCATCAGGTTGAGATGGGAGTGTCAAATGACACTATTCTCATTATAATGTGGGAGGGGTTTAATCAAGTTGCAACGGGAGTATCCAAATGACACTATTCTCATCATAAAATGGGAGGGTCTTAATTCATTGAGATGGGAGTGTCCAAATGATACTGTTCTCATCATAATGTGGGAGGGGCATAATCGGGTTGAGATGGGAGTGTACAAATTGCACTATTCTCATTATAATGTGGGAGGGGCTTAATCAGATTGCGATGGGAGTGTCCAAATGACACTGTTCTCATCATAATGTGGGAAGGGCTTAATCAAGTTGAGATAGGCTTGTCTAAATTACACTAGTCTCATCATAATGTGGGAGGGGCTTCACCAGGTTGAGATAGGCTTGTCCAAATGACACTAGTCTCATTATAATGTAGGAGAGGCTTCATCAGGTTGAGAGAGGCTTGTCCAAATGACACTAGTCTCATCATAATGTGGGAGAGGCTTCACCAGGTTGAGATAGGCTTGTCCAAATGACTCTAGTCTCATTATAATGTAGGAGAGGCTTCACCAGGTTGAGATAGGCACGTCCAAATTACACTAGTCTGATTATAATGTGGGAGGGGCTTAATCAGGTTGAGATAGGCATGTCCAAATGACACTAGTCTCATTATGATGTGGGAGGGGCGTAAACAGGTTGAGATAGGAGTGTCCAAATGACACTATTCTGGTTGTAATGTGGGAGGGGTTTAATGAGGGTGACACACACACAGTTGTAGGGCTGACAGGTGGCATTTACACCTAAATCAGTGGGGAAGTGGAAGGAACAGGATTGGAGTGGGCAAAATAGGTGCTAAAGCAGGTGGGGGGATTTACCACTGAACTCCACAAAGCTGGAAAATAAAGGTCTCTCCAATCCCAGTAACTCATTCTGAAATCTAGACTCTCTGAGCAGATCTGTAAAGTTCCCAGGTATGAAGAGGACACACATGTAAAGTCCATACTGATGGGCTACTCTGGTTTCAGTGCAGCCATGAATTGTGTATGTTTCCTATGTGTTCCAGGTTAAAGTGAGGTCTGGTCAACTTAGCCTAGAGGTGCCTGAGATGTAAATCCAGCCTTGGCCATCTCTTTCTCACAAAATCTCGATGCTCTGTTTCAGGTTTCCCTGAGGTCCAAGGCCAGCCATCCTCTCTTCTCGATGACCTCTTTGTCTCACCTCAAGGTCCTCATTCCATCCTACTCTCTTGGGAGGCTCCAGAAGGCTCCTTTGATTCATTCGTTGTACGATATGGACCCCAGGGACATGAAGGGCCCCAGGAAGAGGCGGTGGCAGATGGACATGCCCGCACGCTCTCTATCACGGACCTCCAGCCTGATACCCCCTACACTGTCACATTACATGGCATCCGGAGGGGGACGGAGCAAGGCAGCCTGGAAGCCACAGGACGGACTGGACCTCTGGGTAATGAGATCCTGCAGAGCATCTCTCTGTTACATGTTCCTTTACCATATAATCCCTGCAGAGGATCACTTTATTAAAGTGTAACTTTCACCTTAATTCAAGTTTGTATATTTGAAAACTGTATTAAAAACTGCCTATGTGTCATGTTAACCAAACGATCAGCAAATGTACAGTTCAGGAGATAATCACACTTGTTACCATATGCTAATGTATGCTAATTGCGGTACCTACACGGTACCAGTGACATTCAAGGTCAATACAAAGAACTATCCAATGAATTATCTACACCAAGAGCTGAGCTACGAACAATAGGTCATCCATTAAGACTAGAAAAAGGTGCTTTTGACTATAACAAAGGCAGGGATTCTCTACAGTAAGGGCTGTAAAGCTGTGGCATTCTTTGCCTCTGGATGTTGTGCTTTCAGATAATGCAACTGCTTTCAAAAAAGCAATGGATGCCTGTCTAGCACAGAACAATATTGAGGATTATGACAGATGGCTTCAGTGCAGATAGGATGTTGATCCAGGGAAATATCTAACTGCCATTTGGACTCAGGAAGGATTTTTTTTACCCACTTGGGGCTAAATTGGAAATGGCTTCAGAGGGCTTTTTTTTTTTTGCCTTCCTCTGGATCAACAGGTTTTCTTTTGGCATGGGCTGTACTTGATGGACACATGTCTTTTTTCAGCCTCATCTACTATGTTACTCCTAAACTACACATCTGCTGGACTTTTGATTAACGTTACATATAGACAGTTGTTAATGCAGTTTTCACATATGCCAACTTGAATTGAAGTGGAACTTTCACCTTCTATAAAGTCGCCCTCCAACAATTAGGTATATGGCAACTAGATTCATAATAGTTCTAATAGCTCTCAGAAGTACCCAATTTTGAAGAAATCCTTAGTCTTCGGAGGCATTGCACTCTGCTGAAAGGCACTGGAAGCAGGGGCAGACTGACGATGCGGGCATTCGGTCACGGACCGAGGGCCCGGGACCGAAGGGGGCCCGCCGCCGCCACCAGCGATTACAGTTTTAATGTAGGGTGTCCGTTTGCCTGCCTGCCTGCCTGCCTGCCACTTAGGGGCCCGTCTGTAGCTTAGCACTCCCGCTACGGCTGCTGGCGCGCCATTCTAGTAATACAGGGCGCTGAGAGATGACATCATCTCCCAGCCTCTGCATTACTAGAGCGGCGCATGGGAGCTTCAGTTGTTGAGATCTGTGCCGAACGAGACACAGATCTGTCAAACCACGCTCCTAGACAATGTGGAGATGAAGGGGCATTGTGGAAGGGGCAATGTGGAGATGGGGGCATTGTGGAAGGGGAAATTTAGAGATGAAGGGGTAATGTGGAGATGGGGGCATTGTGGAAGGGGCAATGTGGAGATGAAGGGGTAATATGGAGATGGGGGCATTGTGAAGATGAAGGGGGTATTGTGGAAGGGGCAATGTGGAGGTGAAGGGGGCAATGTGGAGATGAAGGGGTAATGTGGAGATTTCTGCAGGGGGCCCAGACCTCTTTTTGGACCAGGGGCCCTGGGTCCTGTCAGTCCGCCCCTGACTGGAGGGGACTGATGGCGCAGGCACGCAGACGGTACTAAAGCAAGAAGCCTGGCCGTCAGTCTCCAAATACTAAGGATTACTTCAGAACTGGGTACTTCTGAGCGCTAATAGAACTATTATGAAGCTAGTCACCGTATATCTAATTAATGAAGGGTGATTTTATAGAAGGTGAAAGTTCCGTTTTAAGGTGAAACTTTCACTTTAACACATTGAGGGCAGCACAGTGCAAATGGTATCCCAGTGGAGCCCTTCATGAATAGTTCTCTTTAACCCTTTCAATGCTGTGCCGCATAGTTTTATTCAGAGGGCACACCGCTGCAGTGTCTTACTCCGTTCACCTCTCATTTTTGAACCACCTCCCACTTAGATCTGGCTCCCCCGAAGAACCTGAGATTCAGTGATATAGAAGATACATCAGCCGTGGTGAGCTGGGATCCCCCAAACCCCGAAACTACTACATTCAAAGTGTCCTATCAGCTGGCAGATGGAGGTGAGACTCTTGTTGATCCCCCCTCCCCCCATGCCCTCACTCTTTCCTCTCTATCACTGTTTATTTTAAGGCATCCAATTATTTCTTACTAGTTGAAGAGCCCGCTACACAGGCCACAGTGCCACTGCCACCCGGTCGCAGGGCAATCATGCGCAGTAGAGACTGACCGCGGCGCAGCATCCAGCTCTGTATCAGCAGCGTCGCGGGCAGTGTCTACTGTACATGACTGCAGCACGCGCAGCAGTGTCTACTGCGCATGATACGGCGTTACACACGTTTTAGCGAATTATTATATAGGATAATAAAGATATGCTGTATGGCTTCTTCTGTTAAGTAAAGCAAGCATACCCTAACTTTTCTAGATGTTTGATTCAAAAGCTATTATAACCTAAATCAGACCAAGAAATGCATTGTCCGGTGCTGTGTTAAAGGGATAGTAATACGTAAGTATTACTAATCGCTATAGTAAAGTCCTATTAAAAATAAATGTATTGTCCCCAGTTTCATCTCTCAAACCTTTATGGTTTGAGAGATGATCGCTCCTAAAGTTGCCCTCTCCCTCCCCCTTCCCCGAAGTCAGCATTCTAGCTGACTGCAGGGAAGCCTGTCGTATGACTTTCAGGCGGCTCTCCAGCACAGCCGTGATCACATTAATAAAAAGTAAACTTTCACTGAAATGGTCTTCTACGTGTGCTTGGTTTGTGCTTGGTTTGCAAGCACACATAGAAGACCATTTTAGTGAAAGATTTTTTTTTTAATTATCGCGGCTCTGCTGCAGAGCCGCCTGATGATCTAAGACCGGATTTCCTTCAGTCAGCTACAACGCTGACTACAGGGAAGGGGGAGGGAGAAGGCAACTTTAGGAGCGATCATCTCTCAAACCATAAAGGTTTGAGAGATGAAATTGGGGGCAACACATGTATTTTTAAAAGGACTTTACTATAGAGATTAGTAATACTTAAGTATTACTATCCCTTTAAAGTCCGTGACTGTAGTACTCCACAGAATGTGTTAGAAACAGTGCCACCTAGTGGTAGCTGTTCATAAACAGAATCTTGAGTTAAAATTGTTTTTGAGTGGGAATATCTTTGATTTACTCATCAGGAGAAACAATACAATATATGTTTTTATCATTATAAAACTTTAATTTAACTTTAACTTTTTCAGAGCCAGGTAAGTGTGCAACACATTGCTTTATTTGCATGTCTCTTGGGCTTTCAAATTATTAATCAGTCATGTAGACAAACTTGGTTTAGAGAAATGAGTAAGAGGAGATCTTATCACAATGTGCAAGTATATGAGAGGTTAATACAGGGATCTTTCTGGTGAGCTATTTATTCCGAGGCCTGGTCATATAACCGGGGGACGCCCCCTGAAATTAGAGGAGAGGAGATTTCGACTTCAGCAGAGGAAGGGGTTTTTTTACAGTAAGGTCTGTTCAATTATGGAATTCCTTGCCCAAGAATGTGGTTATGGCAGATACAATGGATACATTTAAGAGAAGATTAGATAAATTTCTTTCAAAAGGGAACATACAGGGTTATACTGTGTATTAGTAGGCAAAGCAGAAAGGTCTGATAAAGACTAACTTACTTGGCGGCAGGAAAGCTATATAATCCTCATGTCTCTGGGATATGAGGCAAAGTTTGAACTTGATGGACTTGTGTCTTTTTTCAACCTAATTTACTATGTTACTATGCATCCAGTTATCTTTCTATATCTCTCCTCTGTCTCTGACTTATGATGTTTGGGCATTGCCCTATTCTTGCCCTGCCTTAGGCACCATCCTGTCTCTCCTGTCTTTTAGTCCCCTTTTCCCCTATCATTCCTCCACAATGTTTGATCATTTCATTTCCTGTTTCAGGAGAGCCGGAGAGCATTAGTGTGATTGGAGCCAGCACCCCACTGCAGGGCCTGACCCCCGGATCTCGCTATGAGGTCACAGTGGTGTCAGTACGAGGATTCGAGGAAAGTCAGCCGCTGACTGGCTACATCACAACAGGTAGCAAATGAACATCTGTATGAAGATTCCAAGAGCAAATGCTGTGGGGCAGATGTGCCAGCAAGAAATTGAGTCATTCTGGAGTAAACCAAGTGTACCATAGGGGAGAAATAAATATGATCTAAATTCCAATTTATTTAAATGGAGCTTTTAACCCTCTGAATGCTAGAGAGGTGACCAACACATTGCATAGCATCCTCCCCCTGGCACACTTAATTTACTCAAGAATTATTCCAGTTCTGCTCAGGCCCGGAGTGTTACAAAAATTCTCTGATCAAGCCCGAGATGCATTAGTATATTTAACCCTTTGAGTGCCACAGGGGTACGCAATGCATTGCAAAGCAATGTGTTGCGTACCCCTAGGATACTCAAAGGATTAATACCCTCAGAATTTTCACAATTGTTAAAATGTACGTTCATATCTGCCGCTTCCACGCCTGAGATATAAATCTGTACCTGACCCTTTTACAATACATTGGGTACCTCTCTTAAACAGAATAGGGAAAGGGCTCCCGAACACTATACTTTTATTACTGGATAGTAGCGACTGTATGTGGTGATGGAACATGGTTCAAACTTGCTCCAGCACTTTATAAAGGTCTGTGTCAGCGCGTCATTCAGACTTCCTCAGGCCATGATGGTGGTGGTGGGGGGGCACAGTCTCAGATTTCACCTCTGTGTCCAGTAGATTACATTCATGGTCATAGACATACTTATGAGAATTTTTTATACAGTACTAGCTGAAAAGCCCGTGTTCACTGGCCACAGTGCCACCCAGCAACCTCGGCTGGTGGCCATATCCTGTTGGCAGTGCTGCAGTCATGCTCAGTACTGACTGCCCGAATGCGCCGTGGCTGATAATGGAGTGGGGCATGAAGGTGTACAGAGAGGGCTACGGTCTGAATTCAGAGCGCCCCTCTCCGTTATCAGCCGCGGCGCGTTCGGGCAGTCTCTACTGCGCATGACTGCAGTGCGCACAGCTGTCTGTACTGCATATGACGGCTTCTGACAAACATCCATTAGCAAATTATTATACAGCATGATACTATTCTGTCTGTAGTCACTCCTGTGTCTGCGTTTCTGTCTGTTACGTACGGAATGTACCCAGCAGAGCCCTGTTCTTCTTTTCCTTTTGTGCTGCTTCTAGGATCATTACAAACCTCTGCACACTAATTGCGTAAGATAACCAGAGTCTGGGAGTTATCTGTAAATACAATAGCTTTGGGAAGAGACAAAGCAGCATTTGCTAAACAGAATTACAAGCTTCAGCATGCAGTACTTGAAACTTTACTGAATAAAAGAAAACACAAAATGCTCATGCTGTTCTATATAATACAAACGTACAAACATGATATTTTATGTGCTAAAAGGAACAGTTGGAGGGTATTCATTTCACTCATGACTCAGTTTTCCCATGTTATTTGTTATTAGTCAATAAGAGAAGTTCTCCCACAGACCTGGCTCCAGTGCAGAAATGTAAAAAGTTACTATTCACCTATCCAGTCCCCATTGTCATAGGGTCTTCTATTAATTTTCTATGCTCCAATCCACTTGCCTTCACCTGTTGATGAATAGGGGATTTTTACACTGTCGCGTTGGTCTATAGAGCTATGAAATTAAGTACAATGATCTTTTCCCCATTTAGTAAATAATTATCCTCTCTTCAGCATCCTGACTGAGATGTAAAGCCACTGTTAGGTCGTGGACAAAGAATAAAGTAGCTGGCCTCCTTAACTCCTTAGATGCTAGTGAGATCTGAAGCAAATGGCAAAGCAAAGGGTTAACTAATGACTATACCTGTTGTGTGGATACCCAAATGTGTAATAACAAGAACAATATTTTGAACTTACATTAAATCTGCATCATAGAATGTTGTGTGCTGACACCTAGCTTTCCATCATGCTAAGTGCCTGCATCTATTGTAGCTTGACAAAATACTGAGTTTATCATCTGTTTTACTCAATGCTGAGTTTTTATCATCTTTCTTCACGCGGTGCTGAGTTCTGGATCTTGGATTCACACAGTGGGAAGATTTTATGGTGTGTCCATTGAATAGGAGAAGATCTAGAGCGGTCTTTTCTCTAACTGGTGGAGACAGCTATGGCTGGTTGGAGATGAGGGGAGTTGTAGTCTCCAACAGCTAGGGAACCAAAGGATGCCTATCCCTGATCTAGAGGGTTAAAAATGTGCTGTATGATAATGAGGTTTTCTTCTAGTCTATGGGGGGGCCTTCCACCAGCGGGTCCTGGGCAGGTGCACATTTTTTACCTTTGGTTATAACATTCCTGTATGAATGTCTGTGGTGAATAACATTCAGATCTTACACATTTTGGTTTTGGTTTACCAATTTCCACAACATAATATGTCTCTGGCAGGTGGGGGTGGACCCACATCATTAAGCGCTCATGACGTGACTGAAGTGTCAGCTATTCTACGCTGGGATCCTCCGCAGGGACCTGTGGATCGATATATAGTAACGCACAGGGCAGAGAATGGTGAGATGGAGAGATAGTGCTCAGATCAATTTGTATCTTATTGTTGTGACTGTCTGCTTACCTGTCTGCACAAGCAATGAGGGGAGTGGGCAGAAATACAGGAAATGGGAAGGGACACGATATAGGAGCAGGAACAGGAGAGGGGCACAGAAAGATCTGAGGAAGGGCGTGGCAGGGGTAGAAACATGGTAGGAATAGGAGTCAGGGAGGGGCAGAGCAGAAGCACAAGTCAGGGAGGAATACGGCAGAAGTCAAGGTGGAACAAGGAAGGAGCTAGGGATGGGCAGGGCAGGAACAGAAGCTTTGGAGAGGCAAGTAGAGAGCAGAAGTCAGGGAGGAACAAGGCAGGACCAGAAGCTAGTGAGGGCCAAGGCAGGGGTTGGGAGGGGACCACACAGAAACAAGAGCAGGAGTAGTATCCTAGGATGCGTATGGCAGGTGCAGGAGCCAGGGGCCAAGCAGACTCAAGCTGGAAGGGTCAGGGGACAGGGGAGAACATGACAGGTGCTAGGGAGTGACATGACAGGAGCAGGGAATGGACAAAGTAGGAGCAGAAGTCAGGAAAGCACAGGGCAGTAACTGGGAAAGAACAAGGCAAGTGCATGAACCAGTGCAGGAGCCAGGTAGAAACAAGAAAAGAGCTGGGGAGGGACAATATAGGGGCAGGAGCCAATGAAAGACAAGACAAGAACTGTGAAAGACAAGGCAGGAGCTGGGGAAAGATAGGACTATGCAGGAGCCAAAGAAGGACATAGCAGGAGGAGGAGATAGAGGAGAACAAGACAGGAGCAGGAGCCAAGGAGGGAAATGACAGGAGCAGAAGCTGAGGAAGGACAAAGCTGGAGATGGAGATAGGGAAGGACAAGGCAGGAGATGCGAAAGGACAAGGCAGGGGATGCGAAAGGACAAGGCAGGAGATGCAAAAGGACAAGGCAGAAAATAGTGAAGGACAAGGCGTGAGATTGAGAATGACAAGGCAGGAGCAGGAGATGGGGATGGACAAGGCAGGAAATTGGGAATGGCAAGGCAGGAGATGGGGAAGGACAAGGCAGGAGATGGGGAAGGACAAGGCAGGAGATTGGGAAGGACAAGGCAGGAGATGGGGAAGGGCAAGGCACGAGATGGGGAAGGGCAAGACAGGAGATGGTGAAGGACAAGACATTAGCAGGAGATGGGGATAGACAAGGCAGGAGATGGTGAAGCACAAGGCAGGAGATGGGGAAAGACAAGGTAAGAGATTGGGAAGGACAAGACAGGAGGTGGGGGAAGGGCAAGGCAGGAGATGGGGATGGACAAGGCAGGAGATGGGGACGGACAAGGCAGGAGATGGGGACGGACAAGGCAGGAGATGGGAGCGGACAAGGCAGAAGATGGGAGCGGACAAGGAAAGAGATGGGGATGGACAATGCAGGAGATGGGGAAGGACAAGGCTGGAGATACTGAAGGACAAAACAAGAGCAGGAGATGGGGATGGACAAGGCAGGAGATGGGGAAGGACAAGGCAGGAGATGGGGAAGGGCAAGGTAAGAGATTGGGAAGGACAAGGCAGGAGATGGGGAAGGACAAGGCAGGAGATGGGGAAGGGCAAGGCAGGAGATGGGGAAGGGCAAGGCAGGAGATGGGGATGGACAAGGCAGGAGATGGGGAAGGGCAAGGCAGGAGATGGGGATGGACAAGGCAGGAGATGGGGAAGGACAAGGCAGGAGATGGGGAAGGACAAGACAGGAGATGGGGAAGGACAAGGCAGGAGATGGGGAAGGACAAGGCTGGAGATACTGAAGGACAAGACAAGAGCAGGAGATGGGATGGACAAGGCAGGAGATGGTGAAAGACAAGGCAGGAAATGGAGATGGAGAACATAGAGACCTGAACAGGGAAAGGTGAGAATAAAGACAAAGATGGGGAATGAAAATTGTTACAGAATTTAAGACAAGAGAATAAAGAGACCAGGCAGGAATAGAGGGAGATCAGTTATAGGAGGAGGGAGTAAAACTTCCCATCCAGATGTACAGAGGATCTTCTACTCCCTCACTCTTCCTCCATCCCTGACCTTCCTCAGTCCTCCTCCCATCCACCTTCTCTCCCTACCTTTCCCTCCCCAGTTCTCCCAGTCATCCTGAGACTCCTCTACTAAGAGATTTTAGAGCAAACCAGGTGAACCGTAGGGGACCAATAAAAATGTTCTAAATTCCATTGATTGAAATGGGGCTTTTAAACCCCCCCATTTAAAGCAATAGGAATGTTATATCTCCCCTATGGTGCAGTTAGTTTACTCCAGGACTACTCTATTTCATCTTGGTACATCAGCCTCTTTATCTTGCTCTCTCTCTCTCTCTCTCTCTCTCTCTCTCAGTGCCCTCAGTGACTCAGGAGGTTCCTGGTGACAGAACAGAGCTCCCTCTCTCCGGTCTCCATCCTCACACAGAATACTACGTCAGTGTACAAAGTTCCGAAGGTTCCAAGACAAGTTCACCGACGTCCACCTCCTTCACCACCAGTAGGTGGCATTAATTCTTCTCCTCACAGGGCCATATACACAAAAAAATATGTGGAATAAAACAGCTGCACCACAGGGGCCAAATAAAAAAATAAGTAAATGAAATTATTCAAACCCAAAGTCACTTTCATTAATCTGATCATAAAAAGATGGTATACAGTGCACTCGGTGACGCAGTGATAGTGTTACATTGTATCACTGTCCCATGCTTTCACAGTCCCTGAAAAAAAGCTGTCTGCAAAGAGATCCAGGGAGCTCACTGTCAGACATAAAAGTGTAAAGAAAATATCAGGATGAAAGAAAACTAATAAAAATATATAAAAATTTGACTTTACATAGAACGCATTAGCAGATGATACAGAAGAAACAGAAGAGGGCGTCCAATGGTGCCTGATATCCTTATAACAATATAAGTTATAAGAATGAGAGATATACTCACTTTTTTGGCTTATGTTAGGTCTCAAGAAGTAGTCAGGGGACTATGAAACATTAGTTTAGCAAGCCTTTGTTCTTAATAATATTTTAATTTATATTTTTATCATTATTTTGTATTGTGAATTTGAAAATGACAATTTTGAAGATCATCAAGCAGCACTTTGTGGACCTCATAACTTCAAGTTACGGTTACCTGAACAGAGACAGGCTTCTGATGAAGTGGTAACGCACCACGAAATGCATTAAGCCAGTGTCGGTTTTGCTTGATGAGTTAGTGTCAATTTTGATTGATTTTAATTTTTTTTCTACTTTTGTAAGTTGTATTTATTTCAAATTCTATTGATTTTTGTTTTTTAATATATATTTTTATTACATTTTCTTTGTGCTAATCCAGCGTTTTTTGGATTATTCAAGTTACTGGTGTCACTTGATGTTCCCCTTATTCTGGTCTCAGGCCAAATCCGTTTATATCTAAACTAAAGAGGTGGTGTTAATAGGAAGTGCTGGGTTTGGGGTTACCTAGTACTTGTTGACACTTCCACATTTGTACTGATTTCGGAGTGAGACTGGAGTCGTGCCAAGGTCACCAGACTGGGGTGTGAGTCAGGACAGGCGATTATTCCTGGAGGTTGGAGATAGCCTCAGAAGAATGTGAGTACATTTCTAAGAGTTTACATTTGTAAAAACAAGTGTATTAACGTAATGGTAAAAAAACACCAACCACCACCAATGCAATTGCACTTACAAAATAGGTGGCTGACACTAACACATATGTGTTGTTCAGCTATATGAGCTTTTTTGGGGTATAATTGGAACTGCTCCCCTCCAGCAGTAAACTCAGGCTGCTCCGCTCCTCCACAATCATCCACAAAGTAGAAGTAAAATATGCAATGAAAGAAAAAACGGGAGAGGCGCCTATAGTGTATTACCAGAGTTGGTAAGATGGCAGAGTGTATATACACAATAGATCAACTCACATTTAATAAATGTTAGTAATCAGGCTTATACCTGTCACCAACGTAAAAAGCCTGCAGGGTACTTTACCCGTCCCTGTAAAGGTATATGATGTCCACTGTTCACGTCCTCCACCGGAACCAATCTCTAAATTACAGGAACTGGAACTGCAATGATACTCCACAGAAATCCAAACAGGAAAAAAGAAATTATATATGTCGATATGACCATAAAAACAAAAAATAAAAAAGGAACCGTTCTGGACTGATGAATAATACAATTTTATTAATGAAAAGCGCTAGAAAGGGTACGCGTTTCGCAGCAATAGCTGCTTTATCAAACCCTTAATATTAGTGCACAAAAATGCCAATTTTTGGTCTTGCTAATATTGGCGTTTTTGTACACTGATATTAAGGGTTTGATAAAGCAGCTGCTGCTGCGAAACGCGTACCCTTTCTAGCGCTTTTATTAACAAAATTGTATTATTCATCATTCCAGAACTGTTCCTTTTTTATTTTTTGTTTTTATTTTTATGGTCATATCGACATATAGTATCTCTTTTTTCCTGTTTGGATTTCTGTGGAGTATCATTGTAGTTCCAGTTCCTATAATTTGTAGATTGGTTCTGGTGGAGGACGTGAACAGTGGACATCGTATACCTTTACAGGGACGGGTAAAGTACCCTGCAGGCTTTTTAAGTTGGTGACAGGTATAAGCCTGATTACTAACATTTATTAAATGTGAGTTGATGTATTGTGTATATACACTCTGCCATCTTACCAACTCTGGTAATACACTGTAGGCGCCTCTCCTGTTTTTTTCTTTCTTTGCAAGAGTTTACATTTGTATGGTGTTGGTGATGGACCAAGTTGTCTGAATACTGCAGTTAGCGAGAATCCTCTGCGCCATTTGTCTTTTGTGTTTTCCAATTTCTCTGTATGCCTAGTCTGTTGTAATTGGGTACATACCCTTCCGCAACATCACACTTGTGAGTATATCTCTCATTCTCATTACCTATATTGTTATAAGGATAATAGGCACTATTGGGTGCCCTCTTCTGTATGTTCCTAACGTCCATGAGTTGTACTGAGTAGCTGCCCAGTTGTGAAAGAGGATCCATACTGTTGTGGGGACAGTGACAACACCCCTAAAGCGCAATTGTCAGCTGACACATAAGTATTGAGTTGATCATGACAACTTGTGAGTACGTTTCCACACTTGGTGATGGATTGGTGAACAAAACTTCCATCAAGACGTTATTTCACCAGAAGCGCAATCTCTTTGTTTTGTTTTTCATTTGCAGAATATGTAAAGTCAAACTAAATGGTCACTGATTTCCATACGTAGTGGGAAAGACAGTAGAAGGATTACTAGCTGTTAACATTCAAGAACATGTGACTACAACAACATTTTTAGTAGGATCCAACATGGCTATGTTACTATTCCATCCAGCTGTTGAGAATTACTATCCCCATAATCCCCAACCAGATACCAGCTGGTTGTGGATGATGATCAGTATAATCGTCCTCAACACCTGGATGTCCATAAGTTGACTAGCCCTTCTGAATATACACGTGATTATTCACTTTTATTGGATATCTTTTTCTCAAGGCGATGACACTCCCCGGGACCTTTCTGCCAGTCAGATCACAGCGCGCAGTGCCTTGCTCACATGGAAAGCTCCTATGGCTGTGCCCGATGGTTACCTGCTGAGCTACCAGACACCAGAGGGTGAAATGAAGGTGGGACATCTTATTCTCATTTTTCTTGTCCACTAGATTATTTTTACATCTCTTCCTCTTTTGCCACCTCTTCTTTTTGCCCATTTTCTTAAAGCATGCCTCCCAACTGTCCCTCTTTAGGAGGTACAGTCCCTCGATGAGACCCAAATCCCTCTGTCCCATGGTGGCTAAAAATGGCTATTGCTTTCCACTGCAGCCCACACAAAGTACATGCCTCCTAAGTGTCCTTCTTTAGGATGGACAGCCCCACTTTGAGAGTCAAATCCTTCTGTCCCTCTTTCCCACCCTGGCGTCCCTGTGTTTAGGAGATCAGACTGTGTGGTGTGTATAGAAGTGTATCACCCTGGTGTCCCTGTGTTTAGGAGATCAGACTGTGTGGTGTGTATATAAGTGTATCACCCTGGTGTACCTATGTTTAGGAGATCAGGCTGTGTGGTGTGTATATAAGTGTATCACCCTGGTGTCCCTGTGTTTAGGAGATCAGACTGTGTGGTGTGTATATAAGTGTATCACCCTGGTGTCCCTGTGTTTAGGAGATCAGACTGTGTGGTGTGTATATAAGTGTATCACATTGCTCCACAGCAATAAAACTTACATTAATGTTTGTATAAACTCCAGTACATGTGTTTATAAATTAGTCTGGATATATAAAATACTTTAGTCTTGCTCTGAATCATTTATTCATTTACATAAAGAGGTGTCAATAGGTCATGAAATAACCTAAAAATTCACTGTAATGTCCACTCGCCACCCACTCCCTCAGCAACGCCACCTAAAACACAATTGTCTCTTTGAAATGTTGGCAGGTGTGCATAAAGAAACACTAATACCTCTTGAACTGTAACTATCACCTAGGCACAAGTTTGCTGTAATCACTTTATTATACCAATTCTAACAGTGCTGGTTTTTTTTTTTGGTTTTTTTTTTTAAACGCGATAGAAACGAAGTTTGAGGGTTTACCTTTTCCCTCTTGACGTCTTCTCCTCATTCTGATCGGCACCATCTTACCGATGAGAATACAGGAGAGATCCTCCTCCCCTCTGGTCTGTCAGTAAGCTGGAGCACTCTCATTGGCAGAGATTGATATCTAGCCAATGAGAGTGCTCCAGCTTACTGACAGACCAGCGGGGAGGAGGATCTCTCCTGTATTCTCATCGGCAAGATGGTGCCGATCAGAATGAGGACAAGAGGGAAAAAGTAAACCCTCAAATTTAATTTCTATCACTTTTTAAAAAAAAAAAACAACAAAAAAAAAACAACAAAACCCAGCACTGTTAGAATCGGTATAATAAAGGGATTAAAGCAAACTTGTGCTTAGGTGATAGTTCCGCATATTTTAAAATAAAAAAAAAAAAAAAAACATTAATCCCATACCTGGGAACTCTCCAAATCTGATCCAGAGACTCTGGGTTTTTATATTAACCATTTGAGTATCAGAGGGGTTTGCAACGCATTGCAGATTCAGAAGCCAGATAGTTCCCTTGTAACTCCGCCCACTTCGCTGCCTATTCTGGTCACTGTCCCCACTGTGTAACTCTGCCCAATTCACTGCCTGTTCTGGTCACTCTCCTCCATCTGTAACTCCACCCACTTCCCTGCCTGTTCCAGTCAGTCACTCTCCCCACTCTGTAATTCCACCCACTTCATTGGCCGTCTGGTCGCTCTCCCTTCTATGTAACTTCACTCACTTCAGTGCCGGTTCCAGTCATTCTCCCCCATCTGTAACTCCACCCACTTCACTTCCTGTCTGGTTGCACTCCCTACTCTGTAACTCCACCAACTTCGCTGCCTGTTCCATTCATTTTTAGGGTTGCCACCTTTTCTTCAAAAAAATACCGGCCAAGGCATTCCCTCCATAGACTTAACATTGGAAAGAAGCCAATTTTTTACAGGCATGCTGGTAAAATACCGGCTGGTTGGCAGCCCTAGTCATTCTCCCCCATCAGTAACTCTACCCACTTCACTGCCTCTTCCTGTCACTCTCCCCCATTTGTAACTCCACCCACTTCACTGCCTGCTCCTGTCACTCATCTCCTTCTGTAACTTCACCCCTTCACTGTCTGTTCCAGCCATGCTCCCCATCTGTAACTCCGCCCACTTCACTGCCTCTTCCTGTCACTCTCCCCCATCTGTAACTCTGCCCACTTCACTGCCTCTTCCTGTCACTCTCCCCCATCTGTAACTCTGCCCACTTCACTGCCTCTTCCTGTCACTCTCCCCCATCTGTAACTCTGCCCACTTCACTGCCTCTTCCTGTCACTCTCACCCATCTGTAACTCCGTCCACTTCACTGCCTGTTCCGGTCACTCTCCCCACTCTGTTCTTCCCAGTATACATCCATTTTAAAGGTAAACATTGCCTCCCCTCCTCCACCTAATCCTGCCCACCCCAATTAACCCCCACCTACTTTATGCCGTGAAGCTTAATAGCCACTATGAATCAACTCTACATAGACTTATTTTTCAACATTAGTCTTTAATTGGTACTGGATATCCTGTCTGCAGAGGCAGATATGATACTTTCATGCAGAACCCAGTGACCTCAATCTTGTCCCTCTGAGACCATCCTAACATCCCTTCAGTGGGAGGAGTTTGAAGTTGTGGACTCCTGGGAGGAGATGCACTAAAGTTTGATAAAGGCTCAGGATATGTGTCGAAGGCAAATCACACATTAACATGCATTAACATGTCTTCGCCATCATATCCCCTTCAATTTGCCACCATCGCCATGAACCTGCAACTCTTTTGACAGGTTTACAATTTTGCACTGAACACATTGACAGCGGATCATTTCCACACAAAAATACAAGTTACTGAGTCATATTCATGTGTGTTTACATGCTAATGTGGCACCTTGCCACATGCACTAAGCTCCAATAGCAGCCTAGCTGTTGGAATTCTCAGTCCCAACAGTCTACCTGAGGTTAATGATGTTAGGACCTCCCTGTAACTCTTTATGCAGCTATAGCCATGGTCACGACACATTAGCCACACATTACATTGCAATGCATCGGATACCATTCTGGCATTCAATGGGTTAATATAGCAATAGAACAAAAATGATACAGAAATGAATCCTGAAAAACCCTCAAAAATCTGATTAGAAATGTGATACTCTGGGGTGGCCATGTTCACTGTCCTACATGCCTCAGTAAAGACAGCAGTCGTTCCTGATTACACACTAATGCCTAAGGCTAATGTATATCACACATTCCTTACATATCCTACATTACTACAGTATCACAGTAATGGATCCTATTCATATAGTTTATAGGCTACTTGTTGTTAAAACTGACAACTCTGTTACCCTCCTTATCTCTCAAGTTTAATCCTTTGCGTACCAGAGAGGTATTCAACACCATGCATTGAATGTGTCTCTGGTTAACGAGGCCGGAATTCCATGACGTTCATAGTACGTCATGGGTCTTTAAAGGGATAGTAATACTTAAAATGTAAAAAAAAAATATGTTGTAGGGTTTATCCCCCTGAGTAAAACAAGAGTAATCCCACTGCTGAAATGTGTTTCATTCAAAAGTTATTAATTTTCAAAGTTGAATTTTTTAGGTGCAATATCACAGTGGCCTGAAATTGTACAGTGGCGCTGTTGCTACACAATCCTATGGACAGCTCTGGTCCCGGGACCATAACTCTCCATAGGATCAGCGCCACTGTACAATTTCAGGCCACTGTGATATTGCACCTAAAAAAATTCAACTTTGAAAATTAATAACTTTTAAATGAAACACCTTTCAGCAATGGGAGTACTCTTGTTTTACTCAGGGGGATAAACCCTACAACATATATTTTTTTTACATTTTAAGTATTACTATCCCTTTAACTCAGATCGACCCATGACGTACTATGACCGTCAAGGGTCGTTAAGGGGTTAAACTTTCCGGTACTAATCAGTACTGGATCAAGACATTCATAATACAGCGACATTCTGCTCATCCCCTGCTTTGTGTCCAAAAACTAACCTATAAAACTCTGGGTCTAACTTCTGTACTGCTAACACACACACACACACACACACACACACACACACACACACGCACACACGCACTTCAAATCGCTAACATCGCCAGGCACACTGTGCAACAAGGCCAACAGTGATGAACCTTTTGAGTGCCAGAGGGGTATGCAATGCATTGCAAAGCAATGAGTTGTATACCCCTCTGGCTCTCAAAGGGTTAAACTGTTGAGAGATATGAAGGGCAACAGGGAGTTGTCAGTTTTAAAATGTGTCCTATATCCTGCATGCATGTGATCAATTGGTATGATACTGTAGATATTAGGATATGTAAGGAATGTGTAATCTATACTTGCTTTAGGGTCTAATTAGGCGGCACTGCTGTTGTTACTGAGTCATGTAGGAGAAGGAAACCCCCCGAGAGAACAGCGGAGAGGGGGCATGCAAGAGGGGAGGGCTTAGGGAAATTATTTTCACAGGCAGGGTTAGGGGGGTTTATAGGATAGGTGGTGGGGTTAGACATCAGAAACTTTTGTTTTTTCCCCTCCCTCCCATCCCTGTGGGGAAATATGTGGGTCATTGTATTGGGGTTAGAAAGTTGTGGTTTGGCGGTGGTTTCCTCAGGGGGTTAACCCTGGGGGGGTAGGCACCGGGCTTATGCCGCGGTTGGGTACGTTACCCATTTTGAGCTGGATGGGTCTAGCCAAGTGACGTAACAGGTATATGCACTTTAAAAAAGGTGGAGGTAACTAGTCTATTAAAGTACTGGCAATTTTTTGATACATGTATTTATTGTAATTAATAAAACTGGCTTGTTTTATCCCATAAGTGTGGTGTGGCATCGTTTTTCCCTTTATGCCCTTGTACTTTTGCATGAAAATGGCTCCCTGGAGCATCTATTTCTAATCAGATATTTGAGGTTTCTTCAGGATTTATTTTTTGTCTTCTATTACGTATCCAATGCAATGTGTCCCTTACCCCACTGGAGGGGGCTGCTGCTGTTCTTGGTACTGAGGCCTCTCTGCAGCATCTCTGCTCCCTCCTATCCCAACCCAACACATTGACGTCTTTACACTAGGATGATATGCTAGTGATCACTGTCTCTTCTAGGGTGACCACGTGTCCTGGATCGCCCAGGACTGCCGCGAATTATAAATGTGTGTCCCATGTCCTGGGCAGCCCCCTTCTGGGACAATACAAAGTTCCAGAATTAAGACTCCAGGGAACAGAGTTCTAAACGCTAGGAGAACTGCCCATTGCCTACTATGACACAACATGATGTCTCTGCTGGGCTACAAGAAAATGGCTTCCAGATAGAGCCCTAAACACTAGAGGGAGAACTGAGCCTTAAAGGGATAGTAATACTTAAATATTACTAATCCCTATAGCAATGTACTACTTAAAAAAAACATATTGCCCCCAGTGTCATCTCTCAAACCTTTATGGTTTGAGAGATGATCGCTTCTAAAGTTGCCCTCTCCCTCCCCCTTCCCCGTAGTCAGCATGCTAGCTGACTGAAGGGAAGAAAGTCGTAAGACTTTCAGGCGGCTCTCCAGCACAGCCGGATCGCGTTAATAAAAAAGAAAACTTTCACTGAAATGGTCTTCTACGTGTGCTTGGCTTGCAAACACACGCAGAAGACCGTTTTAGTGAAAGATTTTATTTTTTATTAACGAGTTTGCGGCTCTGCTGCAGAGCCACCTGATGATCTCTGAACGGATTTCCCTGAATCAGCTAGACTGCTGACTATGGGGAAGGGGGAGGGCAACTTTAGAAGCGATCATCTCTTAAACCATAAAGGTTTGAGAGATGACACTGGGGGTACTACATTTTTTTAAGTAGTACTTTGCTATAGGGATTAGTAATACTTAAGTATTACTATCCCTTTAATCCTGACATCAAACAGGAGCTAGAGTGCAATACGTTTGTAGTGTAACCCTAGTCTAAGGGTTTGAATGTGATGTACATTATCTTGTAGCCCACCACAGGCACCACTTTCTGTCACAGCAGCCAAAGGACAGTTCTCCCTCTAGTGTTTAGAACTCTGTAGTGCACCGAGAAAGAGCAGGTTACTCACTGATGTCCAGTGATGTTTACTGACCCCTCCCACATAGCTGCACTAGAGCCGAGGACAAGTACTCTACTGCTCTGATCTCTGCATTGTCCCAGAATGACAGAATGGAAATGTGCTCACCCTAGTCTCTTCCACTCACTTGTAGTAACCCTCTGGAACTCAAAGGGTTAATTATTTTGCTTTTACATTTCCCTTTCTTTCCTTCTCAGGAGTTCCATTTATCACCCAACGTTACCTCCTTCACTATGAGTCGGCTTAACCCGTCTTCTCCATATAAAGTCCAGCTCCGTGCCCTGCAGGGGAATACTGGCTCCGCTCCCATCTCCACCTCCTTCACTACAGGTAAGACAAGATCTCTAGGGACAATGGACCTTTTTCATCAGGGTAAAGAGGTGCAATTCTGGAGAAAATGGGAGGAATTAAAATTCTTATTAATGTTAAACACCATGGATGTTGGTCGACTCTCCAAATGCATTGGATACCCGTCTAGGAGCCATGGAAGCTCAGAGTGTTTTTTTGTGCTTGTATTTTATGTTAAAGGAGCAGTAAACTTTTTTTTATGAAAATCTATATGTTATAGAGCTTTTCCTGCTGAGTAAAACAAGGGCACTCCCACTACTGTCAGCTGTTTTATTCAAATGATATACAGTTCAATAATCAGGAAGTGAATGTACTGTGTGTTTACTTCCTGATTGTTGTAACTGACAGGAAGTGACTCAGCAGTTTCTATCACATTCTATAGAGAACTGGATGTCACTGACTTTCCTCTCCATTAGAATGTAATAGGATAACTAATTGGATTTTGATCACTAGAGGGCACTGCTAATGTAAAAAAACACAGGTTTAAACAGCAATAACTGTGGAAATATCCATCTCTCAGCAGTGTGAGTACTCTTATTTTACTCAACAGGAAACACCCTACATTAAATTTTTTCATTAAAAAAAAGGTTTACCGCTCCTTTAGAAATATTTCTGTGCCAGGAAACAGTGAATGGAGCTGTGGAGTGAATGGAGCTGACATGGCTCCACCCCCAGACCCATCTGCTATTTCCTTGCACAGAAAATATCCTTGGCTTCTAACAAGCAAAGCCCCAAAAAAGGCTTTAACCCCTTGGGGCTGGATTCAAATACTAATTTAATATCTGTTTTTATCTCCAGGTTTCCCCATAGACATCAGTCGGAAAGTATTTGACAAAACAGGAGGTAACATTTATCTCCTGCATTTGAATCCAGCCCTTGGTTGCTAGAGAAATCTCCAACGCATTGCAAAGCAGTACATTGGAGATCTCTGTAGCATCCAAGGTGTAAAATGGTATAAAACGGCACAGGGAGATTGCGATTGCTCTGACCACACCCACAATTCAGAATGTGGGTTTGAGGTGCCGCCCCTCAAAATGTGGTGCTGTAGGCATTTGCCTATTCTGCCTAATGGGAAATCCGTCCCTGAGTGTACGAGCGGTTCTGCGGCTACTAGTGCACCAAGGATGAGGTGTCAGACAATGCATCATCATTCCCAACATTCGTGTGGGCGCCAGCAGGCCCTCCTTGTATGGAAATGTTGAGTGTACAGCGCTCTACTGTAGTTCAGTATGACAAGTCTGGCATATATGTTATATGGTTTAACAGCTCCACCAGATGTGATAGCATCTGAATTTAATTAATTAGTCAACTTGCTTTCTTGAGTACATGGAATTAACGGGAAACTATGATGTGTTGCTAAGTGCCTTATGTCCAGGGGAAAAGTTGAGTAATGATGGGGCCAATCAACTGCACGACAGGGGAGAAATAAAATTACCTGAACTTCCCATGGGGTTCTTAATCTATTGAATGCACATTTTATAAGGCTTTTCCCTCGCTGAGTAAAACAAGATTACTCTGATCTCTGAGAGATCTGTGTTTCCAGAGTTATTACAGTTTAAACTAATGGATTTTTTTTAGGTTAACAGTGCCCTCTAATGGTCACAAAGTTAGCATGCAGTTCACCTGGTGTTTAGATAGTTATTCTGTTGCCTTCTATGGGAGTGTTGAGTCACTGACACCAGTCATACCTGGGAACTCCCCGGATCTGCCCTTGAGACTCTGGTTTTAAGATTTAATTATCGGATCACAGGGGAACGAGACTGGTTCTCCAGCTTCTAGAGCTTCTAACCCCTGCTGTGCCTTCCTGTTCCATCTATGATACTCATTGGACAGGCCCACCCCATCTGAATGTGCCGAGCATGATACTCCATGAGGCTTTCACTTGGAAGTCTCAGGTATGACACCAGTTCTCCATGGAATGTGTTCAAACCGTTTAAACTGTGAAAGTGATGAAACTGTTAAACATTTCCTGACAGTTTGAACGGTTATAACCTTTGAATAAAGCAACTACCAGCAGTGGGCGTAGCATTGTTTGACTGGCCTGAAAACTCCCTATAGTCTATAGGGTTTCATAAAATAAGATTTCTGTTCCTTTAAGTCAACTCCTACGTTTGCTGCAATGCATTTATGAATCGGATGAACTAAGCTGATTCCAGAGCTTATTTGATGGACAATGAAAATCTAATTGTTTTAATTTGTTTATTGAGTAATTAAAATCAGATCCTATCACATCTGGAGGAACTGATTAGGAATGTGATGTGATCACAGTTGGCACTACGTGGTTTAAAAGGAAAGTCTGCCTATGAATGACATCATGGCCCATTAACCCTTTGAACGCTAGTGGGGTGTTGAACGCATTAGGTCGGACACCTCCTAGCACCGAAAGGGTTTATGCCAGCTGTTTATGAAAGATAGATACTGCAGGGTTACATAGAAATAATTTCATATTCAAAACAAAAAGGAGGAATTCTCTCTTATGATGAGGCTGGTTTGCCCTGTGATGCCTCCTTTCTCTTTTGAGTCCCATAGAGTTGCAGGACTTTGACTCTCCAGCTGTTGTTGAAATACAACTCCCATCATCCTCGGCTGGCTGATAATTTTCAGAGTATTTTGGAACTATAGGGTTTCTATTAAAATGTATACTTCACATTTTCCAAAAATGGCCAAACCGGATGTTTTTTATATTTATTTATTTTTTTATTTCTTTCAGCTGTTTGTGGGAGATGTCTCTAAAGCCCCAAATTTTGAGGGGTGCCTAAGATGTGCTGGAGATACCCATATATGATAACTGTAAAAAATATGGACATTTTAACTATTTTACTGCTGGGAGCTGGTTGAACCGGTTCCCAGCAGTAAAAAGAGAAACTGGCCGTTACTGGGAGCATGCATTGAATCACGCTGCCACATCTGTAGGTCCTATCAACATAAAGAAAGGTGAATGCCCTTTCAACTAAAAACAAATTGTATTTTAAACATTACTGCCCTCTTTCTGTGTTATAAAGTACTACAGATGTTGCTGGTGTATGGAATCACCGCCAAAATGATGCCCCCTCCCAAAAAAATGGTACTCATAATATACTCTAAGGCAGGCATATCAAGCATGTGGCCCTGGGGCTGCATACACCCCCTAGCTAATAAACTGTGGCCCTCACTCATTTAACCCTTTGAATGCCAAAGGGGTGTCCAACACTATATGGCTTTCTATGGCTATAGCCAGCTCTGTCCATGATTCTAATGGGCCATGCAAACAATCTCAATGCAGTACAATGTCCCCACGCAGTTATAGACTTCAGCAGAGTTTAAATGCAAAAAAGAGAAGATGTAAGTTCTTATCTAGACTGTAAGCTCTCATCTAGACTGTAAGCTCTCATCTAGACTGTAAGCTCTCTTCTAGACTGTAAACTCTCTTCTAGACTGTAAGTTCTCATCTAGACTGTAAGTTCTCATCTAGACTGTAAGCTCTCATCTAGACTGTAACTCTCATCTACACTGTAAACTCTCTTCTAGACTGTAAACTCTCATCTAGACTGTAAGTTCTCATCTAGACTGTAAGCTCTCATCTAGACTGTAACTCTCATCTACACTGTAAACTCTCTTCTAGACTGTAAACTCTCATCTAGACTGTAAGTTCTCATCTAGACTGTAAGCTCTCATCTAGACTGTAAGCTCTCACCTAGACTGTAAGTTCTCTTCTAGACTGTACGCTCTCATCTAGACTGTAAGCTCTCATCTAGACTGTAAGCTGTCATCTAGACTGTAAGCTCTCACCTAGACTGTAAGTTCTCTTCTAGACTGTACGCTCTCATCTAGACTGTACGCTCTCATCTAGACTGTAAGCTGTCATCTAGACTGTAAGCTCTCACCTAGACTGTAAGCTATCTTCTAGACTGTACACTCTCATCTAGACTGTAAGCTCTCATCTAGACTGTAAGCTCTCATCTAGACTGTAAACTCTCTTCTAGACTGTAACCTCTCTTCTAGACTGTAAGTTCTCATCTAGTCTGTAAGTTCTCTTCTACACTGTAAGCTCTCTTCTAAACTTTAAGCTCTCATCTAGACTGTAAACTCTCATCTAGTCTGTAAGTTCTCTTCTAGACTGTAAGCTCTCACCTAGACTGTAAACTCTCTTCTAGACTGTAAGTCCTCTTCTAGACTGTAAGCTCTCATCTACACTGTAAGTCCTCTTCTAGACTGTAACTCTCATCTACACTGTAAACTCTCTTCTAGACTGTAAGCTCTCTTCTAGACTGTAAGTTCTCATCTAGACTGTAAGCTCTCATCTAAACTGTAAGCTCTCATCTAGACTGTAAACTCTCTTCTAGACTGTAAGCTCTCATCTAGACTGTAACCTCTCTTCTAGACTGTAAGTTCTCTTCTAGACTGTAAGCTCTCATCTAGACTGTAAACTCTCTTCTAGACTGTAAGCTCTCATCTAGACTGTAAGTCCTCTTCTAGACTGTAAGCTCTCATCTAGTCTGTAAGCTGTCATCTAGACTGTAAGCTCTCATCTAGACTGTAAGTCCTCTTCTAGACTGTAAGCTCTCATCTACACTGTAAGCTGTCATCTAGACTGTAACTCTCATCTACACTGTAAACTCTCTTCTAGACTGTAAGCTCTCTTCTAGACTGTAAACTCTCATCTACACTGTAACTCTCATCTAGACTGTAAACTCTCATCTACACTGTAACTCTCACCTAGACTGTAAGCTGTCATCTAGACTGTAAGCTCTCACCTAGACTGTAAGCTCTCATCTAGACTGTAAGCTCTCACCTAGACTGTAAGCTCTCATCTAGACTGTAAGCTCTCACCTAGACTGTAAGCTCTCATCTAGACTGTAAGCTCTCATCTAGACTGTAAACTCTCTTCTAGACTGTAAGCTCTCACCTAGACTGTAAGCTGTCATGAGCAGGACCCTCTGATCCTTTTGATTTCCATGTTTCATTTGTAATATTTAAATTGGAGCTGTGTAAATAAAGAATAATAATAGATGTCATTCTGTTAAATTAAGAGCTATTCAATCCATTGGCATAGTACTCATTTAATATTAATCATTATTATATCCAACAGGTCGTTTGAGGTTCCCATTCCCTCGAGATTGCTGGGAGCAGAGATTGAATGGGGAGGTGCAGAGTGGTCCACTCACTATATACATAGGGGGAGAAAAGACAGAGCCACTGCCTGTGTACTGTGATATGGAGACAGACGGTGGAGGATGGATAGTGAGTACACAGTATAAGTACATATGTACAGACGTGGACTAGTCTCTATGGACTGGATAGTGAGTACACAGTATAAGTACATACGTACAGACGTGGACTAGTCTCTATGGATTGGATAGTGAGTACACAGTATAAGTACATACGTACAGACGTGGACTAGTCTCTATGGACTGGATAGTGAGTACACAGTATAAGTACATATGTACAGACGTGGACTAGTCTCTATGGACTGGATAGTGAGTACACAGTATAAGTACATACGTACAGACGTGGATTAGTCTCTATGGATTGGATAGTATTAGTGAGTACACAGTATAAGTACATATGTACAGACGTGGATTAGTCTCTACAGATTAGATAGTGAGTACACAGTATAAGTACACCATCAATTATACTTATAGGTTCATACATCCCAAGTGCCCCCCTTTAGGAGATATTGGAAGCACATACCTCCCAAGTGTCCCTCTTTAGGAGATATTAGGGGTCCCTACCTCCCAAGTGTCCCTCTTTAGTAGATATTAAGGGTACATACCTCCCAAGTGCCCCCCTTTAGGAGATATTAGGGGTCCCTACCTCCCAAGTGTCCCTCTTTAGGAGATATTAGGGGTCCGTACCTTCCAAGTGTCCCTTTTTAGTAGATATTAGGGTCCATACCTCCAAAGTGTCCCTCTTTAGGAGATATTAAGGGTACATACCTCCCAAGTGTCCCTCTTTAGGAGATATTAGGGGTCCGTACCTCCCAAGTTTCCCTCTCTAGGAGATATTAGGGATCCATACCTCTCAAGTGTCCCTCTTTAGGAGATATTAGGGGTCTGTATCTCCCAAGTGTCTCGCTTTAGGAGATATTAGAAGTACATACCTCCCAAGTGTCCCTCTTTAGGAGATATTAGGGGTACATACCTCCCAAGTGTCCCTCTTTAGGAGATATTAGGGGTCCGTACCTCCCAAGTGTCCCTCTTTAGGAGATATTAGGGGTCCGTACCTCCCAAGTGTCCCTCTTTAGGAGATATTAGGGGTCCCTACCTCCCAAGTGTCCCTCTTTAGGAGATATTAGGGGTCCATACCTCCCAAGTGTCCCTCTTTAGGAGATATTAGGGGCCCATACCTCCCAGGTGTCCTTCTTTAGGAGATATTAGGAGTCCATACCTCCCAAGTGTCTCTCTATAGTAGATGTCAGGGGTCTATACATCCACAGTGCCGCCCTTTATGAAATATCAGTGCTCCATACCTCCTCATTTATTCAGTTACATTCAGTGTCAATAGGTCATGGAATAACCAAAAAATTATTGGTAATGCACCACCCTCCAGCCACTCCCCAAGCAACACCTCCAAAAACACCAGTGTCCCTCTATGGCCTTTTGAAATATTGGGAGGTGTTTAGCGTGACTGGGTGGCGGCTGCGCTGCACAGGGGCATTTTAATTCATGGGCATGCCTGGGCTTTTGTTGGGGGTCTCCTCTCTCAAGGGGGGCCCTTAATTAAGTTCCCAACAGTCCCATTTTGCGCAGGAAGGAATCAATTGGGAGGAACTGGGTGGGGAAGTGGGAGGAACAGGCTGGGAAGGAGGAGAAGTGGGCAGAGTTTCATCAGAAACCGTCCACCACCGGAGAATCAGCCACTGCCCCCTAAGACCCGTTAATCAGCTACAAAACACAGAGTTTTCTCAGCTATGAACTTAAAGGGGAACTATCACCCCAGATAAAGTCTCTTCCCAACAATTAACCATCTAGCTATAAGTTTAAGAAGAGTAGTATAAGCCAGCATAATTACTGCGTTACTGAGAAATCCTACTACTGCCAAGACTGACGGCCAGGAACAGCGCAGACATCCTTGCCAGGCGCTGACAGTACCAGTCTCCTCTAGGAGGCGTTGCATGGTACTTTTTGGTACCAGAAGAGACTGACGGGTCAGGCATGCAGATTCCTCTAAAGCACTGTTGCCTGGCCCTCAGGCTCTGCAGAAGTACAATTTCGCAGTAACATTTTGCTAGCTAATAGTACTATTGTTAAGCTTATCGCTACATGGGTAATTGTTGAGGGGAAGACTTTATTTGGGGTGATAGTTCCCCTTTAAGGATCCTAAATGTTAACCAGGATTTGGTAGGCCTTCATTCACAATTCTTCCAGGGTCCTCAGGGGTTCTTAAAGGGATAGTAATACTTAAAATGTAAAAAAAAATGTTGTAGGGTTTATCCCCCTGAGTAAAACAAGAGTACTCCCACTGCTGAAAGGTGTTTCATTCAAAAGTTATTAATTTTCAAAGTTGAATGTATTAGTTGCAATATAATAGTGGCCTGAAATTGTACAGTAGCGCTGTTGCTACACCATCCTATGGAGATTTATGGTCCCGGGACCAGAGCTGTCCATAGGATCGTGTAGCAACAGCGCCACTGTACAATTTCAGGCCACTGTGATATTGCACCTAAAAAATTCAACTTTGAAAATTAATAACTTTTGACTAAAACACCTTTCAGCAGTGGGAATACTCTTGTTTTACTCAGGGAGATAAACCCTACAACATATTTTTTTTTACATTTTAAGTATTATTATCCCTTTAAAAATACACTGGCCCTGCATGGATGTTTGGTTGGTTTACTTTATAGACTGGGATATGACCTCTGACCCTGTGCTCGTCACCCATAGGTATTCCAGAGACGGATGGACGGGAGTACTGACTTCTGGAGAGACTGGAAAGAGTATAAGAAGGGGTTTGGGAATCTAACGTCTGAATTCTGGCTGGGTAAGTGATTTTGGTTTGTTGCACAATTAGTATTACTTCAATAACTAATTACCAATATCCCTTGTAATAAAAGCCTTGTGACTTTATGGATTAAGGCAAAGTGGAATAATTCTGGGCAACCAAGTGCGCTATAGGTACAAAATAAAATGCCTCATTGATTTAAAAAGGGATTTAACTCCTTGAATGCTAGAGAGGTTCCCAACTCATTGTTGGAGACCTCTCTAGCATTCAAGGGGTTAAAAACCCAGTAATCCATGAAGACTTTGGGAATTTGAATCTGTTTTCTATAGCAGTGTTTCCCATTAGTCCTCACATCACGCCAACATGTCATGTTTCCAGAATATCATTGCTTAATCACAGGTTTTTCCACTTCATCCCTTTTTAACTGAACACATAAGAGTAATGCCCTCTGCAGGGCTGCAGTGGTTACTACAGGCTGGCAATGGCCTCCATGCCACCCTGCAGAGTGCATTCGTCATGTGTTCTGTTTTAAAGGGACAGTATTACTTCAAAATTACTATCCCTCATATTGTAGCCCTTAATAAACTGAGTTAAATGACACCAGCAGCATCTCTCAAACCTTTATGGTTTAAGAGATAGTCGCTTTCAAAGTTTCCTCTCCCCTGCTGTCAGCGTTCTGCTGCCAGCAGGGGAATCCGGTCCCGGGACAGGCGGAGGCTCTTAAACAGAGCCGATATCTCATTATGGAAGGAAAAATGATTCATTGAAACAGTCTTCTACATGTGCTTGGTAACCAAGCACACGTAGAAGACTTTCAATTAATCATTTTTCGTTCCATAACGAGATATCGGCTCTGCTGAAGAGCCACCTCTTGATTCAGAGACCGGATTCCCCTGCTGGCAGCAGAACGCTGACAGCAGGGGAGAGGAAACTTTGAAAGCGGCTATCTCTTAAACCATAAAGTTTTGAGAGATGCCGCTGGTGTCATTTAACTCAGTTTATTAAGGGCTACAATATGAGGGATAGTAATTTTGAAGTAATACTATCCCTTTAAAGGGATGAGATGGCAAGCTTAATGGGTTATCTGTGGCTCAGTCATTGAGATTGATCTACCTGGTATCCTTAAGGGGTATCCTTAAAACGTGACACTCGAGAGCACTTGTGTGGCCAAAGAACTGCTCCACTTTGTCTTTATAAATACAGCCCACAGTGTTATCTGTGGTATCACTAGTGTAGTTCCATTTTAATTGTAAGCTCTGTGGTATCACTAGTGTAGCTCCATTTCAGCTGTAACCTCTGTGGTATCACTACTGTAGCTACATTTCAATTGTAAGCTCTGTGGTATCACTAGTGTAGCTCCATTTCAGTTGTAAGTTCTGTGGTATCACTAGTGTAGCTATATTTGCAGCAACAAGCGGTAGTGCCCACCAGTCCAGACATATGACTGGCCCAGGAGGCAATTGCCCCCCAGGCCAGCCCTCCCCTGAACGCAACCATTGACTAGGCGACGTGACAATCTCACGCTGTCATGCACTGTGAGATTGTCATGTCGCTATTTTTATCCAGACGACATGGTAAAAGAGTTAAATGGTCGCATGCTGTTCTGCGTGCAACCTTTCAAAAGGATACCCATTGTGTGCACTGTGCGGCACCAATCAACTAAATATATGCACACAAATCACACAAAGACCCACTGGGATCCTCTGTGGCTGAACTGCACCTTTGTTCTGTGTCGATGATTTGATTCAAACCAGACGATTTGTGTGTATGTTGGGAGGAAGCAGGAGGCTCATATTTAGCCATAGGCCCCCCTTACACTTCAGATTTCTGTTCAGACACTAACCTATATCATTCCCACTCTCTGCCCCCAGGTAACATTGCCTTGCACCAGCTCTCCTCCTCTTCCCCCCATGAGTTACGTGTAGATCTCCGGGCAGGAGACGAGTCGGTTTACGCTGTTTATGAGGATTTCCGCGTTGAGGCTGAAGATCGCCGCTTTAGGCTGCGGGTTGGACAATACCGAGGAGATGCAGGTGAGGGGGGACCATTAATATGTATGAGTGGGAGGAAGACAGAGACCAATGAGAGATAATATTTGATCCCCTTGGATGCGAGCGACATCTTCAATGCATTTCTTCTTATAAACAACAATACTCCCTCTCCTGAGAGATTTTTTATGAAAAATTCTTAAATCTCAAACTTAGATTTTCTTTCAAATCAAACTGAAAGCAACAGCACAGTTTGGTGTCCAAAAAGCCATTTGTTTAGAGAGATAGTAATGCTTAATATTATATATATATATATATATATATATATATATATATATATATATATATATATATATATACAGTTCTTGAGAAAAGACGGCACTCGCAGAGTCTCATAAAATCGTGAAATGCTGTCACATGTTTATTGGAATCGATGTTTTGGCCAGCAATGTAGCCTTTATCAAGAATATATATACTAGTTGAACAGCCCGTTACACAGGCCACGGTGCCACTGCCACCCGGTCGCGGGGCAGTCATGCGCAGTAGAGACTGCCCACGCCGTGGCTGATACAGAGCTGCACTCTCCTTCGGAGCATCCAGCTCTGTATCAGCCGCGCCGCGGGCAGTGTCTACTGCACATGACTGCAGCACGTGCAGCAGTGTCTACTGCGCATGACGCGGCATTGCACACATTTTAGAGAATTATTATACAGGATTTATATTGTATTGGTTCCATAGAATAACATAGGACTTCGAGAAGTGATGTCACTGGAGACAACATCTCTGCTTTATCTCCTCTTTATCACACTTTAGTGAATAACCCCCTACATGTTGCCTACCACAGAAATTTGCAATTTTATTTCAAGGAAAACAAAAAAGTTGTAATAATGTTTGAGTGGATCTCTCCCAGCGGTGGATGAACCCTTGTATTACTCAGCAGGAGAATCCCTATTTTTTTTGTTCATTAAAAAAAAGTTAATTGCTATTTTAAATGGTTTAACCCTCTGGCTTACTTGTTCTTTAATTCTTCTTATTTACCTGTATCAGTTATTTAATTTCTTCTCTTTCTTATACATTCACTGTTATGAGCATGATATGAGCGCCCCCTACCTGCTGCCTATAGAAGCATTAGGCGACACAGCTGTATCTGCAAGGGATTATAATAGCTCTCTGTAGCAATTCTGTGTGAAGCTAGAGTACCGGAGGACATAAAATCCCCAAATTCCCACTGAGTTAAATGGGGGGTTTAACCCTTTGAGTGCCAGAGAAGTATCCAATGTATCTGGCACTCAAAGGGTTAAACTTTTTGAATGCTATCCAGTTCATTGTAGAGCAATGAGTTGGAGACCTCTCTAGCATTCAAGAGGTTAAAGAGGAACTTTCAGATAATAGCCAGTCGCCATGCGTTCATTAAATTCATGGTGACTAGCTTGAAAATAGATGTCTTACCGTAAAAAATACATGTGTCTAAAGCAGTGATTCTCAACCAGGGTGCCGTGGCACTTTGGTGTGCCACGGACATCGGCCTGGGGTGCCCCATGTTTTCTATGAAGACTAACAAAAAATGGACTTTTAAATAAGGATTTATAGAAATTGTTATGCACATTACGTTTAGTTTTCTTATTATGATTGGAAGACCTAACAATAACTGTATATTTATGTATTGTACCCTTCATTATGCCCTTGATAAATTACATTAAATATGTTAGGGGTGCCCCGAATGTTCTAGATTACGTGTTTGGGGGGCCCCGAACAAAAAAAGATTGAGAACCACTGGTCAAAAGGAATCCGTCCTGTTTCGGGACTGACGGGCAGGTTAGTGCGGTCTGTGCGTCTGCGCCGTCAGTTCCTTCCGGTGACCATATGGTGCAAAGCAGTCTACTCTATGGAGACCGGGACTGACGGGCAGGTTAGTGCAGTCTGTACGCCGTCAGTCCCTTCCTTTGACCTTATGGTGCAAAGCTGTCTACTCAGTGGAGACCGGGACTGACGGGCAGGTTAGTGCGGTCTGTGCGTCTGCGCCGTCAGTCCCTTCCGGTGACCATATGGTGCAAAGCAGTCTACTCAGTGGAGACCGGGACTGACGACACAGTTGCACAGACAAGATGTCTGCACTCTAGCCTCAGTACTGGTCTCCAAACGGGACGGATTCCTTTAGACACATGTATGTTTTTACGGTAAGACATACATTTTCAAGCTAGTCGCCATGCATTTAATGAATGCACAGCGACTTGCTATTATCTGAAAGTTCCACTTTAAAAGCGCCTGTAAATCAATGGATATTTTCTATTACTGCCCTCCACCATGGTGCAGTTGATTTGTTCCAGAATTGATCTCCCTTTACTCTGTGCATATGCCCCCTGGTCTTTTGGGATACTGACATGTGCCTCTCTCACAGGGGACTCTCTCAGCTATCACAACAACATGGTTTTTTCGACGAAGGACCGCGATGCCCAGAGGAGGATCCTTCCCTGCTCCGTGTCATACCGGGGTGCCTGGTGGTACCGGAATTGTCACTATGCCAACCTCAACGGGGTGTATGGTAACAGCAAGGATCACCAGGTGAGAGACTGTACATACACAGTGCGGTCATGGAAATGTGAGAGCTGTATTTTACTTTGTATTATCTTAGTAGTATATTTACATTTGTCATTAACACCTTTAGTGCTGTGTGCTAGGTCTCACTATTCCTGCAGCAGAAGAGTCTGGAAGGAGAGCTCCTGGGGAGCTGTTTCCTTTCAACCTTTGTACAGTTAACCCTTTAAAGTAGGGTGACCACGTTTCCATTCTGCCATTCAGGGTCCTTGCAGAGACGAGAGCAGCAGAGTATTTGTCTTCAGCTCTAGTGCAGCTATACGGGAGGGTTCACTATAATCACTGGACAACAATGAGCAACCTGCTCTTTCTCCAGCGCACCACAGAGTTCTTGTCATAGGGAGAGGGTATGATCCATAAACAAGTACAAACACATCTATTTTGCGGATAACAGACCACACCTTTATTTAACTATTTTCACTTACATTATTATTATTGTTCAAACACAACAATAATTAATCATTAACTGACAGTCCTTGTCAATCTGCTTTTCCTTGAAACCATGCATGGCCAAATTTTACGGGCTCATTCTAAAATCCCCAGATTCTTCAGCGCTACAGCTGATCCCAACGTTTGTCAGCACTTACAGCTGACTCCACCATTCTTCAGCACTTACAGCCGACTCCCAAGGAATTATGCTATTGGCCATCCACTTTAGCTTCAATGGGTAATGTCATCTCACGTAAAGGGTCAAACAACCAAAGGGCTTCCGCCCGAGGATAAAATCCCTTAACCTTAACACATCAGTTATCGATCTCTGAAAACCATGAGGGGAGACACACAACCACACCATAAAAGGGAGGGATGCTTCCTTTGTCCTCTCTTCTTCCTGTTACCACCCCTTTTAAGCCCTTTCCCTTTACTCCTTTCTATCACACATACTTCCTGTATGAATCAACTCCCCCCCCATGACATGTTTCCCCTCCTGTACCCTGCGGCCCCTTCCAGGGAATTTCTAAACACTAGAGGGAGAACTGTCCATAGACTTCTGTGATAGAGAGTGATAACTGTTGTGGGATTTAACGAAATGTACATCACGCCCAAAGCCTTAGACTATCATTATACTACAACAAAATGCACTGCAGCTCCTGTTTGATGTCAAAATCAATGCTCAGTTCTCTCTAGTGTTTACATCTCTCTAAGCCATTTTGTTGTAGCCTATCAGAAACGTTGCTTCCTGTTACAGTAGACAATGGGTCATTCTCCTTCTAGTGTTTAGAACTCTGTGCTCTGGAGTATTCATTCTAAGACTTTGTATTTTCCTAGAAGCAGGCTGCCCAGTACATGGGACACACATTTAAAATCCAGGACTGTCCTGGTCAGTCCGGGACATGTGGTCACCCTACTTGAAAGACCACAGAGATGTGCAACCCATTGCAAGACAATACATCTCAGTTCATTGTGAGCCAAGCTTCATCTATTGAAATGAAGGAAGACGGGAGACTGGAAGACCTAAGGCAGTGGTTCTCAATCAGGGTTCCATGGCACCTTGGTGTGCCACCAACTTCCACTTTGAGTGCCACTTATTTTCCATGAAAACTTTGAAATGTGAATGTTTAGTTTCAGGTGTACATTTATGGAACTTGTTATACACAATCTGCTTGCTTTTATCATACTGACTGCTAGACCTAATAATAACTATATTTTTATGTACTTGCCCCTTTCATTATGACTTTGAAAAACGACCTCTAAAATGTTACTGGTGCCCCGAATATTCCAGACTATGAGACTGATGGACTAAGAAGAACTACAGTCATTCTAGACCAAACCGACTGCATTTCTATCAATTTATTTAAAAAAATATATTATTTTAATATGTAATAGCTTTCTATTGAAAGATTTTGCAGCAGTGGAAGTGACCGTTTACTCAACAGAAAAAGTCCTGTAACATATTTAGCCATAAAAATGCTTATTCCTCCTTAAAGGAGCAGTAAACTTTTTTTTATAAAAACACATATTTTATAGAACTTTTCCTGCTGAATAAAACAAGGTCACTCCCATCGCTGTCAGGTGTTTTATTCAAAATTTATAGCAGTTTAAATAATCAGGAAGTGAATTTACTGTGTTTACTTCTATCACATTCTATGGTGAACTGTAAGTCTCTGACTTTTCTGACTTTCCTCTCCATTAGAATCTAACAGGAAATCTAATTAGAATTTGACCACTAGAGGGCACTGCTAATGTAAAAAAAAACATGGGTTTAAACTGTAATAACTCTGGAAATATAAATCTCTCAGCAGTGGGAGTACCCTTATCTTACTCAATAGGAAAATCCCTACAATATATATTTTTCATAAAAAAAGTTTACTGCTCCTTTAAGCATTACTGCCCCATTAAACCATCCTCCCCTGTCCCCTGCAGGGTATTAACTGGTTCACGTGGAAAGGCTTTGAGTTCTCCATCCCCTTCACCGAGATGAAGATTCGTCCACAGGGAGTAAGAAACCGACGCCGTCTCTAGAGCTTCAACAGTCTGGAACCACTAAACTCAAAACTGGAAGCAACGTGGCACCTCTTATAACATGAACCCCTGTCCATACTGACAGGTCACAAATAGCGGTGGAAAACCAAACCAGAAAACAAAACTGGTTTAGAGTCTGTATCTAATGTAAAATAATGTCATTATGTCTATGATTCCTGGAGGGGTAGAAGAGTCCAGAAGTGAGATTTTATGTTATGTTTACCGGAATCCAGAACAGGAATCTAGAATCTACACAACTTAAACAATCTAGAAATGGAATCTAAAACGAAACAAAAAAGCTAAGGGTGGGGTGGTGTACAAATCCGCCAGTTCAACTTGTTTCCTGTTCCGAGATGTTAATGTCCACTGCACTTCTGGGAATATTCTAGAGACTGTGATCTCTTTAGTAGATGAGAGTTGGTACCGTATTAGCCGTAGAAATACAGGAGGCAAAAATTTAATAAAGTTGATACCTTTATTGGCTAACTAAACAGATGTAAAATGCAAGCGTTCAAGACTTCTTAGGTGTCTTCCTCAGGCATGTTATACAGATAAATATGAAAACTTCTCTCTTAAATACAAGTACACATTACATTGTTTATAATGGAAATCAGATAAGAACGTTAGTCCAGATACTGATTCTTTGATCAGTCAATGACAGAGGATGCGATTTAAATTGCATTCTTCCTCTGAGTCCAGGTATTTATGATCCCAGAGGGACTGTCGTAAAAGTGAATTCACAATGTGATAATGTGACAGGAACTCTCCGTCTCTATTCAGCCCATAAGTCAAAGAAGCAAATTGGATCATTAATTTTACCTCACATAATTTTCTGTCCCTCTGAGTGTGAAATTGTCCCACCAGTACAGTCAGTCTAATGTCCCTGACACTGTGCCCACTATGACAAAAATGGTCTCCCACTGGTGTCTCTGTCTTTTTGTTGTTAATGCTGGATCTGTGTGAATTAAACCTCTTATGTAATGCCTGCCAGTTTCTCCCACATAAAGAGCTGTTGGGCATTTTGCACACATGATGAGGTATATTACACTGGATGATTTACGGGTGAAATCTTATTGATCTTATGGTGTAACTGGGTGTTCGGTATGGGTATCTTGTCTGTGGTGTAAATGTGTGCACAGGTTTTACACCTACTTTGTAGGCGGGGTAATGTGCCATTTTTGTATTTTTGTCCAGGGTAGGGCACTCCTTACCATCAGTTGTTTTAAGACAGACTCCCAATTTAAAACAACTGATGGTAAGGAGTGCCCTACCCTGAACAAAAATACAAAAAATGGCACATTACCCTGCCTACAAAGTAGGTGTAAAACCTATGCACACATTTACACCACAGACAAGATACCCATACCGAACACCCAGTTAACACCATAAGATCAACGGTAATTTCACCTGCAAATCGTCCAATGTATTATACCTTATCATGACTGCAAAATGCCCAACAGCTCTTTATGTGGGAGAAACGGGACAGAAATTACATAAGAGGTTTAATTCCCACAGATCCAGCACTAACAACAAAAAGACAGAGACACCAGTGGGAGAACATTTTTGCCAAAGTGGGCACAGTGTCAGGGACATTAGACTGACCGCACTGATGGGACAATTTCACACTCAGAGGGACAGAAAGTTATGGGAGGTAAAATTAATGCTACAAGTTGACTCTTTGATCTATGGGCTTAATAGGGACAGAGAGTTTCTGTCACATTATCACATTGTGAATTAACTTTTACGACAGTCCCTCTGGGATCATAAATACCTGGACTCAGAGGAAGAATGCAATTTAAATCACATCCTCTACCATTGACTGATCAAAGAATCAGTATCTAGACTAACGTTCTTATCTGATTTCCATTATAAACAATGCAATGTGTACTTGTATTTAAGAGAGAAGTTTTCATATTTATCTGTATAACATGCCTGAGGAAGAGACCGAAGAAGTCTTGAAAGCTTGCATTTTAAATCTGTTTAGTTAGCCAATAAAGGTATCAGCTTTACTAAATTTTTGATCTCTTTAGGGCATTCAAGAGCACATGCTGTAGTGACATTCATGCTTTAAACCCATTGAGTGCCAGAGGGGTACGCAACGCATTTCAAAGCAATGCTTTGCGTACCTCTCTGGCACTCAAAGGGTTAATACAAGCGGACGCATCTCACCTCGCTTGTCCTTCAAGAGTTAAACAAAATGCCAAGGAATCAAACACCGCTGAAATGCCCATACACTACCCCAACGGACTCCCCTTACTGCAAGTGGTGTTAACGGGAGAAATTTTGCCATAAGAAAGGTTAGAAAATAAGCAACAGGCAGGCCTATCTAGAGTAAACGGATTCAAATCGCCTGTTGTAGTTAGCAGTCGTATTAGTATATAGCCCCCCCAACGACTCTAACAGAAGCAAAAACAATTCATAGAAAATTAAGCTATACAGCCAAAAAGCTAAGAGATCTGAGGGGAGATTCACTAAGTGGTGATAAAGCGGAGATGTCTTCTCCAGTGATATCACTTCTCTACTTCCTATGTTATTCTACAGAGCCTATGCACTAAGATCTCCAAAGCTGAAGAAATCTTAGTGCGTAGACTTCATAGAATAAGATAGGAATTGGAGAAGTGATAAACTTCTTTAGAACTGCTTAGTAAATCTCTCCCTGAAGTTGAAGGAGTGATTATATATAACTACAAGCTATAAAAAGGTAATATAAAATTCTTAAATCCAGAAGAAGAGAAGTCTGGAAAGTTAACCTCCCGGGGTGTGCGGTCCTTTAAGGACCACACAGGAAACTTTGACATGCCGTCCCACGTCACTGATCACGTGGGGCGGCACGACGAATGGGGGACTGAAAGAGATCGCTCCGGTCTTGGAGCGATCAACTTCAGTCCCCGGTATTACTCACCGCGCTCCTACAGCAGCGCTGTGAGTAAAAGTAGGTGACGTGCCAGGACCGTCACTGGTCCTTAAGTGACGGTCCTGCCACGTCAGTGGTCCTTAAGGGGTTAAAGGGTCAGAATTTTTATTGAAAAAAAAAAAATAGCAAAATTGTTACCAACTCAGCTGCAAGCATCCTCGCTGAAAAGGACAGGGGTGAGAGGTGCGTGTCACAAGAGAATGGAGGAATAGGGAGGCCTTGCTTGGACCCTATAGCCTCCACCAATATAGAAATATAAATATATATATATAGCAAAAGGATACACTGTCTATTTTTATAAAAGCACAGAGTTGATGGGGAAAGAATGGGAGGGAGGGTGGAAAGATGGTGGATGTTTATAATGTAAACTGCTTACAATAAAAACTGATGGGATATTTGTGTGTACTGAAATTAATTTAAAATATTTTTTTGGGGAAAAAAAAATATTATTATTGGATGTAAAAAAAACAGGACCTACACCACACACACTTATAGAAACTATTTCAAAATCACCTATATAGTATATTAGCCATTCTGCTTTTAAAACAATAGTTTATGAGATATTTGACTTTATTTGTCAGTTTATGCAAATGAGCTAGTACTGGCTGCCAGGGAGTGTCATTTGTGAGGGAGAGCATTGTGGAATGTTGTATCTGGTTGGCAGGGAGAGGCAGGTGGGAAAGAGAGCAGTGATGAATGTTACTGTCTGGCTGGCAGGGAGTGGTAAGTGTAAAGGAGTGCAGTGTGGAATGTTAGTGTCTGGCTGGCAGGTGGGAAGGAGAGCAGTGATGAATGTTACTGTCTGGCTGGCAGGAAGTGGTAAGTGTAAAGGAGAGCAGTGTGAAATGTTAGTGTCTAGCTGGCAGGTGGGAAGGAGAGCAGTAGGGAATATTAGTGTCTGGCTGGTTGGAGCGAGGAAGAGCAGTAGGAAATGTTAGCGTCTGGCTGGTTGGAGCGAGGGAGAGCAGTAGGGAATGCAAGTATGTCATACCTCCCAAGTGTCCCTCTTTTAGACCCAAACCCCACTGTCCCTCTTTCCCACCCTAATGTCCCTCTTTTTAAGAGATCAGATTGTGTGGTGTGTATATAAGTGTATCATACTGCTCCACAGCAATAAAACTCACATTATTGTTTCTTTAAACGTCAGTATATGTGTTTATAAATTAGTGTGCTTACATAAAATAGTTTGGTCTTGTTATAAGTCATTTATTAGGTAACACAAGAAGGTGTCAATAAGTCATGAAACAGCCTGAAAATTCTCGTTAATGCCCTGCCCACTGGCCACACCCCCAGCCACACCCCCTAAAACACAATTTGCCTCTTGCCTCTTTGGCAATTTGAAATGTTGGGAGGTATGGTATCTGACAGGCATACCAGCCAGTGCTGTAGAATATACGTCACCTGAAAATAAATAAAGTTAAATATCTCCAAACTATTTTAAATAATCTTTGGCTAACATGGCACATAGGTGATTTTGAAAGTGATTTCAAAATAACATAGGATGTTATAAAATTGTAGTTCCACGTTAACCATTTGGATGTCAGTGAGATCTCCATGGAGGGTGATATGTGGCTGATAAATATCCCTTCCTCACTCCTTGATGGGGAACCATTACTAACAGCTCTGAGATGGTAGTAATCGTTTTTCCTGGATATCGCTGATATTTGCTTTGAAGAGCCTGAGTCAGGGCAGGCCCAAAGGTTCATGATGCCCTAGGAGAATTATGACTTTGGTGTCCCACCCCATAGTGGGTGAGAAGTGGGCAGAACAGACTGGGAAGGAGGAGAGATGGGCGGGAAGTGGGAGGAACAGGGTGGGAAGTAGGAGAAGTGGGCAGGAAGTAGGAGGAACAGGGTGGGAAGTAGGAGAAGTGGGCAGGAAGTAGGAGGAACAGGTTGAGAAGGAGGGGAAGTGGGTAGAGTGTCAGAGGAAACTCACCACCGCCGGAGAATCAGCCTCCATTGACAGAGACCCAGTGATTATCTCTAAAAGCCGGAGTCTCCGGGGCAGATCCAGAGAGTTCCCAGGTATGAATCTGAAACTGTACACATCGATTAGGGTACCCCTTCTAAACTCAGTTCCCCTCTCCTAATTAGAGCCTTCAGCCCCATAACCTCTATCAGCGTTCCCACCACCATCACAATCCTTAGGCTAATAACCAGTTTCATTACTTGTCATTGCAGGACTCCACTGCAGTGTTAGGCCCCTAACACCAAAAATATTCTCCCAGCAGTGTACCTAGAACTTAGTTGGCCATGGGGCCAGTGGGGTTCCGTGGGTGCTGGGCCCCATCATAACTGCATTCTCTGCACCCCTTGTAGTTACGTCCCTGCCCATAACTACAACCTGTAGGATGGACATGCATGTGTCCAAGCTGGCTTGACAGCAAACATGCTCATCTATTACATCATTGTGAGAACTCAGGACCAGGCCACCTAGTCAATCACATGCCTATCCCATGATGGGCATGTCTCATTGCATACATTGTGCTCATGCTCTCTGAGGCTGAAGAGCATTAAAAATTGTTTAAAGTTTTAGTAGCAGGCTGTGGCCAAGCAGGCAGAACCAACCGGCTAACTACAGTAACCAGGCTGGTGATGCTGGGCTTTCTGGCTCTTTTAAAACACAAAGAAGCCTAGGAGGTATGTCAGTCCATCCTTCAGTGACCCAATGATGACCTCAGCAGCACAGTGCCCCCTGCATCTTGGAATCCTTGGTGGCTGCCTAATTTTCCAATATGGTTAGGCCAGCCCTGGACAGATTTACATCTCAGACTCCTCCCCATCCACTGTTGCTCTCACACAAAACAATTTTATCTTATAGAATACAAACACCAAAATGCTCTTAACCACTGCTTTGCAGAGTGCTGGAGACCTCCCTAGAATCCACTGGATAAAATAATGGTCAATAAAAGGGCTCTGTAAACTCAGGAACTGATACTGCAGCAGGTAGACATCCATGACTCAGAAGGTGGAAGTGGCTTGAGCAACTGAGATACCTCCTCCAGTGTTCCCTCTAAGCTCAGAGTTAAAGAAGCCCTTTTATGATTGGAATTACATATGCACTCTGCAGCTTTGCTGAGTTGTAATAACTATTTTAACTCTTACAGTGCTGGGTCACTCACAGTTGCTCAACTTAGAAAGAACACTTAACGCCTCTCAAAACCTGGTATTGTAGGCACATTCATACTTCTTCCTCAGACTGAGCTCAACTCATGGTGGGACCGCAGTCCAAATATCTTCTCTAGAGAAGATGAGTGGTTCTTGGTAAACTCATAAATGTTATCTATATTTTTCTGCTGTATTATTGCTTGAAGTGGACCTGTTACCCTAAGATGCATTTCATTTTAAACTACTGAATGTCAGAGGTTTGTGCAATGAATTGGCATGCATTACAGAGTAACATAGTTGATGTGTCCATCAAGTCCAGCCCATGCCAAATCACCCCTGTTGATCCAGAGGAAGGCAAAAAAAAAAGCCCATTGAAGCCATTTCCAAGAAAGCCCCAAATGGGTAAAAATATCCCTTCCTGACTCCAAATGGCAGTCAGATATTTACCTGGATCAACAACCTATCAGCTTTGATGTCAAATGTCATAATTCTCAATAATGTTCTGTGCTAGATAGGCATCCATTACTTTTTTAAAGCAATTACAGTATCTACAAGCACAGCATCACGAGTCAAAGAATTCCATAGCTTTACTGCCCTTACTGTAAAAAAATCCCTGTCTTTGTTTTAGAGGAAAGCGCCTTTCCTGTAGTATTAACTGATTATCTGTCGTTCTTAGCTCAGTTATTTGTGTAAATAATTCATTGGATAGTTATTTATATTAACCTTAAATGTATTTGTACATGGTAATTATATCACCTCTTAGATGTCTCTTCTCTAATGTAAACAAACCCAGTTTGGTTGGTTTCTCTTTATAACCCTATGGCACTTAAAGTGTTAATACTTTGAGTGCCAGAGGGGTATCCAATGCAATCAGAGGGTGAAAGAAAATTAAAAACTACCTATGTGAGGTACTAGCCATTTGTTTGTAATATAAATCGTTTTTGAGAAATTAACCTTTTCATGTTGGTGGCTGAGTGTGGCACTTCATGCAAATTAGTTTCTGTGCTGTGAAAATATTACCACACACTGTGCTATGAATGAATCTAGGCAGAGACCACACCCTGTGGGTATTTCATATAGCACAGTGAGCAATGTGTTTGGCCTTGAAGATAAGGGATTATCATTGTGTGCAGGGAATGAACATTAATACACTGGAGGCAGATCAAAAAAGAGCTATTAAAATGGTGTAAGGCATTTAGGACAAAACCAGAATACACTCAAAGAAACTGATACTAATAGTTTGTAAAAGAAGAAAGAAATATGATAGAAACCTTTAAATATATCAAAGGATTTAAAAATGTTCTATTTTTCAGAAAAATAGAAATACTAAAACAAGAGGGCGTGACTTTACATTAGAGAAGAGATGTCTAAGAGGTGATATGATAATTGTTTATAAAACGTAACCAGACGACTGTATGTGAAACAATAGACTATGCCTGCAGTAACATTATTGAAGAGAGAGAATTACATTATATAGAACTCTCAAATGAACAATTTACTGAAAGAGCTGAGTGAAAAACAAGGCCATCCATTAAGACTAGAGGAAAGGTGCTTTCGACTAAAACAAAGACAGAGATTTTTTACAGTAAGGGCAGTAAAGTTGGGAATTCTTTCCCTCAGAAAGTTGAGAGCTTCAAAAGTAATGGATACCTTTTTAGAGCAGAAAAATTCTGAGCAATATGAGAGTTGGTCTCATAGCAGATAGGTTGTTGATCCAGGGATATATCCTGTTGCCTTTTGGAGTCAGGAAGGATTTTTTTTTACCTGTTTCATACTTAATTGGAAATGGCTTCAAAGAGCTTTTTTTCTGCCTTCCTCTGGATCGACAGGAGTAATGTGGTATGGGTTGAATTTGATGGACGCATGTCTTTTTTCAACCTCATCAATGTTACTATGTAATGATGTTCTCAGTGAAGCACTGTATACTAATGATGTTCTCACTGCAGTAATGTGCACTAATTAAGTTCTCAGTGCAGAACTGTATACTAATGAAGTTCTCAGTGCAGAACTGTATACTAATGAACCTCACAGGAGAGCAGTGTATGCTACGAAGCTCTCAGTGCAGCAGTTTATACTAATTATTTTTTCAGTGCAGAACTGTATGCTAATTAAGTTTTCAGTGCAGCACTCCATGTTAATGATTAGCTCCCAGGGCACTGGTGCATGCTAATGAAGCTCCCAGGGCAGCACTGTATGCTAATGAAACTCTCAGCTCAGCACTGTATGATTATGAAGTTCTCAATGCAGCACTATATGCTAATTAAGCACCCAGGGCAGTGGTGTATGCTAATGAAGCTCCCAGGGCAGAGGTGTATGCTAATGAAGCACCCAGGGCAGTGGTGTATGCTAATGAAGCTCCCAGGGCAGTGGTGTATGCTAATGAGGCTCCCAGGGCAGTGGTGTATGCTAATGAAGCACCCAGGGCAGTGGTGCATGCTAAGGAAGCACCCAGGGCAGTGGTGTATGCTAATGAAGCACCTAGGGCAGAGGTGTATGCTAATGAAGCACCCAGGGCAGTGGTGCATGCTAAGGAAGCTCCCAGGGCAGTGGTGTATGCTAATGAAGCACCCAGGGCAGAGGTGTATGCTAATGAAGCACCCAGGGCAGTGGTGTATGCTAATGAAGCACCCAGGGCAGTGGTGTATGCTAAGGAAGCACCCAGGGCAGAGGTTATGCTAATGAAGCACCCAGGGCAGAGGTGTATGCTAAGGAAGCACCCAGGGCAGTGGTGTATGCTAAGGAAGCTCCCAGGGCAGTGGTGTATACTAATGAAGCACCCAGGGCAGTGGTGTATGCTAATGAAGCACCCAGGGCAGTGGTGTATGCTTATGAAGCACACAGAGCAGTGGTGTATGCTAAGGAAGTACCCAGGGCAGTGGTGTATGCTAAGGAAGCACCCAGGGCAGTGGTGTATGCTAAGGAAGCACCCAGGGCAGTGGTGTATGCTATGGAAGCACCCAGGGCAGTGGTGTATGCTAAGGAAGCACCCAGGGCAGTGGTGTATGCTAGGGAAGCACCCAGGGCAGTGGTGCATGCTAAGGAAGCTCCCAGGGCAGTGGTGTATGCTAGGGAAGCACCCAGGGCAGTGGTGTATGCTTATGAAGCACCCAGGGCAGTGGTGTATGCTAGGGAAGCACCCAAGGCAGTGGTGTATGCTAGGGAAGCACCCAGGGCAGTGGTGTATGCTAAGGAAGCTCCCAGGGCAGTGGTGTATGCTTATGAAGCACACAGAGCAGTGGTGTATGCTAAGGAAGTACCCAGGGCAGTGGTGTATGCTAATGAAGCACCCAGGGCAGTGGTGTATGCTAGGGAAGCACCCAGGGCAGTGGTGTATGCTAAGGAAGCACCCAGGGCAGTGGTGTATGCTAAGGAAGCACCCAGGGCAGTGGTGTATGCTAAGGAAGCACCCAGGGCAGTGGTGTATGCTAAGGAAGCTCCCAGGGCAGTGGTGTATGCTAGGGAAGCACCCAGGGCAGTGGTGTATGCTAAGGAAGCACCCAGGGCAGTGGTGTATGCTAAGGAAGCACCCAGGGCAGTGGTGTATGCTAAGGAAGCGCCCAGGGCAGTGGTGTATGCTAAGGAAGCGCCCAGGGCAGTGGTGTATGCTAAGGAAGCACCCAGGGCAGTGGTGTATGCTAGGGAAGCACCCAGGGCAGTGGTGCATGCTAAGGAAGCTCCCAGGGCAGTGGTGTATGCTAGGGAAGCACCCAGGGCAGTGGTGTATGCTTATGAAGCACCCAGGGCAGTGGTGTATGCTAGGGAAGCACCCAGGGCAGTGGTGTATGCTAGGGAAGCACCCAGGGCAGTGGTGTATGCTAGGGAAGCACCCAGGGCAGTGGTGTATGCTAGGGAAGCTCCCAGGGCAGTGGTGTATGCTAAGGAAGCACCCAGGGCAGTGGTGTATGCTAGGGAAGCACCCAGGGCAGTGGTGTATGCTAAGGAAGCACCCAGGGCAGTGGTGTATGCTAATGAAGCACCCAGGGCAGTGGTGTATGCTAGGGAAGCACCCAGGGCAGTGGTGTATGCTAGGGAAGCACCCAGGGCAGTGGTGTATGCTAGGGAAGCACCCAGGGCAGTGGTGTATGCTAAGGAAGCACCCAGGGCAGTGGTGTATGCTAAGGAAGCACCCAGGGCAGTGGTGTATGCTAGGGAAGCACCCAGGGCGGTGGTGTATGCTAAGGAAGCACCCAGGGCAGTGGTGTATGCTAATGAAGCACCCAGGGCAGTGGTGTATGCTAGGGAAGCACCCAGGGCAGTGGTGTATGCTAGGGAAGCACCCAGGGCAGTGGTGTATGCTAAGGAAGCACCCAGGGCAGTGGTGTATGCTAGGGAAGCACCCAGGGCAGTGGTGTATGCTAATGAAGCACCCAGGGCAGTGGTGTATGCTAATGAAGCACCCAGGGCAGTGGTGTATGCTAATGAAGCACCCAGGGCAGTGGTGTATGCTAAGGAAGTACCCAGGGCAGTGGTGTATGCTAGGGAAGCACCCAGGGCAGTGGTGTATGCTAAGGAAGCACCCAGGGCAGTGGTGTATGCTAAGGAAGCACCCAGGGCAGTGGTGTATGCTAATGAAGCACCCAGGGCAGTGGTGTATGCTAATGAAGCACCCAGGGCAGTGGTGTATGCTAATGAAGCTCCCAGGGCAGTGGTGTATGCTAATGAAGCACCCAGGGCAGTGGTGTATGCCAATGAAGCACACAGAGCAGTGGTGCATGCTAAGGAAGTACCCAGGGCAGTGGTGTATGCTAATGAAGCTCTCATTGCAGCACATTACCTTTATTAGCACACAATGTAAGAAAAAGGGAAATCACCCCCAGAAATAAAAGTATCAATATCTCCGAAACAATACAATTACTGATTGATATATTGGATAACATGACAGATGGCAGTGAGGTTTTCAAATATGCAATTCCCTTAAACATACTGAAACAGACATAAAGTCTTGCACCAGCTTTCACTGTACCCTGTGTAATTGTACCTCCTTCACCAGAGCTGGATGTCCATCCTAGGCACCCGTAGTCAATGACTCTAAGCACCCTTAGCTCCATCCGTAGTCACACACCCCGTCCTCATATGACCCCAGTCCTATCCACTGTTTCCTGGTATAAAAACAAACCTTTGGCCTATAAGAGACAAGGACAAGTAGCTTTAACCCCCTAACTGCAAGAGATATCTGCAATGCATTGCTTTGCAATGCATTGGCAATCTCTCTAGAATCCAGGGGGGTTAACTAATGGCCTGTAAAGGGGTATAAAACTGGGGCAAGAATATTGAGATTAATTTGGTCACGCCTACAATACAGAATGTGGGTGTGGCCAACACAGTTGAGGAGCACCTCAAAATTTGGAGCTCCAGACATATGCCTCGTCTGCCTCTTGGGAAATCCGGCCCTGTCCTTTTCTCACAGTAAATATTTTAGTTTATGTTGTTTACAACAATGGCTCGGTCTTTGTTTTTTCCGCACGCTGCTACTTTGGCAGACTTGCCTGTTTACTCATTTTAGTCTTATGACAAAATGATTCCATTCAGGCGTAGGCCAAAATATTTCTCCACACACACAGTCCCAGTCAAAGACTGTTAACCGAATAGTGTACATCAAAAGGGATTATTTCATTTGCATTTCTGAATCAGGGAGATTAATTATAAAATAAAGCTTCAAACTCTGTCACCCAGAATTCACCTACCCACAGAGTGCTAGATTTCAGGACCTTCACACATGATCAAACGTGGACCAATCAGTGGATGAGTCATTTGGGTAGAGGCCTACACTCTTTTTTTTTTTCATTTATAATTAAGTTGTGGCTCCTTTCACCTAAAAGGAATAGTAATCATTTGTTTATGAAAAAACATGCTGTGTGGGGTTTTCCTGCTATGAAAAGCAAGAGTACTCCCTCGTCTAAGAGATTCTGTAATCAAAATGTATTACAGCTCGAGATAATGCATCTCTGTTTCAGTGTTTGAAGAGCTTTACAGATGACAGAAATTCTCCATGGGTATTAATTATACAGCACCATCCAGTGGTCAGTTTTGTAAAATATTTTGAAACCAGAAAAAAAGAAACACAGGAAATAAAACAAGTTTGAGTGGTTATAATATTTTAATGCATTATCTTCCAGCAATAGGAGTGCTATTATATATATATATATATATATATATATATATATATATATATACATACATACACATACTTACTATCTATCTATATAAATACAAATCTAAGTGATTCTGGTTTGCTGTCAGGGGGCGTGTCTGGAAAACCAGCCATCTCTGCCATTCTGTTTAAACAAAAACAGTACGCTAGCAACTGGATTACGAGGATTGATGGGGTGAAGCCCCCCGTCTCCTCAGCCAACGCTTACGAAAAAAAAAAGTCAGACCTTGTGGTGGGGCATCAGGATCCTCCTGATGCCCCCCAGCTACTGATCTTCCAGCTGATTTGGCTGTGAGATCAATAGAGGGCTCTCTTATTTCCATCCAACCCGGAGTATCAGGTAGCAGTGGGTGGGATCGAGAAACCTCCTCACATCAGTGAGTGAAAGCCTCCCATTCCAGCCCATTCCTACCCTCTTGATCCCCTGCGTCACCTCTATTTGATCTCATAGCCGAGTCGGCTGGGAGGTTAGTAGCTGTGGGGCATCAAGAGGGGTCCTGATGCCCCCCCACCACGAGATTCTGACTTTTAATACAATTTAACCATTTTGGTGCCACAAAGTGCAAAGCAATGCATCGGTTACCTTTATTGGCATTTAAAGGGTTAAAAAAAACTAAGGTTCATCTCACTGGAGATGCATATATCTACAGATAGATACAGACATGCATACACACACACACCGTGTCTATATACCGTGCTAGCCCAGGGGTGTAGATGCAACGTGAATGAGGATCGCAGCATGCGATTATGTGATTATACCTTTTTTATTGGACTAGCAGTCAATTTTCAGGAGCAATAAGCTCCCTTTAGCCAGTCAAAAGTAAAAATGGAGGCTGTTACTCTCAAACGTTCATCCTGGAAATTGAATGTTGTTAGCCCAGTACAAAAGGTATTATCACACACCGCAATACTCATTAAATATACTGTATGTATCGTAGTAAAACACTGCTATAACTTTAATGTTTTCCCCTTAACCCTTTGAGTGCCGGAAAGGTACACAAAGGCAGTGCCCTCGTTCAACCCAGAAGCACTCTGCAACAGCTATTTGTTTCACAATTAAACATTTCTACTCTTTTAACCCTTTGAGTGCCAGAAAGGTGCCCAACGCATTGCTTTTGCAACGCGTTTGGCACACCTTTCTGGCTCTCAAAGGGTCAATTTCTCCCATTGTTGTTTATCTATTGTGTTGCAGTCTTTGTGCCTGGATAATATTGACAGCACGGCTCTGATTTAATCCTGGAAGTGCCAGTGGGATTTGGAATATATTGCTCACTCCTCTGGCAGTCAGGATTAATCAACCACTCAAGCTGATAATAGGATTTAGTATCTAAAAGTGGGAGAAGCAGATCTGGCAATTGTATCCTGTTGACACTCGTTGCTATCGATCAATCGACAGCGCTATAAACAAGGGTGCGGTCCAAATACGAACAAAAGTCTAATAGACATTATTCACTGGAGAAATATGATGATTTCATTTGCAGTTGTGACTTGTAGAAAGTGAGACATTCTTTATGGACTTGATCTATCTTCTGCATCATGAGGGGTGACATATAGTCACGGTTCAAATTATATCACAGGCTCCCCTAGGCACAAGGTGCCATTAGCCCCGCCCTTGGCCACACCCCAACTCCTTACTCTTACTCCAATCGAATTCCTGTCGAATTACATCCAGTCTGTAACATACAAGCACAAAACAAAGCACTTAAAGGGGAACATTCACATTAGAAAAACTTTTATCCATGGGGTTTAATCGGCACAACTATATTAGCGTTGGGTTTTTTTTTGTTATTTTTTTAATTTACTAACCTACTATTGAAGATATGAAAAGTTAAAATCGGGCACTTCTGCTTTCTGTGGCACCCTGTATGTGTGGCACAATGGCACAGGACTTTCTACCTCACTCCCAGCTGCCCCAGGGAATGCTTTCACACTTCCCTTTGTGGTTGTATTCATGTGGGCTTTAGTTAGAGCAAGCTCCGGTTACTATGCTACTCAGATTCCAGCATGGCAAACGGAGCTTGCTGTAACGATAGCCCAGATAAACGTCACCACAAAGGGAAGTGTGAACCCGCTCCCTGGGGCAGCTGGGAGGGAGGTGGGAAGTCCTGTGCCATTGTGCCTCACATACAGGGTGCCGCAGAAAGAGGAAGTGCCCGATTTTAACTCTTCATATCTTCAATAGTAGGTAAGTAAATAAAAAACAACACTAATATAGTTGTGCTGATTCAACCCCATGGACAAAGGTTTTTCTAATGTGAATGTTCCCCTTTAACCCTTTGAGCGCCAGAGGGGTATGCCTCTGGCACTCAAAGGGTTAAAGGGGTAGCAATCATCTATTTTGACTTTACACATTTTGTGAGTCCATACTTTATAAAGTTATTTATTTAATTTTCGCCAAGATTTTTACACCTTTTATGTCCTTAATATTGAGATCTCTGTATCCACAGAGTTTTGAGTCAAAGACTGTGAAAGCAGGATAAGTAGCAAAATGTAAAAAAGATACAATGTGTAAAAGACAGCACACAGAGCCCTCGGCGCTGCAGTGATAGCATTACTTTGGATTACTATCCTGCTTTCAAAAGATAGTAATGTTTAGATATGAAGGCAAGGTTGATTCTACAATATACTTTTCTATAATGAAGTGTACCTTTCTAACACTCCATAACGTTGCTGTCTTCATTTTATATTAGTGTCCCCCTCCCGCACCTTTCAAGAGAAAAAACACACTAGTCCAAGTGACAAATTCAGGATAAAATAAGCTTTATTTCCACCAACAAACACAGATGACACACAAAATGTTGGTCTAACGCGTTTCGCACATGTGGAGTTAATCACAGACATCCCGCCCCTTTTCTGTACATAACACTGCCTCCCCTCAGAGCTGAAATTCGATCACTTGACTGGACGGATCTCAATGAAGGACAATCATCTATCAGTTTAACCCCTTAAGGACCAGCCTTGCACACACACACACAGTCACTTAAGGACCACGGGGCATTTTTTTTGTTTTTTAGAATCTGATTCTGGAACTCTCCGAACAACGTGCAGCCTCGTGGGGAACACCGAATTCCATGACGTACATGTATATCATGGGTCGTTAAGGGGTTAAGGAAGACCCTACCCTCCTTTGTTTTTCCTTATGTTGAATAAACATTGTCCCTTGTTGCGATCCATCCCAACTGACTTTCTGCCCTGAAAGGAGGCATTGTGACGTGTGGAAAAGGGAGGGGAGGGTGACACTAATATAAAATAAAATTAAGTGTCCCCCTCCCACCCCTTTTCCATTCATAACACTGCCTCCCCTCAGACCTGAAATTTGGTCACTTGACCAGACAGATCGCAATGAGGGACAATCTTCTCTCTATCAGAATAAGGAAAATCCTGTCCTCCTTCAGTCTTCCTTATTATGAGTAAAGATTACCCTCGTCCCTCGTCGCAATCCATCCCGACCATTTTTCTGTTCTGAGGGGAGGAATCGTGGCATATGGAAAAGGGGTGGGAGGGGGACATTAATATAAAATAAAATGAAGATTACAACATTATGGGCTGTTAGAAAGTTACACCAGGGCTCAAATTTTCCACTCGCCACTAGCCAATGGCGAGTGAAAATTTAGCCCTGGCGAGTAGAAATTCAGCCCTGGTGGGTATGTTATGGCTTGCAGTGGCGAGTAACTTTTCAGGTCTGGCTAGTAGCAAAGGACTTCACATTATAAGCCCTGGTTACACTACGTTATAAAAAAGTATGTTGAAGAATCGATCGTACCGTCATATCTTATCATTACTATCTCTTTCATGGTTGACTGACCAGAAGGCTCTCCAGAAACAGAGATCGAGAGATCCACTATTAGGACAGAAACATGTACAAAAAATAGGAGAAGATTAAAAACGAATGATACTAAAGTATAGGTTATTTTACAATATACGTACTGGCAGAGCATGTAAAAGTCAAAATAAAGGTTTACTATCTCTTAAACTGCTTGGCTGCAAGAGAGGTCAGAAACATATTGCAAAACAATGCATTGGCTACCGCTTTAGCAGCCAAGGGGTTAAATAATGGCCAGTAAATAAATCAGCCACAATATACCATAAGCTCGTGTCTGCAGCAAAGATACTAGGATTGCTCCGGACACATCCACAGCTCAGAATGTGGGTGTGGCCAAGCTTAGGCACCACCCCTCAAAACTTGGCACAATATGTTGCTGCCTACTCTGCCTGGTGGGAAATTGCTGATGACTTTCGCTTGTTATAACGAAAGATCGTATGTTCAAATAAAATGTGGAGTAATTCTGGGTCACACTAACTGTATCGTAGGGGAGAAATAAAAATTATTTTTCATTTAAATAGAGGTTTTTCGTTTTAACCCACGAATGCTAGAGAGGTCTCCATCGCATTGCTTTATAGTACAACTTTCTAATATGTATTGTTTTTTTCCCGTTTTATTCACTCAAATATCTTAGGGTGGTTATGGGCTAACGGTGCCAGGAAATGCTAATTTCAGTAATGCCACATTCTTCATCTTTAAATATCTCTACTGCAGTGACCAGCAAGTAGTGCTGTTCCTTTCACATTTTGTATGGTCACAATTAGTCTAAGACTCCTATAGCGAACAATAGAAATAACGCTCTCAGTCAGGGCACTAGTTGGAGCTGTTGCTAACAGCAGTAGGAATACACATAATTTACTCACTAGAGGGCTAGTGATCTCTAAGTAGGGTGACCACGTGTCCCAGAATGCCTGGTACAGTCCCTTAATGTTGCCCTGTGTCCCGAATCATCCCTCCCCAGGACAATAAAGAGTCCCGGAATCAGAGTCTCACTGTCAGCCCTGTGTTCTTGAGCCCTGTTCTGCGCTGTGCTGCCAGGCCAGCTGAGCTCAGTGACAGCCTACATATACACAGTGCACGCACCACCACACCAGCCAATGAAGGGAGAGGATTTGCACAGTGTTCCTCTCCCATTGGCTGGCTGGTGACTAGTCTGTGTGCGTGTGAAATGTTACTCACACTTGCCTCTCTGATGCACACATGCCAGAGTGAGTGAGAGTAAGTGGAGTGAGAGCAGACTGCAGCCGCAGAGAGTGACTGTGTCTCTGGAAGCAGTGAGGCAGCTGCAGATGCAGAATGGAAGACAGAAGTTGAAGAGGAGAGAGCTTGGAAGAGAACAGCTCACACTGCTGTGTCTGAGAGAATGATTCCCGACTCCCGCGGCTGACTGAGTGGCTCCCGGCGGCTGGCAGCTCTACAGTGACTTCCTCCTGACTCCCAGTCCCTCCCTGGCTTAGTCTTCCTGAGTCCTGAGTAAGTGTAAGTTAATAACCATACCAACTACATTAATTAGCATAGCAAGTCTCGCCAGCTGGTGCTGACTGACTGCCTGACTCCCCTTCTGAGTCCTGACTCTGTGCTGAGAGTAAGTGTAACCACTGCAGTAACAGCTATCAGACAGACTGAGATGTCACCGAGTAAGCACACTGTGTAATATACAGTGTGATGTGGTGTGTGTACTATCTGACTGTCTACTGTATACAGTTAATCACAGTGTGTATATCCTCCTAGTGCTTAGAACTCTGTGATGCCTCTGAGAAAGAACAGTTTTTGCTCTTACATCCAGTGACATCAGCACAGGGGGCATGTGATGTCATTTGACCCCGCCCACACAGTGTCCCTGAATGGCAGAGGGGAAATGTGGTCACCCTATCTCAAAGAGGTGGAGTAAGGCTTCCTAGAGCCCTAGGCAAGGTACTAATTTGAGGCCCCATATTTTGATCTAGTGCTTCTTACTAGTGATGATCGAGCACCCCGATGCTCGGGTGTTCGGGTGCTCTGGCCGAGCGCCCCCGGAGGCTCGAGTGCTCGGCCGAGCACCAGAGCCCCATTGAAGTCAATGGGAGGACTCGAGCATTACACCAGACACCCCCTGCTCTGATGAGGGGAGGGTGCCTGGTTCATAGGAAAAGGTCAGAAAATGATGGAAACACCACAGAAATGGTTCAGGGACAGCATAGGGAGGATGTCTGGATGCATCTTGGACTCCAACGTCGCTGCTGGGAACGATGTTTCGCCCGTAGTACGCCATTTTTACAGACTGACCGTAAAACACACAAAAAGGAAGATAAAAACGAAGCTAGGTATGGTGGATGTCTTTCTTTCTTGTGCTCTGGCACCAGGCACAGTTTCTACGCGTCCTGACCCGCGCCCTGAACTATCAGGATCACGTCCACTTCCCCGTCCCTTTTTACCTGCCTTCTTCATATTAAACGGAATATATGCCGGTAATCTGCGGCTAGGCACACAAAACAGAATGTGACACTAATCTGCGGCTAGGCACACTAAACAATATGTGACGCTAATCTGCGGCTAGGCACACTAAACAATATGTGACGTTAATCTGCGGCTAGGCACACTAAACAATATGTGACGCTAATCTGCGGCTAGACACACGAAACAGAATGTGACGCTAATCTGCGGCTAGGCACACGAAACAGAATGTGATGCTAATCTGTGGCTAGGCACAGTGAACGGAATATGTGACGTTAATTTGTGAATTTGCACACTAAACAGAATGTGACAATAATCTATGGCTAGGCACACGTTTAAAATGGCCCTTTTTGTCGCTGCGTTGTAAAATCATTGGCCCTGTGCACCTAACAGAATATGTCAGCTTGTCACTGCACTGTGAAATATTTGTCCCTGTGCACCTAGTACAATGTCACCTTAGAACATGTCCCCCCCCACAAAAAAATGAAATTCTGCCACCCCCAAAAAAAATTAAATGCTGCCCCCACACACAACAGTCCTAAAAAGGACTTTTGGGTCTTGAAAGAGTTTCAACAATTTTATTCTCCCTACACTGACTTCCTGTGCATCTAGTATTATATGTCACCTTACAAATATCCCCCCCACAAAAAAAAGGAAATTGTGCCCCCCCAAACAAAATATAAATGCTGCCCCCACACACAACAGTCCTAAAAAGGACTTTTGGGTCTTGAAAGAGTTTCAACAATTTTATTCTCCCTACACTGACTTCCTGTGCATCTAGTATTATATGTCACCTTACAAGTATCCCCCCCACAAAAAAAAAGGAAATTGTGCCCCCCCAAACAAAATATAAATGCTGCCCCCACACACAACAGTCCTAAAAAGGACTTTTGGGTCTTGAAAGAGTTTCAACAATTTTATTCTCCCTACACTGACTTTCCCTGCCTAAGCGCATCTCTCCCTGGCTAAGAATGAGCCGAACTCTGGCTGCTGGCATTACACTGATGTCAGAGCCTCCCCGCACGTTTATTGGCTGCGCAGCAGCTGAGAAACGTGCGGGGAGGAGACCCGAACATGGCGGGCGAGCACATGCGGTACTCGTACGAGTACCGCCATGTGCCGAGCAGAGCGATGCTCGAGCCGAACTGAGCTTCGGCCGAGCATGCTCGCTCATCACTACTTCTTACACATCGAGCTGCCAGCAGGTACTGGTATTGTGGCTCTAACAGGAAGTCGGAGGAACCAGATGATGCTGGTCTCTCACCACAAAAAGGGCATCTGACATAAGATTTTAGCAGTAGCAATAGCAGGGCCTCTGTCTGTGACCCATCACATTGCCACGGGCCCTAGGCAATACCTAGACAGCAATAAAGGATGATACAACTCTGGCCTCTCACATACTTTGACCTGTTTTGTGAAATCTCTTAGGGAACGTCCCTAAGAGTGAAGGGTAATCCAAACACGGACCCCTTGCTCTCAGCAGGAATGGGGAAAAAACAGCTCACATACGAGTACTAAGTGTAGTACAGTTTGTTAACCCTTTGAGTGCCAGAGACCTTTCTGGCATTCAATGGGTTAAGCAAATCAACACACATATATGTTTTGTTTTCCTTAATAAACAGTGCTACACTTAGTACCTGGTTTTCCCGTTCCCTGTCTATCTGACACCACACCTTGGAGGATGGGAAGTTTTGGAACAAGCAGCACTGCGGTGACTTTCGGATCTTCTACTGACCCATTAAGGACTGTTTGACTATTATTAGCCGCTAATGATTTATAGAACTGGGTTGAAATTGGTTTATACCATATCTGCCCATACTCAGGAGTTTTTTTGTCTGTCTCCACCTCAGTTTGATTTTTGTTTTGAGGTAGAGCACCAAGTATTTAACCCCTTAAGGACCACTGACGTACCCGGACCGTCACGCTGGTCCGGCACATAAGGACCAGTGACGGTCCTGGTACGTCACTTACTTTTACTCACCGCACGGTAATACCAGGGACTGAAGTTGATTGTTCCAAGACTGCAGCGATCTCTTTCAGTCCCTCGTTCGGCGTGCCGGCACACGTGATCAGTCACATGGGGCGGCACTTAGAACTTCCATATCTGGTCCTTAAAGGACCACATACCCCGAGACCGCTGGTCCTTAAGGGGTTAATAAACACATTTCCATACATTTCTATTTATGTTCTTATAACCTTTATTTCTCGTTGCTCTCAGTGCTTATGGAATCCAGCTACACCTCGCTGATGAGGCCCTAACAAGGCTGAAGTGTATGTCTGGGGTCAGCTGGTATTTCCTACACAGTGGGGACTTGGCCATCCATTTGGAAAGAAAAACTCCCTTTTGGGTGGGATTAGTCTAATATATATAGGGTAACCACATTTCAATTCTTCCATTCAGGGACACTGGGGAGAGAAGAGGGCACCACTGAATTCTAAACACTAGAGGGAGAACTGCCCATTAATTGCTGTGTTATAAAGTGATGTCTGTGGTGGGCTACAAGAAAATATACATCAAGCCCAAAGCCTTAAACTAACATCACACTACAACAAAATTACACTGCAACTCCCGACTGATGTCAGGATTAAGGTTCAGTTCTCGCTGTAGTCTAGGGCTCTATCTGAAGCCATTTTGTTGTAGCCCAGCAGAGGCATCACTTCCTGTCACAGTAGGCAAAGGGTAGTTCTCCTTTTAGTGTTCAGAACTCTTTGCTCTGGAGTCTACATTCCGGGACTTGTATTCTCCTAGAGGGGGGCTGCCAGGGACATGGGACACACACACACACACAAAATCCGAGACTGTCCCAGGCAATCAGGGGCATGTGGTCACCCTAAATATATAGGTGGAAATTTCCCCTCTGTTATGGCAATAGAAAGCTAAAATTTGATGCTCTTGGGTGGTAACTGTCTACAGAACAGGCAACATTGCTTTTGTTTGTCCTCCGAGACCCTCACATGCTTTGGCCTATATTTTACTCAGCAGGAAAAATGCTGCAATAAATATATATTTTTCATAATAAAACTTTAAAGTGAAGTCTCCTCACATTAATCATAAGATATGAATGTGAATATAATTTGCTTGCCCTAATACATGCTACATAAGTAGAGTTTTCCAGTCACTCAGGGGGCACTGTATTTAGGTTTGCTCGGGGTAATATACAGACAAGGAATGGGTGACACTTGAGGTTAACTCCAAACACCCCACTGAGGTTAGGGAGACATGAGGAAGATGGAGGCGAGAAGCTGAAATCCCTCAGGAGATGAGACAGGAAGAGGAAGACCTCCATTTTAGCTAAAGACTCGCCGATGCAGAGCCTGGCGCCCGCGCTAAATGGGAGGAGAGATCGGGTGGAGCGGGAGGAGTCTGAGGTTGACAGGAACCTCTCTGTAAGATAAGACAGAAACCAAGAATTGTAATTATACAGTGAAAACATTGAGACCTGGATTTAAATCCCCGAGCCCGTAAGAGAGGAACCATTAGCTCTGCCCACGATGTCCTCCAATCCCATATACAATTGCCTGGCAAGGATAATACCCTAAAATCTACAACACACATTATAAATTTATTTGTAGTAGCAGTCAGGGGAGGGCTAACAACTTTTGGCTTGGGGGCAAGTACAATCAAGTGGTCCATTTCTACTATCGCTCCAGCTCAACCCCATTTTTGTTAATTTTATAACTGCCAATAATATTGTGAACTAGGTTAAGTGATGCCATGGAGCTTTCAACTGAAATTAAAGTGGAACTACCACTCCTTGTAAATTTTGCCCCAAATAATTACCCATCTGGTGACTAGCTGCTCAGTAGTGCTAGTCGTCAGAATTATTACCTCGTTATTGAGAATTATACACTGCTCCCAGACTGACAGCCAGGAAACAGCGCAGACATCTTTCCATAGTGACATCTGCGTGTCTGCTCTGTCAGTCCCAGCCGGCTGTAGGAGGCATTGCTAGGAGCCGTTCGGTACCAAAAGCGACTGACAGAGCAGGCGTGCAGACGTCACTATGGGAAGATGTCTGCACTGTTTCTTGCCTGTCAGTCCGGGAGCAGTATAGAATTCTCAATAACACGGTAATAATTCTGGCGACTAGCACTATTGAGCAGTTCGTCGCCAGATGGGTAATTATTTGGGGAAAAGTTTACAAGGGGTGGTAGTTCTGTTTTAAGCTACAATAGTAATGCCACAGAGCTTAGAACAGAAATGGAGATACACTAGTGATACCAGAGAGCTTACAACTGAAATGTAGCTACACTAGTGAAACCACAGAGCTTAAAATTGAAATTGAGCTACACTAGTGATACTATAGAACTTACAACTGAAACTGTGCTACACTAGTGAGATTACAGGGCTTACAACTGAAATGTAGCTACACTAGTGATACTACAGAACTTACAATTGAAATGTAGCTACATTAGAGATATCAGAGAGCCTACAGTTGAAATGTAGCTACACTAGTGATAGAACAGTGCTTTCATTTGAAATAGAGTTACATTTGTGTAGCTCCATTTGGACTGTAAGCTCTGTGGTATTACTAGTGTAGCGTCATTTTAGTTGTAAGCTCTGTAGTATTTCTAGTGTAGCTACATTTGGATTGTAGCTCTGTGGAATCACAACTCCATTTCAGTTGTAAGCTATATGGTATCACTTATGCAGCTTAATTTCAGTTGTAAGTTCTGTGATATCACTAGTGTAGCACTGTTTACAACAGCAAGAAGAAGATGGAGTGTGGCAGTGGTCCAATGGCCCAGACTTATGACCAGCCTGAGGGGGAAACTCCTTTCCTGAACCCAGGCCAGCCCTCCCCTGGTAATAAATATTTACGTACCCTGGTAGTGTCTTTTTCATTTGGACTAACAGTTTATATATTAAAACAAGCTTTTGAGAAGTCATGTCACTTCTTCAGTTCCATGGCTTGAAGCGCAGAGTTTGTTTAAAGGAGGAGTAAACATTTTTTTATGAAAACACATTTTACACAGCATTTCTTGTTGAATAAAACAATGTTTCTCAAGCTTTTGAGAAATCATGTCACTTCTTCAGTTCAATGGCTTGAAGCGCAGAGTTTGTTTAAAGGAGCAGTAAACTTTTTTTTATGAAAACACATACTTTACACAGCATTTCCTGCTGAATAAAACAAGGTCACCCCCATCGCTGTCAGATGTTTTATTCAAAATTTATAGCAGTTTAAAAAACCAGGAAGTGAATTTACTGTGTTTACTTCCTGATAGTTCTGACAGGAAGTGACTCAGCAGTTTCTATCACATTCTGTGGAGAACTGTATGTCTCTGACTTTTCTGACTTTCCTCTCCATTAGAATCTAACAGGAAATCTAATAAGAATTTGACCACTAGATGGCACTGCTAATGTAAAACAAACATGGGTTTAAACTGTAATAACTCTGGAAATATAAATCTCTCGGCAGTGGGAGTACCCTTATTTTACTCAATAGGAAAATCCCTACAATATATATTTTTTCATAAAAAAAGTTTACTGCTCATTTAAAGCAACAAAGAATTCCAAAGTAAGAAAACAGTCTAGGATGTAGCAACGAGAGCTGAACAGGAATCAGTAACTGTACACCAGGCAGTGCAATAAATAAGGGGTACATGCGTAATGTTGTAGAGAAACAGAAGAAGGGTTAGGCTACACCCACAGACATTTATATTATATAAATATCTGGTAATTAAATTAAAAAAAAATACATATATATATATATATATATATATATATATATAGTCCTTTCTTGTGAGTTTTAAAGAGAATTTTCATTTCTCTTTCTTGGACGGTTTTAATATTCCTGTTAACCAGTGCTTTGGATACCCCTCACACAGAAAGGGTTAAGGATTGCGACTGCAAGATTGTTCATTGTGGGATCTGAATGGAAGAGATGAAGTCCGGCTGTAGTAATAATTCTGTTCTTTATATAGTGCTGTTGTGAGTCCGTCCAGGTTTATAAGGGTTTCTAACTGGTTTCGCCACTGTTGCATCCTTGTTCTCACTTACAGCATTGAATCTTATACCCAGCATTCCTGGATGGGCAACAATATGATCCCCTGTTATTGAAGATTCATAAATCTGTCTGCAAAGTTTGCATTGTGTGTTATTGCATGGGTTTTGTCCATTATTTATACGATCAATGTTTTTGTCAATGTTCCCTCCGGTGTGCGGCTGTACAGCACATTTTTAACCCCCCCGTGCACTGTTCCTTTGCTCCCATGCAGAAACAGTAGGAGTAGGGACTGGAGGGGATTCTGTTTTTTCCTTTAAATCTTTAAGTGCCAGAGGGGTATCCAACGCATTGCAAAGCAATTCGTTGGATACTCCTCTGTCACTCAAAGGGTTAAGCTCTGCTGGCTATTCCCCCTTGTTCGGTGTGCCACCTTGTTTTTAATTTGTGCCTCTCTATGGCCTGCTCACATGCAGCCAGTAACAGGAAGTGGAAGACTGGTGCTGGGCTTTTCCTTCTGCTGTTGATGCGCCAAATTAAAACTTGCTCTCTTAGGACATACTACTAGCAAGTTTGAAATTGGTGCTCTCAGGGGAGGGCTGGCCTGGGGGGCAGAGTGGTAATTGCCCCCTGGGCCAGTCATAGGTCTGGGCTGGTTGGCCACTACCTCACTCCTTCTTGTAGCTGTAAATGGAGCTACACTCGTGATACCACAGAGCTTACAATTGAACCAGGGGCGGACTGACCATACGGGCATTCGGTCACGGACCGAGGGCCCGTGACCAAAGGGGTCCCGCCTCCGCTTCCAGCGCTGCTCTGCTGCTCTCAAACCACAGCCGCCGGTGCGCCGTTCTACTAATACAGAGCGCTGGGAGATGACATCATCTCCCAGCCTCTGCATTACTAGAGGCGCGCGGGACTTCGCCACGCTGCTAGACCACCAGGGACTGGAGGTACCGGAAGTGTGGAGATGAGGGGGGCATGGTGGTGGAAGGGGCGATGTGGAGATGAAGGGGGCATTGTGGAGATGAAGGGAGCATTGTGGAGATAGGGGCATTGTGGAGATGAAGGGGGCAATGTGGAGATAGGGGCATTGTGGAGATGAACGGGACAATGAGGAGATAGGGGCATTGTGGAGATGAAGGGGACAATGTGGAGATAGGGGCATTATGGAGATAAAGGGGACAATGTGGAGATAGGGGTATTGTGGAGATGAAGGGGGCATTGTGGAGATGGAGATGAAGGGGGCAATGTGGAGATAGGGGCATTGTGGAGATGAAAGGGGCATTGTGGAGATGAAGGGGGCAATGTGGAGATAGGGGCATTGTGGAGATGAAGGGGGCAATGTGGAGATAGGGGCATTGTGGAGATGAAGGGGGCATTGTGGAGATAGGGGCATTGTGGAGATGAAGGGGGCAATGAGGAGATAGGGGCATTGTGGAGATGAAGGGGACAATGAGGAGATAGGGGCATTGTGGAGATGAAGGGGACATTGTGGAGATGGAGATGAAGGGGACATTGTGGAGATGAAGGGGCAATGTGGAGATTTCTTCAGGGGGCCCAGACCTCTTTTTGGACCAGGGGCCCTGGGTCCTGTCAGTCCGCCAGTGAATTGAACTGCAGCTACACTAGTGATACCACAGAACTTACAACTGAAATGGAGCTGCACTAGTGATATCACAAAGCTTACATCTTAAATGGAGCTGCACTAGTGATACCACGGAGCTAATGGTCCTTCTAGTAGCATAACCCATTGCCATTGTAAGCTCTATGGTATCACTAGTTTAGCTTTAAATTTTTGAGCTCTGTGGTATCACTAGTCTAGCTTCCATTTCAACTGTTTGCTCTATATTATCACTAGTGTAGCCCCATTCCAGTTGTAAGCTCTGTGGTATCATTTATCTTACTTCACAGCATTAATAACAAGTTTAAAATGAACAAAAGGGGATGGGCTGGGACAGTGGGCTGGAACGATAGTTGAAATGGACCACTTGATTGTATTTGCCCCCCAGGCCACAAGTTGCCAGCCCTCCCCTGGGTGGTCTGATACAGGAGGAAATCCCCAGAATGCCTTTTGCATCACATTGAAGTTCTCATACTCTGCTGGTTTTCCTGCTCTTGTCACTAGCTTACATGTCAGGGTGGTGAAATATAGGTAGGAATTTCAAACTTTCTATTTAAAAAAAAAAAAAAAGAATCATGGCTACAAAAAATGTGTTCCTACTTATGGATGATCTAAAGTATTTGGAGTCCAATACGGAGACCAATCCATCATGCAGACAATAAAGACACTTTTTTTGAAGCAGGAAATCTATGGTCATCATTCTCTGCTCTAATAACTCATGATCTGACAGACTCTACAGAAAAGCAGCTCCCCTGTTATCAGTCAAGAAAGACTTTTACATGTTTAGCAAAACTCTGAACACCCATACAACCTTTCAATGTATGTATTACATCACTATAGATCATTCTGCACGTTTACTGCACTTCAGCCAAATGATGAGTTACTGCGGAGGGCCTGATAATGAGATGGAGATAAATTATTGGTAGAGAGTGGTGGGGGAGAAATAGAGATCTGTCAGAGCTTACAAGTGAACTGGAGCTTTACAAGTAATCCCACAAAGCTAACAATTGAAATTGAGCATTGCAAGTGATCCCATAGAGCTTACAATTGAAATGGAGCTTTTACAAGTGATCCCATGCAGCTTACAATTGAAATGGAACTTTGCAAGTGACCCCACATCGCTTATAATTTAAATGGAGCTTTATAAGTGATCCCACAAAGCTTACAATTGAAATGGAGCTTTGCAAGTTATACCAGAGAGCTTACAATTGCATACAGCCACACTACTAATTTAGATGTTTTTCATTTGCAAGCTCTGTGGTCTAGGTAGTGTAGCATTATTGCATTTGTACTCTCTCAATTATCACTTGTGGAGCTTCATTTCAGTTGTACGCTCAGAAGAATCACTAATGTAGTACCGTTACAATTGTACTCTCTACGATATCACTTGTGGATCGTCATGTTAGTTGTAAGCTCTGTGGAATCACTAGTATAGCACCATTTCAATTGTAAGCTCTGAGGAATCAGTAATATAGCACCGTTTTAATTGTAAGCTCTGTTGTATCACCAGTGGAGCACCATTTCAATTGCAAGGTCTGTGGTATCACTAAGAAGACGGGCAGAGGGAGAGACAGAAGGAAGAAGACTGATGGTTAGAAAGAGGGAAGAGACAGAAAAAAGAAAGAGAGAAGGAGACATGAAGAAAGAAGGAAGAGGATATTTTGAAAGTTTGTCTTAAATACAAACTTTTAGTCCAAATAAAACAGAATGCACACTCAGTCCATGGAAGAAATTTTAAAATCCATCTAACATAGCAAAGGCTGACAAAGGTGCTGCATGTGAAAGTATTATTATAAGCATACCTGTGATCATTTGCTTCTTGAGCACCCAGAGAGGACTCATATGGGGGGGTAAAAATTATGCGATTTGTGTCACAAAAAGGGGTGGGCTTTAATCGGGTTTGGGGCAGGGCTTCATAACCTATGTCATAAAGTGGGCGGGAAGTAGGAGGAATGGCTGGGAATAAGGAGAAGTGGGTGGGATAGTGGCAGGAACAGGGTGGGAACTAGGAGAACTGGGCGGAGTTTCAGTGGAAACTCACCACCAGTGGAGAATCAGTCTCTATTCCCAGAGACCCAGTAATTAACTAAAAATCAGAGTCTCTGGGCAGACCCAGAGACTTCCAAGATTTAGTTATAAAAGAGGAAGCAAAGACACCCTGTGGAACCATCACTCAGGGTCCTGCACTTAGAAAATAGACATGTAGTGTGGGAATCGTATAAATAAAAAAATGAAATCCTTTATTGAAAATATCTTAAAGGGATAGTAACACTTCATTCTAACTTTATTTTATTTTGTAGGCATGAAAAAAACATGAAGAACGATATAAGTCTTATCTCTCAAACCTTTATGGTTTGAGAGATATTCACAAGCAAAGTTTCCCCTCCCGCCCCTTTTACCTAGTGTAAGCCATCTCTTCTCAGATGTGGAATGCAGTCCATAGACTGGACATATAACAGCAGGGGACAATCTTCTTCCTATGAGAACAATGAAATCCCTGCCCCCCTTGACAAGTTTTTCAGGTTTTTCCCTTATCTTAATTGAAGATTGTCCCTCTCTGCAGTCTACCTGGGCACCTCCCTTCTGATCTGGCTGAGCAGTGTTACATCAGTAAAAGAGGCAGGAGGGGAATACTTTGTCATTGAATTACTCTTGAACTACAACTCTGACAGTAGTGAAATAACACTCACCATGGTCCAAATACTATGATGATTAATTAGAGCTGCTTTTATTATGAAACATTACTATTCCTTTAACCCCTTAAGGACCCTTGACATACCAGGACCGTCAAGGGTAAATGTGCTCCAACGACCCTTGACGGTCCCGGTACGTCAAGGGTTAAACTCTTCCATCGCGGCCGCACGGAGCGATGGAAGAGTTCAAGCCGCTTGTTACTAAGTGTCCCGGTATCGGGACACTTAGTAACAAGCGGTAGAAACATTGTTGCAACATGCGATTCGCTTCAAAAGCGAATCACATGTTGCTAAACCTGAATGACAGGGACAGTATTTGTAAATACTGTCCCTGTCAGATCTCTATGCCTCCCTCCACCTTGCATACTGCTGAGGTGGAGAGAGACATAGAGACATAGTGTTACAGTGTTCCTGTAAACAAAAAAAGTAAAAAAAAGTTTAAATAAAGAAAATTAACCCTTTGATCACTGTTCTGGAGTGATCAATAAGTTCCCCCCATCTGATCACTCTTGGAGTGATCAATTTGCTGCAGATCAGTGTTTTCTGATCTGTGGGACACCCCCCATCCCCCTTGAATTTTTTTTAGATTTTTTTTTAATTTTTTTTAATTTTTTTTTTTTTTTTATAGTAAATATAGTTTAGGTAGGTAGTTGGGTAGGTTTAGTGTAGACGTGTGTTAGGGAAAGTTTTAGGGATAGATTTAGGTTTAGGGGAAAAAAAAAACCCAACCCCCCCCCCACCAAAAAAAAAAAAAAAAAAAAAAAAATTATATATATATATATATATATATATATATATATATATATATATATATATATATATATATATATATATATATATATATATATATAATAAGCGCAGTTTAGATAGGTAGTTCAATTGGGTTAGGTAGGTTCAGGATATACGTAGGTTAGGGTAAGTTTTAGGGTTAGATTTAGGTTTAGGGATAGCGTAAGAAAAAAAAAAAAAACCAAAAAACCCCAACCCCCCCCCCAAAAAAAATATATATATATAATAAGTGCAGTTTAGATAGGTAGTTCACTTGGGTTAGGTAGGTTCAGGATATACGTAGGTTAGGGTAAGTTTTAGGGTTAGATTTAGGTTTAGGGATAGCGTAAGAAAAAAAAAAAAACCAAAACCCCCCCCCCAAAAAAAAAAATATATAATAAGTGCAGTTTAGATAGGTAGTTCACTTGGGTTAGGTAGGTTCAGGATATACGTAGGCTAGGGTAAGTTTTAGGGTTAGATTTAGGTTTAGGGATAGCGTAAGAAAAAAAAAAAGTTTTTTTAGTGGGCAAAATGCAGCGCAGGTACAGCGTTGAAGAGGCATATGCCTTTTTGGCGTCTGACTCTGAGGCAACAGACACTGCGTCAGATTTTGACATAGCGCAGTTTTCAGAAAGTGAGAGCAGCTCTAGTGATGACGCTGGGCCTTCTGTCAAGAAAAGACGCACTGCCCCAAGAGCTGCTCTGGCAACTGCCCCAGCACCTGCCAAAAGAACTGCCCAAAGACCTACCAAAATACCTGCCCAAAGAAATGCCCCAAGTGCTGCCCCAAGAGCTGCCCTGGCAACTGCCCCAGCACCTGCCAAAAGATCTGCCCAAAGACCTACCAAAGAAATGCCCCAAGTGCTGCCCCAAGAGCTGCCCTGGCAACTGCCCCAGCACCTGCCAAAAGATCTGCCCAAAGACCTGCCAAAAGACCTGCCCAAAGAAATGCCCCAACACCTGCCACTCCGGATCCTAATGAATGGGTATCAATTTATGGCCACAAATCTCAGAATTCACAGGCAACCCAGGGATTCAAATTGATGTGGAAGGATTTACCCATGATCATTTTTTTTATTTGTTTTTGGGGGAAGACATTTTAGGTGAAATTGTGTCCCAAACCAATTTGTATGCAGCCCAGTATACTGCCGCCAACCCTAAGTGTGAAAAACGCTGTTTTTTTTTTTTGTTTTTTTTACTTACGTCATGGTTTACGAGGGATTGGTGGTAAAATGGCTGTGTATAAAATTGGAAAACACACCTAAAACGAGAGCCTGGGGTGTCTACTTTCCAAAAATATACACTTTTGGGGGGAAATCTTAAAAAGAGCACTGTTACACAGCCCCAAATAAGACATGGCACCAGTAACGCAAGCTGTGAAGATTCAAAGTGTGAACCTGGAAACGCGTATGTTCCAATTTGGCCCCTGTAGCTCCCCCAAACCATGAGAAAGCTACGCATATGGGGTATTGCCGTACTCAGAAGAAGGAGCTGAACACTAATCAATTCAGTTTATAAAATCTTCACCTATTCTGTGCTTGAAATTCACATCAACATTGAAGTCAAAGTGTGAAAAATGTACAAATATATATGCCCAAAAATCGCGCTATAAACCAAAAGAATATGTGGAGCAAGATCAGGAAAAAATATAACTGCCCAAAAAAATATCTACAAATAAATGAAATATATAGACAAATAAATCCAATGTAATCAGTCACAAATATCCAAAGAACACAGTCCACTTATCTTTCAGGGCTATTAAAGCCTCTGTGTATAATCCAAAAGCAGTCTTGAATGAAATGGAAATGAAGGATGATATAAAGAAATGGAGATGAAATGTCACTTAACAGCAACTCTATCAGAGTATTGCGCTTTAAATAGTCTCAATGCCGCATCCCAATATGGCCTCGTCCATACAGTGCAGAAATCTATAGAAAAAAAGGGAGCGCAAAAAGAACAAATCTAAAAGCAATGTTTATTCTATATAATAATTGGACACGCAAGAATAAAAATTCACTTACAGGACATTCACAAAAGGTCTGCATGTAACTCCTCTCCCCGCTTCAAATACCCTTAGCGTTGCTGGGTTATCGTCTCTCAATTATCCAGCATCCATTCATCACAGTCCTCCGTTCCGACTCCAGCCAAACATCCTCTGTGTTACTCCAATCTTTGTATCCAGCTACTTTCACCAAGCACGCTGTTCTTAGAAGGACACACAGTGTCTAAAGGCTGGATATGTCCGACAATAGACTAGTGAGTAAGAGTTTCGCGGGGGAAGACAGATCCTTCAATGTTGTAAAGGAACACAATCTAATCACCCAACGCGTATCGCAAGTCTAACTGCCCGCTTCATCAGGGGTTACGGAGGGTCAGCCCGCCAGCGTTTAAATACACTCATGTATCCAACGAGTAAGCCCGTGGAAGACTTTCTCAAGGCTGACCGGTCGGATACACGAAATACTGACACCATCTGGGCTCCTCGATATAGCAGTTGGCAAAACATAATAAGTAAAATGAACAAATCCATTTACCTCATATCTAAACTTAATACAAAACATTTTCATATCAATAAATATTATTAGTTACAATATAATCATGGGAAAGTAAACTAAAACAAAATATCAAAAGTTAAAAAAGGAATAATATTATCATCCAAGAAAACCAGAAAATAGATATATCATAAAAGACCTCAGATAAAAGCAGCTAAATCTAAATCTATATTAAGACCCCAAGGGTTTAGAGTTTTCAACTCATATATCCAAAAGGTCTCTCTTTTCCTCAAACGAAGTAAGCGATCCCCCCCTCTTCTATCCACAGGGATTTTCTCAATAGCTACAACCTTAAGTTTTTCTGGGAGGCATTCTTTATGGTCTATAAAGTGCTTAGGGACACTATGCTTATCCATTTTGTTACTAATATTCCTCAGGTGCTCTGAAAAGCTCACCTTTAATTTTCTCATTGTACGTCCCACATATTGTATACCACATGAGCATGTACACAAGTATACCACATAATCCGAATTACAGTTCATGAAGCTTTTCATTTTATATTGCTTCCCCGTTACTTCGGATTTAAAGGTTCCTTTCTCCATATTATTAGTAAATGCATAGTGTTTGCAAGTGGTACAACCCTTTTTCCCACATTTGTACATCCCCGCTTTAACTGATAAAAAAGATGTATTTTTATCCATAGAATCCCTCCCTTTAGTCAATTTAGAAAAAATATCACTAGGGGATATTCTCTCCTTAAGATTAGAACTTCGTCTAAAGGACACCCTGGGTCTATCTCCTAATACCGGGCCCAAAGTGGTATCTTCCGTGAGAATGTGCCAATGTTTCTTTAATATCCTCTCAATCTGATTGGCTTTACTATTATATTTTGTGGTAAAATAAGGCACCCACAGATTTCCATCCGATCTTTGTTCTTTATGATAAAGGGTTATGATAATGACATTTTAAAAAGTGCGTATGATAGGGTAGCACAGATTCCAGCCTTTAGACACTGTGTGTCCTTCTAAGAACAGCGTGCTTGGTGAAAGTAGCTGGATACAAAGATTGGAGTAACACAGAGGATGTTTGGCTGGAGTCGGAACGGAGGACTGTGATGAATGGATGCTGGATAATTGAGAGACGATAACCCAGCAACGCTAAGGGTATTTGAAGCGGGGAGAGGAGTTACATGCAGACCTTTTGTGAATGTCCTGTAAGTGAATTTTTATTCTTGCGTGTCCAATTATTATATAGAATAAACATTGCTTTTAGATTTGTTCTTTTTGCGCTCCCTTTTTTTCTATAAAGTGTGAAAAATGCTGAATTTTTTTTACTTACGTCAAATTTTCACAGGATTGGTGGTAAAATGGCTGTGTAGAAAATTGGAAAACACACCTAAAACGAGAGCCTGGGGTGTCTACTTTCCAAAAATATACACTTTTGGGGGGAAATCTTAAAAAAGAGCACTGTTACACAGCCCCAAATGAGACATGGCACCAGTAACGCAAGCTGTGAAGATTCAAAGCGTGAACCTGGAAACGCGCATGTTCCAATTTGGCCCCTGTAGCTCCCCGAAACCATGAGAAAGCTATGCGTATGGGGTATTGCCGTACTCAGAAGAAGGAGCTGAACACTAATCAATTCAGTTTATAAAATCTTCACCTATTCTGTGCTTGAAATTCACATCAACATTGAAGGCAAAGTGTGAAAAACGCTGTTTTTTTACTTACGTCAGGTTTACGAGAAAGTGGTGGTAAAATGGCTGTGTAAAAAATTTGAAAACACACCTAAAATGAAAGCTGGGGGTGTCTACATTCCAAAATATACACTTTTGGGGGGAAATTCTAAAGTGCAGCACTGGAACATAGCCCAAAATGAGTAATGGCACCAGTTAACCAAGATGTGAAAATTCAATATTTGTTCAAAATTGGGCCCCGTAGCTCCCCCAAACCTTGAGAAACCTATGCATATGGGGTATTGCCATACTCAGAAGAAGGAGCTGAACACTAAACAATGCATTTTGTAAAATCTTCACCTATCCTGTGCTTGAAATTCACATCAACATTGAAGTGCAAGTGTGAAAAACGCTGTTTTTTTAACTTACATCAAGATTTACGAGCGATTGGTGGTAAAATGGCTGCGTAAAAAAATTGAAAACATACATAAAATGAAAGCCTGGGGTGTCTACTTTCCAAAAATATATACTTTTGGGGGGAAATCTTAGAGTGGAGCACTGTTACACAGCCCCAAATGAGACATGGCACCAGTGATGCAAGCTGTGAAAATTCAAAGTGTGAAACTGGAAACGCGCATGTTCCAATTTGGGCCCCGTAGCTCTCCCAAACCTTGAGAAACCTATGCATATGGGGTATTGCCGTACTCAGAAGAAGGAGCTGAACACTAAACAATGCATTTTTAAAAATCTTCACCTATCATGTGCTTGATATCAACAGTAGTATTGAAATGTAAGTGTGAAAACTGCAAAAAAGCAAAATATTACCACAATTTTGAAATTTTTTCTGGAAAAATAGCTGCATGAAAAACTCCAAAATTCTCCTGATTATTTACTTTATGTTGTGTTTTGTTATTATGATTGTAAGACCTAATAATAACTATATTTATGTATGGTACTTTAATTATGTCCTGGATAAAGTACACTAAATATGTTAGGGGTGCCCTGAATGTTCTAGATTATGTGTTAGGGGTGCCCCGAACAAAAAAAGATTGAGAACCACTGCCTTAGATAGATTGTTTCCCCTCTTGCATCCCAGATTAAGTCAGGCCCATAACAGAACCACTAAGAGATCATCGTCCTCTCTACTAAGGCATCCTGACTCACCTCCAGAGGGATACATGAATTTTTCTGATTGGGCCATTTTACAAGTTAAAGGGATAGTAATACTTCGTTTTAACTTTATTTTATTTTGTAGGCATTAAAAAAACATGAATGATATAAGTCTTATCTCTCAAACCTTTATGGTTTATGAGATATTCACAAGCAAAGTTCCCCTCCCCGCCCCTTTTACCTAGTGTAAGCCATCTCTTCTCACATGTGAATCTGGTTGTATGATAGTACAGATAACAGAAGGGGACAATTTTCTTTGTATGAAAACAATGAAAGCCCTCCCCCCCTTGACAAGTTTTTCAGCTTTTTCCGTTATCTTAATTGAAGATTGTCCCTCTCTGCAGTCTACCTGGGCACTTCCCTTCTGATCTGGTTGAAAAGGGAAGGGATACTTTGTTTGTGAATATCTCTTAAACCATAAATGTTTTTTTAATGCCTACAAAATAAAATAAAGTTAAAATGAAGTATTACTATCCCTTTAAATTCTAGTAAGTGTTCTTGCCAACAGTGTGGACTTCTGAGTATATATAGCCACTCTCAGATCCTTTGCTCTCTTTCTCTTTCTTTATTTATATAGTGCCATACATGTACACATTGCTTTACAGTAATAGTAATATTACAATACAAAAATACAGAACTTGGTCAAGAGCGTCAGGCTAAAGTGTGATCATTGCATTATCTGCCGGGGTGGGGTGCAGCAAAGGGAATCATACACTGGGAAAAGGGACCCTGCCCCAAGGATCTTGCAATCTAATTAGAAATCATGACAACATACAGAGTTAGCAGGAGGAGGATTATGAGTGCAAGTACAAGGCTTAGTGAAGGAAGTGCAGAATGATTATGATGTGACTGTCAGTGGCACAAGAAGGATACTGTTACTGAGATAGCTCCTTGTGCAGGTGAGTTTTCAGGAGATGCTTGAAAGTGACGATTGTGGATGATTGGTGAATGGTGATAGGGAGGACATTCCAAAGTCATAAGGCAGCCAGTGAAAATGATTATAGCGGAGAGATGGCTCGAGTTGTGTAGGGAGAGGACAGGAAGAACCCTTGAGAAGACCGTAGAGGACGGGAAGGGTTGTAGAGGGAGATAAGAGCAGAAATGTAAGAGGGTGCTGAAGAACAAAAAGACATAAAGGAGAAGAGGAGAATCTTGTAAGAAATACAATACTTTATAGGTAGCCAATAAAGGGATTTCAGGAGCAGATGAGAGGGAAGGTATCTGGGAGCAAAGGCAGTTACTCTTGCAGCCGAATTGAGAATAGACTGAAGAGGAGAAAAATGAGAAGACCTGAGAGTAGAAAGTTGCAGTAGTCAAGTCTGGAGAGAATTAGGGCCTGAGTGAGAGTTCTTGAGGTTGACATACAGAGGAACGGTCTTGTGGCCAAAGGTCCGTTCTGTACGTTAGTTCACAAAACGCCACTATATAGCGGCAATAATGGGAACTTGAAAGGAAAAAGTTAACGATCGGCGCCTGAGATTCTTTCAAGCACCAATCGTTAGCTCATCTGTGTTACACTTACCTGTCATCCACTGTCCTTCTCCTCCTCCTATCTTCCTTCTTCTTTCTTCTCTCTTCTTTTTATCTCTTGTTTCTTCCTCCGGTCCTTCTCTCTTCCATCTTCTCGTAATGTACCTGTAAACAAAATGAGACATAATTAAATGTTCCATAAAAACCCCCCACACATCTAAACATAGTTTAACCCTTTCAGTGCCAGAGGGGTACGCAAAGCATTGCAGAGCAATGCGTTGCGTTCCTCTCTGTGACTCAAAGGGTTAAACAATGTTTAGATGTACGGGTCAAAGGTTGATAAAATGGCTCAAGTTGCAAAAATATTCCACCATAAATGATAAAATGCCCAAAAGATCTGAAATAAACATATTACTTTTTAAAAATTTTCTGGTGCTGTGCGCGGTGGCGGTGAAAGTGAGTAGCAGCCCCCCCCCCTTGTACCTTATGGGCTGATGCCCATTCCACTGTGAGGGCTGTGCAATCTCTGTTCAAACAAAAAACTCAAAGCCATTGGGCAGGATGTGAGATTACGCACCTCCCATCCAATCAGCTTCGAGTGGGGGACTGAAAGAACAGTGGAACGGACATCGGCCCATAAGGTACAAAGGGGAGGGAAGTGCTGCTACTCACGCACACAGTGGTGAAGAAATTAAAAAAACAATAACATTCTATTTCAGTTCTTTTGGGCATGTTATTTATGGGAGCACATTTTATCAACTATTGACCCGCACATCTAAACATTGTTTAACCTTTGCCTACCCCAATGGCACTGAAGGGGTTAAACTACGCTGAGATGTCTGGGGGCTTTATGGAACATTTAATTATATCTCCTTTTGTTTACAGGTACATTACGAGACGATGGAAGCGAGAAGGACCGGAGGAAGAAACAAGAGAGAAGAAGAGAGAAGATGGACAGTAGCTGACCAAGGTGCTGAAGACTCCGCTCGACATCAGGATTAATGGTAAGTGGTTGATTTCGGGACTGATACTTCGTGATTTAGTTGGATTAACCCAGTGAGTGTCAGTGGGGTAATTATACCTCACTTGCACTCGTAGGGTTAATTCTACTAACTTTGGAAACATTTTGGGAGTACTTTGGATTTATTGATATGGATCTTAGGGCCTCACATCAATACGTCCACTGGGGACTTAGGTTTTTTTTCACATGCAATTTCTGAGCCAGGTGTTAAAAGATGTGCTAAGGGATTCTACTCCCCAAAAAACTGGGTCTAGAATATCCAACAGTAAAGTGGGTCCCTTAGCGCATCTTACCACCTAATGCAGTCCTTTAAATTGCAGTGTGGACCGTTTGTACTATGTGTAATGGGGGAAACATTTTGGGAGTACTTTGGATTTATTGATATGGATCTTAGGGCCTCACATCAATACGTCCACTGGGGACTTAGGTTTTTTTCACATGCAATTTCTGAGCCAGGTGTTAAAAGATGCACTAAGGGATTCTACACCCCAATAAAACTGGGTCTAGAAATTCCCAGACATCTTAGCACCTAACACAGTCTATTAAATTGCAGCATGGACCATTTGTACTGTGTTTAATTGGGGGGGAATGGCTGCTAAGTTCAGCGGCTGACATACTTCATTTTCTGTCAGCAGATCTTCATAGCACAGTTCAGTGTTAAAGTGTTAGTAATGTCCACAAAAAAGTTTTTTTTTGCATTTAGAAGAGCTTAAAAAGCTGAGCTAAATGCAAAAAAACGTATCTCTTAAACCACTATGGTTTAAGAGATACGGGCGTTTAAAGTTTGATCTCTCCTAATGACAGCTGTAAAGCTCTCAGCAGGAGATCCAAGTTGGCCGACACGGAGGCGCTTGAGCAGAGCCGCGATCTGGTTATTTACCACGAATCCCTTCATTGAAAAGGTCTAAAATGAGTGCTTGAAAGCCAGGCACACATTCTTGACATTACTAACACTTTATATTGCTTACTGTGCTTGATATACTACAGCTGGGTGTTTTTTTGCCCATCGGACTATTTAAATCAATCCCTCAGTTTTTTTTTCACGTTCAAATTCTGTGTCATGTGTTAAAAGATGCGCTAAGGGATTCTACTCCCCAAAAAACTGGGTCTAGAATATCCCACAGTAAAGTGGGTCCCTTAGCGCATCTTACCACCTAATGCAGTCCTTTAAATTGCAGTGTGGACCGTTTGTACTATGTTTAATGGGGGAAATGGCCGCTAAGTTTAGTGGCCAATATACTTCATTTTCTGCCGGAAGTTCTTCATAACACAGTTATTTGAATTGATTATTGTGCTTGAAAAACTACCGTCTGATTTTTTTTTTTTTGCCCATTGGACCTCTTTAAATCGAGCCCTTAGTGTCTAGATTAGTAATATTTCTGTCTTGTGAGTGATACAAGTGATATCTCAGAATTGTATCATGTTGCATCATAACTACTAGTGTTGAGCGAGCATGCTCGGCCGATGCTCGGATCGGCTCGAGCATCGCTCTGCTCGGCACATGGTGGTACTCGTACGAGTACCACCATGTGCTCGCCCGCCATGTTCGGGTCTCCTCCCCGCACGTTTTGCGGCTGCTGCGCAGCCAATAAACGTGCAGGGAGGCTCTGACATCAGTGTAATGCCAGCAGCCATGTTGGCTGCTGGCATTACACTGATTGGCTGGCCAGAACCCGTGGTCTGGTGCTGTATAGCACCTGACCAGCGAGTTCGGCTCAGTCTTAGCCAGGGAGAGATGAGGATAGGAAGGGAAAGTCAGTGTAGGGAGAAGACAAGCAAATTTGTTAAAAAAAAGAACCAAAAGTCCTTTTTAGGACTACTGTGTGTGGGGGCAGCAGTTTATTTTGTGTGGGGGGAAAAAACAAAAACAAAAAAAATTTCATATATTCTGTTTAGTGTGCAAAGTTGCAGATTAGAGCACATTCTGTTTAGTGTGCAAAGTTGCAGATTAGAGCACATTCTGTTTAGTGTGCAAAGTTGCAGATTAGAGCACATTCTGTTTAGTGTGCAAAGTTGCAGATTAGAGCACATTCTGTTAAGTCTTCAAACTAAAATATCAAAGTCACATATTCCATTCAGTGTGCTTCGCCGCAGTTTAGCAGCATATTCGGTGTACTCTGCACAGTTGCGGAATAGGAAGAAATACTGTTAAGTCTTCAAACTAAAATATCAAAGTCACATATTCCATTCAGTGTGCGTCACCGCAGTTTAGCAGCACATTCTGTGTACTCTGCACAGTTGCAGAATAGGAAGAAATACTGTTAAGTCTTCAAACTAAAATATCAAAGTCACATATTCCATTCAGTGTGCGTCACCGCAGTTTAGCAGCATATTCTGTGTACTCTGCACAGTTGCAGAATAGGAAGAAATACTGTTAAGTCTTCAAACTAAAATATCAAAGTCACATATTCCATTCAGTGTGCTTCGCCGCAGTTTAGCAGCATATTCTGTGTACTCTGCACAGTTGCAGAATAGGAAGAAATACTGTTAAGTCTTCAAACTAAAATATCAAAGTCACATATTCCATTCAGTGTGCTTCGCCGCAGTTTAGCAGCATATTCTGTGTACTCTGCACAGTTGCAGAATAGGAAGAAATACTGTTAAGTCTTCAAACTAAAATATCAAAGTCACATATTCCATTCAGTGTGCGTCACCGCAGTTTAGCAGCACATTCTGTGTACTCTGCACAGTTGCAGAATAGGAAGAAATACTGTTAAGTCTTCAAACTAAAATATCAAAGTCACATATTCCATTCAGTGTGCGTCACCGCAGTTTAGCAGCACATTCTGTGTACTCTGCACAGTTGCAGAATAGGAAGAAATACTGTTAAGTCTTCAAACTAAAATATCAAAGTCACATATTCCATTCAGTGTGCGTCACCGCAGTTTAGCAGCATATTCTGTGTACTCTGCACAGTTGCAGAATAGGAACAAATACTGTTAAGTCTTCAAACTAAAATATCAAAGTCACATATTCCATTCAGTGTGCGTCACCGCAGTTTAGCAGCACATTCTGTGTACTCTGCACAGTTGCAGAATAGGAAGAAATACTGTTAAGTCTTCAAACTAAAATATCAAAGTCACATATTCCGTGTAAGATGAAGAAGGCGGGTAAAAAGGGACGGGGAAGTGGACGTGATCCTGATAGTTCAGGGCGCGGGTCAGGACGCGGAGAAACTGTGCCTGGTGCCAGAGCACAAGAAAGAAAGACATCCACCATACCTAGCTTCATGTCTCATTTTACAGGGCGTCGCAGGACATCACTCTCGAGGTCCGACCACTGCGAACAGGTGGTCGGTTAGATGTCAGCTGATACTGCTTCCAGTCGGTTAAGCACCACCCTGTCTTCCACCAAGTCCACTCTCAGTAGCCAAGAGTCTGGTCAACATAATCCTCACTCTGATCATCCTTCCTCCCACCATAGACGGTCAGGTCAAAGAAGTGATCCCACACTGGGATATAGTGAGGAGCTCGTCTCATCACCAATCCTTCATTTGACCCTCTCTCCAAGCACGCTTGCAGAGGAACATGACATCTTATGCCCTGATTCACAACCTCTAGAGGGTACCCAATCACAAGAAGATGACAGATGTGAACGGCATTTAAGGTCAAAGGAAGTAGTGGATGATGATGATGATGAGACACAGTTGCCATTAAATCAACCACTATTACTGTCTCAAGACCTTGTTGAGGAGGATGTTATACAGTTGTCAATGACTGAGTATGTGGTGGGATCAAGACATGAGGAGGATGATCAGAGTGAGGAAGTGGAGGAGGACTTGGTGGACGATGAGGTGACTGAACCCACCTGGGAAGGTATAGAGCCGAGCGATGACAGCAGTCCTGAGGGTGAGCCATCTGCAGCACCGCAACAGGCTGGAAGAGGCAGTGGTGTGGCTACAGAAAGAAGGCGGACCGCACCAAACCGGCCCGCAAATGTTCCACGGAGCACCCCCTTGCGTAAATCTACCTTGCCAAGGGGTAGGTGTTCCGCGGTATGGCATTTTTTTAAGGAAAGTGCGGACGACAAAAGAATTGTAGTTTGCAACCTGTGCCACATCAGAATGAGCCGAGGCATGAACACTAGAAACCTCACCACCACCAGCATGATCCGACACATGGCACCCAAGCACCGTAATAAGTGGGAGGAACGCCTGGATCGCCCATCTGTGTCTGCAGGCCACACCACTGCCTCCTCTTCCCCTGTTTTCGGTGCCGGCCAATCGCCTGTCGAAGGCGCAGGCCCGCATACCTCCCGCCCTGCACCTGTACCATCTGAAGCACCATCAGCGACCACATCCACTTCCCTGTCCCAGCACAGCGTCCAAATGTCTTTACCCCAGGCATTTGAGCGCAAGCGAAAATACCCAGCCACCCACCCACAGGCCATAGCACTAACCTCACACCTTTCCAAATTACTGGCCATCGAAATGCTGCCATTTAGGCTTGTGGAGACTGAGTCCTTCCGCAGCCTGATGGCAGCAGCTGTCCCTCGGTACGCGGTCCCCAGCCGCCACTACTTTTCCCGGTGTGCCATCCCCGCATTACACCACCATATGTCCCGTAACATCACCCGTGCCCTGACCAACGCAGTTACTGGGAAGGTCCACTTAACGACTGACATATGGACAAGTGCTTGTGGCCAGGGACGCTACATTTCCCTGACGGCACACTGGGTGAATGTCGTGGAGGCTGGGAGCGACTCGGACCCTGGGATGGCACGGGTGCTACCCACGCCGAGGATTGCGGGCCCTACCTCCATCAGGGTTTCCGCCAGCACCTACGTTATTGGCTCCTCCTCCTCCGTTTCCACCTCCGAATTCTCTGCACGCAGCGCCACTCCCCCATCAGCCGGTAGCTGGGAGCAGTGTAGCACTGCAGTGGGGAAGCGTCAACAGGCCGTGCTGAAGCTGATCTGCCTTGGGGACAAACAGCACACGGCCTCAGAGCTGTTGCAGGGGATTAGTCACCAGACCGAGCAGTGGCTCTCGCCACTCAACCTGCAACCAGGCATGGTTGTGTGTGATAATGGGCGTAACTTGGTGGCGGCTTTGGAGCTCGGCAAGCTCACACACGTACCATGCCTAGCGCATGTATTTAATTTAGTGGTTCAGCGATTTCTAAAAACCTACCCCAATGTGCATGATCTCTTGACCAAGGTGCGCCGCGTGTGTGTGCACATTTCCGTAAGTCATCTACAGCTTCAGCCGGCCTGTTGAAGCTGCAGCAGCGCTTACAATTGCCAGCTCACCGGCTGCTGTGTGACGTGAGCACGCGCTGGAACTCCACCTTCCACATGTTGGCCCGGCTTTGTGAGCAGCAGAGGGCAGTAGTGGAGTACCAGCTGTTACACGGTCGTCGCCTCTCCGTTCAACTTCCTGTAATCAGAAGTGAGGAGTGGGAATGGATGTCAGACCTCTGTGAGGTTTTACGCAATTTTGAGGAATCGACACAGATGGTGAGCGGCGATAACGCTATTATCAGTGTAACCATCCCACTTCTGTGTCTACTGAAACGCTCGCTGCTCACAATTAAAACTGACGCTTTGCATGTGGAAGAGGTGGAAATGCAGGAGGAAGAGCTTACACAAGGTGATAGCCAGAGCACCCTCACTTCGTCTTCTCAGCGACAATTGGAGGAGGCGGAGGAGGAGGAGGAAGACACGGTTGCCTCCGCTACAGAGGGTAGCCATGGAACTTTAGTTCCATCTCTTCAGCGTGGGTGGGCAGAAGAGGAGGAAGAGGATGAGGAGATTGAGAGTCATCCTCCTGGTGAGGACAGCGAAATCTTGACTGTTGGTACTCTGGCACACATGGCTGACTTTATGTTAGGCTGCCTTTCCCGTGACCCACGCGTTGTACGCATTTTAGACAACACGGATTACTGGGTGTTCACCCTTCTGGACCCCCGCTACAAAGAGAATTTCTCATCTCTCATTCCTCCGGTGGAGAGGACAAGCAAAATGGTGCAATACCAGAAGGTTCTTGTTGAAAAATTGCTCCAAAATTTTCCATCTGACAACGCTGGCGGCAGAGTACGTGCTACCTTGGCCAACCGAGAAGGGGAGAAAAGGGGAGCACACAGCAGTTCCGACAAAGGCAGGGCAACACTCTCCAAGGCGTGGGACACCTTCATGACACCCCGCCAGCACCCTCACCCTGATGCGCAGCCTAGTGTCACAAGGAGGGAAAAGTTTTGTAAGATGGTGAAGGAGTACGTAGCAGACCGTGTCAGCGTCCTCAATGATCCCTCTGTGCCTTACAACTACTGGGTGTCCAAGCTGGACACGTGGTATGAACTGGCACTCTACGCCTTGGAGGTGCTGGCCTGCCCTGCCGCCAGCGTTCTGTCTGAGCGGGTATTTAGTGCTGCTGGTGGCATCATAACAGATAAGCGTATCCGCCTTTCCACCGACAATGCTGATAGGTTGACACTTATAAAAATGAACAAGGCCTGGATTTCCCCTGACTTCTCCACTCCACTGGAGGAAAGCCCCGGGGGAACATAAAGTCACTTTATATATGTTATTTACAATGATGGGAATACTCTGTATTCCCATTCACCCCTTCCACCCAAAAAACGGGTATATGGTTGACTCTTAATCTTCTCATCCTCCTCCTCCTCTTCCATATGCCCTGTGATATAATTTTTATATAGGGCCAGCTCACCAGCGGGCCCTGTTTGACAATTTTTATATAGGTCAGCTCACCAGCGGGCCTTCTCATATAATGTTTCATAGCGTCAGCTCACTAGCGGGCCTTCGCATATAATGTTTAGGATGGTCAGCTCCGCAGCAGACCCTCACCCATAATGTTTTAGATGGTCGGCTCAGCGCACGTTTCCCTCTTAATCATGGCCTCAGTTCAGAAAAATCAAGGAAATTTTTGGGAGAATTTGCCTCTGCGCACGTTTCCCTCTTAATCATGGCCTCAGTTCAGAAAAATCGAGGAAATTTTTGGGAGAATTTGCAGATGATATACAAGTAAATATACAGCAAATACTGTTTGGTAACAATTTTTCGCCTAAAGTCCTTTTTATCTGCCTTTTTGTGTGTTTTACGGTCAGTCTGTAAAAATGGCGTACTACGGGCGAAAGATCGTTCCCAGCAGCGATGTTGGAGTCCAAGATGCATCCAGACATCCTCCCTATGCTGTCCCTGAACCATTTCTGTGGTGTTTCCATCCTTTTCTGCCCTTTTCCTATGGACCAGGCACCCTCCCCTCATCAGAGCAGGGGGTGCCTGGTGTAATGCTCGAGTCCTCCCATTGACTTCAATGGGGCTCGGGTGCTCGGCCGAGCACTTGAGCCTCCGGGGGTGCTCGGTCAGAGCACCCGAACACCCGAGCATTGGGGTGCTCGCTCATCACTAATAACTACTAATGGATCACCTCTGGTTTAGAGCAAACACTGACATAGCACCTAGATTCTACTTTCTTGGGAGCATTATGGGGGTGGATAAGATACTAGAAGTGTTACTAACTGATAGTATTCAGAACTATGTGAAGACCAACAATATTATTACTAGGAGCCAGCATGGTTTTATGAAGAACAGATCATGGCAAACTAATTTACTTGCATTTTACAAAAGGGTAAGTAGTAATTTGGACAAGGCAATTGCTGTGGATGTAGTATACTTGGATTCTGCAAAAGCCTTTGATACAGTGCCTCGCAACAGGTTAGTGCATTAATGAAAAGGCTTAGGTTTGGGAGGTGTTATCTGTACATGGATTGAGAAGTGGTTAAATGATAGATGAGAGAGAGTTGTTACAAATGGAACCTTTTCAAATTGGTCTAAAGTTATAACGTTATAAAGTGGGTTACCACAGGGTTCAATCCTGGGCCCATTGCTTTTTAATTTGTTTATTAATGATCTAGAAGTGGGAATTGAAAGTAGAGTCTCAATCTTTGCTGATGACACTAAGCTATGTAAGGAAATACATACAGAGTTGGATGTTTTTCTCAGTAGAAGGATTTAGATAAACTGAGTGAATGGGCAGAAAAGTGCCAGGTGACATTTAATGTAGATACATGTAAGGTTATACATTTTGGCTGTAGAAACAAACATGCTACATAAACACTAAATGGGAAACAACTGTTTAGAGAAATATTTAGGAGTACTGACTGATAGATGATAGACTTCACAGCAGTGTGCAGAGTCACTCAGCTGCTGCAAGAGCAAATAGGGTACCAGCCTGCATAAAAAGAGGTGTAGAAGCAAGGGATGCTAATATTATCCTACCTCTGTATAAATCCTTGGTTAGGCCTCATCTAGAATATGGAGTACTGTTTTGGGCGCCAGTTCTTAAAAAGAACATTATTGAACTAGAAAAAAAAAGCAACAAAAAGCAACAAAGGCAGAGTTTTTATAGTAAGGGCAGTAAAGTTATGGAATTCTTTGCCTTGGGATGCTGTGCTTGCAGATAGTGTAACTGTTTTAAAAAGTAATGGATATCTATTTAGCACTAAACAATATTGAGAATTATGACAGATGGCTTCAAAGCAGATAGGATATGGATCCAGGGAAATATCTGACTGCCACTTGGAGTCAGGAAGGAATCTTTTTTACCCACTTGGGGCTAAATTGGAAATGGCTTCATTGGGCTTTTTTTTTCTTGCTCTGGATCAACAGGGGTGATTTGGCATGGACTGGACTTGATGGACGTATGTCTTTTTTCAGCCTCATCAACTATGTTTAATATTCTAAACATTGCAGGGTGAGTACATTACCAAAGTTCCCAGGAAAATAATATATATATATATATATATATATATATATATATATATATATACATACACAAATGTACTTAGCTGCAACTGGAGCAGAGAGACAGCACTCAAATGAAAAGATGAAGATGCAACTTTATTCCATCAGGTCTCTAAATCACCAAACGTTTTCAGTCCAAACACGGACCTTCATCAGATGATAAAGGTCCATTTACGGACCGAAACGTTGACCATTTTTGTGCCTAAATCTTTTGAATAAATCTCATTTGAAAGACCCACGGGTGCTGCCCTTTCCTCTACATAGTATATATATATATATATATATATTTATATATATATATATATATATATATATATATATACACTAGCAATGTGGGACGGCATTGCCCGTCATGTAAAGACCGTTGGGCATACACCTGTGAAATGTAGACACACTGATAAACAAGACATGTGGCACTAATATATCCTAAAGTGAGACACTTGGTAGGTATGAAGCACTAATATATCCTAAAGAGAGACACTTGGTAGGTATGAAGCACTAATATATCCTAAAGAGAGACACTTGGGAGGTATGAAGCAGTAATATATCCTAAAGAGGGACACTTGAGAGATATGAAGCAGTAATATATCCTATAGAGGGACACTTGGGAGATATGAAGCAGTAATATATCCTAAAGAGGGACACTTGGGAGGTATGAAGCAGTAATATATCCTAAAGAGGGACAGTTGGGAGGTATGAAGCACTAATATATCCTAAAGTGGGACACTTGGGAGGTATGAAGCAGTAATATATCCTAAAGAGGGACACTTGGGAGGTATGAAGCAGTAATATATCCTAAAGAGGGAGACTTGGGAGGTATGAGATGTTGTATTTTATTTCTCCTTTACTTTGGGCCAGAATTGCAGTATTGTGCCTGTGTGTGTTTGGGTTGTGCAAATGGAAATCAGAAAATAAAAGGAGTGTTATAGCAGCATGTTAACCCTTTGAATGCCAGAGTGCATTGCAATGCATTGTGCACCCCTGTGGCACTCAAAGGGTTAAGTTATAGAGTGGCATGTCAGGGTTAAATAGCAGTGGGAAGTGTATTCATACCTGGGAACTTTGACTTGTGGAGTCCCTGGAGGGGTCTCATGTGGTGCTGATGTGGAGAGACCAATGTGGCAATTTGGGGTAAAAGTGGACAGGACTTAATCGCGAGTAGGGGGTGGGGCTTAACAAAACATGGAAAAGTGTTAGTAACAGGCTGGGGAAGGAGGAGAAGTGAAAGGGAAATGCACATTTACAGTGTGAGGGGTTTGAACACACTCCCTGAGGGGTAAAAAGCGATGCACAACCCTGTGGCAGTCAGTGGGTTAAGTGTGTACCTGATGGCTGCCTGTCCTCTGTGTTGTATGGCAAATGATGACAGTGAAGAAATAATTGAGCAATGAGCACCTACCTTAACCCTTTGAGTGCCATTTTGTTCCCCTGGTGCTGCAGCTTCCCTTCAGTGGCTATACTACAGGTCCTGCTGAGGCCACTGGGAGTCAGAGTGAGTGACTGTGTGTGTGTGTCAAAGTATATATGTGTGTGGTGTATGTGTGGTGTGGTGTGTGGATAGTGATTGTGTGTTTGTCTGTGGTGTAGGATCAAGTGGCAACCATTTTGTTTTTTTGGTAGGTTGTATAGTTGTGGGCGGGCTGGATAGTGGGGGCAGGCCAACTCCCTGCATGATGAATCACCCAATGGGAGCAGTAACTCCCCCTTACTGCCGCTCCTGTATGTGTGTCTCTCCTAAGGAGACATAAATAATGTAATGAGCTATTCTGTTCTATGTGTGTGTCTTCTGAGGAGACATAAATTATGTTCTGTGTCCTGAGGAAACAAATTATGCAATGAGGCTTTCTCGCTCTCTCTTATTTATATATATACACACACACACACGCACATTTTTTTGAGCCCATGTTTGTCTTTATACATTACACATAAACACTCAGACACTTACCAGGGTTGAACTGAGCTGGATTGTCCCAAACTGTTTCATCATGATGAGCAGCAAAAATATTTGGGATTACTATGGTCCCCTTGGGAATGGTATATCCTGCAACACTGAGGGGGTAAATGAATAATTTATTATTATAATGATAAGTACAATGGGTCTAACAGGAGATAAATTCCTATAGGTGTAGAGTAACATAATAAGACTATATGAAGGTGGATAAAGAACACCAATGGTGACACCTTGTGGTCAATATGTGTATAACAGGAGCCATATGACTGCAAAAGATTTGCAATTTTGTACCAAACCAACTGCCCTATGGGGGCAGGGGGGATGAATACTATCAATTATTTAATTGAGGCTTCTGATCCCTTGTATTCTAATGAGGCCTACAATTAAAAGGGTTACAAGCTCCATTAATATCTATTTGAATTTGGGGGATTTTTATTTGTCCCCTATGGTGCAGTTTGTTTCCTTCAGAATTGCAGCTTTTGAATGAACTACATGCAGTTCCAAGCATCAATGTTGACAGTGACACCTTGTGATGAAGATGTGTCACAGTAAATATAAGAATGGTGCAGTGATTATACCTCCCAAGTGTCCCTCTGTAGGAGATATAAGGGGTCTCTACCTCCCAAATATTGTATACACATAAAAGGAAGAACACACAGGAGCGCCCTACTGCAGATCAATATAAGCTCTTGCGACCACCACCTTGTAAAACATCCCACGCGTGGGTACTCACTATGAACATGTGCTGCCAGACACTTCAAATTGCCTCTCTGGGATATTCCTGACCCAGAACTAGGGTATCATATGCCTCCTTGATGGAAATTTGCTGGCTGCACTTCCTCAAATCACGTCCTCCCAGACGGAAAAGTATACCAATAAAAACACAAAAAGAACAGGGGGGCCGAATCATGTAATACTATCTTTGCAAGATGAAACAAAGATATGATAACAATATCTACTCACATGTTACTGTGGCCAGTGAAGGAATATTCCCAGCTGACAATAAAGCGTGTGGAGAGATCTCACCATCTCCACTCACTGTAGCTGCTGCTCACTTCCAAAAGTCACTTTTCCCAGAATATCAATAATTGTATTAGTGATACAATAGAAACAAAATAGTCTACTATGTTAAAAAAACAATTAAAATAGCAAAGGGCTAACGTGTTTCCTGGGTCAACTGCTTTGTCAAAGCCAGAATGAAAGTATACACGCTCTGTTGTCAGCTGGGAATATTCCTGTGAGTAGATATCGTTATAATTTCTTTATTTCATCTTGCAAAGATATTATTACACGATTGGGCGCCCCTGTTCTTTTTGTGTTTTTATTGTTATACCTCCCAAGTGTCCCTCTTTAGGAAATATTAGGGGTCCATACCTCCGAAGTGTTCCTCTTTAGGAGATATTAGAGGTCCATACCTCCCAAGTGTCCCTCTTAATAGAGGATCATACCTCTCAAGTGTCCCTCTTTAGGAGATATTAAGGGACCATACCTCTCAAATGTCCCTCTTTAGGAGATATTAGGGGCTCATACCTCTCAAGTGTCCGTCTTTAGGAGATTTTAGAGGTCCATACCTCTCAAGTGTCCCTCTTTAGGAGATATTAGAGGTCCATACCTCCCAAGTGTCCCTCTTTAGGAGATATTAGGGGTCCATGCCTCCCAAGTGTCCCTCTTTAGGAGATGTTAGAGGTCCATACCTCCCAAGTGTCCCTCTTTATGAGATATTATAGTCCATACCTCCCAAGTGACCCTCTTTAGGAGATATTAGGGGTTCATACCTCCCAAGTGCCCCTCTTTGGTTTATTTTTGAAAGGTTGTGCGTGAAGGAGCGTGCAACTTTTCACAGAGTCAGCTTAATAAAAATGTCGACGTGAGAATCTTGCACTGCATGACAGCGAGAGATGCTTGTGTCGAGTACTAAAATGTCATCATTAGGGGTTATATAGAGTGGGAATTTAGGAGAGGAAGACAGGTCACCCTGAAGTTTGCTCCATCTCTACAGCAGGTACCACATAGGTTTACTTTTGAAAGGTTACACCAAAACGCAGATTGCTTAACCCCTTCTCTGCCAGAGACACACATGCTGATCGCTTAACTGCAGAGCACTTTTTTCCCCAGAGATAGATGCAAAGCAATATCCATGTTAGAAAGAAAGCACCAGTGTGAGACAGAGACGCAGTGCTATTAACATTAACGTGGATACTGCTTTGCATCTGTCTCTCGGGGTAAAAAGTGCTCTGCAGTTAAGTGATCAGCATGTGTGTCTCTGGAAGGGAAGGGGTTAAGCAATCTGTATTACCTGCTGTAGAGACAGAGCAAACTTCAGGATGACCTGTCTTCTTCTCCCAAAACCTCCCTCTATATAACCCCTAATGATGACATTTTAGTACTCGACATGAGAATCTTGCTCTGTCATGCAGTGCGAGATTCTCATGTCGACATTTTTATTAAGGCGACTTGGTAACTCTGTGAAAACGTTACACGCTCTTTCGCGTGAGACCTTTCAAAAGGATTCCCCCTCTTTAGGTGATTTTAGGGGTCCTTACCTCCCAAGTGCCCCTCTTTAGGAGATACTAGAAATATTGACACAGCTTTGCCCTTGCAGATAAAACAACAAATAAAAGTCTCATGCAGTTGTATGCATGACTAAATAAACATAGAATGTGATACATGTCTGGTACTAATAGGGTTAAAAATTAAAAGTGGATTTACGTGTAGGACTATTTCCCCTGACATCCAGGTAAATCCAGAAGGAGACAACGTTCTTAATGAGTGGACTGTTGAATTTGTGTGTGTGTGTGTGTGTGTGTGTGTGTTAAAGGGATAGTAATGTTTCATAATAAAATCAGCTCTAATTAATCATCATAGTATTTGGACTTTGGAGAGTGTTATTTCAATTCTGTCAGAGTTGTAGTTCAAGAGTAATTCAATGATAAAGTATCCCCCTCCTGCCCCTTTTACTGATATAACACTTCTCAGCCAGAGCAGAAGGGAGGTGCCCAGGTAGACTGCATAGAGGGACAATCTTCAATTAAGATAAGGGAAAAACCTGAAAAACTTGTCAAGAGGGGCAAGGCTTTCATTGTTCTCATAGGAATAAGATTGTCCCCTGCTGTTATCTGTCTGGCCTGTGGACTGCATTCCACATCTGAGAAGAGATGGCTTACACTAGGTAAAAGGGGCAGGAGGGGAAACTTTGCTTGTGAATATCCCTCAAACCATAAAGGTTTGAGAGATAAGACTTATATCATTCTTCATGTTTTTTTAATGCCTACAAAATAAAATAAAGATAAAACAAAGTATTACTATCCCTTTAAAGCACGTGTAAGCGAGAGCATGTGAGAGCGTATGTGTGTGAATGTGTGTTTTGCATATTAAGCTTTGCATTAGCATTTTGTGTATAGATAGAGGCACCCTGTGACCACTGGGTATATTACAGGGGTCTTTTCTTTGGAGACTGAATCTAGGACATATGGTCTAATCTTACCTGGTGTCCCTTGTAGTACTGTGTGGCAAAGCAAGGGGAACCACTGGTCGCAGTCTAAGCATCTCCGAGATAGTGGCATTAAGATATGGCATGCAGTTCCGGTCTGATAATGTAGGATATCTTTCAGTGCCCACCACACCTGCTATTTCACTGTGGATTTTCTCTTGGGCCTAAAAGATAAAAGTATATGCTCAATATATCATCTCAGAGAGGCTGTACTCTGTATTAATATAATAGGGAGGAGCTGTATAACACATTGTATTACTGAAGATCCCGCCCCAGAGGAGCTGGACTCTGTTAGTAACGTTAATAGTGAGGATCTATATAAATACAGTGTATTACTGAGGATCCCATCGCAGAGGCACTGCCCTCTGTATCTCTGTAATAGAGAGGAGCTGTATAAATACAATATATTACTGAGGATCCCACCCAGAGGAGCTGCACTCTGTATCACTGTAATAGAGAGGAGCTGTATAAATACAATGTATTACTGAGGATCCCACCCAGATGAGCTGCACTCTGTATCACTGTAATAGAGAGGAGCTGTATAAATATGATGTATTACTGAGGATCCATCCCCAGAGGACTCTGTACTCTGTATCACTGTAATAGAGATTAACTATATAAAAACAATTTATTACTGAGGGTTTCACCCCCCAAAGCAGGCTGCTCTCTGTATCAGTGTAATAGAGAGGAGCTGTATAAATACAATGTATTAATGAGGATCCCACCCCAGAGGAGTCTGCACTCTGTATCACTGTAATAGAGAGGAGCTGTATAAATACAATGTATTAATGAGGATCCCACCCAGAGGACTCTGTACTCTGTATCACTGTAATAGAGATTAACAATATAAAAACAATTTATTACTGAGGGTTTCACCCCCCAAAGCAGGCTGCTCTCTGTATCACTGTAATAGGAGGAGCTGTATAAATACAATGTATTACTGAGGATCCCACCCAGAGGACTCTGCGCTCTGTATCACTGTAATAGAGAGGAGCTGTATAAATACAATGTATTACTGAGGATCCATCCCCAGAGGACTCTGCGCTCTGTATTATTATTATTATTATTATTATTCTTTATTTATATAGCGCCAACTAATTCCGCAGCGCTGTACAATTGGGAATAGACATACAGAGGTATTAAATAGTACAATCAGATGTGTATGACTGTAATAGAGAGGAGCTGTATAAATACAATGTATTAATGAGGATCCCACCCCAGAGGAGCTGCACTCTGTATCACTGTAATAGAGAGGAGCTGTATAAATACAATGTATTACTGAGGATCCCACCCCAGAGGAGCTGCACTCTGTATCACAGTAATAGAGAGGAGCTGTATAAATACAATGTATTACTGAGGATCCCACCCCAGAGGAGCTGCACTCTGTATAACTGTAATAGAGAGGAGCTGTATAAATACAATGTATTACTGAGGATCCCACCCCAGAGGAGCTGTACTCTGTATCACAGTAATAGAGAGGAGCTGTATAAATACAATGTATTACTGAGGATCCCACCCCAGAGGAACTGCACTCTGTATAACTGTAATAGAGAGGAGCTGTATAAATACAATGTATTAATGAGGATCCCACCCCAGATGAGCTGCACTCTGTATAACCGTAATAGAGAGGAGCTGTATAAATACAATGTATTAATGAGGATCCCACCCCAGATGAGCTGCACTCTGTATCACTGTAATAGAGATTAACTATATAAATACAACGTATTACTGTGGGTTTCACTCCCAAAGCAGGCTGCTCTCCGTATCACTGTAATACAATATGATGTATTACTGAGAATCCAACTCTAGATAAGTGTATTGGAGAGGAACTTATAAATACAATGTATTACTTGAGGATCCCACAGCAGAAGAGCTGTACTCTGTATCACTGTAATCGGGGATGAGCTGCATAAATACAATATATTAATGAGGATCTCACCCCAGGGAGGCTATATAATGTGTGTGTGTGTGATGTCATGGTATACACTTGCATTATACAGTCATACCTCTGTATACTAGTAGAGTAAAACTGAGTGGCTTTGGATATAAGCGTTCAAGACAACTAAGTTTCTTCTTCAGGCATAACAAGAATGAAGGCTGAATGCACAATATATGACTTTAAAACTCATGCACAAATTTTTAACCTCCAAACCATTGACTGCCAGAGAGACATCCACCATACTGCAACACAATGCAGTGGATACCTCTGTGACACCCAAAGCTTAAGCTGCTCAATAAAGTTAGAATTTTTACTCCACTAGTCTCCTGCATTTTGTTTGGCTAACTCAGTACCACTCGTTACCCATACCTCTGGGTGATGTATAAGGTAGGCCACTGTCCAGGTTAACAAGGATGCTGTGGTCTCTGTACCTCCTACAAAGAGATCAACCACAGACATATGAATATGATCTTCAGAAAATTCCGACATTCCGTTCCCATCATCTCCAGAATTTTCTCTAAGGAAGCGAACCATTCTATCCAAAATATCCTCCTCCAACTCAGTGACTTGGGGACGTGCCTGTAAGGACAGAAGAGAGCAGGGGTAGGCAATCTACAAGACTCCAGCTGTTGGAGACTACAACTCCCATTATCTCCAAACAACTGTTGGCAGGTTGGGAATGATGAGGGGCCCATTCAGTCTTCAAAAGCTGGTGTGCCAACGGTTGTGCGCCCCGAACTAGAGTTTACTTGAGAACTATTTGGAAAATACATCCTGCTCCCCCCATTATTGAAATAAGAGGCAGACTCACAAGATCCTTAATATGGAAGAGCATTATCAGAGTAGTCAGTTGTAATCCCCGTTACCAACCTTGTGCTTGTCCAGCTGATTCTTTACAAAGGAATCTCTTTGATCTGTAGCCTCTAGAAGAAGACGCAAGGTTCTATTTGGGAATTTCTAAGAGGTGAAAAAATGTTAAAGTAAATGGCATCAGGGAGATTAAAGCGTGTGTCTATTTTAGCCACTGTCTGTCTGCATCGTTCTATATGGTGAGGGACAGGTTCATAACTCCCGTTTGTTTATACCACCCACCAGGAGGAGGAACAGATACATAGCTCCCATTTTTCTTTGTCATTATGTTGTCCCACAGGGGGAGGAACAGACTAATAGATTCTCCTGACTGTGCCAGTGTGTCACCCTGCAGAGAGAGGTCCACATCCATAGCTACTCCTATCTGTGTCACCATGCAGGGAGAATGACCGAATCATAGCTCCTTCTGTCTGTGTCACTGTGTCACCCTGCAGGGGGAGGGACAGACTCGTAGCTCATTCTGTCTGTGTTACTCTGCAGAGGGAAGGCCAGACTCATATCTCCTTTTATGTCAGAGAGTGACAGACTCATAGCTCATTCTGTCTGTGTCACTGTGACATCCTGCAGGAGGAGGACAAACTGATAGCTCCTTGTATTTATGCCAGAGAGGGACAAACTCGTAGCTCCTTCTGACTGTGTCACCATATAGGAGGAGGGACAGACGCATATCTCCTTCTGTCTGTGTCACTCTGCAGGGGGAGGGACAGACGCATATCTCCTTCTGTCTGTGTCACTGTGTCACCCTGCAGGGGGAGCGACAGACTGATATCTCCTTCTGTCTGTGTCACTCTGCAGGAGGAGGGACAGACTCATAGTTCCTTCTGTCTGTGTCACTGTGTCATCCTGCAGGAGTAGGGACAGACTCATATCTCTTCTGTCTGTGTCACTGTGTCACCCTGCAGGAGTAGGGACAGACTCATATCTCCTTCTGTCTGTGTCACTGTGTCACCCTGCAGGAGGAGGGACAGACTCATATCTCCTTCTGTCTGTGTCACTGTGTCACCCTGCAGGAGTAGGGACAGACTCATATCTCCTTCTGTCTGTGTCACTGTGTCACCCTGCAGGAGGAGGGACAGACTCATATCTCCTTCTGTCTGTGTCACTGTATCACCCTGCAGGAGAAGGGACAGACTCATATCTTCTTCTGTCTGTGTCACCCTGTAGGAGTAGGGACAGACTTATAGCTCCTTCTCTCTGTGTCGCCCTGCAGGAGGAGGGACAGACTCATATCTCCTTCTCTCTGTGTCGCCCTGCAGGAGGAGGGACAGACTCATATCTCCTTCTGTCTGTGTCATTGTATCACCCTGCAGGGGGAGGGACAGACTCATATCTCCTTCTGTCTGTGTCACCCTGTAGGAGTGGGGACAGACTTATAGCTCCTTCTCTCTGTGTCACTGTGTCACCCTGCAGGAGGAGGGACAGACTCATATCTCCTTCTGTCTGTGTCACTGTGTCACCCTGCAGGAGGAGGGACAGACTCATATCTCCTTCTGTCTGTGTCACTGTGTCACCCTGCAGGGGGAGGGACAGACTCATATCTCCTTCTGTCTGTGTCACTGTGTCACCCTGCAGGAGGAGGGACAGACTCATATCTCCTTCTCTCTGTGTCACTGTGTCACCCTGCAGGAGGAGGGACAGACTTATAACTCCTTCTGTCTGTGTCAGAGGGGGACAGACTCATAGATCCTTCTGGCTGTGTCTCTGTGTCATCCTGCAGGGGGAGGAACAGACTCATAGATCCTTCTGTCTGTGTCAGAGAAGGACATACATATTGTTACTATATAGGTGTTACTGTATCACTCAAATTGGAGTTGAGATGCCTTACCCTCAGAATAGGTATAAAGTCCATAGCAGTGATATCTGGAGACTCCCAAAGCTTCACAACATTAACAACACATCTGTGTATCTCCTGGAAATTGGGGTCTGACAGCGCAAACTAGAAAGGAGAGAGGGGGGAGTTAAACAATGGATGACGGAGAGTGAATAAGAATGGAGGCGTAAGAAGGAGACATTTACAGTACATAGGTTGGGGGGAGGTATGAAAGAAAAAAATGTAAAAAAGGAAGACAAAAGTTTGTTGTTGACAGACTGAAAGGGAATAGCGAGAAATAAGAGAATGGTTTAACCCAAGGCTGCCCATTGGGTAGATCGTAAGATACCAGTCATTCACTAAGTGGATACAGGCAGACCAGGAAAAGATTCATACCGAGGACTGTTTGCACTGAATATCTCAATAGCATTCAACAGGTTAAAAGTTTTATTTAAATCAATGGGAAACATAGAAACATTTATTTTGTCCTCTATGGTTCAGTTGGTTTGCTCCAGAATTACTTGTTTTTAACTCTTTGAATGCCAGAGGGATATACAACGCATTGCTTTGCAATGCGTTGTGTATCCCTTTGTCATGCAAAGGGTTAATATATTTATCTATAAATATAAAACAGAAAGCCTCATTACATAATTTATGCCTCCTCAGGAGACACACACATAGAAGAGAATATCGCATTACATAATTTATGTCTCCTCAGGAGACACACACACCCAGAGGTGGCAGTAAGGAGGAGTTACTGCTCCCATTGGGTGATTCAAAGGGGGCGTGATTTTCACAGGACTATCCAGCCTGCCCACCACTATCCAACTGAGGAAGAAAACAAAATGGGTGCCACTTGCTCCTACACCACAGACACACACACACATATCCCACTCACATAGCACCAAACACACATATCACCACACACACACACACACACACACACACACACACACACACACACACACACACACACACACACACACACACACACACACACACACACACACACACACACACCCCAAATAAGCATACAAAGCACCACACATACACACAGAGCACCAAACACACACACACACAAAACCAGAAAGAAATATGGCTGACACACCACATACATACATACACACACCACACAGCCACTCACTCTGACTCCCAGTGGCCTCAGCAGAACCTGTAGTACAGCCACTGAAGGGAAGTTGTAGCACCAGGGGAACAAAATGGCACTCAAATGGTTAAGGTAGGCCCTCATTGTTGAATTTTTCCTTGATGACACATTTGCCATGCAAGATACAGGACAGGCAGCCATCAGGTACACACTTAACCCACTGACTGCCACAGGGTTGTGTATCAAGTTGTACCCCTGAGGGAGTGTGTTCACACCCCTCACACTGTAAACTTGCATTTCCCTCCCACTTCTCCTCCTTCCCCAGCCTATTACTAGCACTTTTTCCACATTTATGTTAAGTCCCACTCCCACTCATGATTAAGCCCTGCCCACTTTTAACCCAAATTGCCCCATTGCTCTCTCCACATCAGCACCACATGAGGGACTCCACAAGTAAAAGTTCCCAGGTATGAATCCACTTCCCACTGCCCATCCTGCCCACCACTAACCAACTGAGAAAAATAAAATGGCTGCAACTTGCTCCTACACCACAGACACACAAAAATGCCTAACTCACACAGCACCAAACACACACACAAAACCAGAAAGAAATATGGCTGACACACACACACACAGTCACTCACTCTGACTCCCAGTGGCCTCAGCAGGACCTGTCGTACAGCCACTAAAGGGAAGCTGCAGCACCAGAAGAACAGAATGGCACTCAAAGGGTTAAGGTAGGCCATCATTGCTCAATTATTTCTTGACTGCCATCATTTGCCATGCAAGACACATGACACGCAGCCATCAGGTACACACTTAACCCAGTGACTGCCAGAGGGTTGTGTATCAAGTTTTACCCCTTAGGGAGTGTGTTCAAACCCCTTACACTGTAAACTTGCATTCCCTCCCACTTCTCCTCCTTCCCAATCTATTACTAACACTTTTCCACATTTATGTTAAGCCCCTTTTAACCCAAATTTCCCCAGTTGCCTTTCCACATCAGCACCACAGAAGTCCCCTCCAGGGACTCCACAAGTCAAAGTTTCCAGGTATGAATACACTTCCCACTGCTATTTAACTCTGACATGCCTCTCTATACCTTAACCCTTTGAGTGCCAAAGGGGTGCACAACGCATTGCAACACCCTCTGGCATTCAAACATGCTGGTATAATGCTCCTTTTATTTTCCTCTTTCCATTTGCACAACTTAAACACACAGAGGCATAATACTGCAATTCCAAGTTCCCCTCTTTACGATATATTACTGCTTCATACCTCCCAAGTGTCCCTCTTTACGATATATTAGTGCTTCTTAACTCCCAATTGTCCCTCTTTACGCTATATTACTGCTTCATACCTCCCAAGTATCCCTCTTTAGGATATGTTAGTGCTTCATACCTCCCAGCTGTCCCTCTTTAGGATATATTAGTGCTTCATACCTCCCAAGTGTCCCTCTTTAGGAGGGACACTGCCTTTTTCACACTCTTTTCTACCCTTTTGACCCTCTTTTCTGGAGACCACAATAAGTAGTGTGTATCACATTGCTCCACAGCAATAAAAGTCACACAAATGTGTACTTAATCTTCAATATATGTGTTTCTAAATTAGTATGTGTCAATAAAATGCTTTAGTCTTGCTGCAAATAATTTATTCAGTTACACAATAGGCTTAAACCCTTATACACTCTTAGCTTGCAGGGAAGTAATGTACAAGGGAGGGAAGGATGTCAGAGTCCGATGCTACTCTAACTGTTAACCCTTGGTGTGCCACAGGGTTATGCAACACATTGCTTTGCAATGAGTTCACAATCCCTCTGTCACTCAAAGGGTTAAAGGGATAGTAATACTTCTATTAAAGTTTACCTGTGAGTCTTCTTTATATTTTTTAACATGTAGCACTATATTTAACTGCTTACAGTGTTGTACGTAAAACTATATTCCAGCCAAAAGGATCCCCCTCCCGCCCCTTTCCCTGCATCACTCAGCCTCTCAGTCTGGTCCGGATGGAGCGTGCCAAGGGACAATCTTCAGTAAACAAAAGGAAAATCCTGTACTCCTTCATCAAGGGGTTCATTATAGTTACTGAATGAAGATTGTCCCTCGCTGCATCCGTCCGGTCCCGGTCCACATCTAATGGGAGGCGGCCAGAAGTGGCGGGAAGGGGATACTTTTGGCTTCAATACAGTTTTAACTACTGCACTAAGTAATTAGATATAGTGGTACATGTTACTAAAAATATAAACAAGACTCAGACATAAACTTTAATAGAAGTATTACTATCCCTTTAAAATATTATATACTCTTGACATTTTCCGGTGTGACCGTGTTGGGGGGTTTTTAACTTTTTTTTTTTAATGGACACTACATGGCCAGGAAGATCCCTCTTCTTTCCTCAACTCACAGACGCCCAGCATGCCTTCTCCATGGCCGATAACCAGGGGAGCCCCCTCTTCTACACTCACAACCTGCAGATTCGGAGAACCAGTAAGAGCCGGAACCTCCACACATGGGGGGCACCTCTCACTGTGTCAGTGTCCCCTCTGTGTATGTCTGTTGCGTGTCTCCTCTGTGTATGTCTGTTGCGTGTCTCCTCTGTGTATGTCTGTTGCGTGTCTGTTCCATGTTGCTTCCGTGTGCGTATGTCTGTGTGTGTGTGTGTGCGTGCGTACGTATGTCTGTAGTATGTGTGTGCCACGTATGTGTATGTTTGCTGCATGTGAATGTGTGCGCGTATGTCTGTTGCATGTGTGTGTGTGCGTATGTCTGCTGCATGTTTGTGTTCATATCTGTTACCTGTGTGTGAGCATGTCTGTTGCACGCATGTGTGTCTGTGCATGTATGTTGCCTGTGTGTGCGTGTGTACATCTCTGTTACGTATGTGTTTCCATGTGTGCATCTCCCGTGTGTCTGTGTGTGTGCATGTCTTTTGCATGTTTCTGGCGCTCACTGTGTGTATGTGTCTGTCTGTGTGTTGCATATGTCTGTGTTTATCAGTGTGTGTGTGGGTATGGATCCCTAATATCTCCTAAAGTGGGACACTTGGGAGGTATGGACCCCTAATATCTCCTAAAGAGGGACACTTGGGAGGTACAAACTCCTAATATCTCCTAAAGAGGGACACTTGGGAGGTACAAACTCCTAATATCTCCTACAGAGGGACACTTGGGAGGTATGGACCCCTAATATCTCCTAAAGAGGGACACTTGGGAGGTATGGACCCCTAATATCTCCTAAAGAGGGACACTTGGGAGGTATGGACCCCTAATATCTCCTAAAGAGGGACACTTGGGAGGTACAAACTCCTAATATCTCCTACGAGGGACACTTGGGAGGTATGGTCTCCTAATATATCCTAAAGAGGGAGACTTGGGAGGTATGGATCCCTAATATTTCCCAAAGAGGAACACTTGGGAGGTATGGAGCTCTAATATCTCCTTAAGAGGGACACTTGGGAGGTACAGACCCCTAATATATCCTAAAGAGGGACACTTGGGAGGTATGGACCCCTAATTAATCCTAAAGAGGAACACTTGGGAGGTCCTAATATCTCCTACAGAGGGACACTTGGGAGGTATGATCTCCTAATATCTCCTAAAGTGGGACACTTGGAAGTTATGGATTCCTAATATCTCTTAAAGAGGGACACTTGGGAGGTACAGACCCCTAATACCTACTAAAGTGGGACACTTGTGAGGTATGGATCCTTAGGATCTCCTAAAGTGGGACACTTGGGAGGTATGCACCCCTAATATCTCCTAAAGAGGGACACTTGGGAGAAACGGGTCCCTAATATCTCCTAAAGAGGGACTCTTGGGAGGTATGGATCCCTAATATCTCCTAAAGTGGGACACTTGGGAGGTATGGGCCCGTAAAATCTCCTAAAGAGGGACAATTGGGAGGTATGGACCCCTAATATCTCCTAAAGAGGGACACTTGGGAGGTATGGACCCCTAATATATCCTAAGGAAGGACACTTGGGAGGTATGCACCCCTAATATCTCCTAAAGAGGGACACTTGGGAGAAACGGGTCCCTAATATCTCCTAAAGAGGGACTCTTGGGAGGTATGGGCCCCTAATATCTCCTAAAGAGGGACAATTGGGAGGTATGGACCCCCTAATATCTCCTAAAGAGGGACAATTGGGAGGTATGGACCCCCTAATATCTCCTAAAGAGATACACTTGGGAGGTATGGACCCCTAATATCTCCTAAGGAAGGACACTTGGGAGAAACGGGTCCCTAATATCTCCTAAAGAGGGACTCTTGGGAGGTATGGATTACTAATATCTCCTAAAGTGGGACACTTGGGAGGTATGTGCCCCTAATATCTCCTAAAGAGGGACACTTGGGAGGTATGGATCCCTAATATCTCCTAAAGTGGGACACTTGGGAGGTATGGGCCCCTAATATCTCCTAAAGTGGGACACTTGGGAGGTATGTGCCCCTAATATCTCCTAAAGAGGGACAATTGGGAGGTATGGACCCCTAATATCTCCTAAAGAGGGACACTTGGGAGGTATGTACCCCTAATATCTCCTAAAGAGGGACACTTGGGAGGTATTGGCCCCTAATATCTCCTAAAGAGGGACACTTGGGAGGTATGGATCCCTAATATCTCCTAAAGTGGGACACTTGGGAGGTATGGGCCCCTAATATCTCCTAAAGTGGGACATTTGGGAGGTATGCTGGAAGGTGGAGGACAGACCCACAATTTGCTTACTCCTTAGTTAAGGGAAGAAGGTTAAAGTGAAAGTATAGACAAAAAGAACTTGTAAAGTTTAGGGCTTTTCCCGCTGCAGAAAAGGAGACACCTACTACTGCAACTGATTTTATTCCGACAATTATTACAGTTCAAATTGTCATGAAGTGGTGAAACTGTTGCATCACTTTATGGAGAGCTGTAGCCAGCGGCTCAACTCTTCCATGGAATGCAACAGAAGAAGTATGGACACCAGGTGGCACTGTTGCTAACCGTTTCCTATATAAAAGAAAACAGCTGTCAAAACTTTGAAATAAAACTGGTCCAGAAACTGAAGCCCCATTGTTTCACTCAGCAAGGAAATCCTTACAGCTTATCAGAATAAAAGTTTACAAATCTCTCCAATGGACTTCAAAGGGTCCATGGAATTATAAGGTTTAAAAACAAATTCCTGTTATAGGAAAGATATAGAAAACTCCACTCATCTCTATAGTAGAGGGAAGACAGTTATATAGGAGAGGAGAGTAAGAGAAGGGTGGTGTTCAGACTGACAGGTGGAGCAAAACAATTGCACTACAAGGAACACAGGACAATCCCCACGGATATAATATAAAATATCCCCCTGAAAGGGACAGCAATACTTAAAATATAAAAAAAATATGTTGTAGGGTTTATCCCCCTGAGTAAAACAAGAGTACTCCCACTGCTGAAAGGTGTTTCATTCAAAAGTTATTAATTTTCAAAGTTGAATTTTTTAGGTGCAATATCACAGTGGCCTGAAATTGTACAGTGGCACTGTTGCTACACCATCCTATGGAGATTTATGGTCCCGGGACCAGAGCTGTCCATAGGATGGTGTAGCAACAGCGCCACCCTACAATTTCAGGCCACTGTGATATTGCACCTAAAAAATTCAACTTTGAAAATTAATAACTTTTGAATGAAACGCCTTTCAGCTGTGGGAGTACTCTTGTTTTACTCAGGGGGATAAACCCTACAACATAGTTTTTTTTACATTTTAAGTATTACTATCCCTTGAATGCTGGCAAAGTCTCCAATGCATTATGGAGCAAACAGACCTCTTTAGCATTCAAGGGGTTAATATCACAATGTTTGATTGTTCCCCGTTGCTCCAGAATTGCCCCTGTTTATTGAATAGGGCCTTATGTGTGTGTGTGTGTGGGGGGGTAGATTCAGTGAAACAACTCTGAGTGCCAGACGGGTGAAGGAATGCATACCTTCTGTCACTCAAAGGGTTAAGTAGGGGGGACAGGCTGAAGAATGGTACAGAGGACAGATAGTTAACCCTTTGAATGCCAAAGGGGTACACAATGCATTGTTTTACACTCAAAGTGTTAAGTGAAGGGGAGAGAGATGAAGGGCAGGATAAACAGAGCACTGTGCACTGGCTCATCTATCCATTACCTTGGAGCCAAAGGTCAGCTCCGCGATGATCCTACATGTGCGCACAGAGAACTCCATAGACACATCCACTGGTGCCCCCTTCTTGTGGAGGAAATCCTAGGGAGGCAGGAGAGATGAGTAGGTATTCATACTACCTCACCATGGAGCTACAGCAGTAATACTTCCTCTTCACACTTATCTTACTTCTGCTCGCTCTACAGCCACATAGACTCAGCATGTCGCTCTCATTCACCCAGCCTGTATATCCTGCTTTCACTCACACTCACTATGCACCGTACCTGATCGCTCACAGTCACACTAATTCCTCTCCTCAAATATGATGCCTAGTAGGCATGGGTGCAAGAACCTCCATAAAAATTGGAGGGGTATAGAATTTTAGAGAGGCAAATGCTTTGTGTCTCCAGTGATATCTCTAAGATGTGGCACGTTACAGGTTTGAGGATGATTGACATACCTGGGAAGCTCAGGCTTTGACCTTGAGACTCAGGGTGTTGACGCAAGTCTCAAGGTCTGAGTGTGAAGGTCCAAAATCTCAGAGTAAGTAGAGTCCAGTGCTACCTACTACCTGATCTGCACAAAATAATTGCTTCTTTAGTCTCTAAACTGGAGTCATTTGAACAAGAAGGACAAAGTAAGACGTTCTACTTGTCTGTGTTCAATATATTTATCTCTCTAAGGTATGGAACTACCACAAGTGCCAACCTTGAGATATACTAGGAAGCGCCAAAAACACAAATATAAATAAAAAAATGATAACAATAACTATTCTCACAACAAGTCCGTAAAGAAGGTAAATCTTTATTCTTCCAATGATGGGTCTCACGGTCCAATGCTGCTGAACAATGGGTTGGGATTCCCAATAACGATACTAGAAAACGAAAGAAGTAAACAGCGCAAATGGACTCTTCTGAGTGTAGTATTCTCCAAATTCTTATCCCTTCACCTACACCACGTGCTTCAAATTGGGTACTCACTTGTAGTTGAGGTTATAACTGCCTCTCAGTATGTATCAGCATCCCTGTTAGACCCAGGTTGGTTTTAATTTTTTTGTTCTCTTCCAGATATTCTCCACCTTTCACTCACTTGCACCACTAAAGCAGATGTCACTATCACCCTCTTATTAATTAGAGGGTATAGTGTATGAGACGCTATTGTCTCTGCACAAATATAGTGGTTAGGTAAGAGATATAAAATATATTTTCACAAGTGGTCCCAAAAATATTTTCAAATTAGAGCACCAGTATAAAGGTGAAGTAAAAAATATATTTAATAAAATTAATCACATAAAAAAATCTCTCAGTCTTCAAAAGAATTAGATAAAATAATACATATTAAAACAATATCAAAAAAATAATCAGAATAACGCTCGACACGTTTCGTAGGCCTAACTTACTTTTTCAAGAGCTACTGATCAAAAATCAATACTACCTGGTCCAGTTCTTCATACTTATAAGGAGGATGTATGTGTTACTATTCTTTTGCCGCCAAACATTGATTAAAGATGGCTTCCGATTTGGGAGGAACAGGGTGGGAAGGAGGAGAAGTGGGAGGAACGGGGTGGGAAGGAGAAGTAGGCAGGAAGTGGGAGGAACAGGGTGGGAAGGAGAAGTAGTGGGGTGGAAGTAGGTAGAACAGGGTGAGAAGGAGGAGAAGTAGGCAAGAAGTGGGAGGAACAGGGTGGGAAGGAGGAGAAGTGGGAGGAACAGGGTGGGAAGGAGGAGACTTGGGAGGGAAATGGAAGGAACAAGGTGGGAAGGAGGAGAAGTGGGTGGGAGGAACAGGGTGGGAAGAAGGAGAAGTGGGTAGGAAATGGGAGGAACAAGATGGGAAGGAGGAGACATGTGAGGGAATTGAGCAAGAACGGGATGGGAAGGAGGAGACTTGGGAGGCAAATGGGAGGAACAAGGTGGGAAGGAGACGTGGGAGGGAATTGGGCAGGAACAGGATGGGAAGGAGGAGACTTGGGAGGGAATTGGGCAGGAACAGGATGGGAAGGAGGAGACTTGGGAGGGAATTGGGCAGGAACAGGATGGGAAGGAGGAGACTTGGGAGGGAATTGGGCAGGAACAGGGTGGGAAGGAGGAGACGTAGGAGAGAAGTGGGAGGAACAGGGTGGGAAGGAGGAGAAGTGGGAGGAACAGGGTGGGAAGGAGGAGACTTGGGAAGGAAATGGAAGGAACAAGGTGGGAAGGAGGAGAAGTGGGTGGGAGGAACAGGGTGGGAAGAAGGAGAAGTGGGTAGGAAATGGGAGGAACAAGATGGGAAGGAGGAGACATGGGAGGGAATTGAGCAAGAACAGAATGGGAAGGAGGAGACTTGGGAGGCAAATGGGAGGAACAAGGTGGGAAGGAGACATGGGAGGGAATTGGGCAGGAACAGGATGGGAAGGAGGAGACTTGGGAGGGAATTGGGCAGGAACAGGATGGGAAGGAGGAGACTTGGGAGGGAATTGGGCAGGAACAGGGTGGGAAGGAGGAGACGTAGGAGAGAAGTGGGAGGAACAGGGTGGGAAAGAGGAGAAACTCACTAGGTCTCTGGGGACAGAGGTGGTAAGTCAGTCTGAAAACCGGAGTCTCCAGGGCAGATCCGGTGAGTTCCCAGGTATGTCTGTACATCATACAGCCTCAAACAGCTTCTTTATTTGTTATCTGAGGCCTAAAATCTAGTCTTACAGTTACAGTTTTAGCTGTAACTTATGGTCTACCTATAATATAACTGGGCTTCCTCAGTCCACGCCTACATCTTAAACTGGGCCTGTCACCGTCAGATAATTTAAGGTGATTTTAAAGAAAACTGAAAGCTATTAGTAGGGGGATTGCTAACAACGTAGCTGTGGCCTTTGAACAGATGTAATTACCATTCTGTGCTCAGCCCAAACCCCTGCCCAATCTAATGAACAGACATGCACACACACACATACACAGATATATACACATTCACACACACACACACACACACACACACACACACACACACACACACACACACTCGCATGCATACATACATAATACATACATGCATACACAGATATATACATTCACATACATATACACATATATATACATTCACATACACAGATATATACATTAACAAAAATATACACACAGATATATATATTCACATACATTCATACACATATATACATAGCTGGGAACTCTCCGGATTAGCCCCTGAGACTCCGGTTTTGTCTACTAATTACCGGGTCTCCGGGGCAGAGGATGATTCTCCGGGTGTGGGGAGTTTTAAATAAAACTCTACCCACTTCTGTGTATGCTCCTTCCCAGGCTATTTTTCAGGGTTTTTTAGTGGTTTTTGAAGCCCCGCCCCCACTCACGAGTAAGCCCCACCCATTTTCTGATGCAAATCTCGTCATACATCTTCCCCCAGCTGCACCAGAGGACTGCCCTCCGTGTAGTCCACATGGAAAACTTCCCAGGTATGGACACATACATACATACACACACAGATATATATCCATACATACACACATGCATATACACAGATATATACATTCACATACATACACATAAATACACAGTCTATATACATTCACATACATACACACATAAACACACACACACATACATGCATACACAAATAAATATTATTATTCTTTATCTATATAGCGCCAACTTATTCCACAGCGCTGTACAATAGGGGATAGACATACAGAGATATTAAATAGTACAAATCAAATGTGGAGAACAGAAGGCTCAGAGGGCCCTGCTCCTGACAGCTTACAGTCTAGAGGAAGGTGGGGCATACACACTCATACATACGTACATACAAACACATGCACACAAACACACATACACACAAATGCACACACAGACACTCAGTTATGTACATGCACAAACCCACACATACATATGCACATAGACAAACACACATAAACACACACACAAACACATACATATACAGTACACACAAATATACATTCACATATACAGGACACACACAGAACGTACACACACATGCATATACACACAGACACATGCCCTTATACACACACACACACATACATATACACACAGACACATGCCCTTATACACACACACACACACACACACATACATATACACACAGACACATGCCCTTATACACACACACATACATATACACACAGACACATGCCCTTATACACACACACATATACACACAGACACATGCCCTTATACACACACACATACATATACACACAGATACATGCCCTTATACACACACACATACATATACACACAGACACATGCCCTTATACACACACACACATACATATACACACAGACACATGCCCTTATACACACACACACACATACATATACACACAGACACATGCCCTTATACACACACACACATACATATACACACAGACACATGCCCTTATACACACACACACATGCATATACACACAGACACATGCCCTTATACACACACACATGCATATACACACAGACACATGCCCTTATACACACACACATACATATACACACAGACACATGCCCTTATACACACACACATACATATACACACAGACACATGCCCTTATACACACACACATGCATATACACACAGACACATGCCCTTATACACACACAGGCACGCATGCACACACTCACACAAACACTCACTCACCTGGCACAGCATCCTGGCTTCACTGCACAGCAGAGTCTCCAGGTCCCTGCGCCCGCAGCTCTGCAGACAGGACTGAGTGAGACGCCTCTGCACCTTCCAGACAGGAGTGTAGTCACCAAGAGACAGGTCCTTCCCCCCCAGCGATATGAGGTCACCTGTATGGAGAAGAGGAGGTCAGGAAAACAGGCTGAAACGCGTGAGGCAAACATTAGCTGACCTTGAGATCTTGAAAAAAAAATGTTATCCCTAAAGGGATAGTAATGACTTAAACGAGAAAGGAAGGGGAGAGTGCTGCATCACAGGGTGGGGAAGGTAGTATGATTGAGGAAATGGGATTAGAGAAGGGACATGGGGGTGGAGAGGGGGAATGGGCTAGTTTATCTAATAGGGAGTTGCCATTGTTACAGCCTGATAAAAGACAAATACATTTGAGAAAGAATGAAATCTTTAGGAATGGCAAAATGATAAAATGTATGCATGCAAATGCTCGCAGTCTGGTGGTAAGATGGGGGAACTAGAAATTATTTCAAAAACTGAGCAGTATGATCTGAATGGAGTGTCTGAAACCTGGTTAGCAGTCAATCTAGAGGGTTATTCCTTATGCCTTAAAACCTAGTTTAAGGGAAGATATAAATGAAGGGTCCAATGAAAAGGTAGAGGCCTTGTGGGTTGAAATACACACTGGGGGCACACATAATAAAAAAATGTTAGTGGGGATTTGCTACAAGCCACCTAATGTTGGGGAGTTGGAGGAAGCCCAATTTTTACTGCAAATGGAAAAGGCTTCTAGGTCAGCAAAGGTAATTGTAATGGGAGATTTCAACTATCCTGAAACTGATTGGAGCAATATGACTTCCAGCACAACAAAGGGAAATCATTTTTTAAGTATGATAAATGATAATTTTATGTCCCAACTAGTAGAGAAGCCAACTAGAAAAGGCCTCTTGCTTGACCTAGCGCTCTCAAACAATTCTGACATAATAAACAATGTACAAGTAAGGGAACATTTTGGCAGCAGTGACCACAATATGGTATCCTTTGACATTTGTTATGAGAAACCCCAATAGCAAGGGTTTAACTAAACCATTCAATTTTAAAAAGGCTAATTTTACAAAGCTAAAAGAAGTATTAAAGGATATTCAGTGGGATGTCATTTTCAAAGATAAAAATGCACAAGAATCATGGAATGTATTTAAAATGCTCTTAGACAAAGATACACGTCAATATATACCATTGGGGAATAAGCACAAGAGAAGTAAAGTGAAACCAATGTGGCTAAATAATGAGGTTTGCAGGGAAATGAGAAATAAAAAAACAGGCTTTTAAAGTCTTTAAGTCAAACGGGTCAGATGCATCATTTAAAAAATGTACAGAATGTAATAAAATCTGCAAACAAGCAATCAAGCTAGCTAAAATTGAAAATGAGAGAAATATTGCTAAGGAGAGCAAGAAAAATCCTAAACAATTCTACAAGTATATATACAAGTCCTCTTAGGACTGAGACAGGTGAATTGACTAGTGAGGATAAGGCTATGACTAACACCCTAAATACATTTTTGCTTCAGTATATACAAAGAAAGCAGCAATGATGGGCTACGGGCAAATGGACAAAACCACAGAGTTTCCTACATCATTTACATGGCTTACTGAGGACAAGGTCCAAAAGAGACTGGAGAGGGTTATGGTGAATAAAGCACCTGGACCTGACTGTATACACCCAAGGGTACTTAATGAACTTAGTTCATCAATAGCAAGACCATTATACTTAATATTTATTGATTCATTTTCATCAGGCATAGTGCCCTGTGATTGGAGGAAAGCTGATGTAGTTCCATTGTTTAACAAGGGAGCAAGATCCAAACCAGGAAATTATAGACCTGTGAGCTTGACTTCCATAGTGGGTAAGATACTAGAAGAGTTATTATCTGACAGTATTCAGAACTATGTGAAGACAAACAATATTATTAGTAGGAATCAGCATGGTTTCATGAAGAATAGATCATGGCAGACTAATTTATTTGCATTTTATGAAAGAGTAAGTAATAATCTGGACAGGGGAATTACTGTAGATGTAGTATACTTGGATTTTGCAAAAGCCTTTGATACAGTGCCTCACAACAGGTCATTGCATAAATTAAAAGGCTTCGGTTTGAACGGTGTTATCTGTACATGGATTGAGAACTGGTTAAATGATAGATGGCATAGAGTTGTTGTAAATGGAACCTTTTCAAATTGGTCTAAAGTTGTAAGTGGGGTTCCGCAGGGTTCAGTCCTGGGCCCAATGCTAGAAGTGGGAATTGAAAGTAGTAACTCAATCTTTGCTGATGACACTAAGCTATGTAAGGAAATACATACAGAGCTGGATGTTTTTTCTCTGCAGAAGGATTTAGATAAACTGAGTGAATGGGCAGAAAAGTGGCAGATGACATTTAATGTAGATAAATGTAAGGTTATGCACCTGGGCTGTAGAAACAAACCTGCTACACATACACTAAATGGGAAACTACTTGGGGAATCCTCATTATAGAAAGATGTAGGAGTACTGATAGACAATAGACTTCACAGCAGTGTGCAGAGTCACTCAGCTGCTGCAAGAGCAAATAGGGTACTAGCCTGGATAAAAAGAGGTGTAGATGCAAGGGATGCTAATATTATTCTACCTCTATATAAATCCTTGGTTAGGCCTCATCTAGAATATGGAGTACAATTTTGGGTGTCAACTCTTAAAAAATACATTGTTGAACTGGAAAAGGTGCAGAGACAACGAAACTGATAAAGGGATTGGAGGATCTGAGTTATAAAGACAGACTAGCCAAAATGAGATATTGTTACATTAGAGAAGAGACATCTAAGAGGTGATATGATTACCATTTATGAATACATTCAAGGTCAATGTAAAGAACTAGCCAATTAATTATCTACGCAAAGAGCTGAGCTAAGAACAAGAGGTTCTCCATTAAGACTAGAGGAACGCTTTTGACTAAAACAAATGCAGGGATTCTTAACAGTAAAGACGGTAAAGCTATGGAATTCTTTGCCTCGGCATATTGTACTTGCAGATAATACAGCTCGTCTGGATGTAACATTATAAGTGTGGAGACTGTAACTGCTTCACATCTCTAAGCATGATGTCATAAATGTATGCTTTGCATGTCTTATGCATGTCCCTCATCTAGTAAGAGGTCCATGCTGGTACTTGCTATTTATATAAATTCAGACGAGCTGTATGGGTAATGTGATAGTATGCGAGCCTCCGCACAGGACCACTATATCCAATATACATATACTGTAGACAAGATCGGCATCCATATACATTTGACAATCCTAGCTAGTCACAAACTTGTGTGACTGACATAGTAGCATAGCCGGATCCCGACATGTATGATAAAGACTCTGCCACATCCAGGTTAAAGGGTTCTTGGTTCCATACGGGAAAACAGGTTTTACCGCATGTCAGTTATCATTATGTTTGATTGTGATTTTCATTTCTCACACATCCTAGATCATCAAAGTATATTAATGTGATGAGTAGCAGTTACAGTACTGATGTTTACATGTTGTTGCAGTGCTCTGCGATATTAGCTTCGATATTTCAACATTTTTATTTTCAATTTTATTTTTGATTACTGAAGTGACATGGGGTTAATAATATGTACATATGTATATTCCTGTATAATCTGCTCAGTTTTTCTTTTCCTCTACTTCTTTATTATGTACTATTATTTATGTTCACCTCCACTTCACCTCTGACCTTGAGACGTCACTAGGAGCCAAGGTGGTGACCTCCACTAGGGTATTTAATGGTGTTCACTATCACTTTACTGTAATCTTGAGAAAGGCCTACGATAAGGCCGAAACATCGATTCTAATAAATCAGCACATGTTTTCACCTTCAAAAGACCTGTGAGTGCGGTATATATTATATCATATAAATCCTTCGGGACTATCTTATCATAAAGAGATACCATTCTGGAACAAAGCAGCTCTATCGTAGGGGAGAAATGAAGATTCCCCTTGATTAAAATAGGTTTTATAACTCTTTTAATATTACCAAGGTCTCCAAAACATTGCCTTGAAATGTTTTGGAGACCTCAGTAGCATTCAAGGGGTTAAACGACCCATTTAAATCAATGGGGGATTTGAGAAATTTCCATTTTCACACTATAGTTCTGTTGGTTTGCTCCAAAATTGCACTTCTGTAGCTTGATGAAAAAGCATACCTGACCTTGAGATCTTAAAAGAATATATATATCCTTAACCCTTTGTGTACCAGAAGAGTACGCAACACATTGCTTTGCAATCAGTTCTCATAGAACTATTAAAGGGATAGTAATGGTTGATTTTAATAACATTTTATATTGTAGATATTAACAAAATAAGTTAATTGGTGCAAGTCTGGTCTCTCAAACATGTATACTTTGAGAGATATACGCTGCTAAAGTTCCCCCCTCCTGCCCCTTTCACAGACCTCATCGCTCTAGCTGACAGCAGGAGATACCGGTCCTGGGACCAGCCGGCAGCTCTACAGCAGAGCCGAAATAGCTCTATCTAGAATTGGAATGGTCTACAAAGTGTGCTTGAAAACCAGGCACACTTTGTAGACCATTCCAATTAAGTATTTCTTTTTAGATAGCGTTATTTCGGCTCTACTGAAGAGCTGCTGGCCAGTCCCGGGACCAGGATCACATGCTGCCAGCTAGATCGTTGACGTTTGTGAAAGCGGCAGGAGGGGGGAACTTTAGAAGCGTATATCTCTCGAACTATACATGTTTGAGAGATCGGACTTGTACCAATAAATTTATTTTTTTAATAGCTACAATATAAAATTTTGTTAAAATCATACATTACTATCCCTTTAACATGAACCAACTGAGATATAACTGAACACACACAAGACAAGCAGCACTTCTCCCCGTACACTTCATGGGGGTTATGCACTAAGGTGTGATGAAGAAGTGATAAAGCTGAGATAACTTTTGGAGATCTTAGTGCATTAGATCCATAGAATAACATAGGAACTGGAGAAGTGATATCACTGGAGAAGTCATCTCCACTTTATCATCTCCTTATCACACCTTAGTGCATAACCACCCCTGGTATAAATAGCACCAATTTAGAGACTGAAGGAGCAGTTATTTGGTACAGCTGATATAACAGATAACACCGGACACCCTGGGAGTTACGCAATATGGGCTGATAAAGAGGTGATAAAGCAGATATAACTTCCCCACTGATATCGTTTCTCCAGTTCCCATGTTATTCTATGGAGCTAATGTACTAAGATCTCTCCCACTTGAAATTTCTTAGTGCATTAGGGTGACCACACATCTCAGAATGCCCAGGACTGTCCCTTATTGGGGGTCTGTGTCCCACATCCCGAGCCACCCCCCACCAGGACAACAAAGAGTCCCGGAATGGAGCAACATGCACCAGTCCAGCCAGCCAATGAAATTTATTTGCTATATGGTCCTCAATGGCTGGCTGAAGCCAGCCAATGAAGACCATATAACAAATACATTTCATTGGCTGCCTGGACTGGTGCGTTGGAGACAGCTGGGGTGGAGCAGGTATGCTAGAGCTGCAAGTGAGACCCGCGGCTGAGGCTCCCGCCGACGCTGACCATCTTTCTGAGGCTGATACACACTTAGTGTTCCCACTGGGAACTCTTACTCTGTGTCAGCCTCAGACAGATGGTCAGCACCGGCGGGAGCCTCAGCCGCGGGAGTAGGGTGACCACATGTCCCAGAATGGCAGAATGGAAATGTGGTCACCCTATAGTGCATTGGCTCCATAGAATAACATAGGAACAAGAGAAGTGATATCACTGGAGAAGTCATCTCCACTTTATCACCTCTTTATCACACCTTAGTGCATAACCAGTGCCACCTCTGAGATTCTGACCTTTCACCAGGAGACCATGAGATTTGTGTCAAAACCCTGAGAGCTCCCAGGTTTGTGAATAAGGCCCTGTGTTCATGTCACTGTGCCCTGAATCTGCTTGGTAAAGAAATATGGCGCTCTTCTTTGTGGCCTGCATAGGGTTAAATAGCAGATGCCAGTTATTCCATGTTGTATTTCTTTAGTGTGGGAAAGTGCTGAATTTCTCATCCTCAGAGGAATTTTCAGGGAAGAGATAACTGAGCAAACAAACATCACGTGGATGATAACATTCCTGCTCTACAAAAAAAATAAAAATAAAATAGAAACAACTTTATTTGTTCTTCCCTGATAAACACCTTCCACTGATTGGCTGTACACTTCGGCTGAGTTTGCTGATTGGCTCCCGTCTCTGCAACCTTATCCTCAAGTTTACAGCAGTTTATCCTTCAACCAAACTTATCCCTGTAAGGACTGAAGGAATACAAAATGCATTGCTTTGAATGCTTTGCGCACTGCTCTGGTCCTTAACCCTTTGAGTGCCAGAGAGGTATGCACCACATTGCTCTGCAATGCATTGCATACCCATCTGGCACTCAGAGGGTTAAAGGTTTATAAACTGACAGTCAGCTGCAAGTGCATAATATATTAACTCAAATTGCTTATACTTCTTTATTATCTAAAGCTATTTTGTAATACTTTTGCGCTCCTGACAAGGAGCTCTCTGATTCTGTTTATTGTGATTTTTCTGTCAGGGCCTGTAAAAGTAGGCATAGTGAAACAATGTAATAATAAAAAAAGATACAATGTTAAAAAATTAGTGATACAATATCATACCTCACAACATTTCAAATTACCAAAGAGGGACACTTGTGTTTTATGGGGTGTTGCTGTGGAGTGGCTGGTGGGAGGGACATTACCGAGAAGTTTTAGGCTATTTCATAACCTATTGACACCTCCTTGTGTAACCTAATAAATTACTTATAAGAAGACCAAAGTATTTTATTTACACACACTAATTTATAAACACATATACTGATGTTTTAAAAAAACAATAATGTGAGTTTTATTCAGTGGCGTGACAATAGGAGTTGCACCTGCGACTGGGCCCGCCACTCCAGGGGTCTGTCCACCACCTGTGACCCCCTCGCCCAACACCGGCAGCAAGTAGCAGAGACCCGCGCTTTCTTCCGCACAGACTTCTAGCAAATGAGTGATCCCTCTTCAGCACAATAGTAGTAATGCAGAGCGCTGGAAGATGACATCATCTCTCTGTGCTCTGCATTACTGAAGAGAGGACCGTGCAGGAGCTCCAGCTAAAAAGGTCTGTGCAGAAGGAGGCAAAGACCTCTCCAGCCACGCTGCTGGACCACCAGGGAGGTAGGAGATGGGCACTGGGGGGGGTCAATAGGGGCAATGTGGTGGCAATTGTAGAGATTGGGGGCAATTGTGGACATAATTGTGCAGATTGGGGGCAATTGTGAGACAATTGTGCAGATTGGGGGCAACGTTGAGGCAATTGTGCAGATTCAGGACAATGTGGAGGCAATTGTGCAGATTGGGGGCAATTGTGGCAATTGGGAGCAATGTGGAGGCAACTGTGGAGACTGGAGGCAATGTGGAGGCAATTGTGCTGATTCCGGGCGATTTTGGGGACAATGGGGGGAGGATGTGGTCGGGGGGCCCATGGCAATTTTTGCACCAGGGCCTGGTGGCTTCTAGTTACGACTGGTTTTATTGTTTTAGAGCAATGTGATACATTTATAAGCACACCACACAGTCTGATCTCCTAAACACAGGGACACCAGGGTGATACACTTATATACACACCACACAGTCTGATCTCCTAAACACAGGGACATCAGGGTGATACACTTATATACACACCACACAGTCTGATCTCCTAAACACAGGGACACCAGGGTGATACACTTATATACACACCACACAGTCTGATCTCCTAAACACAGGGACACCAGGGTGATACACTTATATACACACCACACAGTCTGATCTCCTAAACACAGGGACACCAGGGTGATACACTTATATACACACCACACAGTCTGATCTCCTAAACACAGGGACATCAGGGTGATACACTTATATACACACCACACAGTCTGATCTCCTAAACACAGGGACACCAGGGTGATACACTTATATACACACCACACAGTCTGATCTCCTAAACACAGGGACACCAGGGTGATACACTTATATACACACCACACAGTCTGATCTCCTAAACACAGGGACACCAGGGTGATACACTTATATACACATCACACAGTCTGATCTCCTAAACACAGGGACACCAGGGTGATACACTTATATACACATCACACAGTCTGATCTCCTAAACACAGGGACACCAGGGTGATACACTTATATACACACCACACAGTCTGTTCTCCTAAACACAGGGACACCAGGGTGATACACTTCTATACACACCACACAGTCTGATCTACTAAACACAGGGACACCAGGATGATACACTTATATGCACACACCACACAGTCTGATCTCCTAAACACAGGGACACCAGGGTGATACACTTATATACACGCCACACAGTCTGATATCCTAAACACAGGGCCACCAGGGTGATACACTTCTATACACACCACACAGTCTGATCTACTAAACACAGGGACACCAGGGTGATACACTTATATACACGCCACACAGTCTGATCTCCTAAACACAGGGACACCAGGGTGATACACTTCTATACACACCACACAGTCTGATCTCCTAAACACAGAGACACCGGGGTGATACACTTATATACACACCACACAGTCTGATCTCCTAAACACAGGGACACCAGGGTGATACACTTATATACACACCACACAGTCTGATCTCCTAAACACAGGGACACCAGGGTGATACACTTCTATACACACTGCACAGTCTGATCTCCTAAACACAGGGACACCAGGGTGATACACTTATATACACACCACACAGTGTGATCTCCTAAACACAGGGACACCAGGGTGATACACTTATATACACACCGCACAGTCTGATCTCCTAAACACAGGGACACCAGGGTGATATATTTATATACACACCACACAGTCTGATCTCCTAAATACAGGGACACCAGGGTGATACACTTCTATACACACCACACAGTCTGATCTCCTAAACACAGGGACATCAGGGTGATACACTTATATACACACCACACAGTCTGATCTCCTAAACACAGGGACACCAGGGTGATACACTTATATACACACCACACAGTCTGATCTCCTAAACACAGGGACACCAGGGTGATACACTTATATACACACCACACAGTCTGATCTCCTAAACACAGGGACACCAGGGTGATACACTTATATACACATCACACAGTCTGATCTCCTAAACACAGGGACACCAGGGTGATACACTTATATACACATCACACAGTCTGATCTCCTAAACACAGGGACACCAGGGTGATACACTTATATACACACCACACAGTCTGTTCTCCTAAACACAGGGACACCAGGGTGATACACTTCTATACACACCACACAGTCTGATCTACTAAACACAGGGACACCAGGATGATACACTTATATGCACACACCACACAGTCTGATCTCCTAAACACAGGGACACCAGGGTGATACACTTATATACACGCCACACAGTCTGATATCCTAAACACAGGGCCACCAGGGTGATACACTTCTATACACACCACACAGTCTGATCTACTAAACACAGGGACACCAGGGTGATACACTTATATACACGCCACACAGTCTGATCTCCTAAACACAGGGACACCAGGGTGATACACTTCTATACACACCACACAGTCTGATCTCCTAAACACAGAGACACCGGGGTGATACACTTATATACACACCACACAGTCTGATCTCCTAAACACAGGGACACCAGGGTGATACACTTATATACACACCACACAGTCTGATCTCCTAAACACAGGGACACCAGGGTGATACACTTCTATACACACTGCACAGTCTGATCTCCTAAACACAGGGACACCAGGGTGATACACTTATATACACACCACACAGTGTGATCTCCTAAACACAGGGACACCAGGGTGATATATTTATATACACACCAAACAGTCTGATCTCCTAAATACAGGGACACCAGGGTGATACACTTATATACACACCGCACAGTCTTATCTCCTAAACACAGGGACACCAGGGTGATATATTTATATACACACCACACAGTCTGATCTCCTAAATACAGGGACACCAGGGTGATACACTTCTATACACACCACACAGTCTGATCTCCTAAATACAGGGACACCAGGGTGATACACTTCTATACACACCACACAGTCTGATTTCCTAAACACAGGGACACCAGGGTGATAAACTTAAATACACACCGCACAGTCTGATCTCCTAAACACAGGGACAACAGGGTGATATACTTCTATACACACCACACAGTCTGATCTCCTAAGCACAGGGACAGAGAGAACCAATCAGAGTGAAAGTTTCTAATAAGGTTCTTAGGTTTAAATCTACCCTTAATTAAACCTATTTCTTTGCCCACCGCATACAATTACCAACAAAACTCTGTGGTCTACCGGCAAAGTCCGCCCACTTCTTCACCAGCGCTTCGCGGATCAGAGTGGAGTTGTTTAGTACGACGACATCTGTGGGGACAGAAAAAGAAGACAGATAAGCACAAGTGTGGGGTCTTATTCAGATAGCCAACCTATTTTAAGAGGTTTATTAACTGTCTGGGGATCACAGGAGTGTTCAATACATTTGTTGCACAACCACGTGGCCTCGAGGATTTAAAAGAACAATAAAGATATGCAACATGTTTTAGTAATTTGTTGCTATGCTTTTCTGGCTCTTTAAGAAACATCCTTCTTATAGGGATAGTAATGTTTCACAATAAAAGCAGCTCCGATTAATCTTCATAGTATTTGGGCCATGGAGAGTGTTATTTCAATACTGTCAGAGTTATAGTTCAAGAGTAATTGAATGATAATGTATCCCCCTCCTGCCTCTTTTACTGATGTAACACTGCTCACCTCAGATGTGGAATCTGGTCTCTTGACCGGACAAGTCACAACAAGGGATAATCTTCTTACTGTGAGCATGAGGAAAACTCTGTCCCTCTTGACAAGTTTTTCAGGTTTTCCCTTATGATCACTGAAGATTGTCCCTTTCTGCGATCCATCAGGACAGTCTTGCTGCTGAGAGGTGAGCAGTGTTACATCAGTAAAAGGGGTGGGAGGGGGATAATTCATCATTCAATTACTCTTGAACTACAACTCTGACAGTATTGAAATAACACTCTCCATGGCACAAATACTATGAAGATTAATTGGAGCTACTTTTATTATGAAACATTACTGTCCCTTTAAAGCTCTTATTTAGAAGAACAGTACAGTTTTATTATGAAGAAATCTCCAGTGCAGGATGTCTCCTGATTAATAAAACAAAGGCAATGCCACTGCAGTGAGATGATTCATACAAAAGTTATTACACTTCCAAATTCCTTTTTTTCTTTTTACATTTCACTTAAATGCCCTGTACTTCATGCTAGCTTTTTTTTTTTGTGTGTGTGGGGGGGGGTTAAACATTAATCAGCACCAGATGACATCCATGTTTACCCCTGACACTCAGTGGTAGAAGTTGAGTCTGTTAAAGTTCTTTATAGTAGGAGGTCTCAACAATGCCACCTGGTGATCACAAGAGTAAATTACAATGTACTAGAAAAAAAAATACCAAGCAGTGTGGAAAATGCATTAAGATTTAACGAATTGGCAATTTTTTCAAATGTATTTATTTTAAATGTGATGCAATTTGACAACTTCTCCTTGGCAAATAAGACAAAATTTGCCATATGGACTAAGAATTCAGCATTCAAGGGAGGGGTACAGACACTGGTCTTTAGCGTGTGATGTTGGTGGAAATCTATAACATAAAGTGGTAGAATGCGTTGCTCACTGTGAGCCGTAACCACATATGTGCAGTAGAGAGTCTCTATTGTGCATGTGTGGTTTCGCGCACAGGGAGCTTCGCTGTGAGCCGTTTGGAGCTCCTCGCTAAGGATCAGCGCATTTGGCAAGTCTCTACTGCGCATGACTGTAGTCATGCACAGTAGAGACTCTCTGAACGCGATGTCCCGCTCCGGACTGCTCACGTCCTGTCTCTGCTTCCAGCTCTGGGGCAGCAGCCGGGGCAGCTGGGTGCACTTTAGCCCGTGTATACGGGCTTTCATACTAGTGTTAAAATAATCAAAAGCATCAAAATTCTCCATAGTTGTCTAATGTTGAAATGCACCCTTTCAGTCTCACAGCGGATGTATCATCTTATAAAAAGGTGTTGCCATCCACTTTCTTAATTAAAGTTATTATGTGAAAGCGGAGTATTTTTTTTTTTTTAATCTAAATACTTTTAAAGATATCCCAAATTCTGCGCTGTGCACTTCCGTGTTATGTGCACAGCACAGTTCTACAGCACGTTGTATTTCTCCTCCCACCTCCCTCCCAGCTGCCCCAGGAAGCGCGTTCACACTTCCCTTCGGTGTGCTGTGAACGGCTCCTAGTGTTACAGCAAGCTACGGTTAGCATTATACTGAGGTTGCAACCACAGTATAATGGTAATTGTAGAGATACGATGTGCAGAAGTGCTATGCCAGTCAGCATAATGGGACACGGTATGCTGATCGGCAAAGCTCTTCAGCACTTCTTAATGGAATATGTTTAAAAGTATTTAGATTTTTTTTAAAAGGCTCACCTTTCATATAATAACTTTTATTCACAAAGCGGATGGTAACACCGTTTCATAAGGTGATACATCCCCTTTAAGTGCGGTTTCACTTTAGACTGCTATGGAGCCAGACGCATAACTAGAAACCACCGGGCCCTGGTGCAGAAATTGCCATGGCCCCCTCCCAGACCACATCTCCCCCAGTCTCCACATTTCCCCCCATTGCCCCCTATCGCCAATCTCCACATTTCCCCACATTGCCCCCATCTCCACATTGCCCCCAATCTCCACATTGCCACCACATTACCCCCCCAATCTCCACATTGCCACCACATTACCCCCCCAATCTCCACATTGCCACCACATCTCCACATTGCCCTCCAATCTCCATACTGCCTCCACATTGCCCTCAATCTCCACCTTGCCCCTACTGACCCCCCATGTCCATCTCCTACCTCACTGGTGATCTTGCGCCGTGGCATGAGAGGTCTGTGCCTCCTTTGACACAGACCTCTATAGAGCTGGAGCTCCCTCACGGTTCTCAGTAATGCAGAGATGATGTCATCTTCCAGTGCTCTGCATTACTAGAGCCCCGGAGAGGGAGATCAGTTGTTAGAGGTCTGGGCCGAAGAAGACACAGACCTACTTGCTGCAGGCACTAGGTGAGGGGGCGATAGGCCCTGTCACAGGTGCGACCCCTGCAACCCCTATTGTTACGCCAGTGTATGGAGCACTTTGGAATACATATCAATATGGAGAACTTGAGATGTATTGAATTTTGAAGTACTCTGCTATACTGAACTTTGACATACTGTTAGAACTAAAATCTGTCTCTCTAAAATTAAAGCAGCTGTCTTTTCACTAGATATCTTTTCACTAGTCGTCTGTAACACTAAGCTCATGCTGTTCCTGTTAGTAACCAGAATAGACCACTGACATTATCCCATACCTGGGAACTCTTAGGGTGATGCCCCCCTGAGATTCAGGGTTTTGATCCAAATCTCAGGGTCTTAGTGTGAAGGACCCAGTTCTCTGGGTGAGAGAATCCAGTGCTTCTATTATATGATTTACACCAATTTACTGCTTATTTAATGTCTACATTAGTGACATTTCACAAAGGCCAAGGGAGAAGTCCTGCTGGTCACGTGAGTGTATAAGAAGTGATATCTCAGAACTATATCATGTTATGGTGTATAAGAAGTGATATCAGAACTGTAGAATGTTATAGTGTATAAGAAGTGATATCACAGAACTGTAGAATGTTATAGTGTATAAGAAGTGATATCAGAACTGTAGAATGTTATAGTGTATAAGAAGTGATATCTCAGAACTGTAGAATGTTATAGTGTATAAGAAGTGATATCACAGAACTGTAGAATGTTATAGTGTGTAAGAAGTGATATCACAGAACTGTATAATGTTATAGTGTATAAGAAGTGATATCAGAACTGTAGAATGTTATAGTGTATACGAATTGACATCACAGAACTGTAGAATGTTATAGTGTATAAGAAGTGATATCACAGAACTGTAGAATGTTATAGTGTATAAGAAGTGATATCAGAACTGTAGAATGTTATAGTGTATAAGAAGTGATATCACAGAACTGTAGAATGTTATAGTGTATAAGAAGTGATAGAACTGTAGAATGTTATAGTGTATAAGAAGTGATATCACAGAACTGTAGAATGTTATAGTGTATAAGAAGGGATATCAGAACTGTAGAATGTTATAGTGTATAAGAAGTGGTATCACAGAACTGTAGAATGTTATAGTGTATAAGAAGTGATAGAACTGTAGAATGTTATAGTGTATAAGAAGTGATAGAACTGTAGAATGTTATAGTGTATAAGAAGTGATATCACAGAACTGTAGAATGTTATAGTGTATAAGAAGGGATATCAGAACTGTAGAATGTTATAGTGTATAAGAAATGATATCACAGAACTGTATCATGTTATAGTGTATAAGAAGTGATATATCAGAACTATATCATGTTATAGTGTATAAGAAGTGATGTATCAGAACTGTAGAATGTTATAGTGTATAAGAAGTGATGTATCAGAACTGTAGAATGTTATAGTGTATAAGAAGTGATGTATCAGAACTGTAGAATGTTATAGTGTATAAGAAGTGATACCAGAACTGTAGAACGTTATAGTGTATAAGAAGTGATATCACAGAACTGTATCATGTTATAGTGTATAAGAAGTGGTATCACAGAACTGTAGAATGGTATAGTGTATAAGAAGTGATATCAGAACTGTATCATGTTATAGTGTATAAGAAGTGATATCACAGAACTGTAGAATGTAATTGTGTATAAGAAGTGATATCAGAACAGTAGAATGTTATAGTGTATAAGAAGTGATATCACAGAACTGTAGAATGTAATTGTGTATAAGAAGTGATATCACAGAACTGTAGAATGTTATAGTGTATAAGAAGTGATATCACAGAACTGTAGAATGTAATTGTGTATAAGAAGTGATATCACACAACTGTAGAATGTTATAGTGTATAAGAAGTGATATCACAGAACTGTAGAATGTTATAGTGTATAAGAAGTGATATCACAGAACTGTAGAATGTAATTGTGTATAAGAAGTGATATCACACAACTGTAGAATGTTATAGTGTATAAGAAGTGATATCACAGAACTGTAGAATGTTATAGTGTATAAGAAGTGATATCAGAACTGTAGAATGTTATAGTGTATAAGAAGGGATATCAGAACTGTATCATGTTATAGTGTATAAGAAGTGATATCACGGAGCTGAAGAATGTTATATTGTATAAGAAGTGATATCACAGAACTGTAGAATGTTATAGTGTATAAGAAATGATATCAGAACTGTAGAATGTTATAGTGTATAAGAAGTGATATCACAGAACTGTAGAATGTCATAGTGTATAAGAAGTGATATCACAGAACTGTAGAATGTTATAGTGTATAAGAAGTGATATCACAGAACTGTAGAATGTTATACTGTATAAGAAGGGATATCAGAACTGTAGAATGTTATAGTGTATAAGAAGTGATATCACAGGACTATAGAATGTTATAGTGTATAAGAAATGATATCTCAGAACTGTAGAATGTTATAGTGTATAAGAAGTGATATCACAGAACTCTAGAATGTTATAGTGTATAAGAAGTGATATATCAGAACTGTAGCATGTTATAGTATATAAGAAGTGATATCACAGAACTCTAGAATGTTATAGAGGAGATGACCTCTCCAGTGATATCACTTCTCCAATTCTTATGTTATTCTATGGAGCTAATGCACTAAGATTTCTCAGGTGGGAGAGACCTTGGTGCATTGGCTCCATAAAATAACATAGGAACTGGAGAAGTGATATCAATGGAGAAGTCATCTCCACATTATCACCTCTTTATCACCCCTTAGTACATAATCCTTCCAAGTCTGGCAAGTTATTCCAGGCTTTCGGAGCTCTGAAGTAGAAGGCAGATCGATCATCTTCTTTCTTGTAGTGTGGAACAGTGAGTGTGTTGCTGGCAGGGGAGTGGAGGTTATAGTTAGTGTGGAGAGCTGGAGTGAGCACACTGCTCAGGTAGTCTGGTAGCTTTCCAAAGAAGTGGTTATATACTAAGCAAGAAAGGTGAAGGGCACGTCTAGATTAGAGTGTTAGCCAATTTAGCATTTTAACATATCACAGTGTGGGTAGCGTAATTACATTGCAGCATAAGGAGTTATACAGAGTGTCAAGTTTAGCAAGATGGATTTGTGGCACATGAGTATATAATATGTCCCCATAGTCTATGGCTGGCATTAACATCTGTTGAACAATACGTTTTCTTACCAGGGGACTAAAACAGGATTGGTTTCTCAACAGAGCACCTATTTTGAGATAAAGTTTGGATGTTAATTTCTCAATATGAAGACCAAAAGTGAGGTTGTGGTCAAGTCACATATCAATGTATTTGTAGGGGTCCACTGGGGCCAAGTTACGATTATAATTTGTTACAATGGATAGGTGGATATTGCAGAGATTGCGCAGTTTGTGCTTTGTACCAAATACCATTGTAATCGTTTTGTCTGTGTTTAAGAACAGTTAATTCTTTGCTATCCATCTTTCAACTTCAGAGAAATCATGTTGTAATGCTGCTTCTAGTTGAGATACATTTAAATTTTTAGCATAGATTATGGTGTCACCTGCATACATGTGTACTGAAGATGCTTTGCAAACCATGGGCAGATCATTTACAAACAGGTAAAATGGAAGCTTTGGGGAACCCCACTTGTTACTTTGAGCAGAAGGGAAGTATTGTCAGCAACAGACACACATTGCATTCTGTCCGATAAATAGGATCAGAACCAATTTAGAAAATTATTACCCAATAATGAAATTTGGAGTCTGTTTATCAGAATTTTACAGTTTACTGTATCAAAGTCCTTTGCAAAATATAGTAAACTAGTTGAAGAGCCCGTTACACGGGCCACAGTGCCACTGCCACCCGGTCGTGGGGCAGTCATGCGCAGTAGACACTACCCGCGCCGCGGCTGATACAGAGCTGGACGCTCCAAAGGAGTGTCCAGCTCTGTATCAGCCGCGGTGTGGGCAGTCTCTACTGCGCATGACTGCAGCACACGCAGCAGTCTCCTTTATAGTTTGAGAGATGATCGCTCCTAAAGTTGCCCTCTCCCTCCCCCTTCCCCTTAGTCAGCGTTCTAGCTGACTGCAGAGAAGCCAGTTGTACGACCATCAGGTGGCTCTGCAGCACAGCCAAGATCACTTTAATAAAAAATAAATCTTTCACTGAAATGGTCTTCTACGTGTGATTGGTTTGCAAGCGCATGTAGAAGACAGTTTTAGTTAAATTTTTTTTTTTATTATTAACGTGATTGCGGCTCTGCTGCAGAGCCGCCTGATGATCTAAGACCGGATTTCCCTTCAGTCAGCCACAACGCTGACTTCGGGGAAGGGGGAGGGAGAGGGCAACTTTAGGACCGATCATCTCTCAAACCATAAATGTTTGAGAGATGCCACTTGGGGCAATACATTTATTTTTATTAGGATTTTAATATAGGGATTAGTAATAATTAAGTATTACTATCCCTTTAAAAGTGCAGCACTGAAAAAATGCACGTTTGAGCTGTAGTAACTGAAAAGCTGGGGGTTATGCACTAAGGTGTGATAAAAAGATAATAATGAGAAGATGACATCTCCAGTCATATCACTTCACCAGTTGCTATAATGGTCTGTGGAATTTATGCACGAAGATCTCTCCAACTTGAGGGGGTTATGCACTAAGGAGTGATAAACAGGTGATAAAGTGGAGGAGACTTTCCCAGTGGTATCTCTTCTTCATTTCCTATGTTAGTCTGTGGAACCTACACACTAAGATCTCCCCAACGTGAGGAATCTTAAAGAAGCAGTAAACTTTTTTTATGAAAACACATATTTTACAGAGCATTTCCTGCTGAATAAAACAAGGTCACTCCCATCGCTGTCAGATGTTTTATTCACAATTTATAGCAGTTCAAATAATCAGGAAGCGAATTTACTGTGTTTACTTCCTGATAGATCTAACTGACAGGAAGTGAATTTACTGTGTTTACTTCCTGATAGTTCTAACTGACAGGAAGTGACTCAGCAGTTTCTATCACATTCTATACAGAACTAAGTCTCTGACTTTTCTGACTTTCCATTAGAATCTAACAGAAAAACTAATTAGAATTTGACCACTAGAGGGCACTGCTAATGTAAAAAAACATGGGTTTAAACTGTAATAACTCTGGAAATATAAATCTCTCAGCAGTGGGAGTACCCTTATTTTACTGAATAGGAAAATCCCTATAACATATATATTTATTCATAAAAAAACGTTTACTGCTCCTTTAATGCATAGAGTCTACAGAATAACATAGCAATTGAAGACATGAGGGCTAGGGTTGCCACCCAGCCGGTATTTTATCGGCAGGCCGGTAGAAAATTGTCTTCTGTCCAGTGTTAAGTCTATGGAGGGAATGTCATGGCCGGTATTTTTTTGAAGAAAAGGTGGCAACCCTAATGGGGGCTTATGTACTAAGGTGTAATAAGAATGTGTAAAAGAGGAGATGAATTCTCCAGTGACATCACTTCTCCAATTTCTATGTTCATTTATGGAGCCAATGCACTGAGATCTCTATCACCTGAGAAATCTTACAGCATAGGCTCCATAGAATAACATAGGAACTGGAGAATTGATATCACTGGAGAAGTCATCTACTCTTTATCCTATTACATCTTAGTGCATCTCCCCCATGATATCACTGGAGAAGTTATCTCCTCTTTACCATTCCTTAGTGCATCTTCCCCGGGTGTACCCTCATTTTACTAAGGAGGATAAACTTTACAATACGTATTTGTTTCCATGTTATGAAATACAAAAAAACAAACAAACAAAAAAAAAATTCTCTAGTGAATTCTATATTGTAAACTCTCATGAGCAAGTCCTCTTTCCACTTGTGTTGGTCTGTACAGGCATGCTACGATGGGGGAGATGTACTAAGGTGTGATAAAGAAGTGATAGCACGGAGATGACTTCTCCACTCATGTCAATTCTCTGGTTCCTGTGTTATTCTATGGAGCCAATCAGGGGAGGGCTGACCTGGGGGGCAGGGGGGCTATTGCCCCCTGGGCTGACCATGTGTCTGGGCTGGTGGGCCAGTGCCTCACTCAGTCTCCCACTTGCTCCTGTAAATGGAGCTACACTAGTGATACCACAGAACTTACGAAATGAATCTATATGCAAGTGATACAGCAGAGCTACAATCCAAACAGAGCTGCACTAGTAGCATAATCCATTTCCCTTGCAAGCTCTATGGCATCACTATTCTACCTTTACTTAACCCTTTGAGTGCCAGAGGGGTACACAACGCATTGAAAAAGCAATGTGTTGTGTACCCCTCTGGCACTCCCAGGGTTAAATTGTAAGCACTGTAGTATCACTAATGTAGCCCCATTTCAACAGTAAGCTCTGTGGTATCACTTGTTTTAATTCACAGCATTAAGGACAATTTTAAAAGTAAGGAAACAGGGGTGGGCTGGGACAATGGGCTTGGACGATAGTAGATATGGGCCACTTAATTGTATTTGCCCCCTGGGCCGTATTTTGCCAGCCCTCCCCTGGAGCCAATGCACTAAGATTTATCCAGCTTTGGAAATGTTGGTGCATAGGCTCTACAGAATAACACAGGAAACGGAGAAGTGATATCACTGGAGAACTTCTCTGTTTTATCACACCTTAGTGCATAGCCCCCATTGTCTGTTTGCATTTTCCCTGTTTGTACAGCGCCATGGAAAATATTGAAACTTTATAAATAAAATATAATAATGATGATGATGATGAAACTGGGAAGAGGTGGAACAAATTCAGGCACACTCACCTTTCCCCCAGAAGCTCAGGCGGTAGATAGGACCATATTTTCTGGAGAGCTGCAGTAAGTGAAGTGGTAGGTCAGCATGACTCAAGTGGAAGAGATTACCCAGGACAGGGAAGGGGAGTGGCCGCGGAGGGTAGAGGGGTTGATCCTGCAGGAACCTCAGGTACCACTTGTGTGCCTCTCTCAGGGAGAGCAGGAAAAGGAGGAAGATTAACAGCAGAGGAGCCATGGTTAGACGGAGACACGAAGTGAGTGGGTTCCTAGAGCTGGGATTTAAATAACCTTCGACACACAGGGAGGAGACGCAGAATGATAGAAAAGTGAGAAGATAAAAGGGGGGAGGAAGGGGGGAGGTCAGACAGATTAGAATGGGATGGGGGGTGGAGGAGAGAAATAAAGCACAAAATTCAGAACTAGAGTCAGGCAATGGGACAGTGGTGGTGGGGGAACACTTAGGACTATATGCACAAATGCAGGGCAATTGTGGAGCAAACTAACTGCGTGCAGCATATGGAACAGAGCAATTTTCCAAACTCCCATTGATTTAAAGGAGCAGGAAACTTTTTTATGAAAAAATATATATTGTAGGGATTTTCCTATTGAGTAAAATAAGGGTACTCCCACTGCTGAGAGATTTATATTTCCAGAGTTATTACAGTTTAAATCCACGATTTTTTACATTAGCAGTGCCCTCTAGTGGTCAAATTCTAATTAGATTTCCTGTTAGATTCTAATGGAAAGGAAAGTCAGAAAAGTCAGAGACATACAGTTCTCCATAGAATGTGATAGAAACTGCTGAGTCACTTCCTGTCAGTTAGAACTATCAGGAAGTAAACACAGTAAATTCACTTCCTGATTATTTAAACTGCTATAATTTTTGAATAAAACATCTGACAGCGGTGGGAGTGACCTTGTTTTATTCAGCAGGAAAAGCTCTATAAAATATTTGTTTTCATAAAAAAAAGTTTACTGCTCCTTTAAACGGGGCTTTTAAAGGGACAGTAATACCTTGAAACAAATGCATCTCCGATTGGTCCCCCTATAAATAGGATTATGTAACACTTTCTTTCAATATGTTCCGTGTTGTAGTTCAAAAGGAATTCACTGCTAAAGGATTCCCCCTCCGTCCCCTTTCCCCCACGTCACGCTGCTCTCTGAGCCGGCCAGACAGTGCGCAGCAAGGGACAATCTTCACTGAGCATAAGGAATGTCCTGGGGAGGGGAGTTCTTCCTTATACTCTGTGTATGAAGATTGTCCCTCACTGCGCACTGTCCGGTCCCACGGCCGGATTCCACATCTAAGAGGAGGCGGCTTGCAGGCTGTAAAAGGAGGGGATTCCTTTACCAGCGAACTTCTTTTGAACTACAACACGGAGCATATTGATAGAAAGTATTACAGGATCCTCTTTATAAGAAGATCAATTGGGAGCTGCATTTGTTTTAAGGTATTAGTATCCGTTTAAAGTTCTTGAATTCTAGCGAGATTGCCAATATAGTATTCAAAGCTTTAAAAGCCCCATTTAACCATTAGAGCTACAGAGAGATATCCAAAGCATATAGCTGCAATGCGTTTGGTACCTCTCTGGCGCTCAAAGGGTCAAATGAATGAGATTTTTAACATTTGTTCCCTGTGATGCAGTTAGTTTGTCCCATTAACCCTTTGAGTGCCAGAGGGGTATGCAACGCATTGCAGAGCAATGCAACCCCTTAAATATTACTATCCCTTTAACTTCACATCGATCACTTTCATTTTGTCTCTGTCTTCTGACGTGAAGTGCACAATTTTATATAATAATTCGCTAGGATGTTTGTCAGAAGCCTTCATCAAAAGAAAAAACGGTGCTCATACAGTCCTTAATACAACTGATAAATAGATATCTTAAATTGGAACAAAACTCACCGTCATGCCTTGGGTGCGAAACAAAGCTCCAGGTCTCTCTTCCGGAGCATGACAGATTGTATCCACATAAAGAGACAGTCGCACACCAGCTTCAAACAAAAATCCAGTTAAAACATCATAACGCTTTATTCATATCATAAAAAACACGAAAGGATACAGTATACTGACAGAGTGAGGAGAAGGTGCAATAGGACTGGGAAGGGGTCCCACAAACCGTCTAACGTGTTTCGCGCTACAATTAGCGCTTAATCATAGACTTGGTTTTGAAAGCAACCACATCCCCTTTTAAACCCTGTAAGTGCTGGGGATTAGTTATAACAACATACCAATAGAAACAAAGATACACAAAAATGGAACCCTCCCCCTATCTTCCCCGTTAGTTAAAATCGGCCAGCAACCTGTTGGCCGGAATAACCATCGGGTACTAAACCCTAACAAATCTCCATGTCCACATAAATGTGTCTATGGAAAAAAATAATGAACTGTATCATGAACACTTCAAATAAAAAATGAAATTGCGACTAAACAAAATATCCAATTGATATATCCTTTATCCTACTATAACTGGAAACCATATAGAGAAAAGAAACCTCTCTGACAAACCCTCCAGAAGATATAGATATGTGAAATAAATAAATAAATAAATTTAAAAAAAAAAAAAAAAAATATATATATATATATAATTCACATATATATCAATAATATCAGAATCATCATAAAATTCTACATTCAAAATAGGATATCAACACAAATATCCTCTCAACACTAAGTGCTAGGAGACTAAACTAAAACACATGGCTAATATCCCATTCTGAATTGAGGCCCTCTGGAATTCTAGTTTTAAAGGGATAGTAATGTTTCATAATAAAAGCGGCTCTAATTAATCATCATAGTATTTGGACTTTGGAGAATGTTATTTCAATTCTGTCAGAGTTGTAGTTCAAGAATAATTCATTGACAAAGTATCCCTCTCCCACCCCTTTTACTGATGTAACACTGCTCAGCCAGATCAGAAGGGAGGTGCCCAGGTAGATTACAGAGAGGGACAATCTTCAATTAAGATAAGGGAAAAACCTGAAAAACTTGTCAAGGGGGCAGGGGTTTCATTGTTCTGATAGGAAGAAGATTGTCCCCTGCTGTTATCGGTCTGGTCTATGGACTGCATTCCACATCTGAGAAGAGATGGCTTACACTAGGTAAAAGGGGCGGGAGGGGGAAACTTTGCTTGTGAATATCTCTTAAACCATAAATGTTTGAGAGATAAGACTTATATCGTTCTTCATGTTTTTTTAATGCCTACAAAATAAAATAAAGATAAAACAAAGTATTACTATCCCTTTAAGCTTAAAAATCCAGAAGGCCTCACACTTGGTGATCAATTGCATGATATCAGCCCCCTGCCAGGGAAGTCTTACCTGTTCTATACCTTGAAATTCGAAACAGGACATATCCCCATCATGACACTCCAAGATGTGTTTAGCTATCGCTGAATCCTTACGTCCTCCTTCCACCTGGCATATGTGCGCTCTTATTCTATTTTTCAGTGGGCGTATAGTCCTTCCCACATATTGAATTGAGCACACCTTACAGGTAAAAAGGTATACCACATATTGAGTATTACAGTTGATATAGCTTCCTATAGCAAAAGAAATTCCATCCACCGTTCCTACGAAAGTACTAGAGACCCTCATGTATTTACAACATTTACAAATATGGGTACCGCATTTAAAGGAGCCTCTATATTCCAACCACGTGGGGGTCTTTCTATTACTTAGAAACAGGCTAGGGGACACCAGATTCCCAATTGTGACTCCCCTCTTCGCCACAAAACCTATCCCTCCCTTCAATATACCAGATAACTTGGAGTCGGTATACAAGATACCTAAATTCTTCCGAATGACCTCACATATCCGTCTATATTGGGGGCTGTACCTAGTGATAAATCTTACATCTGTAACATCAGAAACACCTCCACCTCCAACTTGTCTGTCCAGAAGCAGTTCCTCTCTCGGCTTGGCCTGGGCATGCTCCAAGGACCTGGTCAAAAGTCTTCTTGAATAGCCTCTAGCTTCAAAATATCCCATAAGATCCTCAGATGACAAATTGAAATCCTCTTCCAGGGTACAGTTTCTGCGCAAACTCCAAAACTGCCCCTTAGGGATATTGTCAATCTGGGATGTGAAGACAGGGCATGCAGGAGACTATTGCCAGAAATCGGTTTCCTATAATTGCCACTAATCACCCTTCCTTGAGATTCATCTCCAGTCAACAACTCCCCTCTTCGCCACAAAACCTATCCCTCCCTTCAGTATACCAGATAAGACCATAAAGGTTTGAGAGAAAAGACTTATATCATTCTTCATTTTTTTTAATGCTAACAAAATAAAATAAAATGAAGTATTACTATCTCTTTAAAGAGTGACATAAAAATATTTCTGTTTTAGAAAAATCAGCCTTTTCTAAAGTCTAGAACCTTTGTTTTTGTGTGGTGCAACTCAGCATCTGTCTTTATATTAAACCACACAGATTGATGATCACTGGAGCCCAAACACTCTCCTACAGCTACATCTGATACCAAGTCTCCATTAGTAAATAATAAATCTAGTGTGGCTTCCTAGTCGGCTCTTCTACTAATTGACTAAGAGCTAATCCTTGTAAAGAATTTAGGATCTCCCTACTCCTGGCTGAACCTGCTCCTTGGTTTTCCCAGTCTGACAGGCAGGCTTCTTGCTTTAGAGGTATCCACACACCTGCGTCGCCAGTCATATCCTTTTACCTTACGGTACAATGCAACACCTCCTAGAGGAGACCGGGACAGACAGCGCAGGTGCGCAGACGTCTGTAAGGCAAGATGTCTGTGCTGATGCCTGCCTGTTCGTCTCAGAACAAGTAGGATTTCTTAATAAAGTTGGACTAATTCTGTATAATACTAGTATTTCTATGCTTATCGCTATATCAAAAATTATTGGGGGGGGACTTTATTTGGAGGGATAGTTCTGCTTTAATGTCAGTAAGTTACTTAAAGGGATAGTAATGTTTCATAATAAAAGCAGCTCTAATTAATCATCATAGTATTTGGACTTTGGAGAGTGTTATTTCAATTCAGTCAGAGTTGTAGTTCAGGAGTAATTCAATGACAAAGTAACCCCCTCCCGCCCCTTTTACTGATGTAACACTGCTCAGCCAAAGCAGAAGGGAGGTGCCCAGGTAGACTGCAGAGAGGCACAATCTTCAATTAAGATAAAGGAAAAACACGAATAACTTGTCAAGGGGGGCAGGGCTTTAATTGTTCTCATAGGAAGAAGATTGTCTCCTGTTCTCTGTCTGGTCTATGGACTGCATTCCACATCTGAGAAGAGATGGCTTACACTAGGTAAAAGGGGTGGGAGGGGAAACCTTGCTTGTAAATATCTCTCAAACCATAAAGGTTTGAGAGATAAGACTTATATCATTCTTCATGTTTTTTAATACCTACAAAATAAAATAAAGATAAAACGAAGTATTACTATCCCTTTAATGCCTGCCCAAGTAAATTGGAGTAAAGAGACACCGATTTCCTCTAGGACTTTCTTAGTACATGCTGCACAAGTAGAGTGACCACATTTACATTCTGCCATTCAGGGACACTGCGGCGATGACAGCAGTACTTGTCCTCAGCTCTAGTGCAGTCATATGGGCGGGGTCTATAGATCTCACTGGACATCAGTGCATCACAACCTGCTCTGACACACCACAGAGCACTAAACACTAGAGGAAGAACTGCCCATTGACTACTGTGACATAAAGCAATGCCTGTGGTGAGCTACATGATAAAGTACATCATGACCAAAGCCTTAGACTAGGGTTACACTAGAATCATATTGCACTGCAGCCCCTATTTGTTGTCAGAATCAGGGCTCAGTTCTGTCTCTAGTGTTTAGAGTTCTGTCTGGATGCCATTTTATTGTAGCCAAGCAGAGTCATCACTTTCTGTCACAGTAGACAATGGGCAGCTCTCCTTCTAGTGTTCCGGGACTTTGTATTGTCACAGAAGGAAGCTGCCCGGGTCAAGGTACACACATTTAAAATCAGGGACTGTACTGGGCAGTCCAGGACATGTGACCACACTATGCACAAGGACCACCTAAAATACACATAGACTTCCCCACTGGCCTGTCTTTAGTGCAAGCAGCGTTAAGTGGAGAATTTTAAACGTCAACAGCTTAGTAAATGGGAGTTGGGCAGGCTAGGGTTAGAAAATGGATTCTAGAGCAAAATCCTATTTGTACATTATATATATATATATATATATATATATATATATCTTGCCATACGCACAGACCAGTGATCCTCAGCTCCAGTCCTTGGTGTACACCAGCTAATCAAGTTTTAATGATTTGCCTGATTAAGAATAAGAGGAGCCATCACAATGACTGAGACACTGACTGACCACCTAACAACAAGCAGGAATGTACTGAAAACCTGCACAGTTGTTGTGTCCTCAGGACTAACACTGAGAAACACTGGTATAGACTGTACCTCTCATTACACACCATCTTCATTCATCAGCAGCATTATCACTGTAGTTCTCATTTTCATGCATTATAAATAACAATTCCCATATACGATACATTAGAAAGCCAACATTCATACTTTTGACAAAGTCTTTTGCAGAAAAAAGGGGCACCCCAAGTGGTGCCTGTAAAAGTGCCACAGCACCCTGTTTGAGAATCACAGCTTTATCGTCAATCATCCTATTGCTTCAGAGAGTTAATCATATTCTGCAATAAAACTTTAATTAAGAGACTGATACACCATACCTCCCAAGTGTCCCTCTTTAGGAGATATTAGGGGTACGTACCTCCCAAGTGTCTCTCTTTAGGAGAAATTAGGGGTACATACCTTCCAAGTGTCCTTCTTTAGGATATATTAGGGCTCAATATCCCCTAAGTGTCCATCATTAGGAGATATTAGGGGTTCATACCTCCTAGTGTCCCTCTTTAGGAGATATTAGGGATACATTCCTCTCAAGTGTTCATCTTTAGGAGATATTAGGGGTTCATACCTCCCAAGTGTCCCTCTTTAGGAGATATTAGGGGTCTGTACCTCCCACGTGTCCCTCTTTAGGAGATATTAGGGATACATACCTCCCAAGTGTTCATCTTTAGGAGATATTAGGGGTCAGTACCTCCCAAGTGTCTCTCTTTAGGAGAAATTAGGGGTACATACCTTCCAAGTGTCCTTCTTTAGGATATATTAGGGCTCAATATCCCCTAAGTGTCCGTCATTAGGAGATATTAGGGGTTCATACCTCCTAGTGTCCCTCTTTAGGAGATATTAGGGATACATTCCTCTCAAGTGTTCATCTTTAGGAGATATTAGGGGTTCATACCTCCCAAGTGTCCCTCTTTAGGAGATATTAGGGGTCTGTACCTCCCACGTGTCCCTCTTTAGGAGATATTAGGGATACATACCTCCCAAGTGTTCATCTTTAGGAGATATTAGGGGTCAGTACCTCCCAAGTGTCCATCTTTAGGAGATATTAGGGGTCTGTACCTCCCAAGTGTCCATCTTTAGGAGATATTAGGGGTCCATTCCTCCCAAGTGTCCCTCTTTAGGAGATATTAGGGGTCCATACTCCCAAGTGTCCCTCTTTAGGCGATATTAGGGATTCATTCCTCTCAAGTGTTCCTCTTTAGGAGATATTAGGGGTCCATACCCCCAAGTGTCCCTCTTTAGGAGATATTAGGGGTCTGTACCTCCCAAGTGTCCCTCTTTAGGAGATATTAGGGATACATACCTACTATATGTCCCTCTTTAGGCTATATTAGAGATCTATACCTCCCAAGTGTTCATATTTACCAATCGAGAATGAGGGATTATGAATTACTGGGCGCAGTAATACTGTACTGAGAGTTCAGAACCAGGGAGAACTACAAGGACCAGCAGTTATTGCCAGAATCATAATTAGGGACCAGAATACATTGCCAATCCATAACCAGGCAATAGGGAATTTTAGGGACCAGAATCAAATGTTCAAGGATAGGGTCTAGGACTAAAATGTATTGCTAGTCAAAAATAAGCAATAAGGAATGCATGGATCAGAATGTATTGTCAATCCAGAACAGGGATAAAGACTGCAAACACTAAATGCATTGTCAGTCTAGATGTAGGAATAGGGACTTCAAGGACTGGAAAGAAGTTGATTCAGAACCAGTGATGAGGAGTACAGGGTGTAAAACATTAGCGTTTGCCTATCCCTGACCTCTTATCATTTGATCTGTTGGCTGTGGCGGGGGTGTGACGTGGATGGAGGGAACCTTGTAGTCAGAGGGACAGTGTGATGTTCTTATCTGGGAAAGTCAAGGAGAGATGGAGAGATAAGAGAACAGCAGGATAAAGAGACAATACAGTGATGAGCAGATTGGGAGGGACAATCCGGAAGATAAGTAGGCTAAAGGCCCTTCTATAATTGTTCCTATGAGAAGGAAGCTGGCAATCCTGTTGCCTGCACTGTACCTGTGTATACGTGGAATGGTGTAGTAGAGCTTGTGAGGAGGAGAAGGCTTGTACCCTAGCTTCTCACTTTAACTGTGTGTGATTGTCACTGCTGCTCCTCTTTGAACTGAACCTGTGCTGTGTTTACATGTCATGGTGTAGTTGTGTGTCTGTGTGTGTGTAGGAGGCTGGCACAGCTGGTGTCTGTACTGTACCTGTGTTGTGTATACATGTCATGGTGTAGTAGTGTGTGAGGAGGAGACTGGCACTGTTGCTGTCTGTACTGTACCTGTGCTGTGTATACATGTCATGGTGTAGTAGCGTGTGAGGAGGAGACTGGCACTGCTGCTGTGTGCACTGTACCTGTGCTGTGTATACATGTCATGGTGTAGTAGTGTGTGTGTGTGTGTGTGTGTGTGTGTGTGTGTGTGTGTGTGTGTGTGTGTGTGTGTGTAGGAGGCAGGCACAGCTGCTGTCTGTACTGTACCTGTGCTGTATATACATGTCATGGTGTAGTAGTGTGTGTGAGGAGGAGGATGGCACTGCTGCTGTCTGTACTGTACCTGTGCTGTGTATACATGTCATGGTGTAGTAGTGTGTGTGAGGAGGAGGATGGCACTGCTGCTGTCTGTACTGTACCTGTGCTGTGTATACATGTCATGGTGTAGTAGTGTGTGTGTGTGAGGAGGAGACTGACACTGCTGTCTGTACTGTACCTGTGCTGTGTATACATGTCATGGTGTAGTAGTGTGTGTGTGTGTGTGTATAGGAGGCTGGCACAGCTGCTGTCTGTACTGTACCTGTGTTGTGTATACATGTCATGGTGTAGTAGTGTGTGTGTGTGTGTGTGTGTGTGTGTAGGAGGCTGGCACAGCTGCTGTCTGTACTGTACCTGTGTTGTGTATACATGTCATGGTGTAGTAGTAGTAGTAGTAGTAGTGTGTGTGTGTGTGTGTGTGTGTGTGTGTGTGTAGGAGGCTGGCACAGCTGCTGTCTGTACTGTACCTGTGTTGTGTATACATGTCATGGTGTAGTAGTGTGTGTGTGTATGAGGTTGGCACTGCTGCTGTCTGTACTGTACCTGTGCTGTGTATACATGTCATGGTGTAGTAGTGTGTGTGAGGAGGAGGCTGGCACTGCTGTCTGTACTGTACTGTACCTGTGCTGTGTATACATGTCATGGTGTAGTAGTGTGTGAGGAGGAGGAGACTGGTACTGCTGCTGTCTGTACTGTACCTGTGCTGTGTATACATGTCATGGTGTAGTAGTGTGTGTGTGTGTGTGTGTGTGAGGAGGAGGCTGGCACTGCTGCTGTCTGTACTGTACCTGTGCTGTGTATACATGTCATGGTGTAGTAGTGTGTGAGGAGGAGGAGACTGGTACTGCTGCTGTCTGTACTGCACATGTGCTGTGTATACATGTCATGGTGTAGTGTGTGTGTGTGTGTGTGTGGAGGAAACTGGCACTGCCGTCTGTACTGTATCTGTGCTGTGTATACATGTCATGGTGTAGTAGTGTGTGTGAGGAGACTGGCACTGCTGCTGTCTGTACTGTACCTGTGCTGTGTATACATGTCATGATGTAGTAGTGTGTGAGGAGGAGGAGACTGGTACTGCTGCTGTTTGTACTGTACCTGTGCTGTGTATACATGTCATGGTGTAGTAGTGTGAGGAGGATACTGACACTGCTGCTGTCTGTACTGTACCTGTGCTGTGTATACATATCACAGTGTTGTTGTAGTAGTAGTAGTAGTAGTAGTAGTAGTAGTAAACTCTAACAAAGGGCCCCATTCCCTGCCCGCCGTTATGATCTACCCCCAAATTACCCACCTATGGGTATGTGTGTGTGTGTAGGAGGCTGGCACAGCTGCTGTCTGTACTGTACCTGTGCTGTATATACATGTCATGGTGTAGTAGTGTGTGTGAGGAGGAGGATGGCACTGCTGCTGTCTGTACTGTACCTGTGCTGTGTATACATGTCATGGTGTAGTAGTGTGTGTGAGGAGGAGGATGGCACTGCTGCTGTCTGTACTGTACCTGTGCTGTGTATACATGTCATGGTGTAGTAGTGTGTGTGTGAGGAGGAGACTGACACTGCTGTCTGTACTGTACCTGTGCTGTGTATACATGTCATGGTGTAGTAGTGTGTGTGTGTGTGTGTGTGTGTGTGTGTGTAGGAGGCTGGCACAGCTGCTGTCTGTACTGTACCTGTGTTGTGTATACATGTCATGGTGTAGTAGTGTGTGTGTGTGTGTGTGTGTGTGTGTGTGTGTGTGTGTGTGTGTGTGTGTGTGTGTAGGAGGCTGGCACAGCTGCTGTCTGTACTGTACCTGTGTTGTGTATACATGTCATGGTGTAGTAGTGTGTGTGTGTATGAGGTTGGCACTGCTGCTGTCTGTACTGTACCTGTGCTGTGTATACATGTCCTGGTGTAGTAGTGTGTGTGAGGAGGAGACTGGCACTGCTGCTGTCTGTACTGTACCTGTGCTGTGTATACATGTCATGGTGTAGTAGTGTGTGTGAGGAGGAGGCTGGCACTGCTGTCTGTACTGTACCTGTGCTGTGTATACATGTCATGGTGTAGTAGTGTGTGAGGAGGAGGAGACTGGTACTGCTGCTGTCTGTACTGTACCTGTGCTGTGTATACATGTCATGGTGTAGTAGTGTGTGTGTGTGTGAGGAGGAGGCTGGCACTGCTGCTGTCTGTACTGTACCTGTGCTGTGTATACATGTCATGGTGTAGTAGTGTGTGAGGAGGAGGAGACTGGTACTGCTGCTGTCTGTACTGCACATGTGCTGTGTATACATGTCATGGTGTAGTGTGTGTGTGTGTGTGTGTGTGTGTGTGTGTGTGTGTGTGTGGTGGAAACTGGCACTGCCGTCTGTACTGTATCTGTGCTGTGTATACATGTCATGGTGTAGTAGTGTGTGTGAGGAGACTGGCACTGCTGCTGTCTGTACTGTACCTGTGCTGTGTATACATGTCATGATGTAGTAGTGTGTGAGGAGGAGGAGACTGGTACTGCTGCTGTTTGTACTGTACCTGTGCTGTGTATACATGTCATGGTGTAGTAGTGTGAGGAGGATACTGACACTGCTGCTGTCTGTACTGTACCTGTGCTGTGTATACATATCACAGTGTTGTAGTAGTAGTAGTAGTAGTAGTAGTAGTAGTAGTAAACTCTAACAAAGGGCCCCATTCCCTGCCCGCCGTTATGATCTACCCCCAAATTACCCACCTATGGCAATAAATAATACAGAATTATCTAGATTTCTTTAGTACACATATACCAAATATATACAGGTTTAAAAAAAAAACAATTGCTTACATAAGCACTAAATGTGTAAAGTGCAATCACTAGAGAATACAAGTTAGTCCTCAAGTGGTGAACCAAATATCACATTTATTAGACTTTTCTTGATTAACCTCTTGGATTCTAGAGCTGTCTCCAGGAAATATCCCTTAGCTCCAAGGACTTAATATAGAAAAGTCCATCTTCCTGTACACAGACGTATCAAACAAGTTGAGAGCATTTGCAGCACTCAAGGAGTTAAAGGAACAACAGTACACTGGGCAGTAGTGCATTGCTCAGCAGTCTGGCACTCAAAGACTTTAAGGTTACTGAGCTCAATGCCAGACTCATAAAAATGGAACTTTTTGTTTTCTGAGACCTAAATCCAGTCTTACACACAAGCTCTGAGGAAGTGTCAGTCATACTCCCTTCCACCCTTTCCGTTGGTATAAATGAATGAGCATCATAGCAGCCTAAGGGGTTAACCTGATACACGATACATATTACACTTTTCTGTATTACCTATTGGGTTCTAGAGAAGTCTCTCAACTCCAGTGTTTTAACACAGAAAAGTGTAATTTTACACATTAATGGGATAGTAATGTTTCAAAATAAAAGCATCTCCAATTAATCTTCATAGTATTTTGGCCATGGAGAGAGTGATTTCAGTACTGTCAGAGTTGTAGGTCTATAGTAATTGAATGATAAAGTATCCCCCTCCCGCCCCTTTTACCTAGTGTAAGCCACCTCCCCTCAGATGTGGAATCTGGTCTCTTGATTGGACAATCAAGAGACCAGATTCCACATCTTCTTACTGTGATCATAAGGAAAACCCTGCCCCCCTTGACAGGTTTTTCCTTATGCTCACTGAAGATTGTCCCTCTCTGTGATCCATCAGGACAGTCTTGGTGCTCTGAGGTGAGCAGTGTTACATCAGTAAAAGGGACAGGAGGTGGATACTTTATCATTCAATTACTCTTGTACTACAACTCTGACAGTATTGAAATAACACTCTCCATGGTCCAAATATGAAGATTAATTGGAGCTGCTTTTATTGTGGAACATTACTATCCCTTTAACACCTTCCTTACTGTAGATCAGAATATCGGACAAGTCAAAGGTATTTGCAGCACACTAAAGGCATAAAAGGAACAACAATATTAAAACATGAACTTCGGGTTATATACACCTTGAGTGTCAGAGAGGCAAGTAGGGCACTGGACAGCAGTGCTTTGCTCAGCCCTCTGCTTAAATAAACGTACTTGGGTGAGGGTTTCATATATGACAACTATTTAATGTCAGCCAGGGATGGGCAATGTCTCTTTATGCCATAAACTTACCCCTTGAAGATCAAATGGGTGTACAATGCGCACTGCTTTTCAAGGGGTTGTGCATCACTGAAATCCTGAAGAGGTTAATAAAGCAAGAGGCTGTGTACAACGCATTGCAAAGCAACGCACATTTGTTCTTCAAGGGTTTACAGCTAGATTCTTAGTACTGGATTTAAAGCGGTCGTATTAGGATTGCTCATCCCTGGCCAACTTTAACACTTTGCCCCCTTGACAGGTTTTTCCTTATGATCACTGAAGATTGTCCCTCTCTGTGATCCATCCGGACAGTCTTGTTACTGTGAGGTGAGCAGTTTTACATCAGTAAAAGGGATGGGAGGGGAGGGGGATACTTTATCATTCAATTACTCTTGTACTACAACTCTGACAGTATTGAAATAACACTCTCCATGGTCCACATACTATGAAGATTAATTTTAGTTACACTTAACACTGTGTGTGTCAGAGGGGTATCCAGGCCATTGCTTAGCAATGGATTGGATGACACTCAAACTCAAGGGGTTAAACCATAACCTAATATCTTTTGTCACAATTTAACTCCTTATATATCACATGGGTGTTCAATCTGCATTTCTTTGCAATGCATTGTGTACCCCTCTGATCCGCAAGAGGTTTATCAACAAAGTTATGCTACATTAACCTCTTAATGCCTGGAAGAAAAAAAAAAAAAAACATTCATGCAACATTCGACACCTATTTGATATTTAAGGGGTTAATGCATGACAAAAAAAAAAATAACACCGTCATTGGCCACTGGGTTAAGTTTTAACATTGAGTGGCAGGGGTTAACTTAAGGCAAAATATATTACTGACCAGGGATGGCCAACCTTAACGTTTAACTATATACAGTGTACAGGTGTATGTGTTAGCTTTTATTTATTTTTTTTTTTTTAATAACGGATATGCCAGGGGTGGGTAAGTCATGATGCTTTGCAATGAGGTGCACATCCCTCTGGCACACAAAACAACAAGGGAAGACAATACACACCACCAGTCACGATTAGCTACGTAATGCAAGTGCATAGCTGGTGTTGGCAGAATTCAAGCAGCCCTCGCTAGCTAGGTGAACAGTAGTGTAGTGCGTGGCTGTCATGCCGTCACTCCTCCTCCAACATAGGAAGTCGTCAGCAGGAAGCAGGCAAGTGAGCTGTGCACCTGGGGGAGCTTAGTTTACAGAGTCAGTGCACTTCATTGACTGGGGCCAAGGGCCCAATACAATATTATTATGGGCAACATTGCCCCCCCCCCCCCCCCCAAGTCCAGCAGGGCCTCCTGTACAACTTTTAGATAATTAACTGTGCATCAGACACAAAAAGGGGCCCCTGAGTCTAGCTGGGCCTCCAATATAAAATATAATGGAAGCAAAACTTTTGGGGGCCCCTGAGTATGGCAGGCCCCCCCGCACAACAGGGGCTTCCGCTACACCTCTGCTGTGCATACATGTCATGGTGTAGTAGTGCATGTGAGGAGGAGGCTGGCACTGTTGCTGTCTGTACATACATGTCCTGGTGTAGTAGTGTGTGTGAGGCGGAGGCTGGCAGTGCTGCTGTCTGCACTGTGCTTGTGCTGTGTATACATGTCATGGTATAGTAGTGTGTGTGTGTGTGGAGGAGACTGGCACTGCTGCGGTCTGTTCCTGTGTATACATGTCATGGTGTAGTAGTGTGTGTGAGGCGGAGGCTGGCAGTGCTGCTTTCTGTACTGTACCTGTGCTGTGTATATGTGTGTATAGAGGAGAAGGATGGCACTGCTGAGTGCGTGTGTGCGCATGTGTAGGAGGCCGGCACTGCTGCTGTCTGTACTGTACGTGTGTGTGCGCATGCGTGCTGAGACCCTCCATTTGCTAGATGTCTACAAATGAGCAAACTAGAATGCATTTTTTTTCTAAAACTTTATTGAACAAAAAACAAAAACAATCTATTTACAAATGATTGGAAACAACGTTAATTAACATAACTGAGCACTCCAGCTGCTGGTAGGAACTGGTTTATTCCTTTGAATTCTATAGGGCTGTGCAACATATTGCTCACCCCTATGGCACTCAGAGGAGGAGGTGGGGAAAACCCCCCAAAACAAAAGCCAAGCACAGGTTATAAGAAATAGTTGAAAAAATGCAAATATACAAAACAACGTTAAAACACATCATTGTTAACTTAACTCTTTCAGGACCAGACGGGTGTGCAATGCAATGAAGAGAAAAAAAAAAAAAGTTCAACCTTCACAATATACAGACAACTGTTTGAGAATCTTTACAGAACGTTAGCGCTGGAGTAGTCAATTGATGGACCTACAGCTGTTAGGAGTGCATGGAAGTTGTAGTCCCCAACAGCTGGAGGTCCAATGACTGACTAGCCTGATCTTAAAGACATAGGACATTCCTGTCCTGTCCCAACTGCTTGCTTGATCTGTGACCAGAAGATGCTGTGTGAGTGATACATCTTACCCTTTAAAATATTAATTTTAAAACAAATGGCCACCAGCTTCTACAGACGAAGCCCCCTGAACAAAAAGGTTACTTGTTTTATATATTTATGATATATATGCCTTTGTAGTGTATGAAAAAGATTTTTCTCTGAAATGCATCCACATACAACTGATAATTTTACAGATTGTATGTTTACATTATCTTGGCATTCTATAACACTTTTTATATAACAAACAAGCTTTTATCTATTGGATTCTGATTGTTTGGACTGGGATAAGTGACTGAAACTGGGAGAGGTTTGATGTTAGTCTGAATTAGCTGGTTGTTACAACCAGCACTCCATCTCAAGAATTGTGAGTATTGGATGATATCGATCAATATAATTTGTGCAGCTGTATATCTTGGTGGTTTGCGCGCTTCCTGGTTTGGAGTGGCCCATCCATCATCTATCTTGGAGAGACTGGGTGGGGGAAGTCGGATTCCATCAGCTGCGTTTACTGATCACTGGTCCTAAACTGGCACTAGGGAGCACCCCTCTGTTTGCTCTTGCTGCATCTTAGATGTCATGAATGAATCCCAGAAGTAATGTGAGCAATAGAAAAACCAAGGAGCAATACAGCAAATATACTGCTTTTCAATGTGTTGCATTCCCCTCTGGCACTCACAGGGTTAGAATGAGACTCTAGATCCCATGTACTTAACCCTTTGATTGCCAGAGGGGTACACGATGCTTTGCAATGAGGTGCATATCCCTCTGGCACTCAAAGGGTTAAATAAATCTCCTTTCTACCTGCTTGGTCAATGAAAGAGCAGTGCAACAATGGACATAAAATTACAAATAAAAGAGTTGACAGTGTTTCAGGTGTTCTGTTCTATTGAGATCCGGAAAGAAATGGGAATCCTGTAACATGCCTTTTCACATATAGTAATTTGTATTAAGAGATAGGAATGCTTGATTCCTCATCTCTTTAAAAAGTTATTTAAATGTTACTGATGTCACTCTTTAACCCTTTAAGGATGATCCAATGGGTTTGCAGCTGCACATCCCTATCGTCCGTAAACAGTTAAAAAGGAGCAGTTTTTTTTTTTTTTTTTTAATCTCAAGAGAGAGTAAAAAAAAAAAATCAATCTATACACCAGTCAATATTATAGGGTTTATTCTGTGGAGTATAGCAAGGGAAATATTTTTTCTTAAGTCATAAAAGTTATCTTAAAAGGTATAGTAACAGACAGATTTATTGAAAGGTAATTCTGTAGATAGTAAGAAAAATAAATAAATAAACTAATTGCGCCCAGTCCGCTCTCTCAAGTCTTTATGGTTAGAGAGATATAAGCTTACAAAGTTCCCCTGTCCCTCCCCGTACACGGACGTCACTGTCTAGGTTATAGCAAGAGATCCCGGTCTGCAGCTCTTCAGCAGAGCGTCTGCAAGGGGCGGGAGGGGGGACCTTTGTAAGCTTATATCTCTCAGACCATAAAGACTTGAGAGATCAGACTGGGCGCAATGCATTATTTTTTTATCATCTACAGAATTACCTTTCACTAAAACGATCTATTACTAACTCTTTAATACCAACTGGTTTCCAGAAGGCCTTTTTATATATTGTGCTCTATGGCCTGTGAAATAGACAACACCCCTCCATGGTAAATAATAGGAACAGCACTTCCAGGTCCCCATCTGCAGCACTGTGAACCCTCAAGAAACGTAGACAGGCTCCAGGATCCTTATTTCCATTAACCTTTTAAGGACCATTGCCTTACAATGCATTGTGCACCTCGCCGGTCTTTAAAGGGTTAATAAAAAGTTAACAAGGACACCTTTATGTTTTGGTGTTAGATCTATCACAATGGTCCTTCTGTTCAAAAGGAAAGTCCAGGAATTCCATGGCAAAACAACTGCACTACAGCAGGACAAAGTTAATAAATTCACAATGAAGTTACACTATTCATTAAAGGGGTTAAAAGCCCCATTTAAATTAACAGGAACCTTTGTTTGTCTCCCTATAGTGCATATGTTTTTGCACCAAGATTACATCAGCTTTTATTCTGAACTAAAGGCCCACTGACTCATTCACAGGTCGGTCCACCTGTGCTTGTATGAGAAGATCTGAAAAGCTGCCCTAATGATATGTCCTGAGGACTTCAGTTGTGAGACACTCTAGTAGAGAATATGAATGGGATAAAAACATTGATACAAACAGGAGGAATTTAAGTGTCCCAATGTGGTGGTGGGGTGTGTTTTACCCCAGTCCTTCATTGACACCCCGAATTTTCCGGGCCAACTGGATGTCCTGCACGTACAGTGTGACTCTCTTGGCGTGTAAGCTGCAGAGGTAGGAGTCCTCAAAGAGACGCACCAGGAAAGCTTCTGCTGCCTAAAAGAGCCAGTAGTTAGAGATGGTCTAGTCAACTGTAACTATAAACAGGATTTTAGTGTTTTGGACTTGTTAAATCCTTTTCTCTATAGTCCATATGGAACACAGTTACCATGGGGGTTTTGTCCTTCCTTCTGGAAGGCAGGACACATCTCAAAAAGACAGCATTGTAGGTGGAGACTGACAGCCACTCCTCCAGCTTGCCCCTCACCCCACCTACTAGCCAGTATGAATGTGACCAAAGCCACACTAACTAGGCGAGCAAGAGAAGAAGGAAATCTCCTGTCAGAAGAAAGGCCCTAAGAACTTTGCATCCCAGACAGGCAAGACCATAAAGGAGGTCCCTTTTGCTGGGTGGAAGGCCAGTGTTCCATATGGACTATAGAGAACAGGATTTAAACAGATAAGAACACTAAAATCCTATTGTCTCTTACATCCAATATGGAACACAGGTACCATGGGGATATACCAACACAGCTTCCAGGGTGGGAAGAACAGCATCATAGGGACAGGTGGACTATCCAGAATCGGAACAGACCAACCAGGAAAAAGTGTCAGCGGACACTGAACTGTCGCAGCACACAATAACAAGAGCCAACGGGGCTCAAAAACGGAACAGTATGGTAAGAAAGTGTGCAGGTCCTTAGACACTTCCTGTCAAAGCTGGCTTCAGCTGAAGTCAGAACACTGACACAGTTGTGTTTAGCAAAGGTGTGCAGGGAGGGCCAAGTCACAGCGTTGCACAACTGCTCAGCCAAGGAATCATTCTTGTAGGCCCAAGAGGCGCCCATAGACCGTGTGGAATGAGCTGTGACCTTGAAGGGAATAGGTTTCTTTCAGAGTTCGTACGTCTGGTGTATAGTAGCTTTGATCCAAGAGGCCAAAGTGACCTTGGAAGCAGCTTGTCCTGCACTAGAACTCTCAGGAATGACAAAAAAAGGCAACGCAATGCTCCACATCCTACAAATGGAGATCCTTCTCCTTGTCAGACCTTGGGTAAGGACAAAATAAAAAGGCACCACAACCTCTTAACTGATGTGGAACTCATTAACCACTTTAGAAAGAAATTCCTGAGTAGTCCTAAGCAGTTCCATATCCTTGTGAAAAAACAGGAAAGGCAGCTTAAAGACAAAGCCTGCAGTTCAGCAACCCTGTGGACGGAGACAACTGCCAGGAGAAAAGCCATCTAAAGCATCAGCTGATGCAAAGGAATGGAAGCAAGGGGCTCAAAAGGAGGCCTCTGTAACACTCCCAAAATCAGATTAAGGTCCCATGGAGGAGTAGGAGCTGCCCCCTGAAGAGAAACCTTGACATATGGAATTGTGGCAAGATGTCTCTGAAGAACACAGAAAGTGCTGAAATTTGAACCATCAAGGAGCTCAAGGGGAGACCCTTGTTCACTCCATCCTGGAGAAACGATAATACCATAGGAACATTAAACTCCTGAAAAGTTACAGACCTGTCCACGCACCAAGAATGAAACGCAGACCATATCCAATGGTAGAAGAGACAGACTTGAGGGCCTGAACCATAGTGGAAATGACCTTAGTGGAAAACTCTTTCCTCCTCAAGATTTGGGCTTCAACAGCCATGCAATCAAAGCCATCTTTTCCACATCCTCCTCGGGAGAAGAAGGTCCAGCCTGGGAGGAAGAGGAAGCAGGTCCTAAATGGAAAGACTGACCAGATCCAAAAACCACACCCTCCTGGTTCAGTAAGGACCAACCAGAACCACAGTCGCCCCATCCATCCTGTTCTTCTGGGAGTACCCTGGGTCTGAGGGGAATTGGCAGAAAGAGATAAGCTAGATGGAAGTTCCATGGAACCAACATGGCGTCCATGGAGAATGACAGAGGACCTCCCCTCTGGAAGCAGAGGTCAGAACTTCCCTGTTTTCCCTGGTGGTCATGAGATCTATTGTGGGTAAACCCCACCAAAGCACAATTAAGTTGAACACCTCCAGACTGAATTCCCACTCTCCGGGATCTATGTATTGCGACTTAGAAAGTCCGCCAGCACATTTTCTACCCTGGAATGTGCATGGCAGATATGAACGGAACGTGGGCTTCTGCCCAGCCGGGTATGTACCATACCTCGCACCAGGTGGCAGCACTTTGAGTGCCCCCTTGGTTGAAACGCGCTCTGGGAGAGGCAATGGGATCAGAATCTTCTTTGTCAGCAGTGAGTTCACTCTCCTGGAACAGCCTTACTTTGCTCAGCTCTTCTGGCACCCTGGAGAAAAATAGGATTTTAGTCTTACCTGTTAAATCCTTTTCACTTAGTCCATACAGGTCACTGGTACCATGGGATGTGTAGTCCCCTTTAATAGGCAGGAACAATTATGCAAATAATTTGCAAGGGGCGGAGCCTCCCTTCTTACTTAAGCCACCTGCTGGCCAGAGCCACCCATATTGATTTGAGACCCTAAACTGACCCCAGGTAAGCAAAAAGAAAGACTCCTGTGAGCATGCCCGAACGGTCTCCCACTGAATGCCACAGGAGAGCCAAGACTGGTCCCTTGACAGGGTGGGAGACCAGTGACCTGTATGGACTAAGTGAAAAGGATTTAACAGGTAAGACTAAAATCCTATTTTCACTGTCGTCCAATACAGGTCACTGGTACCATGGGATGTACAAACATTGAGCTGATCCAGAGGCGGGAAGTAAGGCAAGGACCAGGCGCAAGGCCCAAGTCACTAGAACTGATAACCAGTTGATAACATAGCCCAAACTGTAAGTGTCAACGGACACCAACCAAGGGAACAATCCCTGAACTTAACACAGCACACGTAACTAGAGCCAACCGGGCTCAACAGTAAGGAAGCACTAAGGATCACAGAGCGGAAGACCTACACAGGCAAGACTGCCTCCAGGACCTTCCTTCCAAAACTGGCATCAGCCGATGCCAGAACATCAACTCGGTAGTGCTTTGAAAAAGTGTGCACAGAGGACCAAGTGGCCGCTCTGCACAGTTGATCAGCAGAAGCTTGATTCTTGTAGGCCCAAGAGGCCCCAATAGATCTGGTGGAATGGGCAGTCACCCTGAAGGGAACATGCTTATTCCTCAACTTATAGGCTTCACGGACGGTAGCCTTAATCCAAGAGGCAATGGTAACTTTGGAAGCCGGTCTTCCTGCCCTAGGCCCCTCAGGAATGACGAATAGAGCGTCAGACTTCCTGATAGATTCGGTGCGGTGAACATAAAACTTGAGGCAACGCACCACATCCAACAAATGGAGATCTCTTTCCTTGTCAGATGAAGGATTAGGGCAGAAAGAGGGAACCACAATCTCCTGATTGATGTGAAACTCAGACACAACCTTGGGTAAGAATTCCTTGGTAGTGCGAAGCACAGCCTTATCCTTGTGGAACACCAGGTAAGGAGGTTTACAAGACAAAGCCTGTAACTCTGCCACCCGGCGTACTGACACAATAGCCAAAAGGAAGGCCATCTTCCAAGTCACAAGACGTAATGGAATGGAAGCCAAGGATTCAAACGGTGGTCGCTGAAGAACTCCCAGCACCAAATTGAGATCCCACTGGGGAGCAGGACTCTTGAAGGCAGGTCGAACATGAGTCACACCCTGGAAGAAGACTTTCACATCAGGAAGGATAGCAATCCGTTCCTGGAAAAACACAGACAAGGCAGAGGTCTGAACTTTGAGGGAACTCAGACTGAGCCCCTTGTCCACACCGTCCTGCAAGAAGGCCAGGACAGTGGGAAGATGGAAGTCAAGAGACAACTTCTTGTCAGAGCACCATGTCACGAAAGTTGACCAAATGCGATGATAAATCTTGGAAGACACAGGCTTACGAGCACTGAGCATCGTCGATACCACAGAAGGAGAAAAGCCTTTCTTTGCTAGAATCGAGGATTCAACCGCCATGCCATCAAACGGAGAGAGTGAACATCCTCTTTCCACAGATACCCCTGAAGAAGCAGGTCCGGACGGGCTGGAAGTGGGATTGGATCCTTCACTGACATGGCCATCAATTCCGGAAACCAGGACTGGCGAGGCCAGTTTGGAGCAATCAGGATGACAGGACAACATTCTCTCTTCAACTTCTGGATAACTCTGACCAATAGAGGAAGAGGAGGGAAGATGTAAGCCAGGGAAAAGTCCCAAGGGATCGACAAGGCATCCACTGCTAGAGCAAGGGAGTCCCTCAACCGGGAGCAAAACACCGGAACCTTCCTGTTGTGTCTGGTAGCCATCAGGTCCACCACAGGCATCCCCCACCGCTGAGTGAGCATGTGAAACACCTCTGGGTGAAGAGCCCATTCTCCGCTGTCGACGGTGTGACGACTGAGGAAGTCTGCCATGACGTTGTCCACGCCTGGAATATGAACTGCAGAGATGACAGGCACGTGATCTTCTGCCCAAGACAAAATATCCTTGACCTCCCACCAGGCGGAACCGCTTCTTGTGCCGCCTTGCCTGTTGATGTAAGCCACCGCCGTGGCGTTGTCGGACTCTACTCTGACTGGAAGACCGGTCAATTGAGACTCCCAGTACCTCAGGGCCAGCCGGACAGCTCGAAGTTCCAGGACATTGATGGAGAGCATGGATTCCTCCAGACCCCATTTCCCCTGAGCACTGAATCGACCCCAGACTGCACCCCAGCCCCGAAGGCTGGCATCCGTTGTGACTGTGGTCCAAAGAGGAACTAGAAAGGATTTCCCTTTCAAGAGATGAGAGAGATCTAACCACCAGTGCAGACTCGACTCGACATGAGGAGGGAGAGAAACAGACAGATGTTGATGATCTGGATGGTTCCTGCACGTCTGGATCACAAATCTCTGAAGATCCCTGGAGTGGGCCATGGCGAATGGTACTGCTTCGATCGTGGAAATGAACTTCCCCACTAAGGACGACAACTTCGGAACTGGAATTTCGTCCATGTCCAGAATCCCAGCCACTCTGACGGCTATCTGGTGAGCCACGTCCTCCGGAAGAAACACCATGCATTGGCGAGTGTCGAACAGGAGACCCAGGAACAGAAGCCTCTGAGAAGGAATCAAGTCCGACTTGTCCAGATTCAGGATCCAGCCGTGACGGTTCAGGGTGTGCATGCACCCCTGCAACTGCTGGTGGAGAAGCTCCGCTGAGGAGGCCTTCAATAGGAGATCGTCCATGTAGGGCGTCACTCTGATCCCATCCTGATGGAGCACCGCTATCAAGGAGCCCAGCACCCGCTGGAAGACTTGAGGAGCTGTAGTCAGTCCAAAGGGGAGCGCTGTAAATTGAAAGTGTCCCCTGTGGCAGGCAATCCTGAGATACTTCCTGCTCTCTGGATGAATAGGGATGTGAAGATAAGCATCCTGAAGATCCAGAGAGGCAAGAAACTCCCCTGGAGACATTGCTGCAATCACAGAGCGCAGGGACTCCTGGCGGAAGTGGGAAGTCACCACATAGGCATTGAGATCTTTGAGATCCAAGATGGGACGGGCTCCTCCGTCCTTTTTGGCTACCACAAACAGGTTGGAATAAAATCCTGAACCTGTGTCCCCCTGCGGAACCGCCTCCAGGACCTCTTTGTCCAAGAGATCCTGAATAGCGTCGTCGAACAGACGCCTTTTTGAGGGTTCCTGAGAAGGACGAGTAAAATGGAACCGAAAAGGAGGAAGGGAAGAGAAAGGGATCCTGTATCCCTCTGACACCACCTGAAGAACCCATGGGTCCGCCACTGACTCCTCCCAAGTCCGGCGAAAGATGCGGAGACGACCGCCTACAGCCGGATGCGGACCCGGGTTCGGCGAGTCATGCCGAAGCAGTCTTGGAGGTCTTGGCCTTGGAGGCAACTTTGGGCCTCCAGGACTGTTTGGGCTTGGAGGAGGAGCGCGTAGTGGGAGGACCCGTTTGGGCCGAGGAGCGTGTCTCAGTCTGAAAGGAACGAAAGGACCGATTGCGTTTGGCTGGAAACTTTTTCTTAAAGACTGAGGGTAGAAGAGTGCTTTTACCGCCAGTAGCCTCACTGATCATTTCTTTGAGCTCAGAGCCAAAGAGCAAATTCCCCTGAAAGGGCAAGGAAAGCAAGGCTTTCTTAGAGGCTGTATCAGCAGACCAAATTTTCAGCCAAAGAGCGCGTCTGGCCACCACAGAAGAAGTGGAGGCCCTCGCCATCATGCGCACAGCATCAAAAGCAGCATCAGCAACATAGTTCTGAGCTTCAGTGATATTAGCAAGAAGCTGCAACTGTTCAGATACAGGCGCATCCTGGCGAACCGCTTCAGTCAGTCGTTCAGTCCAGGCCGCAATAGCTCTATTAACCCATGCCACAGCAAAGGTAGGGCGCATGGCTGTGCCAATGGAGGCAAAAATAGACTTAAGAGAGAGCTCTAGTTTCTTATCCGTCCAGTCCTGCAAGGCAGAGGCATCTGAGACAGCCAAAGCAGTAGATTTGGACAGTCTAGACACAGGAGCATCCACTTTGGGAGGATGAACCCATTTTGCCAGCTCCGCCTCAGGAAAAGGGTAAAGTTTAGCAAACTTTTTGGAGACAGAGGAAGATCTGTCAGGATTCCTCCATGCCTCAGAGACCAGACGGGCAAGAGTAGGGTTAGTTGGAAAACAAACAACTGGTTTAGATGGCTTTTTCTGAAAAACATCAGTAGGATCATAAGTGGATTCCTGAGTCAGAGGAAGGTTGAGCGTATTCAGAACCGCTCTGATCAGACCCTCAGCCGAAACTTCAGGGTCACACTCATAGGGGTCCCCAATGGACCTGTTAGATTCAATAACAGTACGTTCCTCAGCATCAGAATCCTGTAACAGTTCTTCTTCAGAAGAATCAGTGATATCAGGAGCTCCCTGTGGCTTAGGCAGGGAGGTCCTGATAGTAGAGGGGGTCTGCCAGACCTGGAGAGCCCCCTGTACCTGAGAGGGAAAGAGTTGAAGCGTGGATCTGAGATCCCTAGTGGCAGCTTTAAACTCCCTCACCCAAGATGGCTCAATAGCGTGGCTGGGAAGCCCAGGGTTGCTATCTTTATCAGTACAATTAGGGCATAGATCCCCCACATTATCGCAATCCAGCCCAATGTGGCAAGAGGAGCAAAACGCCATGGGGGTAGAAGACCCCCCAGCCTCCTTAGTCTTGGGTCTAGCCCCTAGCTCCAGTGAAGTAGACATGCTCACAGCGTCAATATACCCCACCACCAACACTATCACCCAGAAAAGTGTTAAAGATTAAAGTTTCACCCCAGAAAAGGTCTAAAAACGGACTTATCTGGCCAGCGAAGGGTTAATCTGGTGAGGAGAGAGAAGGCTCGGTCCCTGCGTAGTGTACTCGCCTTGGAAAAGTACCACAAAATGGCGGCCGTCATGACAGCCAATCAGAAACAAGCGCGCGCTAGCGCTCATGGGAAATGTAGTTTTCCCTATGCAAGTACCCCAAACAGTGCCCGAAGCCCCCCTGAACCCCCTACAGTAAGAAAACACCAACCGGATGATAGAGCAGGAGCCTAGCATTAAAATGAGCCCACTCTGAAGTTGCTGTGACAAGCGGTTTCAGAGATATGTCCCAAACTGTGAATTCCCATAGAGAGTAAAGGAGCTCTGCTGCTAAGCGGGAAAACGCCGCGCTTAAAGGCGCGGAACACCATTTTTAATAAAGTTTAGTAAAACTTTAAAAAGTGCCCAAACAAGCATAAAAGACATGAGAAACACAAATAAATGAATACCCAATGCTCCAAAACTCAGAGAATAACACAGAAATTGCATAAATAGAGATAATGCAATAAAAACACCCTATGAGTGCTGGAGTGTATTAAGACTCCCAAATACAAGCCCATCAAAGGGACACTGTGGGGACAAGTGGACCTTCAGCACTCAATGGGTGACTCACCTTTCTCGCAGACTTCTGTCTTCAGGTGACCATGATAGGGAGGGAAAGAACCAGAGGCAATTTCCTCAACAGGGGAGCTGCTTAACACAAGCTGTCCCCTCTTCAGGTATAGGTCCACAGAAATCCCTGGAAGCTGCACTAGCCACTTCGGGTGAGGGCATTCACAGCCATGGTCACCCTCCTAATGGTGGTATTCCATATTTGTAAGAAAATAATAAAACACTAAGAAGCATAGCTGTTCTCTGCCTGGTGTGCAGGCACACCAGGAACAAATCAATATGGGTGGCTCTGGCCAGCAGGTGGCTTAAGTAAGAAGGGAGGCTCCGCCCCTTGCAAATTATTTGCATAATTGTTCCTGCCTATTAAAGGGGACTACACATCCCATGGTACCAGTGACCTGTATTGGACGACAGTGAAAAACAAACAAACACACACACACCAAAATGGTGAAAGGGACTCAATCTATGCAGGACCCCTTCTGAGATTACCTGCAAAACCCACCAGTCCACTAATGAGGACTCTCCTCAGGTGTTGCAAAACAGTCAGACGCCCCCCCCTACAGGTAAACACGGAACAGAATTCGACGAGTCATGCTGAAGATTACTTGACAGCCTTTGGAGCTGCTTGATTGGGATGTCACTGCTGTCTGGGAAGCTGGCGAAGAGTGCAGCCTTTTACACCGCTGTTTGGTGGGGCCGAAAAGGATGAGGTTTCCTCACCATAGTTGGACAATTGGAGGACATCTGAGGCAACAAAGTGTTCTTGCCCCAGTAGCATCACTAATGATCTGCTTTGGTTCTGGTCCAAACAGGGACCGGACCTGAAAAGGCAAAGAAGCCAGTGACTTTTAGAAGATTGATCCGCAGACCAAATCTTAAGCCACAAAGTGCAGCAACAGAAAGGGCTGAGGCCTTAGCGGACAATCTGACCACCCAAAAAGAGCCTCAGACACAAGTGTAGGACTCGTTAATGTTTACCAGAACAGGTCATCCTTGGAAACCTCAGCATGTACAGCCTCCATAAGCTGTACACAACAAACAGCGACAGCCCTATTAAACAAGGGGGAGGCAAAGATAAGTCTACATGTTGCACCAGTGGCCTCTTGAGTCAAACTGCATCTGCCAAAGGCAAGGCAGTAGTTTTTGACACTGTTGGAGGAGAGGCCCATTTGCACCAAAGCTGCCTCTGAAAAAGGGTTATATAGTAGGGGTGCACCTAAATGAAAATTCTGAACCGAAACTTCAGCATGCACTTCGCCTAAAACGTTTTTTTTTTTTATATAAATAATTATGGCGATTCCTAACAAAAGAAACCAAAAATATAGTAGAGCAAGTGCACATGGTGCAGTCAAAGTGAAAGTCCCATGAGCTGAAGGTTACCAACTTGCCTGGAAAAAGTGACCTTGCCATTCCATTTCCTCCCACATACACTGTTGTATCTCTGAGTGCCGTCATACAACTGCTTTTAGTTTGCTACCATTCACTCTCTGTCCTGCACTTACAGTCTCCACCTGCTGCTATATAAACACGTTTCCACTCCTCACATTCACAATGGATCCCAGTTTTAATATCCTCTACAACGGCCCTGTGTCTCCCCTATTTCAGTTCTCCATGAGTTCTGCCACTTTAAGGTATCTACTTCATGCCACTCTATACACTCCATATTCTTTTCCACCTCATGTGCAGACTCCTTACAATAATTGTGTCTACCCCACTCACTAGATGTTAATGTTGCACATCTCACATGAATAACTGAATATCTTTTAGTTTTTGTTATTAAACTCATTATTCATTAACCTGCCAACTCTCACCCTCCCTTTGGCTTCATCACACCTTCTCCTTCATCACCTTCCCACTAGCCATATCACTTCAGGTGGTTTGCTCCATACAACTTACTGTTTCGCCACCCTACCACCTCACTCATCAGCACAAGAGCAATTAATAGTGTTATGACTGACCTCCCATCCCTTTGGCTTCCGCTCCCTTCCTTTTTCCACTGGCCACACGCTAAACTACCGTATGTCCCTCCTAGAACTGCACCTGTCCATACGCCTCTCTGTAAAGTGTAAATGACTTCCCACTGGCTCCCTGTCCTTGCCTCTTCTCTCCCCACACCCCTCTATTGCCATCAAGTTTTCAAGGCCTCACTTAAGCTCCTCACCCCATTATGTGAGCATTTCCGTATCTGCCACCCTCCACATTAAAGTGTAGGTCCTGCCACCTACCTCTTCTTCGCTCTGTTATCTGCCCTCCAGGTGACATCATGTCCTCACCAGGAACACAGACCATAGACTCTGCATGGGGACTTATGCTTTTCAGTGAGAATCGCAAAGGAGTCTGCAGATTCCTACTGCAGTCGGCAACAGCACAAAACTGCATTGCACACAGGATGTGGGTGGCCGGTGGATGAAACGTGATTCATGGCAGCTTGACCCCAGGTAAGCCAATGACATCGCTTACTCCGGTCTGTTTACGCCCAATGCCGGTTCTCACTCTGCAGCAAGGGTTGGCTCTCCAGCTGCTCACAAATATCGGCATCAGTATCTGAAATAAATCAAACAACCCTCTTAAGAGCAACACCAAATAATATGCCCCTTTTAAGAGAAGCTCACCAAATGTATGGAAGCAAACAAATATTAATGGAAATAAAACATTATATTTGCAAAGAGTTTTGCGGGTCCATAAGCCTGCTTTTTCATGGGATAAAAGGGTTTTTTCCTCTCTCTTTTTACAAAAACCCTTTTATCCCGTGAAGAAGCAGGCTTGTGGACCTGCAAAACTCGTTGGAAATAAAGCATTATATTTGCATTAATATTTGTTTGCTTCCATACATTTGGTGAGCGTCTCTTAAAATGGGCATATTATTTGGTGTTGCTCTTAGCTGGGTTGTTTGATTTATTTCAGATACTGGTACCGATATTTGTGAGCAGCTGGAGAGCCGACTCATGCTGCACAGTGAGAACCGGTATTGAGCTTAAAACAGACCGGAGGTGAAACATTGAGGGTACTGATTGTACTTATTAAAACTCTTCTTGATTAAATACCCTCAATGTTGCCACTCGGGAGATCTTGTTTCCTCTCTGATCTGTTTGAAAAGCAGTGAAGCCAATGTGAGAAATGAGAGCCTCCCCCTTTTCGGCACCCCATTTTGGCCATTTTTTTTTTTTTTTTTTTTTTAATTTTCTTTTTGCCGAAACATTTTGGCTACCAAAATTTCCATGCACCCCTATTATATAGTTTAGAAAACCTCTGGATAATAGCCATTCGTCTGGGGTCTTCCACTCATCCAGAAGGATCTGGTCCACAGTGGCATTAAGGGGAAAAAACTGTGGAGATTTCTTACACCTCTGGAAGACACCTGTAGAAGACTCCTCATCAGAGATGTCAGAGCCGAAGCTTCTCCAAAACAGCTCTGAGACCCTCAGGCGAGAGGGGGGGGGGGGGTCCATTCTCATAACAGTCCCCATAGGAATGAGAGTCCATAGCCTCGAATTCCCTTTACTCGCCCTCCTCTTCAGATAATTCCTCCTCAGAGGTGGGCCCTACCAACTGAGGAACACTCAGATATAGGGGCCACATATTTAAAGGTGTGTGTGTGTGTGTGGGGGGGGGTGCTTTCAGTATTGGAGAATCCCTTTAAGGAAGAAAGTGATTTGGGCTACTGGCGACAGAAACGTTTTCACCCGAGCTGGCTCTTGTTCAGTGCTGGAGGGCCCCAGTGGAGCAGTAAGGGCCACAGTACAGTGAAGTAGTAGGGGCAGAGAGATCTGGAATACTCTCTAGAAAGCCCCGTTTGACATGAGGAACAGTAAACAAGAGTGGGGTAAGAGACACCCCTGAGTCCTTAGTCTTGTATTTACTCCCATGAACCTTAGAATCTGATATTCTGACAGTAAAAGCATCTCACATTAGTACAAGCCCAGTAATAGCAACCCCAAGATTAATAATGCACCCAGAAAAAGTACTTATCTGGCAAGTGAAGGGTTCATCTGGAGAAGGAGTGCAAGGAGAATAAGCCTCTGTGTAAGATAAGCAAGAGAGAAGTAAAATGGCAATTGCAAAACAGGCAGCCAATTGGAAGAGATCATGAGTAAGCATCCTGTATGCGAAATGTGTGGGTGTAGGATATGTCATCTTGTTGCATCTAACTGTACGTACCCTCCGCTTCTAAATCTCTCCTTTAGCTCTGGTGTTGGCCAGAAGATTTGTGAGGTACGTTTTTACAATTACAATAAAGATTGTTGCTTTTGCTTATGGACTTGATCTGATTTCTTGGTGGTAGCGCAAGAGTTTCCAGAATTTTTCACAGTCAATAAGGAGTACGTAGGGAGGCTCCATCACAGCACCCGCCAAATCATCAGTCCCGGATCTTTGCAATTTATATAGGAGGTGTTGGTTAAGGCTTAAAGATTTGGAATTCAGGTCTATTCATGAAGTAAGAGCGGCTGAATTTGCGCTTTCGAAAACTGGAGCCAGGCGGAAGATGGTCTGTGAAATTGGCATTCTGGGAAAAGTATACTTTTCAGTTGCAGTTGCCTAGCAACACCTACAATTCCTGCATCGGATCGCCGCAGGCCCCCAAGACACGAACCAGATGAAAGAGCCCACTCTGACTTCTGTATTTCAAACAGGTACAGAGTTATGTCCCAGAGAAGTTCACCCACAGAAGTCAATGGAGCAAAGACGCACGGGCACCAGTTCTTAAATGGGCTGCAGCACAATTTCGGACAGCACCAAATGAGGAATCCAAAGACCCAAAAACCCCAGGAAACATGTGAGGGCAACCTAAAATGATACCCCCAGATAAGAAAAAGGTGGAAATGTAGGCCATGATATCCCCAAACTAGTGAAAACCAGCAGAAAAAGGGTTAACACTGGAAAGCAGCAGCCATCTTAGCTCCAAAACACTGGAAAGGACAGAATAGTATAATCAAATAAAATAGCACAACATGAAGGCATGAGCCCAAGGGATGAGAGAAATCCTCTGTATGGAGAGCTACAAGGTGGGGAGACAATTTGGACCAAGGCACTCAAAGGATTACTCACCAATCTTCTGTCCAGGTTACCAGTGTGAAGGGAAGCAGAGCCCCAGGGAGACTCTGGTGGGAGGGAAAACTCAGGCTGCAAGATTCCCTCCACAGAGCCGCAAGGTTCCACACAGCACCTGTACACTGCTCCATCCATTCCAGGGGAAGCCCAGTAATGGTAACCGCCTAATGGGGGAGTTTTGACAGCCCCATAATCATCAGAAAAACAATAACAGCTAAGAGTGTCCCTTTTACAAAATCTTCAGAGGACACATTCATACTGGCTAGTAGGTAGGGTGAAAGTTAAGCTGGAGGAGTGGCTGGGAGTCTCCACTTACAAGACTCTGTCTTTTCAGATGTGCCCTGCCCACCAGAAGGAGGGGCTCAACCCCATAGTACCCGTGTTCCATATTGGACGTAAGAGAAATCCCATTATCCCCAACCAGCTGGGTTGATGAGACTGTCTTCCAACAGCTGGAGGATCAACAATGGACTAAACCTGGAGAGGGAAAAGTGAGGAAGGAGAGAAAGGGGAAAACAGAGCAGGAAGATAAGGCAAACAAGGAGGTATAACATGCACTCCAGAATCACCACTCTTGCATTGTGAAAGACCGTACAGACAACAGGTTAATGGTAATAAGTAACTGGCAAGCCGAAGGATGTGAGAGGCTCTGAGAACAAACAGAAGCATGCTGCCTGTTCTACGGCTAGTCACCGCTCAAGAGCATCACATTTACAAGTCCCCTCTACACAGGAAATACCAGCTAATCTCAGATGTACGCTTCAGCCATGTCAGTGAAGTCTGTTTTGGATACGATTAGGGGGTTTACCTAAGAATGAAGGATAATTCAGGCGTGGACCCCTTGCTCTCAGTGCCTAGGGAATCCAGCTACACCTCTGTGATGAGGCACAGAAAGGCAGAATCGTATGTCTGGGGTTATCAGGTGTTCCCATGTAGGGGGGACTTGTCCGTCATTTTAGACCTGGACTGCCCTTTTGGGTGGGATTAGTCTAATATGTACGTGGAAATTTCTCCTCTGTAATGGCACTAAAGAACCAACACGTGATGCTTCTGAGCGGCAACTAGCCCTAGAACAGGCCACTGCGCTGTTTGTTTGTCCTCACAAGCCTCTCACATTTTGTATGTCTAATAAGTAACTGGGCAACAACTGTATGGAAAACAAAGAGGAGACCTATGTGTGGAAAGAAACTCACCTCTTGCAGAGCCATAAGCGCCATAGATTGCCATTTATAGAAAAAACCACCTGAGTAAGCATCAGACACTTCTTTAACCTGCGCAAACAGAAAAGCAGGACACTGTGATTACAGGCAGAAATTACAAAATGAAGCCGATCCGAATATCCCATCAAAAACCAAAACCAAACAGGAACAACGCCAACTGTAATAACTCTGAAAACATACATCTCAGTAGCGGGAGTACCCTGGTTTTACTCAACAAGATCAATTGTTTACTGCTCATTTAACCCTTTGAATGCCACTTCTGGCATTCAAAGGGTTAAGTGCTAGAGAGGTCTCTGACGCATTGCACAGCAATGCGTGGGTGATCTCTCTAGCATTCAAGGTGTTACAAACAATGGGAATTTTATTTATCCCCTATGGGGCAGTTGCTTCAGTTCAGTCTCAACAACATGGGACCCGCTTACCACGGACTTCAGAGTGTGAAGTGCAGAGTACTTTCCAGGTACCTTCCCTACCATCGCCCCACTCACCAGTCTGTAGAATGGCGCCTTCCTGATGAGAAGTTCGGTAGATTTCTGGAATTTGCGTATCTCCATGAGAGCTCGACTACCTGGCCGGTAGCGCCTTCTACGCGGCACTTCTTGCTCTCTGCGTTCTGGCTCACGGCCTCTACCGGCTCCTAGAAGAAGGAAAAATGGAATGTGGACTTCATTACCTGCAATTAATTCTCATTACCTTTTAAAAGGGATAGCAAGTCCCAGATGGAAATAAAATAATTGTCGTAATAGAGACTTGTGGAGTTTAGTCCTGAAACCCAAAAGTGAACCCACCAACCTATAAATTGGTTTTCAATCTCGTCTGATACATTCAACTGGTCTGCTATGTCTTTTACCTTTTATCTTCTTTAAAAGGGCAATTATGTTTTAGATAGGTTCTCCTATCTAATCAGACAGTAAATAGTCCAGCGTTGCATTGTGCAGCCATAAAACAGGTCCTATCAGCTGCTTGGGGGGGGGGGGGGGAATCAGAAAACGGCTCCTCTTGGCTGAAACGCAACCCAAGTCTGTCTCTCTGATACAAACTCAAAATGGTGCCACCATAGACCTGCCGTGTCTGGATTTCAAGATGGATAACCAAAGGCAAGAGCAGACACAAATATGAGGGAACAGGAGCTGAGATTTTTCAGAAGTTCACACCAGGGTAGGAGGAAGGGGGGGGGGGGGGGGGAGAGAGAAAGTGGACACACATGAGAGAGAAAACAAAACAGAGAGAGAAAGCGAGCTAGCTAGTAAGCTAGACAGAAGGAAAGAGAAAGCGAGCAAGAGAGAAAATGAGCGAGCTTTGGTGGGTCTCACATTTTTTTTCCTCATCCCCTATGGTGCAGTTGGGTTGCTCTAGAATAACTCTAGTCCTTCCTATATACCAGCCTCATTCCATCCTCTCCTTGCCTACTGAGCAACATTTTTGCATCACCCTTCCCCATTCAGAGACTGCATCATCAGCTTCTCCTGTACAAATGTATGTCCACAGAGCTCCTCCTTCCCAACCCCACATCTGCAGGTTCCCCATTGTCCCTACAGAGTCACCTCTCAGTCTTCTAAATGCCTACCTGATACTCCCCAACACTTGACGATAATTTCATTCCCTGATGTAAAAGGTCTACCTTCCTCAGCACAGCATGATCCTCTTAATTTTATAGAGAATCTCTAACCCCGCCCACGAGGAGCAACTCATACATTTGTCTAATTTCCTTACTTGAAGTTGACGGTTCTGGAGGCGATACCCTCCTGGGGGCACGTGACTTCCTGCGGGATTTAGATGGACTGGATGTCGGTCTCATGTTACCAGAATGAGGGTCTCAAGGGATACACCTGCAAGAATTATTTAAAAATAAATAAATAAAGTGGTCTGTTCATCCCTTGTGTTCTGCAAATGTTATGTTATTGCGTTGGATACCTTTAGCATTCATTTAAATCTAAGGGAATTTTCGTTTATCCCTTTGTGCTGAGGTCCAAATGTTTTCTATACACATACAGAAGAATATATATACTGGTTTTTATCTGTCTCCTTACTATATATGGGAAATCCCCCCCTACTCCCCAAAAAAGGACAGGCACTCCTGGATCACACTGAATTAAAGTAAAAGTAACACCACCTAATAATAAACACACACACGCACACACACAATTTAATGTGGAAAAAAAGTGCCAATGGCCTCTGTGACTTTGCTCAAGAGATAACATCTGCAATCAGGCATGGATGCCATGTCCATGGAGGTGGATATGATAACGGGAAACAAACCCCGCCTACGACACATGATAACCTTATATGCACTTCTACACTGTCTGCTTTGGTGCTGAAAAATTTGCCAGCACCTGTCACGTCTGCCCCATAAACAAGACATCCAGGACTGAATGGGGGCCATTAAGATTTTCTAGCCATAGTAACGTACCCCAACCATTTGTTTCCATCATCTAAAAGCTGCATCACTGAACACATTCAAAACTATGGTCCATGGGTATAAAAAGTATTCTGGACTAAACCAACTGCACCATAGGGGACAAATAAAAAGTTATGTTAAATTAGATTGGGCTTTTAACCCCCTGAATGCTAGAGAGATCTCTGATGCATTGCGAAGCAATGCATTGGAAATCTGGCATTCAAGGGGTTAAAAAGCTGTATTCATGTGCATGGGAACTTAGGAATTTGTATTTGTCCCCTATGGTGCAGTTGGTCTGCGCCAGAACAACTCCATATGTATAAAAGTAAACTGGGCCTATTACCTTTTCAGAAGAGCTGTATGTACCAAACCAAGTGGAGCAATTCTGAGCAAGCCATTTGCACTTTAGGGGGACACATAAAACTCTCCATTGATTAAACTGTTTTGAATCCTGTGAGTGCTTTGCGATGCACTGGATACTCCTCCAGCACTCAAAGAGTTAACAGCTTGAACGCCATTGTAATTGAATCTTCGGGAATTTGAGTAATATACATTTGCCCCCTATGTTGCAATTGTTTTTTCCCTAGAACTGCTCCACTTAAATCTTTAAGTATATGACCCATGTATTACATACTACCCATCCTTTGCTACAGTACATTCCTACCAAGCTGCTCTAAAAAGATGGCAGATCAACTGCAATTATTTTGAAGACTCCGGAATAAACCTAAAAATGTAATTGGTTAATATACCTTTAAATATAACATTCTTACACTTAGCGTTTGTAAAAATAATTTTAGATTAAAACCCCTCCAAAAAAAACACAAAACAAACACACACAACTTGCTTTTTCATTATGTGTTGCCTGTCCTATTCAGCTACTATTGAGTTGATTTTGTAATAAGACAAGTGTTAATACAGTTAATTTATCGAGATCAGAACCTGCTGCTTTCATAATCAAAATTGCTGTGGTAATTAATGGGAGCCAGAAAAAACAGCAATGACTGCCTCCATAAAGCATATGCAAGATTTGATTTTAGGTTTCAAAAAACTAATAGGGATATATAATTATTATTATATTGCAGGGTACTTGAGTGTATATAGTTCTTTTCATTATAGGTTTAGTGGTGCTTAACCCTTTGAGTGCCACAGTGCTTCGCAATGGGTTGGATAACCCTCTGGCACTCAAAGGACAGCCATCACCAGGATAGTTCCGTATCTGCGGATATGACCCCGTGGGATAAGGCATTCTGATGAAGCTGGGGTATGTTGCGAGACCTAACAGACCACGACTTTGTGTATGACAGCAGCAGATGTCTGGGTTACATCCAGCTGACAGCAGCCATTTTAGGTGCAGCCCTGGGCTCTTTACCAAGTTTGCCCCAATAGAAGAAGACTTAATAAAACCTAGCCTAGTTCCCCCTCCCACCCCTTTTACCTAGTGTAAGTCACCTCCCCTCAGATGTGGAATCTGGTCTCTTGACCAGACAGATCACAGCAAGGGAAAATCTTCTTACTGTGAACATAAGGAAAACCCTGCCCCCTTGACAGGTTTTTAAGGTTTTTCCTTATGTTCACTGAAGATTGTCCCTTTCTGCAATCCTTCTGGTCTTGCTGCTCTGAGGTGAGCAGTGTTACATCATTACCTAAATGGCTTGTAGGGGTCAATTATCTTTACCAGACTGTAAATAAATAACCAGCAGCAGCTACAACAGAGATCTAATGCAAATAAAAAGTATATATGTATGAATTACTGCTGTACAATGGACACTTACCTATGTAAATTCTTCTGCTAAATAAAGAGCCACCTATTGCTATGGATAGTCCCCTATAAAGAGCATGCACATACAGTAAAATCTGTGTGAATCAGTTCCCAAAAATTGTTTCTAATTAGCAATGTACAGCAGATCCACAGAAGAGGACATGATTATGTGTCGTACTCAATAACTCAAAACTCCTCCCACTGAAATACTCCTAAGTAGACTTCAGTATGAGGAGTCTGAGGTCATGGAGCCCTGCGGAAAAAAAATTAATAATAATCAGTTCTTCCCCCATGGACATGATATATCCATAGTACTAATTAAATAGGAGTTTTGAAAAAAACGAGTACACATAGAATTGAGATAGGCGAGCCTTTAATACTGACAGATTTCATTGGAAGTGGTTTACACCAGAATTGCCATTTGTTTGACTTTACACAAATATCCCATCACTAGACATGTACATAACATTTAACCATAGGCACTGAGTATAATCACTAAATATCAGTGGGACACACATCGTCATTTCATATTTATACACGAACACACCCTAAATCTCAGGGTGAATTGCCACAATCCCCTGTAGAGTACAATTTTACCACCTATAAGATCTGCACATATTAACTGCTAAAGTGATATAATTTCACTCAGAAAGGCAGAGGGAGAAGTAATGCTAATCTAGTGGAGATCTCCATGTTTTAGGAAGAATAAAGGTACATTGTTGATCAATTGAAGCTCCAATAAGTCAAAGCATGAAGAAATACATTGTCCAGCATCTAGGTTCTGGGAAATATTTGGGTTAATAAATAAGATAAGATCTCTGGGTCATTTCCTCTTGACAGTTCTCAGGTATGTAAATGATTTTCTATAAATATTCGCTCTGTCAAGTACACTTACACTAAGAGACAGCGTGATCCGTAGACTTATAATTTACATCCTTCATTTAGTCAATATGTACAATTATATACCGCAGAATACAGTTTCATCACTAGACATTTAACGGATCGCTACGAAATGCGCGGCACACTCTTCTGGTCCTTCAAGGGTTAACACATAAGGTCCAAGTCTTGCATTAATACAAGTATGCAGCATTCCCGTGCACCATAGTATATTTATATATAGAAATGCAACATACCTGCGTGTTTGAATTAAGCGGACAGCACTCAACGTCACCTCCGTCACCGCTTTAAATTCAAACCATAACATCAGGCGCATGTGTACAGCAACTTCCGGCTCGGTTGCTAGGATACTGATACCGAGATCCGCGTGGTTAATGGAGAAGAAAACTACAACATCTGGCTCTTCATCTTTTGTAGACTACAACACCTGCCAGTCCCAACCTGGGCGTTGTAGTCCCCAACAGATGGAGAGACTAAGACTGCCTACCCCTGCATTAGCGATGCACTGCCAATTGCAAGCTGACAGAAAGTGACGTCTGCATTAGGCTATAAGAAAATGGCCGCCAAGCCGCAATGAGTGCATCGCGCCCATTGTACAGATGTACAGCGTTAGCTCACTTTGTACATATGTATATAGTTTGCTATATAAATCTGCTTGGACGTATACATACTATTCCAGTAGTGACCTTATTATAATAACCGGTAATAAGATGTAGCAGCACCTCCAGACTACAGGAAAATGGCGCTTTGACACCAGGAAACAGGACTTGGTTCTCAATTTAGTGTTTAGATTAAAACTATGTACTGATCTCCATCCTGAATGTGGGTTTCACTTAGGCTGACCATACCTCACCTTTAAAAAGGCACACATAGGAAATAGGCATATTTCAGGAGTGCACCAAAATATAAACAACCCTGTAGTATGCATTTTTCATGTGTGTCCCTTTTTAAAGGTGAGGTCTGGTCAGCCTAGTTTCACTGGACTACTAGGGTGACCACACTTCAGTTGTGCCATTCAGGGACACCACAGAGAGAAGGGCGCACCACAGAGTTCTAAACACTAGAGGGAGGACTGCCCTTTGACTGCTATGAGTTGCCACCCAGCTGGAATTTTACTGGCAGGCCTGTAAAAAATTGGCTTCTGTCCAATGTTAAGTATATGGAGGGAATGCCATGGCTGGTATTTTTTTGAAGAAAAGTTGGCAACCCTAATAACAAAAAGCGGTGCCTGTGATGGGCTACACAAAAATGTACATCACACCCAAAGCCTTAGTTTAGCATTAAACTGCAACAACATTGCCATACCTTGGAACTTTTAAAATGAACTGACCCGGAGATCTTTGAAATGTTAACCCTTAAAGCATCCCATGTTGCAGATTTTATGCAATACATACCCATACCTGGGAACAGTCAGGGTTTGACCCCGAGACTCAGGGTTTTGACCCAAATCTCAGGGAGAAGGGCCAAATTCTCAGGGTGGGAGAGGTCTGTGTCACCTACTATATGAATTTCACCAATTAAATGTTTCCTTAGCCTCTAAACGAGTGCCATTAGTACCAGAAAGACAGTGGGAGATGTCCTGCTTGTCTTGTTTGTGTTCAGGCAGTGAGTTATCCAAACTATAGCATGTTAAAGGTCCCTCACACACGGACCGGAGCACCTCTGTGTTAGAGTAAACAGGCACATATCGCATAAAATCTACATTATGGGAAGCTTTTATATATTATGTTATAACATAGAGATCACTGCATAAAGACAAACAAGACAACTAGGACCCCTCCCCCAGTCTTTCTGGAACAACTGGCACCCATTCAGAGACTAAAGAAACATTTCATTGCTGTAAATCATTTTGTAGGTAACACAGAACTCTCTCACCCTGAGAATCTGGCCCTTCACCCTGAGATTTTGGTAAAAACCCCAAGACTCAGGGTCAAACCCTGAGAGTTCCCAGGTATGAACGTTGCACTGTAGGTCCTGATTGATCCATCCATATCAAAGCTCAGTTCTCTCTCCAGTGTTTAGGGCTCTGCACGGAAGCCATTTTTCTGTAGCCCAGCAGAGACCTCACTTTGTGACAGTAGTCTTTGTGCCATTCTTCTTCTAGTGTTTAGACCTCTGAGTTCAGTAATCTTCATTCAGGGACATTGTGGTGTCCCAGAAGGGAGGCTGTCCGGGATAAGGGACAAACATTTAAAATCTGGGACTGTCCCAGGCAATCCAGGACATGTGGTCACCCTATTGACTACTAGAGTCTAATTTTAAATCTAGCGTTGGTTGCAATTGCTAATCTTCCAGACGGTCAAGAAGGAACACTCTTGATTTAGGTGGGGTTTCTGGGGGAGTGCTTGTGGGTACCTGACATATTTACACATCTGTATAATAGAATAAATGATCTATAGTTTTAATTAAAGCGGAACTACCACCTTGAAAACACTTTATCTTCAATAACTCCTCATCTGGGACCTATGACCTTATTCAAAAGAAATATGCATTCTTACTGGGCAGACAGCAGCACAGAGAGCAGACATCTTGCCATAGGGACAACCGCACGCCTGCGCTGTCAGTCCCAGCCGGGTCTAGGAGGCGTTGCTAGGAGCCGACTGGCTCCAAAAGAGACTGACAGCGCAGAGAACCACAGTCACTCGAAGTGGCTGCAGCACAGACTTTTGTAAGTTAAATTTAAACAAAATCGAAGTATAAAAAAAGAATAATATTTTTATGGTATTGGATGTATCACCTGTGTAGGGATGTTGTCCATAGGTGACACTTCCACTCTAAAAGAGGGACATCAGGGTGGGAAAGAGGGACAGAGATTTGGGTTTCAAAGAGGAACACTTGGGATGTATGGCCCCTTAACCCTTTGAGTGCCAGAGGGGTACGCAACGCATTGCAAAGAAATGTGTTGGGTACCCCTCTGGCACTCAAAGGGTTAATATCTCCTAAAGAGGGACACTTGGGATACAGGGTCCTAATATCTCCTAAAGAGACACTTGAGAGGTATGGACCTCTGAGATGTCCTAAAGAGGGACACTTAGGAGGAACAGACCCCTAATATCCCCTAAAGAGGGACACCTGGATAGTACAGACCCCTATTATCTCCTAAAGTGGGACACCTGGGAGGTATGTAACACTAATATCTCCTAAAGAGGGAGGTATATACCAATCAGCAATGAATCACTCAAAGATTTATAGCTCCCTTTGTGTGTGTGCTGAGTATATGACATCCCTAGCTTCAGAATAGTGGATGCTCCGAGAATACATGTATATATATATATATATATTTATATATATTTTTTTTTTGTTAATATGAAGACAGGCTGCTTTTAACTGAGCAGTTCTGACCCTCAGAGAAGCAACACACACAGGGGGGCAGCAGAACTAAAGGCAAAGCACTGCACTCCCCATACTGCACACCCCATGGTTTCTTTAAAGGTTTAAATTGCCATGTGCAGTGCACACAGTCTAAGTCCAGTAGTCCAATGTCTGCCTCCACTGACATGACATCCAGGACTGATTGATGATGATATTAACCCTTGAACCAAGGAGCAAGAGGAAAACATATAGGGGCCATTAGGAATTTCTGGCCATGGCAATGTAAGTATAGGAGATTGGACTTGTCCCTTTGAATTTTTTTTTGTATAGTTTATCGTAAAGGATATATTCACACTGTTATTTCTGGGAGAGTGAAAATGAAAGTCTCTTGGTGCTGTACAGTTCTTCATTTGCATATGAAACGTCATTGAAAACCTTAATTAGCATATCACATGTTACTGAAAAAAGCTTCATTATTAAACCGCACGGGTACCGCAGATAGTCTACATTACTCCTTCTGTGTCCAACCTTCCTAGACTGTAAGCTCTCACGAGCAGGGCCCTCTAATCCTTCTGTTCTCCACATTCGATTTGTACTATTTAATATCTCTGTATGTCTATTTCCTATTGTACAGTGCTGTGGAATTAGTTAGCGCTATATAAATAAAGAATAGTAATACATTAACGTACAGTTCCAAGTAGGAATATCTCATTCACTGTACATTTTTTTTTCTTTTGGCTAACATGATATATAGGCAGTTTTCAATTAAGTTTTCAAATATGTAAACTTGAATCAAGGGGACAGGTTCACTTTAAAAGATGTTAGTTGTTTTTTTAACAGATCTTTAAAGGGATAGTAATACTTCATTTTAACTTTATTTTATTTTGTAGGCATTAAAAAAACATGAAGAATGATATAAGAATTATCTCTCAAACCTTTATGGTTTGAGAGATATTCACAAGCAAATTTCCCCCCTCCTGCCCCTTTTACCTAGTGTAAGCCATCTCTTCTCAGATGTGGAATGCAGTCCATAGACCAGACAGATAACAGCAGGGGACAATCTTCTTCCTATGAGAACAATGAAAGCCCTGCCGCCTTTGACAAGTTTTTCAGGGTTTTCCCTTATCTTAATTGAAGATTGTCCCTCTCTGCAGTCTACCTGGGCACCTCCCTTCTGATCTGGCTGAGCAGTGTTACATCAGTAAAAGGGGCGGGAGGGGGATACTTTGTCATTGAATTACTCTTGAACTACAACTCTGACAGAATTGAAATAACACTCTCCAAAGTCCAGATGCTATGATGATTAATTAGAGCTGCTTTTATTATGAAACATTACTATCCCTTTAAAGGGATAGTAATACTTCTATTAAAGTGGAGGTCCGAGTCTTTTTTATTCTTTTTTGAGCAGGTAGTGCTATATTTCAATACTTACAGTTTTGTAGTTCAAGCACTATTCAAGTCGAAAGGATCCCTCTCCCGCCCCTTTCCCCTGCATCACTGCCTCTCAGTCTGGTCCGGATGAAGTGCGTTGAGGGACAATCTTCAGTAAGCAGAATTTTCCTTATACTTACTGAGTGAAGATTGTCCCTGCTGTGATCCGTCTGGTCCCACAACTGGATTCCACATCTGATGCGAGGCGGCCAGAAGGAGTGGGAGGGGGATCCTTTCAGATTGAATAGCGCTTGAACTACAAAACTGTAAGTATTGAAATATAGCTCTATGTGTTAAAAAAAAAATAAGACTTGGACCTCCACTCTAATAGAAGTATTACAGTCCCTTTAAGAGAGAAAGGGGGAAAGAAATCGACAGATATGGTATACTCCCTCTGGGACGCTATGAACGGCATCCCTGTGAAGCTACACCTATCTCTCTAACAGAGACCACTCCGTAAGAGAGCTATAATGTCTATCAAAAATACTATATCCTAGGTGTGCAGACTAGGAACCGTTACTTTAGCAGGGCGCCTGCAGGTTTCTCAGTATCACTGTTTTCCTATGAAACTTTCAAAGTAATAGTTATCATAGTGGCTATATACCGTTGTTCCATGTAGTATATATGGCTGATGAGAATATACAGCTGCACTGTGTTTTTATATTTAGCACATCTTACTCATGATGTAGCTTTATGTATTTTGCCTTCATTGTTTGATTTGATTCAAGTACTAATAAAGTTATACATTTTAAATTTGGGTATCCTCCACCAATAACTGAACTGGTCTCTGTTAGAGAGATAGGTGTAGCGTCACAGGGATACTGTTCATAGTGTCCCAGAGGGATGTATACCATATCTGTCAGCTTCTTTCCCCCTTTCTTCCTAAGGGCTCTAGCTAGTATATATTTAGGGCCCAGTTAGGGGTGGCATTGTGCCGGGGTATTGCCACCTTCTCCAAGTACACCTTCTCAAAGTATGTGCTAACCAGTCCTGTTATTGCCAACTTCTAATCTGATGCAGTCTGCCTCGACAATTTTAACCCCTTGTGGTATGTACTAACCAGTCCTGTTATTGCCAACTTCAAATCTGATGCAGTCTGCCTCTCCAATTTTAACCCCTTGTGGTATGTACTAACCAGTCCTGTTATTGCCAACTTCAAATCTGATGCAGTCTGCCTCTCCAATTTTAACCCCTTGTGGTATGTACTAACCAGTCCTGTTATTGCCAACTTCAAATCTGATGCAGTCTGCCGCTACAATTTTAACCCCTTGTGGTATGTACTAACCAGTCCTGTTATTGCCAGCTTCAAATCTGATGCAATCTGCCTCTACAATTTTAACCCCCTGTGGTATGTACTAACCAGTCCTCTTATTGCCAACTTCAAATCTGATGCAGTCTGCCGCTACAGTTTTAACCCCTTGTGGTATGTACCAACCAGTCCTGTTATTGCCAACTTCAAATCTGATGCAGTCAGCCTCTACAGTTTTAACCCCTTGTGGTATGTACCAACCAGTCCTTATTCCGCCCGGAACCGGAAGGGGGAAAAAAAAAAGGTCCGTGGTCCTTAAGTGCTGGCCGAGTGTGCTCGCGGATGGTCCTTAAGGGGTTAAAAAAGGTCTCTCTCTTGTGCACTGCAGCATACTACTCAAAACAGATTAACTAAAAGCTTGGTGTAAATCCTCGTACTCACTGAATCCTGGCTAAGCCCTAAAATACCAGATACTGCTGTTACAATTGATGGATACACCTGTTTTAGGAAGGACCAAGAAAAGAGAGTAGGAGGCATAATCATATACACCCCAGAGTCTATATACTTTACACTTTTACATGACTCTTATAACTCTGAATCATATGAATACATTGCAGGAAAAATTAGTCTTCCCTTCTCTAAGCAAATCATAATTGTTGGCATCTACAGGCCTCCAAATATGCCAACACAATCGCTTACAGACATAACACCACCTCAATGAGATTGCCATCCGAAATAAGAAAAGTGAACTGTTGTTCCTTGGAGACTTTAATATCAATTGGATAGACTCCAGGAACGAAAAATTCTGTTCTTTGTTTAAGACATCAGACTTATCACAGCTGATCTCCTCCCCTACTCGCATAAATATTAAGGTACCCAACCGTACTCTGCTAGACTGGATCCTTTCATCCTGCCCAAGCAGAATCCAAGATTCAGGTGTACTAGCAAATGTGTTTAGTGATCACTCCATAGTCTACTGTGTCCACAAAATAAAACCAATCAAATCATGTCCAAAAGTCATAATTACTAGATATTTAAAAAATTTGATCTCCAGTCTTTCCTAAATGACTTAAGAAATTGCCCATGGCATAGAATACACCTTATACCTGATCTAGACTCAGCAATGGACTTTAGATGCAGAATTCTTACAGGTCTGTAATACCCATGCCCCTCTAAGGAAGATTAGGGTAAGGGGAGCCCATCTACCCTGGGTCTCTGTTTGCCTGTTTGAATTATACAACTTCAGAGATGCATTATGGACAAAATTAACAAACTGGCTCTGCTAATTATCACACTGCATACAAGCAATTGCGGAATACTTGCACAAAGAAAACAAAATTAGCAAAAGCTCAATATTTTTCTGACAACTTGAACAATAACATATCAAAGCCAGTCAACTTCTGGAAGGTTATTAAAAACCTCTACAACCCTCCTAACCACTCTTACTCATCAGCTATAACCATAGGCAAAGAAACAATACAGTGCCCCTTAGCCATTGCTATTGCATTTAACAACTACTTTGTTGGATGTGCTACTACTCTGATTACACAGAACAAACATAATTCTGAAGTAGAAGCATGCACAGATCAGCTTATGGCACCTGCTAATGGGTCCAATGATGCTAATGAATTTAATTTAATGCCGGTAAATGAGAGTTAACTATATGAACACCTCCTTAACTCAAAAATGAAATCACAATCTGGCCCTGAAACAACTAACAGCAATGTTATTAAAGCTCAGTGCCTCGCTCAGTGCCCATCCTATTACAACCCTAATTAATGCCTCGCTGTCATCTGGGTATATGCCCATAGCTTGGAAAGTAGCTAGAGTTGTGCCTATCCAAAAAAATGGGGATAAAAATGTAGTATCAAATTACAGACCAATATCCCTACTCCCCACATTGGCTAAGATCCTAGAGAAATGTGTCCATGTGCAACTAAATAAGTATTACCGGATGACCAGTTTTTTCTCCCCCCTTCAATCAAGCTTTCATTCAAATCACTCTACAATCACTGTAAAAGTAACCAATGATATCCAGACTGGTATGGAAAATGGTGACATCACTGGAGCTATTTTCATAGATTTTGCAAAGACCTTTGCTACAGTAGACCATAGTATTCTGATAAGTAAGCTCCAAAGTTTAGGATTGGATAATCATTCTCTAAACTGGTTCCGATCCTATTAGACAGAATGCAATATGTTTCTGTTGTTGGCAATCAGAGAAAAAAAGAGAAAACTCACAGCGCCAACTCACCTTAACATATCCTTACAATGAATGCAACTTTAAGAAACTTATAAAGATAGATATATAGAAAGCAGCATGGAATAAGGGGGTTCTCCAGACCCCCAAACATTAGATCAGAAACCCAAAGTGAAAAGACAGACAAGAAAACAATCCTGCGCTACTCTATATAAAAAAGTAATGTGTGCCCTGTACTGGGCATATATAATAATTCTTAGTAAATGAGTGAAATTCTGTGTCACAGATTGGCCAAGTTGTGGGTAAGCTTGCCACCAACGTCAAGGTATTTCACTTTCGGCAAGTCCTACTCTAACAAACCTAAAAGCCCTATCTAAAAATTAAAATCAAAAAAGCTTTGAGAAAATATTCTTATGAACGTGTTAGCAAATGTGGAAACCTTTAAATATACCCTTTCATTTGTATGGGTCCAAGTGTAATACAATTAAAAACAGACATACAAATAATAAAAAGGTTTGTATGAGGGACTTACCTGGTACATCAGGCCCCAAAAAGGGGGCCTGTATTGTGTAGAAGTAAGAGGACTGTGGATCCAACAGAACTCTCCTTAAATAACCTTTTATCCAACTACCCACAAGTCATGTGTAGTAGTTGATATCAAACAGACAAGGAGCATGCTCACCATGACAGGCTTAAGGCCTAGTCTTAAAGGGCCAGAATGAAAACAGAAAAAAAGTGAATAATAAATGTGAATTTACATAAGTGATTACATAACTAGGATATGTAAGAGGCTGCTATAGTGAGAAGAGGAGAAGTGCACAACCAGAGAAAAAAAGAGAAAACTCACAGCGCCAACTCACCTTAACATATCCTTACAATGAATGCAACTTTAAGAAACTTATAAAGATAGATATATAGAAAGCAGCATGGAATAAGGGGGTTCTCCCCCTTATTCCATGCTGCTTTCTATATATCTATAGTAGGACCTGCCGAAAGTTAAATACCTTGACGTTGGTGGCAAGCTTACCCACAACTTGGCCAATCTGTGACACAGAATTTCACTCATTTACTAAGAATTATTATACATGCCCATTACAGGGCACACATTAGTTTTTTATATAGAGTAGAGCAGGATTGTTTTCTTGTCTGTTGTTGACAATACCTCCTTTCTGCTCAAAGTTACAAGTGGGGTTCCCCAATACTCCATCCTTGGCCCTCTTCTATTTTCTCTATTTATAAATGATCTGCCCATGGTTTGCAAAGCATCTTCAGTACACATGTATGCAGATGACACTATAATATATGCAAAAAATTCAAACATATCACAACTGGAGGCCGTATTACAGCATGATTTCTCTGAAGTTGAAAGACGGATAGCAAAGAACAAACTGTTCCTAAACACTGACAAAACGGTCACAATGTTATTTGGTACAAAGCATAAACTGCGTAATTTCTGCAATACCAATCTATCCATTGTAACAGAGTCTAATTGTAAATTGGCCACAGTGGACACAAATATCTTGGTATGTGGCTTGACCCCAACCTCACTTTTGGTCTTCAGATTGATAAATTAATGTCCAAACTTTATCCCAAAATAGGTGCTCTGTTTAGAAACAAATCCTGTTTAAATCCCCTGGTAAGAAGACCTATTGTACAACAGATGATAATTTCAGTCATAGATTATAGGGACGTAGTATATGCCCCCGTGCCACAAATCCATCTTGCTAAAATTGATACACTGTATAACTCATTATGCCGCTTTATCCTTCAGTGTAATTACATAACCCATCACTGTGATATGTATGAAGAACTAAATTGGCTAACACTTGAATCTAGACATGCCCTTCACCTCACTTGCATGGTTCATAACCACTTCTCTAGAAAACTACCAGATTACCTGAGCAGTATGATCACTCCAGATCTCCATACTAACTATAACCTCCACTGCTAACAACTCACTGACTATTCCACACTACCTGAGCAGTATGATCACTCCAGATCTCCATACTAACTATAACCTCCGAACCACTAATAACAACTCACTGACTATTCCACACTACCTGAGCAGTATGCTCACTACAGATCTCCATACTAACTATAACCTCCACTGCTAACAACTCACTGACTATTCCACACTACCTGAGCAGTATGCTTACTCCATCTCTCCATACTAACTATAACCTCCGCTCCACTAATAACAACTCACTGACTATTCCACACTACCTGAGCAGTATGCTCACTCCAGATCTCCATACTAACTATAACCTCCACTTCACTACTAACAACTCACTGACTATTCCACAATACCTGAGCAGTATGATCACTCCAGCTCTCCATACTAACAATAACCTCCACTCCACTAATAACAATTCACTGACTATTCCACACTACCTGAGCAGTATGATCACTCCAGATCTCCATACTAACTATAACCTCCACTTCACTGCGAACAACTCACTGACTATTCCACAATACCTGAGCAGTATGATCACTCCAGCTCTCCATACTAACAATAACCTCCACTCCACTGATAACAACTCACTGACTATTCCACACTACCTGAGCAGTATGATCACTCCAGCTCTCCATACTAACTATAACCTCCGCTCCACTAATAACAACTCACTGACTATTCCACACTACCTGAGCAGTATGCTCACTCCAGATCTCCATACTAACTATAACCTCCACTTCACTACTAACAACTCACTGACTATTCCACACTACCTGAGCAGTATGCTCACTCCAGATCTCCATACTAACTATAACCTCCACTCCACTACTAACAACTCACTGACTATTCCACACTACCTGAGCAGTATGATCACTACAGCTCTCCATACTAACTATAATCTCCGCTCCACTGCTAACAACTCACTGACTATTCCACACTACCTGAGCAGTATGCTCACTCCAGATCTCCATACTAACTATAACCTCCACTCCACTAATAACAACTCACTGAGTATAACACATTACAAGAAAGAAGCCGGTCGATCTGCCTTTTCCTTCAGAGCTCCGAAAGTCTGGAATAACCTACCTGAAAAAATCAGATCTTCTCCCAGTCTAAAATCCTTAAAAATAACTGCTTCTTTATATCTAAAAACAGTATGCAACTGTATGTAACATTTTTAGTATATGTGTGTATACATATGTAGTTATACCTATTATGTCTCTGTATTGGTACAGATATGCAACTCTTGCTGTAAACACCCCAGGACATACTTGAAAACAAGAGAAATCTCAATGTATTTTTCCTGGTAAAACATCTTATATAATAATTCGCTAAGTTGTGTGTAATGCCCGACATGCGCAGTAGACACTGCTGTGCGTGTGGCAGTCATGTGCAGTACAGACTGCCCGCGCCGCGGCTGATACAGAGCTGGGCGCTCCGAAGGAGCGTCCAGCTCTGTATCAGCAGTGGCGCGGGCAGTCTCCACTGCGCGTGACTGCCCCGCGACCGGCTGCCAGAGGCACTGTGGCCCATGTAACGGGCTGTTCAACTAGTTTTCTAAATAAATAAATAATACAATATTTGAGACCTGCGGTTGATACTATTAAATTGACTTACTTTTGTAGTCCGCCTCAACTACACTGTCCTTTTAAGAGAGCAAATCAACAAGCAGACGTGTGTGACATGCAGTTACGGATTCCATCAGTATTAAGGAAAGGTTATACAAATTTTTAGCTTAGTCTCTTTATTGTTAAAAGCAGGTTTTAGCAGAAAATTTGCATGGTAAGCCTTACAGTTGTTCTGTACCCAACATTGATTTGGAATATAATCACCATTTAACTGGCATATTCTTTGTATGACACAAACATATTTGTTTCACACATTAAGGAACAGTGGGATCCTGGGGTGTAACAATTAGCCTTTTAACCCTTTAAAGGAGCAGAAAACTTTTGTTTATGAAAACATATTTTATAGAGCATTTCCTGCTGAATAAAACAAGGTCACTCCCATCGCTGTCAGATGTTTTATTTAAAATTTATAGCAGTTTAAATAATCAGGAAGAGACTTTACTGTGTTTACTTCCTGATAGTTCTAACTGACGGGAAGTGACTCAGCAGTTTCTATCACATTCTATGGAGAACTGTATGTCACTGACTTTTCTGACTTTCCTCTCCATTAGAATCTAACAGGGAATCTAAGTAGAATTTGACCGCTAGAGGGCACTGCTAATGTAAAAAAAACATGGGTTTAAACTGTAATAACTCTGGAAATATAAATCTCTTGGCAGTGGGAGTACCCTTATTTTAATCCCTTAAAGACCGGCGGTCCTGGGACGTTTCCGTCCCATAAGGACCGCATAGAACCACGTGGACGCGCTGGTACACGTGACCTGTCGCGTGTATCGACACGTCACTATGGGGCCTGATAGAGATTGCTCCAATGTTGGAGCGGTCAATTTCAGGCCCTATTTTTACTTACAGTGCTCCCGGTAGCGCTGTAAGTAAAAAGTACGTGACGTACTATGACCGTCATCGGTCCTTGAGTATTTCAAGGACCGTGACGGTCATAGTACGTCACATGTCGTTAAGGGGTTAATCAATAGGAAAATCCCTACAATATATATTTTTTCATAAAAAAAGTTTACTGCTCCTTTAAGGACCAGTGGTGTGCAAAATGCATTACTGTGCAATGCGTTGTGCACGACTTTGGTCCTTAAAGGGTTAATCATCAGAGACATGTGTAACGCATTGCTGCACTATGCATATTGCACCCCTCTGGTCCTCAAGGAGTTAAATAACTGACCATGTTACCTGCTAAAATACATGATATTAAAGAGGCAGTACACTATTTAATGAAAAATAAATTGTCTTTGCCTTTTGCTGCTTAGCAAATCAAGTGTACTCCCACTGATCATCATAGGTCAAAAAATATTACGTCTGAAACATATTATTATTTTAAAGCAAACCGCTAGTAACAGAGCCAACGGGTGTCCAAAAGACATTTTCTTAAGAAATAATGCACACTACAGGAAAGCTTGAGTCACTGACTGCGGCTCTCAGTAGTAAGTCATCAGGACAGCACCACCTGGCGATTACAATTGATAGCTTAACCCTTCGAGTGTCAGAGGGATGCCCAACGTATTGCAGAGCAATGCGTTTGGCACCCCTCCGGCATGCAAAAGGTTAATGTGAGAGTACCCTTGCTAAAAAGACCTGTAACATTTCACTAAGGCTGGGCCCCTTCCAATCTCCATGTTTTGGGTCAAGTTGGAATAATGCTTTCCAACATATATGTTATTTAAAAGCATAGTAACACTTAAAGGGATAGTAATGTTTCATAATAAAAGCAGCTCTAATTAATCATCGTAGTATTTGGGCCTTGGAGAGTGTTATTTCAATTCTGTCAGAGTTGTAGTACAAGAGTAATTCAATGACAAAGTATCCCCCTCCCACCCCTTTTACTGATGTAACACTGCTCAGCCAGAGCAGAAGGGAGGTGCCCAGGTAGACTGCAGAGAGGGACAATCTTCAATTAAGATAAGGGAAAAACCTGTCAAAGGGGCAGGGGTTTCATTGTTCTCATAGGAAGAAGATTGTCCCCTTCTGTTATCTGTCTGGTCTATGGACTGCATTCCACATCTGAGGTGAGCAGTGTTACACTAGATAAAAGGGGCGGGAGGGGGATACTTTATCATTTAATTTCTCTTGAACTACAACTCTGACAGTATTGAAATAACACTCTCCATGGCCCAAATACTATGAAGATTAATTGGAGCTGCTGTTTTTGTGAAACGTTACTATCCCTTTAATATGTAAAAAAAAAATATTGTATGGTTTATACTCATGAGTAAAACAAGGGCACTTCCACTGCTGAGAGATGTTAATTTCAAAAGTTACTGCAGCCCAGAGCTGACTTTTTTAGGTGCAGTATCAGTGGCCTGAAATGTTACAGTGGCGCTGTTGCTATGCCATCTTATGGACAGCTCTGTTGAGTTGACAATAAACCACTATAGGATGGTGTAGCAACAGTGTCACTGTACAGTTTCAGGCTACTGAGATATTGCACCTAAAAAAATTCAAGATTGAGCTGCAATAACATTTGTATAAAGTATATCTGATGAATGAGAGTAGCCTTGTTTTACTCAGGGGTAAACCCTATTATATATGTTTTTTTACATATTAAGTGTACTATCATACCTGGGAACTCTCTGGATTTTCCCCGCACACTCCGGTTTTGACAGTGCATTACCAGGTCTCCGGGGCAGAGGCTGAGTCTCTAGAAGTGGGGAGTTTCATCTCCTCCTTCCCAGTCAGCTCCTCCCACTTCCAGCTCACTTCTCCTCCTTCCCCAGCCTACTCTTACCAAAACAAAGTTTCCAGGTATGGTTACTACCCCTTTAAAGGGATAGTAATGGATAATTTTATGTTTCTTTCATACTGTAGGCATTAAAAAAATATAAACAACAATGATATAAGTCTTATCCCTGTCATGCTAAAGTTACCTCATGCTAAACGTACGTCTTGCTGGCTGTTTGAGGGAAGTCAGTGCGCTAGCTGACGGCATGAGATTCTAGTCATTTGACCCGACGGAGGCTCTTCAGCAGAGCCAAAATAGCCCTATTTAGAAATAAATACTTCATTGAAATGGTCTACAAAGTGTGCCTGGTTTGCAAGCACACTTTGTAGACCGTTCCAGTGAAGTATTTATTTCAATATAGCGCAATTTTGGCTTTGATGAAGAGCCTCCGTCCGGTCAAATGACTAGAATCTCATGCCGTCAGCTAGAGCACTGACTTCTATGAAACAGCCAGCAAGAGGTAACTTTAGCATGACAGGGATAAGACTTATATCATTGTTGTTTATATTTTGTTAATGCCTACAGTATGAAAGAAACATAAAATTATCCATTACTATCCCTTTAAAGTCACAGAGCTATACTGAATCAGGTGCCGACACAGATCCAAGGTGCAATTCACCTCAGGAGGCTCTCAGAATGTCTTTATATGATGAGCAAAGAGAGAGGAAAATCAGTTTGTTTGCAGCGACCGGAACTGATGTATCACAATTCATGACCCATATACTGACAGCTAATCTCTTTAGTTCCAGAAGGGTTTCCAACACATTGCCTTGCAATGCCTTAAACACCTCCCTGGTGCTCAAACAGTTAAAGGGATAGTAATACTTCAGTATTACAAATCCCTATATTAAAGCCCTTGAAAAAAAAACGTATTGCCCCCAGTGTCATCTCTCAAACCTTTATGGTTTGAGAGATGATCGCTTCTAAAGTTGCCCTCTCCCTCCCCCTTCCCCGTAGTCAGCGTTCTAGCTGACTGCGGGGAAGAGAGTCGTATGACTTTCAGGTGGCTCTCCAGCACAGCCTGATCGCGTTAACTAAAAAAAAACTTTCACTGAAATGGTCTTCTACATGTGCTTGGCTTGCAAACACACGTAGAAGACCGTTTTAGTGAAAGTTTTTTTTAGTTAACAAGATTGTGGCTCTGCTGCAGAGCCGCCTGATGATCTCTGACCGGATTTCCCTGAGTCAGCTAAAATGCTGACTACGAGGAAGGGGGAGGGCAACTTTAGAAGAAATCATCAATTAAACCATAAAGGTTTGAGAGATGACACTGGGGGCAATATGTTTTTTTTTTTACTAGGGCTTTAATATAGGGATTTGTAATACTGAAGTATTACTATCCCTTTAATGAAGAAAAGGCAAGAGGCTCACCTACACTATTCTTATCCTTCTGGCTGGCAGCATCTGTGATGATGTCAGCGGCCACCAGACAAGATAAGAAACTGGTCTTATTGTAAGGGGTATGCAAGAGATTGCAGAGCTGAAACATGGAAGCTATAGGCCAAGTCACATCGGCACCTCTTGTGAATATTCCCCTGTTGGCTGATCATATAAATCAGTTGGTAGAATATTTTGAGTGACCACAGACATGTCCTGCCCAGGTTCTTGTCCATCATGTGATATTACAGTGCCCTTAGTAAGTTTTCCTATGCTTTGCCAATGATCTGTTCCCATGTATGATTTTAGCATGTCCTAACAATGTATTTAGCGTATTCTAAGAGTGTTTCTAGCTCAGGGGTGGGTTAACGGTCATCTGCCAGTTGTTGTTTGACTCTTAGTTGTAGTTTGGCAAAAGCTGGAATGACCTGTTTGTCCTCCCCCTGTTTCACAAAGTGCACCATTTTATTCCATCTCTATGATCTGAACAGTTTCTTCCACCAGATCTAAGTGCGTGATCTTCTCTCCCACCACAGCGGTTGTTCCTCGAGGATAACGGTAAGAAGCCAACCTGGAACAGCGAGGAGATGGGTCATATCCATGCATAAATACAGCATATCATTTCAAGTTATACTTGTGCTCTGGGACATTTACTTGAAATAACAATGGCTACTGTTAAAGGGGAACTACCTCCGAAAAACTGGAATATCTTTGAAACCAGGTAATATTTCTGGCAACTAGCGCCACTAAGCAGCTAGTTGCCAGATGAAGAATTGATTAATGTGAACTTATTGCAAGGTGGTAGTTCCCCTTTAACCTTTTGAGTGCCAGAAGGGTTTCCAATGCATAAGGACCAGTGCAGCTACTTTTACCATTGGTACATACACACCCACACGCATACACACACATATACATAAATTTACCTCTTGCCCTTAGTCTCGGTGCACGTGTGACCTCTCAGTATTTTTGCCCCATCTTTGGTAATCACACAGAGATCTACCCCGCTACCAGATCCCAGATCACAGAGGATTCCTGCTGTGATCGACTCTGTGACAAGTTGCTTTGCTTCCTCCAGCTAAAAATGAGTCGAGAGGGAATGAGGGAGAGAGAGAGAAAGGAGTAATAGGAAGAAGTTGAGAGGGACAGAGATGGAGAGAAAAGGCATATGGACAGTAGTTGGGGGGAAGAGAGCAAGACAGGAGTAGTGGGTTGAGTAGTCCGGGTGGGGGAAGAACGAGAGGATTAGTGGGGAGAATAGTCAACACGGAAAGAGAGTGAGAGAAGAGCAGTAGGAACATAAAAAAGTGACAGGAGAATAGAAGTAATAAGGAAGTAAAAAAGTAAATCAGAATGTAAATTGAGAAAAACGGCAAGAGAAGAAGAGAAATGGGGAAGAAGGAGAAATGGTGGAGGTAGGCAATTGGGTTGAGAGAAAAGGTAAGGGAGAGAAAAAGAAAAGGTAGAAGACAGTATGAGAGAGAAATAAAATATTCTGGCTTATATGCAATTCCAATATGATTCAACATTTGTGTTAGCTAGATCAGTGGTTCTCAAACTGTATTGTGTGGAACCCCGGGGTTCTCTGAAAGGTTTCATAGAACAATGTAAGTAATAGCGGACAGAGGAACAATACTATTACCGGATAACTCTAACCTGATAATCCTTAGCTTAATAATTTACCCTTTAAGTGCCAGTAAGAACCAACATTTATTAAAATAATTATGAAAGGGTTGGTAATGCCCGAAAAAAAGTGTATTCTATATGGTAGATTTTACAAAAATAAAGTATTTGGAGAAAGTCCTATCTCTCATACCTCTACGGTTTGAGAGATATCAGCCGCTAAAGTTCTCCCTCCCCTTCTCCTGACGTCAGCGCTCTGCAGACAGCAGGAGATCCAGGTGGGACCAGCCGGTGGCTCTGCAGCAGAGCTGCAATAGCATTATTGGAATAGAATTACTTCATTGCAAAGGTCTACAAAGTGTGACTGGTTTGCAAGCCACTTTGTAGACCGTTCCAATGAGGTAATTCTTTTCCAGTATCGCGCTATTTCAGCTCTGCTGAAGAGCCTCTATGTCGGCCGACATGGATCTCCTTCTGTCAGCTTTACAGGTGACATCAGGAGAAGGGGAATTTTAGCAGCTGATATCTCTCAAACCATAAAGGTTTGAGAAATAGGACTTTTGTCAAATACTTTATTTTTGTAAAAACTACCACATAGAATAAGCGTTTTTCAGGCATTACTAACCCTTTCAGAACCATTTGGTATTGATACTATGTTAACCTCTTAGATGCTAGTGAGCTCTCCAATGGGCTTCCAGGGGTTTGAAGTGTTTCACTAGAAGAGTTCCACAGAGATTTCATATGAAACTAAAGTGTTCCACTACGATAAGACACTTGAGAACCGCTGATCTAGACTGGCCACACAGGCCAATATATGCAGAGAATTTGTGGACAATTTGCTTCCACAAGTAGGACAAACAATATTCCTATTGATTTAGAGGGGGGCTTTAAAAGGATAGTAATACTTGTAGCTCCGATTCTTCTTTATACTATTTGCCCCACGTAGAGCTGTATTGCAATACAAACAGGCTTGTAGTTCAACTGCAATTGAATGAGAAAGGATCAACCTCCCACTCTTTTCCCTACATCATACTGCCTCACCAGGCCGGTCCGGATGGAGCGCAGCAAGGGGCAATCTTCACTGAGCATAAGGAAAATCCTGCCCTCCTTTATCAAGGGAAGCAGGGTTTTCCTTATACTTACTGCATGAAGACTGTCCCTTGCTGCATCCGTCCAGTCCCAGGACCGGATTTCACATCTGATGGGAGGCGGCTAAAAGGAACAGGAGGGGGATCCTTTCTCATTCAATTGCTGTTGAACTACAAGACTGATAGTACTGAAATACAGAGCTACGTGGGACAAATAGCATAAAGAAGACTCAGACCTGCATTTTGTTACAGGTATTACTATCCCTTTAATGCTTTGAGTGCCAGAAGGGTACGCAACGCATTGCATAGCAATGCGTTGCGTACCCCTGTGGCACTCAAAGGGTTAACACCTTGAATACTAGAGATGTATCATACGCATTGGGAATCAATGCGGCGGTGCGAAAGAGTTAAAAGCCTCACTTAACCCACTGAGTGGCAGAGAGGTATCCAACGCATTGCATTGCACTGGATACCTCTCTGGCGCTCAAAGGGTTAAGTCAAAGGGCACTTTTATCTGCCCCAAAACTGCTCCTCTTTTCTATTATACATATGATGGACATTGTTGGAGTATTTAGGACATTGATAAGCAATTCATATTTTCTCCTGCAGAGTAAAGTGTAGGCTTTTTCCATTGGAGGTAGATGCTTCCTTCAGATATGATTACAGTCCACAATAGCACATTTGCTGAAAGTTGTTTTATTCAAAAGTTATTACAGCTCAAACTTGGATTTTTTTGGTGCAATATCACAGTGGCCTGAAATTGTACAGTGACGCTGTTTTTACACCATACGATGGAGGTTTATGGTCAAATCACCAGAGCTGTTCATAGGATGGTGTAGAAACAGCGCCACTGTACAGTTTCAGGCTGTTGTGATACTGCACCTAAAAAATTCAATTTTGCTCTCCAACAACTTTTATATAAAACACCTTTCAGCAACGGCAGTACCCTCGATTTATTCAGGGGTAAACCCTACAATATGTTTTGGGTTTTTTTACATATTAAGTATTACTATCCCTTTAACTGTCCTTTCAAGACTAGAATACCAGAGACATCTCCCAATACACTGAAAACAAATATACTGGAGATGTCCGTAACATCCTTGGTTTAAGGAGGAAAATCCAAGTCTTAAAGGACATTTCCCAGATAAAGTCTCACCTCCATGTTGGGTTTGTAACGGTCTTCTAAAACAGCTATAGCAGCAGAGGATCCGGAGCCTGGAGAAGCGTGTCAGAGACAGTCGGGAAGAGAGAATCAAATAAAGGAAAAAAGGGTAAGAGACCGATTAACCCTTTGAGTGCCAGAGTGATATGCTGGGTTATAAGAGTCAGGAGCTGATGTAATAAGAAATTGATTTTTCTGAATCATAGGGCATGAATACAAATTTCCATTGTTTTAAATGAGGGATTTAATCTCTTGAATGCGAGAGAGATCGCCAATGTATTGATTTGCAATCCGATGGAGAACTGTCTTTCAAGCAAGAGCTTTAACACTTTGAGTGCCAGAGGGGTATGGAATGCATTTTGTACCCCTCTGGCACGCAAAGGGTTAAAGTCCTATTTAAATCAATGGGCTTTTGGGGATTTTTCAATGTGTTCTTTATTTTTTATTATGTAAAAAACAAAAGGGAATGGTAACCGTATATAAATCAAAAAAATGGAATAGGTTTTATTGAAACATCTAAAATACGGCAATAATAACCCTGTGCGGCTGTAGAGTATAAATACAGTGAGGGAAAAAATTATTTGATCCCCTGCTGATTTTGTACGTTTGCCCACTAACAAAGAAATAATCAGTCTATAATTTTATTGGTAGGTTTATTTGAGCAGTGAGAGACAGAATAACAACAAAAAAATCCAGAAAAACACATTTCAAAACAGTTATAAATTGATTTGCATTTTACTGAGTGAAATAAGTATTTGATCCCCTATCAACCAGCAAGATTTCTGGCTCCCAGGTGTCTTTTATACAGGTAACAAGCTGAGATTAGGATCATTCTCTTAAAGGGAGAGCTTCTAATCTCAGCTTGTTACCTGTATAAAAGACACCCATCCACAGAAGCAATCAATCAGATTCCAAACTCTCCACCATGGCCAAGACCAAAGAGCTGTCCAAGGATGTCAGGGACAAGATTGTAGTCCTACACAAGGCTGGAATGGTCTACAAGACCATCGCCAAGCAGCTTGGTGAGAAGGTGACAACAGCTGGTGTGGTTATTCACAATTGGAAGAAACACAAACTAACTGTCAATCTCCCTCGGTCTGGCGCTCCATGCAAGATCTCACCTCGTGGAGTTTCAATGATCATGAGAACGGTGAGGAATCAGCCCAGAACTACATGGGAGGATCTTGTCAATGATCTCAAGGCAGCTGGGACCATAGTCACCAAGAAAACAATTGGTAACACAATATGCCTTGAAATCCTACAGCGCCCGCAAGGTTCCCCTGCTCAAGAAAGCACATGTACAGGCCTGTCTGAAGTTTGCCAGTGAACATCTGAATGATTCAGAGGTGAAAGTGTTGTGGTCAGATGAGAACAAAATCGAGCTCTTTGGCATCAACTCAAATCGCCGTGTTTGGAGGAGGAGGAATGCTGCCTATGACCCCAAGAATACCATCCCCACAGTCAAACATGGAGATGGAAACATTATGCTTTAGGGTGTTTTTCTGCTAAGGGGACAGGACAACTTCACCGCATCAAAGGGATGATGGACAGGCCATGTACAGTCAAATCTTGGGTGAGAACCTCCTTCCCTCAGCCAGGGCATTGAAAATGGGTCGTGGATGGGTATTCCAGCATGACAATGACCCAAAACACACAGCCAAGGCAACAAAGAAGTGGTTCAAGAAGAAGAACATTAAGGTCCTGGAATGACCTAGCCAGTCTCCAGACCTTAATCCCATAGAAAATCTGTGGAGGGAGCTGAAGGTTTGAGTTGCCAAACGTCAGCCTCGAAACCTTAATGACTTGGAGAGGATCTGCAAAGAGGAGTGGGACAAAATCCCTCCTGAGATGTGTGCAAACCTGGTGGCCAACTACAAGAAATATCTGACCTCTATGATTGCCAGCAAGGGTTTTGCCACCAAGTACTAATCATGTTTTGCAAAGGGGTCAAATACTTATTTCACTCAGTAAGGGGATCAAATAATTATTTCCCTAACTGTAGAAAAACCTATACATCCAAAATATCAATAACAATAGATACGAGCGATTACCCTCACACATACAACATCAGTTTCCATGTTCTGACCATCCAAAGGAAGTAGGGGAATCTGGTACGTGAATACACAAAATGAATGGACGGTCACAGAATGGATTATTCAACCACTTTTGTACATAGCATTGTCAAGGTTTGGCTGAGCAGTTCTGCCTATTGATTCTGCTGTCTGAGTTAATATAGTGTTCTGCTATCCATTGTTGCTGCCTTATGAGTTCCTGGGTCAGGCTGAATCAGCTGACCTCTCTTATTGCTCACCTGACTGTTATCAGCTAACCCTCCCAGGGTATTTAAAGTACTTGGCTCATTTCCTCTTTGTCCTTGTGTTTGTTGCTGACCTTGTTGCTGACCACTGTGTATTCTACTGAGCTCCTGTTTATCCGTGTATGACCTGGCTTCCTCTGACGACCCTTCTGGCTCCTGACCCACTGGCTTGTTCCTGACTTCACGGACTTCTGTGCTCCTGACCCCAGCTTGGCTGAATACCTGTCCTGATTCCTGACCCTGGTTTGTCATTTGGTTTATGCTCCTGGATCACAATTCTGTTTTGTTTATATTTTGTTTCTTTAATAAAGGTGTTTTGCATTTTATATTTTTTTGTTTCTGCCTGGTTCCTGGTCCCTAATAAGCATCTCATTAGTGGTTCACTGGAGGGGTTTTTGTTTGAATTATTGGACATAAAGAGGTCACCAATAGTTAGGTTCAATTTCAGCTACGTATTCCCATTATTTTACATACAGTATACTGGATTTTGCTTGTGTGTATTGCTGTGTCCTGAGTTGGAGATCACAAACACACACATGCTGAAATTGATTTTGCATACATGAGTGTGATCCCTCAGCGCTATTGTCATTGATATTTTGGATGTATAGGCTTTTAATGTATACACTGAGTCCGCACAGGTTTATTGTTGACAAATTTTAGATGTTTCAATAAAACCTATTCCATTTTTGTCTTATATACGGATGCCATTTCCTTTTGTTTTACTTAGTTGGCGCTTTTACCACATTTTTTAATGTTAACAGCATTTTTCAAATATATTTCTTCACTTCTTAATTGATGGAGCTTACAGGATGTTATTGGATATAGATATTCTTTATGGTTCAGTTAATTTCTTGTAAAATCATAACAGTAGTATTCACCTAGTGCAGTGAATGGGGTAGCGTCAGTAGATCCATGTGGGTAGACACTGTACAAGTGGGGTCCTTTAACATCTACGCCCCCTATTATGATAGATGCCCCAACGTGACCCCGGTATCTAAGACAGGAGGGAGAGAATAAGCCATATATTATACATTTAGTTTTACTTTCAACAACTCTACATTCTGCCATTGGCACTTTCTCATTAAAGAAGAAGTAAATTGTTTTTATGAAAACCTATATGTTCTAGATCTTTCCCTGCTGAGTAAAACAAGGGCATTTCCACTGCTGTCAGTTGTTTTATTCAAAAACTATAAAAGTTCAAATAATCAGGAAGTGAATTTACTTTCTTTTATTTCCTGACAGGAAGTGACTCAGCAGTTTCTATCAAATTCTATGAAAACCTGTATGTCACTGACTTTCCTCTCCATTAGAATGTAACAGAATTACTAATTGTCACAGTACCTTGTTTCCAGCGCCGCCGCTAGGGTGACCACATTTCCCTTCTGCCATTCCGGGACGTGGTCACCCTAGAACTTGCCCCTTCATGACTTACCTTGAGTCCCTGGTGGTCTAGCGGCGTGGAAAGTGCTCTGTGCCTCCTCCGGCACAGAGCTGAAGCTCCCGCGCGCTGTGCTCAGTAATGCAGAGCGCTGGGAGATGATGTCATCTCCCAGCGCTCTGTATTACTAGAGCGCTTGCCTCCAGGAGATCAGGTAAGCTGCATTGCCGCCCTGGATGTCAGCCTGCAAGCGGCGTCCATGATGTGACACACCGCTTGCAGGCTGACATCCAGGGCGGCTTGGCTTCATTCCGGGACACTTCATTGTCCCGGTTGAAGATGACCCGGGACGCGGGACATAGCCCTGAAATAAGGGACAGTCCCGGACGTTCCGGGACCCGTGGTCACCCTAGCCGCCGCTTCAGAGACGCTCAGCGTCTTTCCACGCGTCATCTGCAGGCAGAGGCTTCAAGCATGCTGCAGGCCTCTGTTTTATGTGTGTTTGTTTCCTGTAGTCTCCTCCTACCTACTTCCTCCCTCTAGCTGCTCCGCGTATCTATTTCCTGTGGAGGGGTTGAAAGGGCAGACTAAGTCCTGACTCAGTCACCCTTACGTTGGTGTTCTGAGCAGTTCATTATCTAGTATTCCTGATTCCTGTGCATGATCCGGCTTGTCTGTCCATCCATTCTGGTGCTGACCCGTGGCGGTGTCTGACTATTCTCCTTGTGCGTTCCGATTTGGCTCAGATATCCTACCTGGTGCAAACCTGTGGCTCTGGCTGACTACCCGCTCTGTGTATGACCTAGGCTTGTCTGACTACCCACTCTGGTGTTGACCTGGGGCTCTATCCACTGCGCATCCAGCATTCCATTGCTTCAGTGGATATCCTATCTGCTGCAAACCCGTGGCAATGGCTGACTACCCACACCGTGTATGACTTTGGCTTGTCTGACTATCCTATCTGGTGCTTACTAGAAGGCCCTGTCTGTTCGCTCCTAGGGTTGGTTCTGTTATTCAGACATCCTTCTTAGTATTGACCTGGGGCTAGCAGACTCCCAGCTACTGACTGCAGGCTGAGTCAGTATCTCTCTTGGGCGTTACCTTACCGCAAGACTTCAGCAGGCTGAGGCCTAGTCTCGGACAGTGAAGTGGTGATATTGGGAGACTGCTATTCCTGATACAGTACTAGCCTTTTCGATCACCCACTGTGTGTATATATTTATATTGCATAACTGTTATTATTCTCATAATAAAGGTTCTATTAACTATACCGTCTGACTTCTGGTTTTGCTTGCCAACTGTAACACTAATTTGACCATTAGAGGGCACTCTTAACTAAAAAATCAAGGGTTTAAACTGTAATAAATCTGGAAATATGCATCTCTCAGCAGTGGGAGTACCCTTATTTTACTCAACGGGAAATGCCCTACAATGTATATATTTTTTCATAAAAAAGTGCTGCTCATTTAATTCAGCCTCGCTCTCATCTTTTTCTACCCTTACATACCTGGGAACATTCTTAACCCCAGCCCACAGAGTAGTAAGAACACAGGTCCATCTTTATAAAAGCAAACTGGAGTTATTCAAAAAAATACCGGCCATGGAATTCCCTCCATAGACTTAACATTGGACAGAAGCCAATTTTTTACCAGCCTGCCGGTAAAATACCGGCTGGGAGGCAACCCTAACTGCAGTATAGAGGACAAACAAAAATGTCCAAATTCCCATGCACTTGAATAGAAATGTTTAATCCCTTGAAAGCCAGAGAGTTGCATTGACGACCTCTCTAGCATTAAAGTGTTAAAAGCCCAATTTCATTGAACAGGAAATGTTGTTTGTCCCCTATGGTGCAGCTGGTTTAGTCCAGAAGAACTCCAGTTTGCTTTTTTATAAATTACGGGACACAGGGCCCTATTCATCAGTCTAAAGAGGTGTAATTCTGTAGTGAATACAGGTCTGAAATGAAAATTCTACAAATTCCTATTAATGTAAATAAAGCTTTTAACTCTTAGAGTGCCTAGTCTGTAGTGATCATGTTCTTGGCTGTGTGTACCTGAGTGGCCGAGCTCATGATAGATACGTTCTTGCCAATCTTCTCCTCTTTCGCCATTTGTTTTTTTATGAATCAGACCACTTTTGAATGGGGGGCATCAGGGCCCTGCTGATGCCGACTGGTACTGACTGAGTGTCCCATAGCAATAGGTGATCAATACTGGCGAACTGGAAGGCACTAGTGGTGCGATGCAGGAAACATGCACAATCGCTATTTCCCGTGTGAAAACCACTAGGGAATAGGTTTGCACGTTATTTTGTTGAATTGCACATGAAAATTTAAGATTAGCGAATAGCTGCGTATATTTCTTTTTTTTTGTGGGCGTGGCTAAGATTAACTAATCTGTGTAAGTGGAATAGCGAATGCGCCTAATGCAAGAACTGCTATTGCGAATGAATTTATACGTCTATGTACTGTGGTAAAATGGAATTTTTCATGCACAATTCAAGAAACGTTCGGTATTTAGCTTCCTGGATTAGAATATGCTCAAAATCTATCTGCGCACAAAAATGCCCTTATCTGATGCGAACGTTTCTTGAATCACACCATTGCTCTCTTCTGAACCCGGAGTTCTCCAAACTTCTGGTGTGAATTGGATAATGCTGAGGCCCATTAGCATCAGAACACTGATTTGAGGAGGGAAGGAAGACAGCTAGTGTCTTCTAGGTCGACAGTATTGATCGCTTACATTGTCCTGATGACCCCCAACGAGGTTTAACTGCATAAAAAGGAGCATGACATGTGTGCCAGAGGGGTGTTCAGTGCATTGTTTTGCTATGTGTTGGACACCCCTCTATCACACATATTCATTGTCTGATTCCCTTGCCTTGTTCCACTATCAACTGGAAATCACAGGTCACATGTTCACTATCTGACAACCCAATCTTGTTCCACTGCCCTGTAAACATAGGACTACATGGACGTCTACTTCCACAGCCTTGTCCCACAGGTAGCTACAATCCACACAAATGCTATTTTGACACCCCATCCTTGTTCAAGTGTCCATCGGTAAGCAGTAACCACAAATCCACATATACTATTTTAACACCCTGGCCACAAAACCAAACAAACTATCTGACATCCCAGCCTTGTTCCAGTGTCCACCAGTAGCCACAAAACCAAACAAACTATCTGACATCCCAGCCTTGTTCCATTGTCCATCAGTAGCCACAAAACCAAACATAAACTATCTGACATCCCAGCCTTGTTCCATTGTCCATCAGTAGCCACAAAACCACACATAAACTATCTGACATCCCAGCCTTGTTCCAGTGTCCATCAGTAGCCACAAAACCAAACATGAACTATCTGACATCCCAGCCTTTTTCCATTGTCCACCGGTAGCCACAAAACCAAACATGAACTATCTGACATCCCAGCCTTTTTCCATTGTCCACCGGTAGCCACAAAACCAAACATAAACTATCTGACATCCCAGCCTTGTTCCAGTGTCCATCAGTAGCCAAAAAAATCAAACATGAACTATCTGACATCCCAGCCTTGTTCCAGTGTCCAACAGTAGCCACAAAACCACAAATAAGCTATGACATCCCAGCCTTGTTCCATTGTCCATCAGTAGCCACAACACTAAACATAAACTATCTGACATCCCAGCCTTGTTCCAGTGTCCATCAGTAGCCACAAAACCACAAATAAACTATCTGACATCCCAGCATTTTTCCATTGTCCACCGGTAGCCACAAAAACAAACATAAACTATCTGACATCCCAGCCTTGTTTTCACTGTCCATCAGTAGCCACAAAACCACAAATAAACTATCTGACATCCCAGCCTTGTTCCAGTGTCCATCAGTAGCCACAAAACCACGAATAAAGTATGACATCCCAGCCTTGTTCCAGTGTCCACCGGTAGCCACAAAACCACACATACACTATTTTTACAACCCATCCTTGTTCCAATGTCCACCGGTAGCCACAAAACCACACATACATTATGTTGACACCCCATCCTTGTTCCAATGTCCACTGGAAGCCAAAAAACCCAAGCATTAACTGTCTGACACCCCAGCATTGGTAGCCATAGATGTACACATATATCACATATCGATGTGGCATTCATATTTGACACACTTTTTTGTTTGTTGTAATAAGCTAAATTGTGACTTTAGAATAAATATCTGGAGCCTTTCGGAAAACCCCGGTTTTTAATAAAAGTTACTTGCTTTATTATTGTGGATAGGAAGAAACTTCAGCAATTTTCTGTTTTGTAAGTTAGTCTGTTTTCAGGAATTATATGTTTTTACACAGTTATTGAGCTGTTTTAGGGTAGTTTTGGCATTTAAAATGGATCTATCACATATAGATAAGTAATGCTCATTGGATAGAGCATTTAGCGAAAAAGTTTAATATGTTAGTCATTTTTTTTAAAAACCCGTTATCTGCGCAAAAATTCAAGTTTAAAACATGCCCAGCGGCCTTCTTCCTCTTGCCGCACAGAGGCTGCTCCGGTCCCACTATCCAGTATCCCCCGATTACGGAGGCCTTCTTTCTCTAAGCTGGAGCGATCTCATTGGCAGAGATCGATATCTAGCCAATGAGATCGCTCCAGCTTAGAGACAGACAGCCTCCGTCATCGGAGGATGCTGGGTAGTGGGACGGGAGCAGCCTCTGTGCGGCAAGAGGAAGAAGGCCGCTGGGCACCTTTTAAACAATAATTTTTGTGCAGATAAGGGTTTTTTCAAAAATGAGTAAAATGTTTAACTTTTTCGCTAAATGCTCGAACTAATGTGCATTACTTATCTATATCTAATAGATCCACTTTAACTAATGGAACGTGCATTTTAGTCAGTAAAGTTGAAATTCCGCTACTGTTGATTAGGGGTCTGCACAGGCCGTGCATGTAGGTAAAACTATATATATTTGATATCTGTGTACTTGGGGGAGGTGGGAGATTCAGGGCTTTTAACCCTTTGAGTGCCAGAGAGGAACGCAACACATTGTTTTGCAATGCGTTGCATACCCCTCTGGCATTCAAAGGGTTATACATATCTGACATTTTCTCAGCTAACATAAATGTTTTGATATATGGTGTGTGTGCTGTTAGCAAAATAAGGTCATACTTAAATCACATTTTTGCATGCATAACATTGTAATGTGCTGAACAGTGGAAATTTGGTTCACAACAAAGGATGAATTTGATCTGGAAAAAAAAAAAGATAAAAACCCAATATATAGTTTTCTCTGTGTAAGTAGAAGTTTGTCTGTGGGAATTATACCTAAACGGATGGATAGCAAAAATGCTAAAAATGTGCCAGTTCCCTAGGGTATATAACCAATTACTTACCTCTGTCACTGAAGGAGTTAACCCCTTGATTATCAAAGAGATCTCCAGTGCATTGTTTTTTTTTCTTCTAGTGTAAGGTTGGGCTCGTTGGTGCTCGTTCATCAACTGTCTTGGTAATAAAGCCGTGAATAAATAGATTTTTATGTAAATTACATATCTGTACATTTATATGGCGTGTTTTGTTTGAAGGGGGCATAGTGGACATTTTTTTGTAGTCCAGCACTATGCATTAACATTAGTCACATGTAGGGCCGGATTTACATCCCAGGCTCCCCTAGGCAAGGCACTGTAGGCGCTCGTAGCTACACCTGTGGCTACACCCCCACTCCACACATGATTCGTACCCCAGTCCCACCACTGTTTCCTGTCACAGAAATACCTTTGACGTATATCAAGCAAGAACAAAAAGGTTTTAACCCCTTTTTTGCTAGAGAGATATTGCCAAAGCATTGCACTGCAATGCGCTAGTGATCTTTCTAACATCCAAGGAGTTAAATAATAGTCTGTAAAGGGGTATATAAACTGGTGCAGGGACACTGAGATTGCGCTAAGCACACCCACAATTCAGAAGGTGGGTGTGGCCAGCACAGCTTAGGCACCACCCCTCAAAAGTTAGAGCTCTAGGCAGTTGCTTACTTCGCCTATTGGGAATTCCATCCGGGGTCACATAGTAGTCCTTCCTCTAGTGTTTAGCACTGTGTGAAAGAGAAGGGCACGGAGTGTTCAAATGACACACTATGAAAGTATTGTTAGTGGTGGACAGTGTGTGGGTGTGACCTGGAAGGTGATTGGGTGGGCTTTGAACCTGCAACTCTCTCTGCTACTCAGTCTCTATTTGTCACTCCTCTCTGTCTCTTTCCTTCTCTCTCTCTATCTCTCTGCCACTCTCTGTATAGCACTTTCTGTTACTCTCTTTGTCACTCTCTACCAACCTTTCTCTGTTACCTTCTCCCTCTCTTTCTCTCTCTCTCTCTCTCGGTCCTATCTCCCTCTCTCTTACTCTATCACCCTTATTCTATCTCACCTGTACAGCATCTGTTTCAGCATTCTGTTTGCAATGCAGACTCGAGGCTGACGCCCAGTGGACATAGTGTGGAGGTGCAGGTTTGAGGACAACACCTGGGTCACATTTTCTGCATCTGCAGCAACCCCAGCTCCACAGCAACTGGGCATACAAATAAAAGGGATATTGGATGGTGACAATAGATAGATAAATAAATAAACAGAGATAGATAGAGATATATAGGATATATATATATATATATATATATATATATATAGAGAGAGAGAGAGAGAGAGAGAGAGAGAGAGAGAGAGAGAGATGATAGATATATACATAGGATAAGATAGAACAGATAGAGATATATATGAGAGAGAGGGTTTTGAGAGATAGGATAAGAAAGAACAGATAGATAGGGAAATATATGAGGGATATAGAGATCTATATGAGAAATAGATACATAGGATAAGACAGAACAGATAGATACTCACTATATGTTGTCTGTGATATAATGAATCTTGGCGCAGTTTTTATCCGCCACAATCATATCATCAGTGGCTCTTCTATCAGCTCCAAGTATAACCCCATCCTGACATATAGAAACACAGCTCAACAGAGGCGACGCTGTTACTCATTTTAGCATAATCAATTGTTTATAAAGAATACTAATCTACATTTGAAGAGCCAAAATCCTTACACATAGTGAACATGACATGGGAAAAAATGAATCAGTATTAGTATGATTGTTAGACTTTTAATAAGACACTGGACTAATAGAAATCACTAAATAATAATAGACGCTGCGTAATATGTGTACAATGACATAAGAGATGTAGGTGTGCAATACTAAACCAATAAATACAATACTAAAATATCACCTAGATACATCCAGCTATTCTGTCTCCATATTGATAACTATATTGTTGTGGTGCATAGACCACAGCTACAGGTAAGGAGAATATCGGTGTTGGTGGGGGATTATGCACTAAGGTGTGATAAATAGGTGATAAAATGGAGATGACTTCTCCAGTGATATCACTTCCCCAATTCCTGTGTTATTCAATGTAGCCAATGCACTAAGATTTATCCAGCTTGAGGGGGGTTATGCACAAAGGTGTGATAAAGAGGTGATGACTTCTCCAGCGATATCACTTCTCCAATGCCTATGTTATTCTATGGGCCCAATGCCCAAGTTTCCTCCAACTTGAGGGGTGAGATGCACTAAGGACTGATAAAGAGGTGATAAAGTAGAGATGACATCTCCAATGATAATACTTCTCCAATCCCTATGTTATTCTATAAAGCCAATGCACTAAGATGTCTGCAGTTGTGGAAATCTTAGTGCATTGCTCCATACACACTAATATTCAGGGAGATTAAAGGGGATGTATCACCTTACTAAAAGTTTCCCTTAATCTCTTTCTTTTACCTACTCTAACAATGTTGTGTCGTTTTTTTTTTTTTTTTTTAAAGCGATAAAAATTGAGTTTGACAGCTTACTATTTCCCTCTTCACATCTTCTCCTCATTCTGATCGACACCATCTTGCCGATGAGAATACAGGAGAGATCCTCCTCCCCTCTGGTCTGTCAGTAAGCTGGAGCACTCTCATTGGTAGAGATCGATATCTAGCCAATGAGAGTGCTCCAGCTCACTGACAGACCAGAGGGGAGGAGGATCTCCTGTAGTCCCATCGGCATGATGGCCGATCAGAATGAGGAGAAAAGGGAAATAGTAAGCTGTCAAACTCCATTTCTATCGCTTTTTTTTTTTTTTTTTTTAAACGACACAGCATTGTTAGAGTAGGTAAAAGAAAGAGATTAAGGGAAACTTTTAGTAAGGTGATACATCCCCTTTAAATGCCCCATTTAAATCTATCGGTATGTATATTTGTCCCTGTGGAGAAACAGGATGTGAGCCTCTTGTATCACCTACTGTAAAAATTGGTGTCCCATAGATAGAAGTTGGTGAATGTTTTGTGTGCTGTGTTAGTTACCTCTATACTGTATTTTTCTGTGCATTCTGTGTATATAGGATTCTGAAGTCTAGGGCTTGGGACAGGAAACCCCCTGCAGAGCGGAAACAAATGAATACAAATTGCCCCCTGCTTTGTGAGCAATTGTGTTTCAAGGACTTTTTTCCTGGATTGGAAAGGGATGCTCTGATTGGAAACTAAAATACTATCTGTGGTTGGTCCCCTGGGGCTCCCCCAGATTGGACACTATGACACCACTGTCCCACGCCATAATTTAACTATGTACACAAGGATGCCAGCTATAAGCATATAAAAGCTGTATGTGTCTTCAATAAAGCAGTTCTGTTATATCTTCCATGTAGACATTATGAGCCGTCTTCAACCTTTAGTGCACCCAGGGCCAGCACTACCATTAAGGCAGCACAGGCAGCTGCCTTAGGGCGCCGCAACGGAGGGGCGCCGAAAAGGGAGAAGCTGAGAATTTTTTTTTTAAATATATCTGCCGCGAGGGAGTGCTGATTTACACTACCAAGTGCTCCCTCGCTGCGTCTATGGGACGCTCACAACGCAGAGGACCCAGGCTCTGTAGTAATACAGAGCGCTGGGAGATGACATCATCTCCCAGCGCTCTGCATTACTGAGAACAGCGCTGGGAGCTTCAGCTCTGTGCCGAAGGAGGCACAGAGCTCTCTTATGGCTAGACCACCAGGGACTCAACGTAGGGGATCAGGGGGCATTGTGGAGATGAAGGGGCATAAAGGAAGGGTCAATGTGGAGTTGAAGCGGCATTATGGAAGGGGAAATGTGGAGATGAAGGGGCATTATGGAAGGGGCATTGTGGAGATGAAGGGGCATTGTGGAAGGGGCAATGTTGAGATGAAGGGAGCATTGTGGAAGGTGCAAGGTGGAAATGAAGGGAGCATTGTGGAAGGTGCAATGTGGAGATGAAGGGAGCATTGTGGAGATGAATATGTGGCCGGGGGCAGGGGACTGTGGCAAGGTCGGGGGGGGGGGCAGGTGGACTGTGTCCGGGTCGGGGGGGGGGGGCATCACAATGCACCTTCGCCTGTGTATACAAAAATCCTTGCACCGGCCCTGAGTGCACCTCCTCTAATGTCTCCTTGTTCAAAGACCAGCATTCTCCTTCTCCCTAGTACCTTGTATATGATTCCAGCGATGGTGGTCCCAGTCTTACGAGCTTTGGGTGCCTTCAGGCCAAGTTTCTGTCCTTGATCCTCCAGGGAAGAATTCCTGAAGGAAGTAGAAAATTCCTTCTTAGTGCACGTTACCTGTGAGTTACCCACAGCCTCTACAGGAAGTAATGAAGGTTAGAGGTTGGATCTTACCGAACTCCAAAGGATGGGGGGTATTTAAATCACCAAACGCTGCTTATTTTACATTGTGTCATTTTAACCCTTCAAAGATGAGATGTTCCTTAAAGTGTTAAAGAAGCATAAATATTTACTCCCTGCCTTTTAACTCTTTGAGGGCTAGAGAGGTGTTCAGTTGGTTTGCATTGTGTTGGTTACACCTCTGGTAGGGTTACCACATTTCTTTCCTGCCATTCAGGGACCCTGCGGAGATGACAGCAGCAGAGTTCCTGCCCTCGGCTGTAGTGCAGCTATGTGGGAGGGGTCACTATATATCACTGGACGTCAGAGTGCAACCTCCTCTTTCTTTAGCGCAACACAGAATTCTAAACACTAGAGGGAGAACCCCATGGCTACCAATGGCAAGGTAACAAGGCCGGGGCTGTCAGACAGTTTACATGGGGATTTGTGGCTACCAGTGGGCAACAGAACTAGTCTGGGGGCCAAGCAGTGTGCATGGGGTTCGATGGCGACCAATGGTTAAGGGAACAAGGCTGTGAGGCATCTGGTAGCCACAAATCCACATGGACACTGCCTGACCCCCGGCCTTGTTCCTTTGGGAGTGCACAACATGTATGAGAATGAAATATGATACAGAACTGAGGGGATGATTGTGTAGCGCTTGATGTAATTTTTTTAAACCCTTTGAGTGCCACAGGGGTGTAAAATACACATCCCCATGGCACTCAAAGGGTTAAGAAAGTGATGCTGTTCGTGGTGCTTAAAGGAGCAGTAAACTTTTTTTATGAAAACACATATTTTACAGAGCATTTCCTGCTGAATAAAACAAGGTCACCCCCATCGCTGTCAGATGTTCTATTCAAAATGTATAGCAGTTTAAATAATCAGGAAGTGAATTTACTGTGTTTACTTCCTGATAGGTCTAACTGACAGGAAGTGAATTTACTGTGTTTACTTCCTGATAGTTCTAACTGACAGGAAGTGACAGGCAGTTTCTATCACATTCTATGGAGAACTGTAAGTCTCTGACTTTTCTAACTTTCCTCTCCATCAGAATCTGACAGGAAATCTAATTAGAATTTGACCACTAGAGGGCACTGCTAATGTAAAAAAAACATGGGTTTAAACTGTAATAACTCTGGAAATATAAATCTCTCGGCAGTGTGAGTACCCTTATTTTACTCAATAGGAAAATCCCTACAATATATATTTTTTCATAAAAAAAAGTTTACTGTCCCTTTAAAGTATCTTTGCCACTCCCCAACTGGCCAAGTGGGGAAGCAGAGAGAATGCTCTCAGACTTCAGGATTGTCATATGGCTGGTGATGTGTGAGGGAAGGCATCCCTTCCACGTCGACAGCAGCTGGACAATCTTGTATGCTAATTGCTACCTTCTCCTCCCCTCCCCTTGCATCCCTACATTTTAGAGCATATGGCGATGTGTGTCTACATCGAAAAGTCAAAGTGCTTTGAACATATCGACAAAATCAAATCTCCTCAGCGTCGCCCTTTAGTGCATCTCCCTCATCAAATTGTTCCACATGGTTTCTTAGTGTACCCCTTCCCCAGACATGCTTACCACTGAAAAGAATACATAATGCAGGGGCTTATCCCGCCGAGAATAGCGAGGGAACTCCCACCGCAGTGAGACGTTTTAGTGAAGTTGAGGCAGCTCAAACTTGCATTTTTTTAGTTGCAGTTTTTCCATGGCCTGAAGTGTTACAGCTGTGCTGTTCCCGTAGCAGTGACCCTAGATGTCTATAGACTTATGTAGTAACAGCGCCACCATAACATTTCAGGCCCTGGAGGTACTGCACCCAAAAAAAAAATGCAAGTTTGAGCTGCTACAACTTTTGAATAAAACATCTCTCAGCTGTGGGAGTACCCTTGTTTTACATGTATACATATATTTTTTTTTCCATATTAAGCCTTACTATTCCTTGAGTGACAAAGGGGTATGCAACTTATAACAAAGCAATGCATTGCATGCCCCCTGGCACTCAGAGTTAATCCCTGATTTTTAATGGGATTCCACTGATATCAGTGCTACACATTTGTAGCTGCCTCATCGCACAGTCTGAGGAAAGTTCAGCCTGTTGCATTTTCCTGCGGCATATAACAGTGCTTGTCTTGTTGCCTGTTTGAAATGCCCCAAAGAACACAATCATTCACAACTCCTGCATTTTGTGGGGTTCACAATTTTCTGTTGCACCAATCCATTGAATGCCAGAAAGATCTCCAATGCTTTACGTCCATAGCTGTGAACTCTGAGGATTTCCCCCGGAGACACCGGTTTTGACTGTGGGTCACCGGGGCAGAGGCTGATTCTCCAGATGTGGGGAGTTTCAATTGAGACTCTGCCCACTTCTGCTCCTTCCCTCTCTGTTCCTCCCACTCCCCGCCCTCTTTTCCTCCTTCCCCAGCCTAATCCATATACTTTTTCTTCACTTTATAAGCTCCTCCCCCACTCACTAGCAAACCCCACCCCTTTTGATGCAAATTGCATCATTTTTCACCCCCAACACCGCTACAGGGCTCCACCTCTCCAGACAGTCTGCCAGAAAAAGTCCCCAGGTATGTTTACTTCACAATGCATTGGAAATCTGTCAGGTATTAACCCTTTGAGTGCCAGAGGGGTGCACAACCCCCTGCGTACCCCTCTGGCACTCAAAGGGTTAAAACTACAACAGTTTATGCTGGGCATCATGAAGCCATGCCAGGTTTTAATCAGCATTTTAACTCTTTAAATGCTGAGTTAATCAGGGATTTTTTTACAGTAAGGGTGGTAAAGCTATGGAATTCCTTGCATCAGGATGTTGTACTTGCAGATAACCTAACTGCTTTAAAAAAAAGAAATGGAAGTCTGTCTAGCACAGAACAATATTGAGAATTATGACAGATGACATCAATGCAGATAGGATGGTGATAGAGGGAACTATCTGACTGCCATTTGGAGTCAGGAAGGAATTTTTTTACCCACTAAATTGTAAATGGATTCAGTTTTTTTTTTTTTTTTTTTTTTTTGTCGCCTTCTGGATCATCTGGCGTGATCTGGCATGGGCTGGACTTGATGTCTTTTTTCAGCCCCATCAACTATGTTACTATCTTATTTGCAAATGTCTTATCTCACATGCTTAATTTTAACCCCTTAACGACCGGGGAATCCGGTCGCGGACGTGACTCAACGACCACGGAGCAATTTTTTTTTTATTGCTCCGTTGCGTTCCGGACTCCCCGAATGGCGTGCAGCCACGGGGGGAGCCTGTAACTCGATGACGGTCATAGTACGTCATCGGTCGTTAAGTCAAATCGACCCTTGACGTACTATGACCGTCAAGGGTCGTTAAGGGGTTAAAGAAAAACAACCACACAATAACGCAAGAGTAACAAATACCCATAGTTCAGCAGATTATGCAAAATAAGTAACCTATCAGACATTCTCCTGAGGTCACACTACAATACAGACAGCCGGGTAGTTGTTTAAGGATCTGAGAGGACCACGTCTAGGAAGAGGGAGTACAGAATTGAGAGCAATGATTAGTACCAGTGAGTTTGGTGGGAAAATGAAATAGCCTTGGACAGGACTCATGGAGCTGAAGGGAGTTTACCACTTCAACTGAGAAGGTCAAACAAAGAGTAGGTCATCTGAGATTACTAGTCAAAACATGAATGGGTTCTAGAAGTGGGTACAGTATAACCTCATTAAATGTAGTAGAAGTTCAATAAAAAATGCTGAGAGAGTAAAATGAGGAGAAAAGAAGAAACAAATAGAAAAAGAAGAGGAAGACAGAGACGAGAGACATGGGGAAGGAGGACAAGGAGTAAGGGGTGGCAACAACAACTGTGGATAATAATCATGAAGAAGATAGCCAAGAAGAAAAGGAGTAGGCAGTCTACAAGAGAGGATAAGAGGAGGAGAGAGGTTCCACACTGCGCAGTACACAGAGCTTCTCTTGTAAGCTCTGTGCAGCCTGATGCCTGCCGAAGAAGTGTTTTTTCAGCAATAATGCAGACTTTTTGAGCTTAAGGACAGTAAAACTTTGCATATCTCCAGGTTAGCAATATATTGGGGGACAATGTTATTAGCATGATAGTTCAGCTTTAAAATTAAAACAGTGCTAGACTAGTGATCCCACAGAGCTTATAATTGAAATTGAGCCTACCTAGTATACCACAGAGCTTACAATTAAATTGTTACCACACTAGTGATACCAAAGAGCTTACAAATGAAATGGAACCACCCTAATGATACCACTGAGCTTACAACTGAAATGGTTCCTCCCTGAAATAGATCCCCCCGATCACAGAGCTTACAATTAAAATGGTACTAAACTACTGATACCACAGAGTTTACAAATGAAATGGAACCACCCTAGTGATACCACTGATCTTAAAACTGAAATGGACATCCCTGAAATGGATCCTCCCTATCACGAGCTTACAATTAAAATGGTACTAAACTACTGACACCACAGAGTATACAAATGAAATGGAACCACCCCAGTGATACTACAGAGCTTATAATTAATATGGTACTAAATTAGTGATACCACAGAGCTTACAACCGAAATGGAGTCAACCTAGTGATAGCACCACGTCTCATAACTACCCTGTCATTCAGGATCCTACTCCCCAGTGGCACTTAAACCTAGTCCAGGAAGTGCTTCAGAAGGATTTGGCTTCTGTATCCCTCTTTCCTGCTTCAGATTTTGTCTGTTTGGCGCATGGTCGAACTCTAGGCTTTGCCTTTTAGACCACCCTTTTTGATCTGTTATACAAATAGGGTGGTTGGGCAGACTCTCTTTGGGTTTCTTCCCAAGGTGGTTTCTGATTTTTATATTAACCAGGACATTATTCCTCTTTCTCATTGTCTGGGTCCATCTAACAGATGGAAGCTGGAGTTTCACTGTTTGGACATAGTCAGGTATCTAAAATACATTTAGTGCACAGAGCCTTCACACAAATCAGACTCACTTTTCGTTATTCCTCAGGGCCCACATGGGGGCCAAGTGGTGTCTAAGGTGATTGAGCTTCCTGGATAATGACAACCAATCCCTAGGCCCATATCCTTAGGAAAAACCCTGTGACCTTTAGGGTCACTGCTCATTCCACCAGAGTGATGGGTGCTTCCTGGGTCTACAGGAACCCGGCCTTTGCAGAGCAGTTATGCAAGGAGGTGAAGTGGTTGTAATTTCACACATTTGCTATACATTAGAGTCAATGTTCTGGCTTTGGCTTAGGCCAGTTTGGGATGTAAAGTCCTACAGACCGTACTGCCTAGGTAATGACATTCTTGCCTTTTCTCCTGGTTATATTTTTTGCTGTTACTTGGCTTTGGTGTGTTGGCATCCTTTGACACCTGAGGTTCTTAATTGTTTATGGTTTTGTCTGAGACTAGCTTGTATTTTGAGGGTATTTTTCTCTCCTTCCATGGACTCTTGATGGATAGCTTTGTTATATCCCCATGGTTCCTGTGTTCCGCAATGGATGAAAGAAAAAAGGGGATTCTTTGTGTACTTAACAATTCTCTTTTAGTCCTTTTAGAACACAGGACGTCCCACCCTGAGAAAAAACAGGTTGCTTGAGTTCCGGGAATTGGTGTCCTTTGGGTTCTCTGGTACAAGTGACCACCTTCCTGCCTTACGTTCATCTGTTTTGGCTATGTGTTGAAACTAAGCATGTTACATAGAGGAAAGCATATTTCCCAACATTTCAAATGGCCAAAGTGGGACCTTGTGTTTTTGGTGGTGTTTCTAGGGGCGTGGCTGGTAGGCGGGGAATTTTTAGGTTACTTTGTCACCTATTGACACCTCTTTGTGTAACTGAATAAAGGATTTAGAACAAGACCAAAGTATTTTATTTACACAGATTCAATTACAAATACATATACTGAAGATTATCTAAACATTTATGTGAATTTCATTGCTGTTGAGCAATGTGATAGACTAATATACACACACCACTCACTCTAAAAAGAGGGACACTAGCAGGGCTGGATTTGCCATTAGGCAAAGTAGGCACCTGCCTATAGGCGCACGCCAATGAGGGGCGCCTGCCATTTGAATTTTTCTTTTTTTAAATATTCTTTAAAAAAAAAAAAAAAACTAGTCGCCTCGCTGGCTGCGCCAGCGGCACCCACTCACATTGCCCCCCCCCCCCAGTCTTGTACCTGATGGAGCTCCCTCGTCCGCTCTGTAGGAATGCAGAGAGCTGGGAGATAACATCATCTCCCAGCGCTCTGCATTCCTGAATAGGAGACCGCGCGGGAGCTCCATCAGGTACAAGACTGTGCCAAAGGAGGCACATACAGATCTCCTACCACGGAGGTAGGAAACGGACGACTGGGGGAGGCAATGTGAGGACAATATGGAGCTAATGGGAGGCAAGTCGGAGCCGATAGAGGGCAATGTGGAGCCAATGGGGGCAAGTTGGAGCCAATGGGGGGCAAGTTGGAGCCAAAGGAGGGCAATGTGGAGATGGTGGGGGCAAGTTGGAGCTGATGGGGTGGGGGGCAATGTGGAGCTGATGGGGGGCATTGTGAGGGCAATGTGGAGCTGAAGGGGGGCAATGTGAGGGCAATGTGGACCTGATGGGGCAATATGGAGCTGATGGGGGGCATTGTGAGGGCAATATGGAGCTGAAGGGGGGCAATGTGAGGGCAATGTGGACCTGATGGGGCAATATGGAGCTGATGGGGGGCATTGTGAGGGCAATATGGAGCTGATGGGGGTAATGTGAGGGCAATGTGGAGCTGATGGGGCAATATGGAGCTGATGGGGGGCATTGTGAGGGCAATATGGAGATGATGGGGGCAATGTGAGGGCAATGTGGAGCTGATGGGTCAATATGGAGCTGATGGGCGGCATTGTGAGGGCAATATGGAGATGATGGGTGGGCAGCGTGGAGATTAGGAGTATTGTGGAGGTGTCCAGTGCAGATGGTCCACAGGGCGAGGGGGGGCGCTTCAAATTTCTGTGTCTACAGGCTCCTGAGATGTAAATCCAGCCCTGGACACTAGGGTAGATAAGAGGGACAGGGGGATTTGGGTCTCAAAGAGGGACTGTCCCTCCTAAAGACACTTGGGAGCAGGGACATGCACAGACATTTTGGGGGGCAGAGGCTCAAATGAAAAAAAGGGCAGGTGCTCAAGCCCCCCTTGGTGTCTATGTGTGCATGTGCCTGCTTGGGAGGTATGGGAAAGTGGAGCTGGAAAGGAGTCTTCATGTCCATTGATCTCTTTATGCAAGTGCCTTGCTTCCTAGTGGATGATAAGTTACCCCATGGATCCTGTGTTCCACAAGGATTAAGTGTTAAACATATATTGGTATGTACAAGAAAAAAACACCTAACATCTAACAAATTGCTTTATAATGTGTAAGACACCCATCTGGTAATCAAACAGTTAAGGGTGGATTACACTGTGTCCTACTTTTCCTGGGGAGCACTGGGTCTCTCTCGTTTCTGCAGCGCGCTGCTCAGATCCTGCAGCCTGCAAACAGAAGTTATTTAGCAACTGGTGATGTCACCAGCACTGTGCTTGCCGATTGGCTGTTTTAGCTGCACAGGGAGAAATACAGAGCCAACTGCAAAGTGACAGCAGGGGGGTTATACACAAACGTGTGATAAAGAGGTGATAAAGTGGTGATATCCAGTGAGATCACTTCTTCATTCCCTGTGTTATTCTATGGAACTTATGCACTAAAGCTGGAAAAATCCTAGTGCATTGGCTCTATAGAAAAACAAAGAAAATGGAGAAGTGCAATCACTGGGGTTATTTCAGGTTTATCGCATCTTTATCACACGTTAGAGACCTGGAGAGAGATGCACTAAGGTGTGACAAGTGATGACAGAGAGGAGAAAACTTCTCCAGTTCCTATGTTATTCTATGGAATTAATGCACCAAAATCCATCCAATTTGAGGAATCTTAGTGCATAGGCTCCATAGAATAGCATAGGAACTGGAGAAGTGATATCACTGAAGAAGTTATCTCCTCTTTACCACCTCTTTATCACTCCTTAAAGGGATAGTAATACTTTAATATTACTAATCTCCATAGTGTAGCTATTTAAAAAATAATGTAATAGCCCCCAGTGTCATCTCTCACACCTTTATGGTTTGAGAGATAACCAAAAGCAAAGTTCCCCCTCCTTTCCCCTTTCCTGAAGTCAGTATTGTACTGACTGCAGGGATATCCGGTCTGACTTTCATCAGGCGGCTCTGCAGCAGACCCGAGATCGCTTTAGTAAAAAAAATTATTTCACTGAAACGGTCTTCTACGTGTGCTTGCAAACCAATCACAAACCAAGCACACTACAAACCAATCACAAACCAAGCACACTACAAACGAATCACACAAACCAAGCACACTACAAACCAATCACAAACCAAGCACACTACAAACCAATCACACAAACCAAGCACACTACAAACCAATCACACAAACCAAGCACACTACAAACCAATCACACAAACCAAGCACACTACAAACCAATCACAAACCAAGCACACATAGAAGACCGTTTCAGTGAAATAATTATTTTTCACTAACGTGATCTCGGCTCAGCTGCAGAGCCGCAGAGGGGTTCAGAATACATTGCTTTGCACCCAAAGGGTTAACTTTGCCTTTGTACCACAGTTTTGATCTTGTAAAGATGGAGGTCACTCTCAGTCAAGATGGCCGTTACCTTTGGGGCAGCAGATACAAATTCCCTTTGATTTAAATGGGTATTAACCCCTTTGAATCAGCTGTAGACCTCATTAACACTCAGTGGGTTAAAAGCCCTATTTATATCAATGTAATATTTGACCCACTGTGAGTTTAACTCCTTGGGTGCCAGAGGGGTACACAACACATTGTGGGGCAGTGTGTTGCACACCCCTGGTACTCAATGGGTTAATGCCGTTACCTGGATATTTAAGGTAAGTCTCATTATTCGCTGCAGTAGGGTAGTATGAGGAGAAGAGGGTTTTCTCTTACCTGGCGCAGTTTTCAAAGTTGAAGCCTCCTTGTGGGGTCTCATATAGCGAAAGCGTTGGCAGCATGGCTGTCCTGCAGGGGTGCAGTCGTCTAACTGAAAGTGGCTCTGTGCACTCTTGCCTTCCCGCCTGTCTCTTTCTCTCTTTAACTGTCTCTTTCTGTTTGCTTTGTATCGTTTTTAACTCTCTATATGCTTTTGGTCTCTGTTCTTTTACCTCCCCTCTTGTGCCTCTTTTTCTTCCCCTTGTCCCTCTCTACCCCCTCTCTCCTCTCTCTGTCTTCTCTTGCCTTCTACGTCCCCTCTCTCTCTCTTGGACACTTGGTCCCGTCTCTCTATGACTACTTTCTGTTTCTCTGCTTCTCTGCATCTCTTATTGCTTTCACTTTCGTCTTCTTTAAGTACATCACACACAAACATACATACACACACACACAGTCACACACACACACACAGTCACACACACACACACACAGTCACACACACACACACACAGTCACACACACACACACACACAGTCACACACACACACAGACACACATTTGCATGCTCACAAACACAAGCTATCAGATCTCAAGCTTTATTTACAAAGCGTACAGATCATTTGCCATCTAGAATGATAGAAACATAGAATTTGAAAGCAGATAAGTACCATTCAGCCCAGCTAATCTGCCCATTTTTCTCACTGTAAAAACCTCAAACCTTATTTGGTCTTTTCTCTTGTCCTATGTCCAGGATAACCTTATGCCTATCTCACCCATGCTTACATTCTCTCACTGGATTAACCTCTACCATTTATCCTGGTAGCCTATTTCATTTATCCACTACCCTCAGTGGCGTAACAATAGGGGTCGCACCTGCGACCGGGCCTGTCACTCCAGGGGCCCAGCCACCCCCCGCGACCCCAACCGCCCGCAGCAACTCCCACTATGGCCGCTGGCGCGCCGTTCTAGTAATACAGAGCGCTGGGAGATGACATCATCTCCCAGCCTCTGCATTACTAGAGTGGCATGCGGGAGCTTCACTTCTAGAGACCTGTGCCGAAGGAGGCACAGATCTGTCAACAGTGGCGACTCGAGCATTCATATTTAGGGGGGGCACATGGGGGGCCAGAGACAAAAGTAGGGGGGCAATTATAAATGTCCCTGCCAGCCTCTCTCTGTGTCTCTGTGTCCCCGCCAGCCCCTCTCTGTGTCCCTGCCAGCCCCTGGATGTGGCAGGTCCAGACATCTCCTCCAGACCTTGCATAACAGTGCTGCGAAGGGCCTATTTTAAGGAAAAATTCTCACTGCAAGTCAAAACCAAAGTTGTTCGCCTCTGAGGGGAGGCGGCTTACAATAGGTAAAAGGGGTGGGAGGGAACACTTTATAATTTATTTACTTGGAACTACACATTGTAAAGAGTGATAATACCTTTGTACATGGCCCAAATATTATAAAGAATAATTGGAGCTGCATTTATTTTGAAACATTACTATCCCTTTAAGATAATCCCATTATCAAAGATATGATAGAAGCCACAATTATCCTGAGAATCTCCTATCCAGATATGGCTATGATGGTAATATTTTCTAGGGTATATTGGGGAGATGCACTAAGGTGTAATAAAGAGGGGAAAAGAGAGATTACTTCACCAGATATCACTTCTCCAATTCCTATGTTATTTTATAGAGCCAATGCACTAAGATGTCTTCATCTTTGGAGATCTTAGTGCATAGGTTCCACAGAATAACATAGGAACTGAAGAAGTGATATCACTGAAGAACTGGCACCCAAACAGTTAAAGAAGTACAACCACAGAGATGTATGCTAAATCCTAAAGGGTCAGGTACTCTGCAACACACATGGTTAATGGGACCTAGTCACATATGGTGTCAGGTTTTTGATTAACTCTTCCATTTTATTTTGTTAAGTTTAAATAATGTTCCAGCTGGTATTCAAGATCCCACTCCTGTTATGCCATATGCGACTAGGTCCCAATAGCTATGTGTGCTGAAGATTACCGGACTAAGATTTAGCAAGATAAGCTTAAATCATAAATAAACAAGTCCATTTATTTAACTTCTTCCAAATCAAACCGTACTTAGATAAGGTCAGTATATTTCAGTAAACTGTCCCTTTACAAGTGTTCAGCTTTTAGGAAAAACAAATGCACATGACAGAAAATAAGAAACCTAACCCCCATAGGCATATTAACTAGACTAAGACAGTATTTGATTGCTGTTCAGTTTCCTATCTAGCATACATACAATCCAATTGGATTTGGATGCAGCTATAAAACAAGCTTCAGTTTAGAGGCCCCACCTCTGTTTCAGAGGGAATGCTCTCTCTGGATAGGCTTCAGCATACAAACTGGCAGCATTTCCCCTCCAGCACTCCCTGTAGGTCCTGCTCCTTGGGTTTCCACTGGTAGTCATAGAACCGCACAGACTGACCCCCATTCCTGTCCCACAGTAGTCATAGAACCGCACAAACTGACCCCCATTCCTGTCCCACAGTAGTCATAGAACCGCACAAACTGACCCCCATTCCTGTCCCACAGTAGTCATAGAACTACACACACACACACACACACACTGACTTCTCAGCCTTGTCTCACTGCACTAGTATCCATAGAACACCCATACTGACCCATCCAGATAGTATTGGTGGCAATTGCAAAGACTTGACTAGGAGATCCTGAAGATCATCCCCAAGATTTCCCCCCCTTCCTCAGTTTGCTTAACCAGTGAGGTTACTAACAATAAGATGGACGCACAGGTACATGTGAGTGGGATTTATAGTGGCCATCCCCAGATCTAGGTATGCTCTCTAGCCCAGATGTAGGCACCATATGGCTTTCCAGCCACTGGAGACTACAACTTGCACCATCCCAACCAGTAGTCGGCTAGTTGAGGAAGATGGGAGTTGTAGTTCCCTGCAGCTGAATGGTCAAATGTTTCCTCCCCCTGCAATAAACTGTTCCTACCTTGGAAAACACAGATATACTCACCTGCCACCTAAGGTAGACTGCTTCTACATAGTGAGGTACAGACATTATCAGAGTCCCTGGCAGTTTAAGAAGTATGTCCCTACATGGGCATATACAGATAGACATAATGTGAGCCTCCTGGCACCAATGATTTATATCCTTCTGCATGGGCATTCATAGACATAATCTGAGTCCCCTGGCACCTAGGCTAGCTATAACTTTATATAGAGGTATATACATCACCTATGCCCTCTACACTGATAGGCACAGATATTATATTACCCCCTACAACCTAGGCTAGCTTGCCCTGTTGGGCAGGTATAAATATTGTGACCACTATTGGAGTGATGTAAACATCTAAACCCCTTTTCCCCAGTAAGGCAGGTACAGATTCTGAGCTCCCACCTCCCCTGTCCCTATTAGAGAGCTATAAACATCTATACATCCTCATTAGGGAGATGAGAAGCTCAAACATCAGAGCTCCCTTTGCCCTGTTGGGCAGGTAGTACTGACTTCCAAGCCCCCCTTGCCCCTGGGGAAGTATAAATATCTAGGCCCCTGGCCTCACATCCACTAGTACCTTGAGACTCCTGTGAATTGGCCTCTCTATGGTATTCAGTCCCTCTAGATCCTCGATGTAGCCATTGCCAAACAGACTGTCCTAGAAAGGAAGCAGCCAGTGGGATGCATCCATGTGTCAGACTAGGCATCATCAGTAGGCACAGAACTGGGGGGAAGTAAGGACTCATGCTGGTTCTTCACAACATAGCAATGGCATTATCGATCCAGATTTAAGCTTCCCGCCAAGGCGCCAGCCGGAACCGCTCCTCATCACATGAGTCATATCGCGCAGCTGTACGTTGATGACAGTATTATTTCCATGCTTGCCTGACCTACATCTATTACAGCACCCTAGCGACGCCCCTGCTCATGCTGCATCTCGAGTCAAGATTGGACCGCTCAGCTGTCAGTTAACCTACACTGCATGACCAATGAGAGAGGTGTATCCTGTCAAAGAACTCCTCTCTCATTGGCTGCAGTGCGACTCAAGGAAGCAGGTACTGGACGGCAGGGCACATTTAATGCCATCAGTACCTGCTTAGGGCAATCGGGCAGGGGGCTCAGAGTGGCAGTTTGGCACCCTCAAATGAGTGGTACCCGGGGCAGGTCAGGAGGTGATGGTGAAGAAAATTGGGGGGGCACATGGGGGGGCACAGTAGAATGTAGGGGGGGCCGTGGCCCCCTCTGGCCCCCCCCTGGTGATGCCACTGTCTGTCAAGCCACGCCGCTAGACCACCAGGGACTGGAGGTAAGGGTATTGTGGAAGGGGCAATGTGGAGATAGGGGCATTGTGGAAGGGGCAATGTGGAGATGAAGGGGACATTGTGGAAGGGGCAATTTGGAGATTTGGGGGCATTGTGGAGATGGTGGCATTGTGGAGATGAAGGGGCAATTTGGAGATTGGGTGCAATGTGGAGGTGGCCAGTGCGGTTGAGGGGGCCAGTGTGGTCAGGGGGGGCCCATGGCAATTCTTGCACCAGGGCCCGGTGGCTTCTAGTTAAGCCTCTGACTACCCTTTCACCTCTACCACTTCTGATGGCAGATTCCTCCACTTATCTACTAAGAAAGTAAAACTTTCTTACATTATGTCTAAACCTCTGTCCCTCTAGTTTTAGGCTATGGCCTCTTGTCCTAACATGTTTACTCCTTTGAAATGTACTTCCCTCCAGCACTTTGTTGAATCCCTTTTGAGGTTAATACACAAATAGAAAGTTTAGCAATTTGGGAAAATAAAATGTGCCATGGGAGAACAAATAAACAAGCCCATTGATATAATTTAGGTTTTTAACACCTTGAGTACTAGAAAGGTTGCATAAAAAGATGTGTTTCAAGGTAGGTGCAGTAATTTACCCACGGAGCAGGGTAGCTTTCCTAAGGAATAAATGGTTTTAGGCAGATGGAAATCTGGGGCATACAAAAGATATATACACCCACTTGATGCTGACTAACATGTAAATTTTGCCTCACTTATAACTAGCGGATCTGCCTTGTAAAGCATTCATCTTGGGGCACTCCTATGTGCATTGGGTGGAGAGACAAGCAGATGCGTCGCAGGGAGGCAGACAGCTAGACATCTCACAGGAACGCTTGCAGGTTTTCTCACTAGGAAATACGGGCCTAAATTGGGGCAGGTGTGGGATCTGTGGCTGGAGGTAGTGAGGCCAGATGTGGGTTGTGGTGATCAATGCTGGCGGGAATGATCTAGCCACCGTAACAGCGGCGGCCCTAATCCACATGATAAAGTACACGTCAGAGGATCTGGGGCACCTGTCCCGGCGTTAGGCTCATCTTGTCAGAAATGGCGGCTCTTGTGGTGGGGGAGGCAACTCGCTCTCCACCATTGACAGAGCTCAGTGGAAAATGAACTAGGCAATTGCCAGGTTTTTGCTTTCCTGTGGGGGGGCACCATCATGTATAAAAACATTCTTGAAAAGGCGGAGGGCTTGTAGAGGGGAGATGGTGTGCACCTATATAGTGAGGGTTTGGAGTTGTTTACCAGTGCACTAGGCACAGCTCTTGGGGTTAGTATGGGGGTCACAGCAATAGGGTGGGGTGCAGAGGGACACCTTAGAGTCCCGTCTTTGGAAGGAGGCATGTGGGTCCCCCAGGCCACCTCAGTGTGGCTTAGCCTTAGAAGGTACAGTTTCCAGATGGCCTGTCTGACAGGGAGCCAGGTCCCGCCCAATGAAGGTGCCGGTTGGCTTTGGGGCTGGCTGCGTGGCGGCCCCTCATTAACAGGACTGGCTAATGCTGTGGGGCACTGAGGTAAGGGGAGGGCTTGGGGAGTGTTGGTGCGGACCAAAATCCACAGGCTCTCACGGTTTCAAAAGAAGTGGCCACCACGCAGGTCCAGGGTAGGCCACGAGTGCCGGAAAATTCCCTACATACCTCAGGGGTGGCGGGCAGCTGGGCTCGAGGGCTCAAGCTGCCAAGGCTGGACATGGCGTCCATGCTGGATGTTAGCTACCAGGGCTGGACATGGCGTCTGTGCTGGATATTGGCCTGCAGACCCACATTAGAGGGGAGGAGGCTCCTCCAAGGGTAAATAGGACAAACCCATCTTAATAAAGCCGTGATCTCTTTATTCCCACCAATTACTGTGTCCCTGTGTTTCTCTGAAGTTTGTTATGTTATAGGGGTCAGGGTGGGGGTTTGTTGGTTTGGAGGAAAAATGTGGGTTTCACATTTTACATTAGGCAACTGCCTAGAGCTCCAAGTTTTGAGGGGCGGTGCTTAAGTTGTGCAGACCACACCCACATTCTGAATTGTGGGTGTGTCCTGAGCAATCTCAATGTCCCCGTGACAGTTTTATACCCCTTGGATGCAAGAGAGATCACCATCACATTCCTGGGTAATGCATGGGAAGAGTTTAATAATAGCTTGTAAAGAGGTATAAAACTGGTACAGGGACACTGAGATTTCTCTGGACACACTGACGATTTGGAATGTGCTAGTTTTAGGCCAAGGGATTTTCTATGCCAGGAAACAGTGATTGGGGGGGGGGCTCGTGTGACGAGTGTGGGTGTGGCCATGGGCGGAGCTAAGACATCTGAAGAGTCTAGGATGCAAGTCTGGACAGCACTTTTCAGCATGAATTGTCTTGTTGTCTACCAGCAACCACGTAGTGATCTACTAACAGATCGGCGTCTACCTATTGAGCATCCCTGGGTTAACATCTTAATGCCACATGACATGCAAGGGCTGTCACTGCTGTCTGGGCATTAACGACCGGTAGTGGTCCTGGCATATCACGTAATTACGTCTTCACATTGAGCCTGCACGCCTCGCTGCGATCGCCCGCTCTGCTGGTCTAAAAAAAAAACTGACCTGGTTCTCCAGAGCTCCTCATACCACGTGGTGCATAAGCATACCTGGGAACTTTTCATGCAGGGCTACCCAGAGGGTAACCCTGTCAGTGCCGAAAATGACGCGATTCAAGTCATAAAAGGGGCGGGGCTTAGGTGCGGGGGGCGGGACAAAAAAACCTGCAAAAAGAAGGTAAGAGGGCGGGGAGTGGGAGGAACTGGGCGGGATGGAGCACAAGTGGGCAGAGTTTCTATTTAAACTCTGCCCACCCGGTGATTCACACATTGCCCCGGAGACCTGGTAATTCAGATTGAAATCCGGAGTCTCCGGGGCAAAACCGGAGAGTTCCCAGGTATGTGCATAATGGGTTAAAGGAACACTAAAACCAAAAACTTAAATAGTTTGATACAACTTTAAATATCATGTTTTTATAGCTAACATATATAAAAATTAATTATGTATATGTTACATCCATAAATTATAATCCGAAACGTCTTAATGTTTGTGTACATTGCCCTGTTCAGAGATCATTTATGTGACCTTGTTTGTGCTGTTTGAGGTAAGAGCTAAAGTCAGTGAACTGATTGTCACCTTATCTCAGCCCTGTAACGGACCTGCAGCCATTACTGCATTCCAGAGTTAAGGACAAAATGAACTAGGCATCCCTTTGTGTGAACGGCCTGGCCGCTGTTCCCAAATGCAGGAGGAATAAGAAATCGGGTTAGTGAGCTGGTATGGCATGTTTGTGTTATGCTGCTCACAAAATTAATGGAGCAGACTGTTCTTTCATATTTATGTCAAAAGCTAATAATTATATAGAAACTTATTTCTCCTTAGATTGGGAGCTTTTTAATAGCAAATAGCTTGCTTTACAATGCCTTGGAATCCCGCATCGCTTCCAAGCTGCTGAGTTGCCTTTCAGTCCTATGCCACCTACAGGCTGACTGAGGCAACAGTCATCAAGCCACAAATGAGCGATAGGATACTACTAATCTTGGTATTGTATTCTAAGTATCCAGGCAAGACTGCATACTGAGATACAGTGAACTCTATAACCCTTGCCCATCAGTCATGGTAGAATCATGTGGGAAATACAATTTCTCTCCATTTTTAATCCCTAAACTGGATGTAGGCGCTCTAGCTATTAGGAGCAAGTATCTGGCAATCTGACAGATATTTTTTGCCTGTTAAGTGCATTTAGCTTGCTGAATACTAAACGTAAGATCAGTTGCCTCTAGCAGACAGCCCATCCTTCCTATACTGATCAGTAACAAGCACTCACTCAGGGTCTGAGTTATTTTAATGATTTCTTTTCACTACAACCACTTAGGATTTCTTTTTAATATTCCTAATAAAATGTAAAAGTTTTAAACCTAGTAAGTGTGCACCTTATTCAACAATTTCCCCTCTCTCCCTTTTTCGTACTGTTGGTATAAGTGAAAAATATGTTGAATAGGAGAAACATTTGCTGGAATAGGTGAAAAGGAGGAAAATTTTACATTGGAGAAAAGAAGAAAACGTTCGTGAAAACAAATCATTCATTTTTCATGTAATGCGGGATATCTTTCTCCCTTTTTGTGCACCCCTACTCTACAGTGTAGCTGGTTTGCCCTAGAATTACATTTGGCATTGTGCATATGTTTTCTTAACCCTTTGAGTGCCAGAAGGGTATGCAACACATTGCAAAGGGTTAAAGAGAAACCCTAAAAAGGACCTAGGACTATGCACACTTAAATTACTTGCTAGTCTCTGTTTTTTTTTCTTCTTGAAATACTGTGTACTTGTATTCAGTTGCAACAACTATTGTGTATAATGTTTATGTGTTATATACTGTTCTGTCAGTAGTTGGTGCTGTTTTAGATTTCACTGTTCACTGTTTTTATGGTATTTTCTTGTTGTTCCTAAATAAAAACTGCATGGTAGGCTGCAGCCATGTTTTAGAGCAAATAAGACTATGCACACTTTATTTTCTGTAAAGCTTTAAAGAATTTCCAAAAGGTTATGGGCCCAGGTAAAGCCTGCTACAGTAAATAAGTGCCAGATACAGCAACAGATAAAGACTGCAACAGGAAAAACAGAAAAATGGCAAGTAACACAGCTTCAACAAAACTTTCATTTGCAAATCTGACAAACCACATTATCAGTCCTGAAAATTCAAGATGAAGATACTGCTAATAAGAGAAGGTATGTGGAAATGAAACCAGACCTGCAGATCCCACAGATGAATGGATAGAAAAGGATCTTAAAGCTCAGAGCACTATCTCCCTCTGCATAGACAATGATCAAATCAGTGGCGTAACTATAGGGGTCGCAGGGGTTGCACCTGCGACCGGGTCCGCGCACTCCAGGGGCTCGCCTCCCCCTGCGACCTCTCCATCTGGTGCCCACAATCTCCCACTGGCTCTCTAGTAAATCAGAGCGCTGGGAGGTGACATCATCTCCCAGCGCTTTGCATTACTAAGAGGACCGTGCGGGAGCTCCAGGTAGCAGATGGGGGCATTATGGAGGGGGTCAATGTGGTCAAGGGGGCCAATTTGGTGGTGGTGAGGGGCCCGTGGCACTTCTTGTATCAGGACCCGGAGGCTTCTAGTTACACCTTTGGATCAAATGATACATATATGCAAAGGTGCATGAAAGAGCTAATCTCAGTAATAAACTGTATTTAATTACAAAGTTATACCGGACCAAGCTGATGAAAAACCAGGATATGGAAGATTATGTAAAGCATACAATGGAAATGGCTGAACAAATAAGAGTTCTAGGAGAAGAAATAAAAGACTTTCCTGTTGCAGCACTGTTTCTTAGTGGTTTACCTGAAAGTTATGAAACAGTAGTTACTAGTGTTGAGCGAGCGTGCTCGGCCGATGCTCGGATCGGCTCGAGCATCGCTCTGCTCTGCACATGGCGGTACTCGTACGAGTACCGCCATGTGCTCGCCCGACATGCTCGGGTGAAGAGGATCTGTGCCGGAAGAGGCACAGATCCGAAGACGCTCCGCTGGACCACCAGGGAATGGAGGTACGGGGGCATTGCGGAGATGAAGGGGGCATTGCGGAGATGAAGGGGGACATTATGGAAGAGGGGCATAGACTCTATGCCCCTCTTCCACAATGTCCCCCTTCATCTCCGCTATGCCCGTCTTCCACAATGTGCCCCTTCATCTCCGCTATGCCCCTCTTCCACAATGTCCCCCTTCATCTCCTATGCCATAGAGGAGATGAAGGGGGACATTGTGGAAGAGGGGCATAGCGGAGATGAAGGGGGACATTGTGGAAGAGGGGCATAGAGTCTATGCCCCTCTTCCACAATGTCCCCCTTCATCTCCGCTATGCCCCTCTTCCACAATGTCCCCCTTCATCTCCGCTATGGCATAGGAGATTAAGGGGGACATTGTGGAAGAGGGGCATAGCGGAGATGAAGGGGGACATTGACCAGGCACCCTCCGCTCATCAGAGCAGGGGGTGCCTGGTTTAATGCTCGAGTGCTCCCATTCATTTGAATGGGGCTCGGGTGCTCGGCCGAGCACTCGAGCATCAGGGGGTGCTCGGTCAGAGCACCCGAGCACCCGAGCATCGGGGTGCTCGCTCATCTTTAGTAGTTACAGCACTTGATGCGCGTCCAGATGATGAACTGACATTGGAATATGTTAAAGGAAAGCTTGTGGATGAATATAAGCGCAAAACAGAAAGCATTAACTGTGAAAGCGCATCCAGTGTAGAATCTGCATTAAAGATGAAAAATAGGAGCAATAACAGAAATATGCAGCTAGAAACACGTAGGGTTGCCACTCTTTGAGACCCAAATCCCTCTGTCCTTCTTTCCCACCCTAATGTCCTTCTTTCCTACCCTTTTTATCCCTCTTTTCAGGAAATCAGACTGTGTGGTGTGTATTACATGATCCACAGCAATAAAACTCACATGAATGTGTTGTTAATCTTCAATATATGTGTTTATAAATGAATCTGTGTAATTAAACTACTTTGATCTCATTCTAAATCATTAATCAGTTACACAAAGAGGTGCAGATAGGTCAAGAAGTAACCTAAAAATTCTTGGAAATGCCCCGCCTACCAGCCACGCCCCCAGAAACACCACCTACGTCAGAAGTGTCCCTCTTTGGCCATTTGAAATGTTGGGAGGTATGGTTTTAATATACATATATAGCATTGCCACTGTATTGTATAACAATCCACAGGTGATCTCTCTAGCAAACTCCATCTTACAACACAGAAGTAATTTAGAACTGCTGCTGTGAAAATACACACACACACACACACACACACACACTCTCTCTCTCTGTATTTCTTTTTCCAGGGGATTTCCAGATTACAAGTTACTTTCAATTTGATCAAATGGCAGAAGAGTCACATGGAAGTCTGTGTTTGTAGGTGTGACAAAGTCTGTGTCTGGAATAATACTGATAGTGATTGTGGGTGTGTTATGTGTCTAGATTAATGCATAGGAGTGTGCATGTGAGAGGATTCTGGGAGAGTAGGCATATGTGTTAGTAGATGTGTGTATATGAGAGAGAATTTGTAATACAGACAGACTGTGTGTAGGTGTGTGTATGAAAGATTATAATAAAAGAACAATTGTGTATGTGTAAACATATAGATGGATTCTGTGTGTGTGTTTAAGACAGAGTGTGTAAAGTATAATACACACAAGGATTCTACATGTGTGTGTTGTAATATAGACAAGGATTGTGAATGTGTGTGTAGTAAAATACACAAGGATTGTGTGAGTGATCAAGGGTGAAATTTGGGCCAATTCTTCCGCAAACCAGTTGCACCATAGTTAACAAATATCATTTCTCATTGATTTAAATGAGGCTTTTAACTGCTTAACCCCTTAAGGATCCTGATGGTCCTGGCATGTCATGGGTCCAACATGCTGTAAGGACCCATGACGTACCAGGACCGTCATGGTATTCAGGGCACCCCGCGCAGCTGCACACGATTCGGGAGCCCTGCATCGGATAAGAAAAGAAAAAAGGTCCAAGGTTCTCCGTGTGGCCGGTCCTTAAAGGGATAGTAATACTTCATGTTGTAGCCCTTAAAATTCTGAACTCAATGATACCAGCGGTATCTCTCAAACCTTTATGGTTTGAGAGATAAATGCTTTCAAAGATCCCTCTTTTTGGCTTTTCCCCTGACGTCAGCGTTCTAGCCGAGAGCAGGGGAATCCGGTCAGTGAGCAAGCAGCGGCGCTGCAGGAGTCCTGAGATCGCGTTATAGAAACAGAAACCCTTCACTAAAATGGTCTTCTATGTGTGCTTGGTTTGCACTGCTGCAGAGCTGCCACCGGTCCCGGGACAGGATTCCCCTGCTGTCAGATAGAATGCTGATGTCAGGGGAGAGGGGAACTTTGAGAGCGGATATCTCTCAAACCATAAAGGTTTGAGAGATGCCGGTGGTATCGTTGAATTCAGAATTTTAAGAGCTACAGCATGGGGGATAGTAATAATGACGTATTACTATCCCTTTAAGGTGTTCAGTGCCAGAGGTCTCTAACACATTGCTTCACATGCAATTTTGGACAATGAGTAATTAAAGTGTACCTGTCGCCACACATCTTTCAATCTCGTTAAAGGCATGTATATAAACTTCCACTACCTTTTGCTTTACATATTTTCACCAGTGTAATGGTTTTAGACATTTATGGGTTTGTAGTTAGGGACTCTTTAACATCATCAGTGCTGAGTTCTCTGGCCTGTGTAGCACAACTTACATAATTACTCACCTGTCTTGAAATTGCCTCCCTCCTCCTTCTGAGGCTGCCAATATGAGGCATTCACAGAACCATGTCCCTTTCCCTTTAAACGTGAGCCCTACATAACGTAACAGTTAATGAGGTTGAAAACAGACATACATTCATCAAGTTCAATCCGTCTTATCATTATCACCCTTATTTTTGATGATCCAGCGGAAGTCAAAATAAAATACTTAATGCATTTCCTTTATGTCCCAAGAGGGTAAAAACCCTTTATGACTCCAAGAGAATCCGATATCATAGTGGAATATCATAACATTGTTTGCATCAGGTCACTTCTTACTTCTGGGACTTGGAACCCAGTAGTAAGAAGTGAAAACCAGGTTATATCTGACAGCCTGGCTTTGTATGGGACACCACATATGTGCATGCACCAGAGCACACACACTCAGTACTGATACTGCATCCTGTGCAGTTCTCCATTGTGATCCACTGGTTTGTGATGGGTTAACTTTAAACTTTCCATACAGTCTGTGGTGCTAGGCCAAGCTAACACTAGGACACACATTTTTACACTATATAAGCTATTACACTCCTCCAATTTGTCCTTTAAACACAAATACATGTTGGACTGGAAATAAGATCTGGGCTTGGAGATCCCCGAGGCTTGGTCTCAGATTTGGCATAATGCCACTAAATCCTCAATTTGTACAGTAACCAAAAAAAAAAAACACAAAATCTTGCTCTGATGGTACTACACTCCTGCTCGACTACATTCCCTGAATCCTGTCTGTTCGCACCTTTGCTGGAAAGGCTGTGGTTTTAGGGGAGATATCCATCACATATGGTGGTCCTGCCCGCTCATCCATACCTTCTGGAACAAAATAGTATGGCTTTTCCACCAACGTTTCTCGGTCACACAACCCCTAGATCCTTTCATCTTGATACTAGGGGCATCCGCACTGGGCCTGTCTCGATATGCTTCACTATTGATATCCCATGTCCTCACTGCTGCCTGATACCTGATTGCACACGCTCGGAAATCTACCACTCTCCCATCCCTACCCCAACTCTTGTCCCGTGTCTCTCACATTAAATCTATGGGACATTTGACTGCTAAACTTAGGGCTCTGTGGATAAATACCTAGCAATCTGGAGCATCTGGGATCTGGCACCGGAATCTTCTGTACTTTCTGACCTATGAGTGTCTGCATGCTTGCTCGGTATGACCAAGGCTTTCAGACTGCCTCCTTAGTCCCCTTTCAGTACTGGGCCCTATCCTATTTGATCTCCCCCTTCCTTTTTTTTTTTTTTGTGCGGGTGAGTATATGACCGATTCCATGTTTGTCGCAGTGTGTGTGTGTGTGTGTGGGGGTGAGTGTGTGCATAGACCCAGTATGATTGCACTGGCCACCTACCTTTGCCTGCTTATATTACATGTTAAAGCCAGGCTCTGAATGTTGTTCACTGTGCCATATATATGACTTTAAATATTTTTTTATTGGCGACCACCTTTGACATGCTCCTTTGTTTTATCAGAGCTAATATGTGTGTAATGTTTATTATACTGTTTTGTATAAAACTTGCAAAATCTAATAACTCCATGGGGATTTTTATTTGTTCCCTATGGTCCTGTTGGGTTGACTCAGGATTTTACTCGTACACCCCACTATGAACTATTAAAGGGCAACTAAACTTTTTAACACTTTGAGTTCCAGAGGGACACACAACGCATTGCAAAGCAATGCGTTGCATACCCCTCTGGCACTCAAAAGGTTAATTAAAATATATATGTTATAGAGCTTGCTGAGCAAAACAAGAGTACAGATGCTGCTTCTAGTTGAAAAGTTTATACTGCTTAATTTTTTTTTTTTTTGCTTTAACAGAGCCATCTAGTGTCCAGACATTAATTCTAATGCATTATGTGGGAGGGGTTAGTCACTGACTACAGTTCCATATCGAATGTGAAAGTTACAGCTGTATCACTTCCTGACAGTTTGTACTGTAAGAATGTTTGAATAAAGCAGCTGTACTACCTTGTTCTACTAAAGAGAAAAAGCCCTACAATATAGGATTTGTTCATATAATATAACTTTATGAATCCTATAAAAGCAAAATAATATACTATGACAGCTGGGAGCCATTTTATTCTCCCTGTTTGTATTGATCCATTCTGCTCTAAAGGATCAGACTTTCGAATTGACTGGAGACCTCTCCATCCACTAATGCAATTATCATTATTTTTTTAAAGCACCCCTACATGCAGTCTGGAATTGTCATTTGGAAAAAGCATATTGATTGTTACATCACATAAATATAAAGTTATTTTTCTGTCTCACAATCAGAATAGAAAGACAAACCTATTTTGAATAAAAATGTCCATGATTATACATTTGGAACTCAACATTCACATTTTATTCAAAGTCTTTATAGATAAAAAAGGGGCACGGTAAGTGGGTGTCTGAGGCACAGCAAAGCACCACCTCACCCTGGATGAGAACCAATGCACTAATGGGTTGAATGAAAAATAAATTCAAAGAAATACATTTGCTGATTACAATATGTTCATGTTTAGTTTTACATAAAAAACAGCGTCTGTAAAGCATTCCATGCACGGTAGTAAAGAAGGATATACTAGACCAGGGCTAAGCAACGTTTGACTCTCCAGATGTTGGAGACAACAACTTCCATTCAAAGGATGTCCCCAACAGCTGGTGAGCCGGAGGGTGCCTACCATTGGGCTAGACTGAAGGACAGATATGTTTACTCTGTTTACTGCCATTTCAGCAGTTTATATAGAGATGGGATGTGGTCAACAGTTTGCTGAATCCAAGGTGTGATCAGAGGGAGTGGGCAGGTACATCCAGGTTAGACCGAGCAGCCATTGTCCCTGTAATTCTCCATGAACTTCTGGATATCAACACAGGCGTTCCTGAAGCGAGTGGCTTTACATTTCTGGGAACTAGGCAGTTGCTCGACCCAAGATTTATTATCCAGGAGGTATCTCAGTCTGGGAGAAAGAGGACATGAAAAAGTGGATTAGATAATTATATAAATGCATGTCCGTGTGTGTGCGTGTGTGTGAGAGAGACAGGGAGATGTGTGTATCAACGTGAGAGTTTGTATGTGTATGTGTCAAGGTGTATATGTGTGTGCATCCATTTGTGTGTGCATGCATGTGTGTTAAACTGTGTACATAAATATATGTGTGTCTGTATGTGTCTCTGTGTTTGTTCATTTGTGTCTGTGTGTGTGCATTTATTTGTGAGTCTGTATGTGTATGTGTGTGTGTCTGTATGGGCATCTCTGTGTGTGAGACTTTATGTGCATCTGTTTACATGTGTGTCTTTATGTGTATGTATAGATTAGCATGTATGTGTATCACGGTGCCCGTGATTCGGCGACAGGGCGACATGTTTACTTCCAGGTTTTCCATGCACGGTTCTTATTGGCGATTTTTAAACTCTCCCCTGTCATTCTTTCAGCGCCCTTTTGTGGTGTACCTGTACCTAGCATTTGAGTTGCTGCTTGTTCCTACTCTGTATATGCCCCGGCTCACCTGACTACGAACCTGCCGCTCCTGTGTTCCGATTCCATTGCTGACTAGGGCTGGCTGACTACCTCCGTGTGTACCGACCTGGCTTGGATGAGTATCCAGTTTCGTTGCTGACTAGGACTGGCTGACTTCCTCCGTGTGTACCGACCTGGCTTGGCTGAGTACCCAATTTCGTTGCTGACTAGGACTGGCTGACTACCTCCGTGTGTACCGACCTGGCTTGGCTGAGAATCCAATTTCGTTGCTGACTAGGACTGGCTGACTACCTCCCTGTGTACTGACGTGGCTTTGGCTGAATACCCGATTCCGTTACTGATTAGGACTGGCTACTGACTCAGTGAGTACTGATTTGGCAGATCTGGCTTCAGACCCATCAGAGTGCATACCCTGTGTTCCGTTCCGCCTACTCTCGCTTACAGTAATACCACTACAGCGCCTGAATGGCCTGTCACTTCCGAAGTCATCTGGGGGACTGTGCTGCGAGTAGCGCTGGTCGCTTGCCAGTATCTGTAGTGCTGCCTCCGCTATCCCTACCGTTCCAGGGATTTGGTAACTTGCCAGTGTCCTATCTGTGCTGCCTGTGCTATCCCTAGTGTTCCAGGGATTTGGTCACTTGCCAGTGTCCTATCTGTGCTGTCTGTGCTACCCCTAGCGTTCCAGGGATTTGGTCACTTGCCAGTGTCCTATCTGTGCTGCCTGTGCTACCCCTACCGTTCCAGGGATTTGGTCACTTGCCAGTGTCCTATCTGTGCTGCCTGTGCTGTCCCTACCGTTCTAGGGATTTGGTCACTTGCCAGTGTCCTATCTGTGCTGCCTGTGCTATCCCTAGCATTGTAGGGATTTGGTTACTTGCCAGTGTCCTATCTGTGCTGTCTCCGCTATCCCTAGTGTTCCAGGGATTTGGTCACTTGCCAGTGTCCTATCTGTGCTGCCTGTGCTATCCCTAGTGTTCTAGGGATTTGGTCACTTGCCAGTGTCCTATCTGTGCTGCCTGTGCTATCCCTAGTGTTCCAGGGATTTGGTTACTTGCCAGTGTCCTATCTGTGCTGCCTTTGCTATCCCTAGTGTTCCAGGGATTTGGTCACTTGCCAGTGTCCTATCTGTGCTGCCTGTGCTACCCCTACCGTTCCAGGGATTTGGTCACTTGCCAGTGTCCTATCTGTGCTGCCTGTGCTACCCCTACCGTTCCAGGGATTTGGTTACTTGCCAGTGTCCTATCTGTGCTGCCTGTGCTATCCCTAGTGTTCTAGGGATTTGGTCACTTGCCAGTGTCCTATCTGTGCTGCCTGTGCTACCCCTAGTGTTCCAGGGATTTGGTCACTTGCCAGTGTCCTATCTGTGCTGTCTGTGCTACCCCTAGTGTTCTAGGGATTTGGTCACTTGCCAGTGTCCTATCTGTGCTGCCTGTGCTACCCCTAGTGTTCTAGGGATTTGGTCACTTGCCAGTGTCCTATCTGTGCTGCCTGTGCTATCCCTAGTGTTCTAGGGATTTGGTCACTTGCCAGTGTCCTATCTGTGCTGCCTGTGCTACCCCTACCGTTCCAGGGATTTGGTCACTTGCCAGTGTCCTATCTGTGCTGCCTGTGCTACCCCTAGTGTTCCAGGGATTTGGTCACTTGCCAGTGTCCTATCTGCGCTGCCTGTGCTATCCCTAGTGTTCCAGGGATTTGGTCACTTGCCAGTGTCCTATCTGTGCTGCCTGTGCTACCCCTACCGTTCCAGGGATTTGGTCACTTGCCAGTGTCCTATCTGTGCTGCCTGTGCTATCCCTAGTGTTCTAGGGATTTGGTCACTTGCCAGTGTCCTATCTGTGCTGCCTGTGCTATCCCTAGTGTTCTAGGGATTTGGTCACTTGCCAGTGTCCTATCTGTGCTGCCTGTGCTATCCCTAGTGTTCCAGGGATTTGGTCACTTGCCAGTGTCCTATCTGTGCTGCCTGTGCTATCCCTAGTGTTCCAGGGATTTGGTCACTTGCCAGTGTCCTATCTGTGCTGCCTGTGCTACCCCTAGTGTTCTAGGGATTTGGTCACTTGCCAGTGTCCTATCTGTGCTGCCTGTGCTACCCCTAGTGTTCCAGGGATTTGGTCACTTGCCAGTGTCCTATCTGTGCTGCCTGTGCTACCCCTAGCGTTCCAGGGATTTGGTCACTTGCCAGTGTCCTATCTGTGCTGCCTGTGCTATCCCTAGTGTTCCAGGGATTTGGTTACTTGCCAGTGTCCTATCTGTGCTGCCTGTGCTACCCCTAGCGTTCCAGGGATTTGGTCACTTGCCAGTGTCCTATCTGTGCTGCCTGTGCTATCCCTAGTGTTCCAGGGATTTGGTCACTTGCCAGTGTCCTATCTGTGCTGTCTGTGCTACCCCTAGCGTTCCAGGGATTTGGTCACTTGCCAGTGTCCTATCTGTGCTGCCTGTGCTACCCCTACCGTTCCAGGGATTTGGTCACTTGCCAGTGTCCTATCTGTGCTGCCTGTGCTATCCCTAGTGTTCTAGGGATTTGGTCACTTGCCAGTGTCCTATCTGTGCTGCCTGTGCTACCCCTACCGTTCCAGGGATTTGGTCACTTGCCAGTGTCCTATCTGTGCTGCCTGTGCTATCCCTAGCGTTCCAGGGATTTGGTCACTTGCCAGTGTCCTATCTGTGCTGCCTGTGCTACCCCTAGTGTTCCAGGGATTTGGTTACTTGCCAGTGTCCTATCTGTGCTGCCTGTGCTATCCCTAGTGTTCTAGGGATTTGGTCACTTGCCAGTGTCCTATCTGTGCTGCCTGTGCTATCCCTAGCATTGTAGGGATTTGGTTACTTGCCAGTGTCCTATCTGTGCTGCCTGTGCTATCCCTAGTGTTCCAGGGATTTGGTCACTTGCCAGTGTCCTCTCTGTGCTGCCTGTGCTACCCCTACCGTTCCAGGGATTTGGTCACTTGCCAGTGTCCTATCTGTGCTGCCTGTGCTATCCCTAGTGTTCTAGGGATTTGGTCACTTGCCAGTGTACTATCTGTGCTGCCTGTGCTATCCCTAGTGTTCTAGGGATTTGGTCACTTGACAGTGTCCTATCTGTGCTGCCTGTGCTACCCCTAGTGTTCCAGGGATTTGGTCACTTGCCAGTGTCCTATCTGTGCTGCCTGTGCTATCCCTAGTGTTCTAGGGATTTGGTCACTTGCCAGTGTCCTATCTGTGCTGCCTGTGCTACCCCTAGTGTTCCAGGGATTTGGTTACTTGCCAGTGTCCTATCTGTGCTGCCTGTGCTATCCCTAGCGTTCCAGGGATTTGGTCACTTGCCAGTGTCCTATCTGTGCTGCCTGTGCTACCCCTAGTGTTCCAGGGATTTGGTTACTTGCCAGTGTCCTATCTGTGCTGCCTGTGCTACCCCTAGCGTTCCAGGGATTTGGTCACTTGCCAGTGTCCTATCTGTGCTGCCTGTGCTATCCCTAGTGTTCCAGGGATTTGGTCACTTGCCAGTGTCCTATCTGTGCTGTCTGTGCTACCCCTAGCGTTCCAGGGATTTGGTCACTTGCCAGTGTCCTATCTGTGCTGCCTGTGCTATCCCTAGTGTTCCAGGGATTTGGTTACTTGCCAGTGTCCTATCTGTGCTGCCTGTGCTACCCCTAGCGTTCCAGGGATTTGGTCACTTGCCAGTGTCCTATCTGTGCTGCCTGTGCTATCCCTAGTGTTCCAGGGATTTGGTCACTTGCCAGTGTCCTATCTGTGCTGTCTGTGCTACCCCTAGCGTTCCAGGGATTTGGTCACTTGCCAGTGTCCTATCTGTGCTGCCTGTGCTACCCCTACCGTTCCAGGGATTTGGTCACTTGCCAGTGTCCTATCTGTGCTGCCTGTGCTATCCCTAGTGTTCTAGGGATTTGGTCACTTGCCAGTGTCCTATCTGTGCTGCCTGTGCTACCCCTACCGTTCCAGGGATTTGGTCACTTGCCAGTGTCCTATCTGTGCTGCCTGTGCTACCCCTAGCGTTCCAGGGATTTGGTCACTTGCCAGTGTCCTATCTGTGCTGCCTGTGCTACCCCTACCGTTCCAGGGATTTGGCTACTTGCCAGTGTCCTATCTGTGCTGCCTGTGCTATCCCTAGCGTTCTAGGGATTTGGTCACTTGCCAGTGTCCTATCTGTGCTGTCTCCGCTATCCCTAGTGTTCCAGGGATTTGGCTACTTGCCAGTGTCCTATCTGTGCTGCCTGTGCTACCCCTACCGTTCCAGGGATTTGGCTACTTGCCAGTGTCCTATCTGTGCTGCCTGTGCTATCCCTAGTGTTCTAGGGATTTGGTTACTTGCCAGTGTCCTATCTCTGCTGCCTGTGCTATCCCTAGTGTTCCAGGTATTTGGTCACTTGCCAGTGTCCTATCTGTGCTGCCTGTGCTACCCCTAGTGTTCCAGGGATTTGGTTACTTGCCAGTGTCCTATCTGTGCTGCTTGTGCTATCCCTAGCGTTCCAGGGATTTGGTCACTTGCCAGTGTCCTATCTGTGCTGCCTGTGCTACCCCTAGTGTTCTAGGGATTTGGTCACTTGCCAGTGTCCTATCTGTGCTGCCTGTGCTACCCCTACCGTTCCAGGGATTTGGCTACTTGCCAGTGTCCTATCTGTGCTGCCTGTGCTATCCCTAGTGTTCCAGGGATTTGGTCACTTGCCAGTGTCCTATCTGTGCTGCCTGTGCTATCCCTAGTGTTCTAGGGATTTGGTCACTTGCCAGTGTCCTCTCTGTGCTGCCTGTGCTACCCCTACCGTTCCAGGGATTTGGTCACTTGCCAGTGTCCTATCTGTGCTGCCTGTGCTATCCCTAGTGTTCTAGGGATTTGGTCACTTGCCAGTGTCCTATCTGTGCTGTCTCCGCTATCCCTAGTGTTCTAGGGATTTGGTCACTTGCCAGTGTCCTATCTGTGCTGACTGTGCTATCCCTAGTGTTCCAGGGATTTGGTCACTTGCCAGTGTCCTATCTGTGCTGCCTGTGCTACCCCTAGTGTTCCAGGGATTTGGTCACTTGCCAGTGTCCTATCTGTGCTGCCTGTGCTATCCCTAGTGTTCTAGGGATTTGGTCACTTGCCAGTGTCCTATCTGTGCTGCCTGTGCTACCCCTAGTGTTCCAGGGATTTGGTTACTTGCCAGTGTCCTATCTGTGCTGCCTGTGCTATCCCTAGCGTTCCAGGGATTTGGTCACTTGCCAGTGTCCTATCTGTGCTGCCTGTGCTATCCCTAGTGTTCCAGGGATTTGGTTACTTGCCAGTGTCCTATCTGTGCTGCCTGTGCTACCCCTAGCGTTCCAGGGATTTGGTCACTTGCCAGTGTCCTATCTGTGCTGCCTGTGCTATCCCTAGTGTTCCAGGGATTTGGTCACTTGCCAGTGTCCTATCTGTGCTGTCTGTGCTACCCCTAGCGTTCCAGGGATTTGGTCACTTGCCAGTGTCCTATCTGTGCTGCCTGTGCTACCCCTACCGTTCCAGGGATTTGGTCACTTGCCAGTGTCCTATCTGTGCTGCCTGTGCTATCCCTAGTGTTCTAGGGATTTGGTCACTTGCCAGTGTCCTATCTGTGCTGCCTGTGCTACCCCTACCGTTCCAGGGATTTGGTCACTTGCCAGTGTCCTATCTGTGCTGCCTGTGCTACCCCTAGCGTTCCAGGGATTTGGTCACTTGCCAGTGTCCTATCTGTGCTGCCTGTGCTACCCCTACCGTTCCAGGGATTTGGTCACTTGCCAGTGTCCTATCTGTGCTGCCTGTGCTATCCCTAGTGTTCTAGGGATTTGGTCACTTGCCAGTGTCCTATCTGTGCTGCCTGTGCTACCCCTACCGTTCCAGGGATTTGGTCACTTGCCAGTGTCCTATCTGTGCTGCCTGTGCTATCCCTAGTGTTCCAGGGATTTGGTCACTTGCCAGCGTCCTATCTGTGCTGCCTGTGCTATCCCTAGTGTTCTAGGGATTTGGTCACTTGCCAGTGTCCTATCTGTGCTGCCTGTGCTACCCCTACCGTTCCAGGGATTTGGTCACTTGCCAGTGTCCTATCTGTGCTGCCTGTGCTATCCCTAGCATTGTAGGGATTTGGTTACTTGCCAGTGTCCTATCTGTGCTGCCTGTGCTACCCCTACCGTTCCAGGGATTTGGTCACTTGCCAGTGTCCTATCTGTGCTGCCTGTGCTATCCCTAGCATTGTAGGGATTTGGTTACTTGCCAGTGTCCTATCTGTGCTGCCTCTGCTATCCCTAGCGTTCTAGGGATTTGGTCACTTGCCAGCGTCTTATCTGTGCTGCCTGTGCTATCCCTAGTGTTCCAGGGATTTGGTTACTTGCCAGTGTCCTATCTGTGCTGCCTGTGCTATCCCTAGTGTTCCAGGGATTTGGTCACTTGCCAGTGTCCTATCTGTGCTGCCTGTGCTACCCCTACCGTTCCAGGGATTTGGTCACTTGCCAGTGTCCTATCTGTGCTGCCTGTGCTATCCCTAGTGTTCTAGGGATTTGGTCACTTGCCAGTGTCCTATCTGTGCTGCCTGTGCTATCCCTAGTGTTCCAGGGATTTGGTCACTTGCCAGTGTCCTATCTGTGCTGCCTGTGCTACCCCTAGCGTTCTAGGGATTTGGTCACTTGCCAGTGTCCTATCTGTGCTGCCTGTGCTACCCCTAGCGTTCCAGGGATTTGGTTACTTGCCAGTGTCCTATCTGTGCTGTCTCCGCTATCCCTAGTGTTCCAGGGATTTGGTTACTTGCCAGTGTCCTATCTGTGCTGCCTGTGCTATCCCTAGCATTCTAGGGATTTGGTCACTTGCCAGTGTCCTATCTGTGCTGCCTGTGCTACCCCTAGCGTTCTAGGGATTTGGTCACTTGCCAGTGTCCTATCTGTGCTGCCTGTGCTATCCCTAGCATTCTAGGGATTTGGTCACTTGCCAGTGTCCTATCTGTGCTGCCTGTGCTACCCCTACCGTTCCAGGGATTTGGTCACTTGCCAGTGTCCTATCTGTGCTGCCTGTGCTATCCCTAGCATTGTAGGGATTTGGTTACTTGCCAGTGTCCTATCTGTGCTGCCTGTGCTATCCCTAGTGTTCCAGGGATTTGGTCACTTGCCAGCGTCCTATCTGTGCTGCCTGTGCTATCCCTAGCATTGTAGGGATTTGGTTACTTGCCAGTGTCCTATCTGTGCTGTCTCCGCTATCCCTAGAGTTCCAGGGATTTGGTCACTTGCCAGTGTCCTATCTGTGCTGACTGTGCTACCCCTAGCGTTCCAGGGATTTGGTTACTTGCCAGTGTCCTATCTGTGCTGCCTGTGCTACCCCTAGCGTTCCAGGGATTTGGTCACTTGCCAGTGTCCTATCTGTGCTGCCTGTGCTATCCCTAGCGTTCCAGGGATTTGGTCACTTGCCAGTGTCCTATCTGTGCTGCCAGTGCTACCCCTACCGTTCCAGATATTTGGTCACTTGCCAGTGTCCTATCTGTGCTGCCTGTGCTATCCCTAGCGTTCCAGGGATTTGGTCACTTGCCAGTGTCCTATCTGTGCTGCCTGTGCTACCCCTACCGTTCCAGGGATTTGGTCACTTGCCAGTGTCCTATCTGTGCTGCCTGTGCTATCCCTAGTGTTCCAGGGATTTGGTCACTTGCCAGTGTCCTATCTGTGCTGACTGTGCTATCCCTAGTGTTCCAGGGATTTGGTTACTTGCCAGTGTCCTATCTGTGCTGCCTGTGCTATCCCTAGTGTTCCAGGGATTTGGTCACTTGCCAGTGTCTTATCTGTGCTGCCTGTGCTATCCCTAGTGTTCCAGGGATTTGGTCACTTGCCAGTGTCCTATCTGTGCTGACTGTGCTATCCCTAGTGTTCCAGGGATTTGGTTACTTGCCAGTGTCCTATCTGTGCTGCCTGTGCTACCCCTAGCGTTCCAGGGATTTGGTCACTTGCCAGTGTCCTATCTGTGCTGCCTGTGCTACCCCTACCGTTCCAGGGATTTGGTCACTTGCCAGTGTCCTATCTGTGCTGCCTGTGCTATCCCTAGCGTTCCAGGGATTTGGTCACTTGCCAGTGTCCTATCTGTGCTGCCTGTGCTACCCCTACCGTTCCAGGGATTTGGTCACTTGCCAGTGTCCTATCTGTGCTGCCTGTGCTATCCCTAGTGTTCCAGGGATTTGGTCACTTGCCAGTGTCCTATCTGTGCTGACTGTGCTATCCCTAGTGTTCCAGGGATTTGGTTACTTGCCAGTGTCCTATCTGTGCTGCCTGTGCTATCCCTAGTGTTCCAGGGATTTGGTCACTTGCCAGTGTCCTATCTGTGCTGCCTGTGCTATCCCTAGTGTTCCAGGGATTTGGTCACTTGCCAGTGTCCTATCTGTGCTGACTGTGCTATCCCTAGTGTTCCAGGGATTTGGTTACTTGCCAGTGTCCTATCTGTGCTGCCTGTGCTACCCCTAGCGTTCCAGGGATTTGGTCACTTGCCAGTGTCCTATCTGTGCTGCCTGTGCTATCCCTAGCGTTCCAGGGATTTGGTCACTTGCCAGTGTCCTATCTGTGCTGCCTGTGCTACCCCTACCGTTCCAGGGATTTGGTCACTTGCCAGTGTCCTATCTGTGCTGCCTGTGCTATCCCTAGCGTTCCAGGGATTTGGTCACTTGCCAGTGTCCTATCTGTGCTGCCTGTGCTACCCCTACCGTTCCAGGGATTTGGTCACTTGCCAGTGTCCTATCTGTGCTGCCTGTGCTATCCCTAGTGTTCCAGGGATTTGGTCACTTGCCAGTGTCCTATCTGTGCTGCCTGTGCTATCCCTACCGTTCCAGGGATTTGGTCACTTGCCAGTGTCCTATCTGTGCTGCCTGTGCTATCCCTAGCATTGTAGGGATTTGGTTACTTGCCAGTGTCCTATCTGTGCTGCCTGTGCTACCCCTACCGTTCCAGGGATTTGGTCACTTGCCAGTGTCCTATCTGTGCTGCCTGTGCTATCCCTAGCATTGTAGGGATTTGGTTACTTGCCAGTGTCCTATCTGTGCTGCCTCTGCTATCCCTAGCGTTTTAGGGATTTGGTCACTTGCCAGCGTCCTATCTGTGCTGCCTGTGCTATCCCTAGTGTTCTAGGGATTTGGTCACTTGCCAGTGTCCTATCTGTGCTGCCTCTGCTATCCCTAGCGTTCTAGGGATTTGGTCACTTGCCAGCGTCCTATCTGTGCTGCCTGTGCTATCCCTAGTGTTCCAGGGATTTGGTTACTTGTCAGTATCCTATCTGTGCTGCCTGTGCTATCCCTAGCATTGTAGGGATTTGGTTACTTGCCAGTGTCCTATCTGTGCTGTCTCCGCTATCCCTAGTGTTCCAGGGATTTGGTTACTTGCCAGTGTCCTATCTGTGCTGTCTCCGCTATCCCTAGTGTTCCAGGGATTTGGTTACTTGCCAGTGTCCTATCTGTGCTGCCTGTGCTACCCCTAGTGTTCCAGGGATTTGGTTACTTGCCAGTGTCCTATCTGTGCTGCCTGTGCTATCCCTAGTGTTCCAGGGATTTGGTTACTTGCCAGTGTCCTATCTGTGCTGTCTCCGCTATCCCTAGTGTTCCAGGGATTTGGTTACTTGCCAGTGTCCTATCTGTGCTGCCTGTGCTATCCCTAGTGTTCTAGGGATTTGGTCACTTGACAGTGTCCTATCTGTGCTGCCTGTGCTACCCCTAGTGTTCCAGGGATTTGGTTACTTGCCAGTGTCCTATCTGTGCTGCCTGTGCTACCCCTACCGTTCCAGGGATTTGGTCACTTGCCAGTGTCCTATCTGTGCTGCCTGTGCTATCCCTAGCATTGTAGGGATTTGGTTACTTGCCAGTGTCCTATCTGTGCTGCCTGTGCTATCCCTAGTGTTTTAGGGATTTGGTCACTTGCCAGTGTCCTATCTGTGCTGCCTGTGCTATCCCTAGTGTTCCAGGGATTTGGTTACTTGCCAGTGTCCTATCTGTGCTGTCTCCGCTATCCCTAGTGTTCCAGGGATTTGGTTACTTGCCAGTGTCCTATCTGTGCTGCCTGTGCTATCCCTAGTGTTCCAGGGATTTGGTTACTTGCCAGTGTCCTATCTGTGCTGTCTCCGCTATCCCTAGTGTTCCAGGGATTTGGTCACTTGCCAGTGTCCTATCTGTGCTGCCTGTGCTATCCCTAGCATTGTAGGGATTTGGTTACTTGCCAGTGTCCTATCTGTGCTGCCTCTGCTATCCCTAGCGTTCTAGGGATTTGGTCACTTGCCAGCGTCCTATCTGTGCTGCCTGTGCTATCCCTAGTGTTCCAGGGATTTGGTTACTTGCCAGTGTCCTATCTGTGCTGTCTCCGCTATCCCTAGTGTTCCAGGGATTTGGCTACTTGCCAGTGTCCTATCTGTGCTGCCTGTGCTACCCCTACCGTTCCAGGGATTTGGCTACTTGCCAGTGTCCTATCTGTGCTGCCTGTGCTATCCCTAGTGTTCTAGGGATTTGGTTACTTGCCAGTGTCCTATCTCTGCTGCCTGTGCTATCCCTAGTGTTCCAGGTATTTGGTCACTTGCCAGTGTCCTATCTGTGCTGCCTGTGCTACCCCTAGTGTTCCAGGGATTTGGTTACTTGCCAGTGTCCTATCTGTGCTGCTTGTGCTATCCCTAGCGTTCCAGGGATTTGGTCACTTGCCAGTGTCCTATCTGTGCTGCCTGTGCTATCCCTAGTGTTCCAGGGATTTGGTCACTTGCCAGTGTCCTATCTGTGCTGCCTGTGCTACCCCTACCGTTCCAGGGATTTGGCTACTTGCCAGTGTCCTATCTGTGCTGCCTGTGCTATCCCTAGTGTTCCAGGGATTTGGTTACTTGCCAGTGTCCTATCTGTGCTGCCTGTGCTACCCCTGGTGTTCCAGGGATTTGGTCACTTGCCAGTGTCCTATCTGTGCTGCCTGTGCTACCCCTACCGTTCCAGGGATTTGGCTACTTGCCAGTGTCCTATCTGTGCTGCCTGTGCTATCCCTAGCGTTCTAGGGATTTGGTCACTTGCCAGTGTCCTATCTGTGCTGTCTCCGCTATCCCTAGTGTTCCAGGGATTTGGCTACTTGCCAGTGTCCTATCTGTGCTGCCTGTGCTACCCCTACCGTTCCAGGGATTTGGCTACTTGCCAGTGTCCTATCTGTGCTGCCTGTGCTATCCCTAGTGTTCTAGGGATTTGGTTACTTGCCAGTGTCCTATCTCTGCTGCCTGTGCTATCCCTAGTGTTCCAGGTATTTGGTCACTTGCCAGTGTCCTATCTGTGCTGCCTGTGCTACCCCTAGTGTTCCAGGGATTTGGTTACTTGCCAGTGTCCTATCTGTGCTGCTTGTGCTATCCCTAGCGTTCCAGGGATTTGGTCACTTGCCAGTGTCCTATCTGTGCTGCCTGTGCTACCCCTAGTGTTCTAGGGATTTGGTCACTTGCCAGTGTCCTATCTGTGCTGCCTGTGCTACCCCTACCGTTCCAGGGATTTGGCTACTTGCCAGTGTCCTATCTGTGCTGCCTGTGCTATCCCTAGTGTTCCAGGGATTTGGTCACTTGCCAGTGTCCTATCTGTGCTGCCTGTGCTATCCCTAGTGTTCCAGGGATTTGGTCACTTGCCAGTGTCCTATCTGTGCTGCCTGTGCTACCCCTAGTGTTCCAGGGATTTGGTTACTTGCCAGTGTCCTATCTGTGCTGCCTGTGCTATCCCTAGTGTTCCAGGGATTTGGTCACTTGCCAGTGTCCTATCTGTGCTGCCTGTGCTATCCCTAGTGTTCCAGGGATTTGGTCACTTGCCAGTGTCCTATCTGTGCTGCCTGTGCTATCCCTAGTGTTCCAGGGATTTGGTCACTTGCCAGTGTCCTATCTGTGCTGCCTGTGCTACCCCTAGTGTTCCAGGGATTTGGTTACTTGCCAGTGTCCTATCTGTGCTGCCTGTGCTACCCCTACCGTTCCAGGGATTTGGTCACTTGCCAGTGTCCTATCTGTGCTGCCTGTGCTACCCCTAGTGTTCCAGGGATTTGGTTACTTGCCAGTGTCCTATCTGTGCTGCCTGTGCTATCCCTAGCGTTCCAGGGATTTGGTCACTTGCCAGTGTCCTATCTGTGCTGCCTGTGCTACCCCTAGTGTTCTAGGGATTTGGTCACTTGCCAGTGTCCTATCTGTGCTGCCTGTGCTACCCCTACCGTTCCAGGGATTTGGCTACTTGCCAGTGTCCTATCTGTGCTGCCTGTGCTATCCCTAGTGTTCCAGGGATTTGGTCACTTGCCAGTGTCCTATCTGTGCTGCCTGTGCTATCCCTAGTGTTCCAGGGATTTGGTCACTTGCCAGTGTCCTATCTGTGCTGCCTGTGCTATCCCTAGTGTTCCAGGGATTTGGTCACTTGCCAGTGTCCTATCTGTGCTGCCTGTGCTACCCCTAGTGTTCCAGGGATTTGGTTACTTGCCAGTGTCCTATCTGTGCTGCCTGTGCTATCCCTAGCGTTCCAGGGATTTGGTCACTTGCCAGTGTCCTATCTGTGCTGCCTGTGCTACCCCTAGTGTTCCAGGGATTTGGTCACTTGCCAGTGTCCTATCTGTGCTGCCTCTGCTATCCCTAGTGTTCCAGGGATTTGGTCACTTGCCAGTGTCCTATCTGTGCTGCCTGTGCTACCCCTAGCGTTCTAGGGATTTGGTCACTTGACAGTGTCCTATCTGTGCTGCCTGTGCTACCCCTAGCGTTCTAGGGATTTGGTCACTTGACAGTGTCCTATCTGTGCTGCCTGTGCTACCCCTAGTGTTCCAGGGATTTGGTTACTTGCCAGTGTCCTATCTGTGCTGCCTGTGCTATCCCTAGCGTTCCAGGGATTTGGTCACTTGCCAGTGTCCTATCTGTGCTGCCTGTGCTACCCCTAGTGTTCCAGGGATTTGGTCACTTGCCAGTGTCCTATCTGTGCTGCCTCTGCTATCCCTAGTGTTCCAGGGATTTGGTCACTTGCCAGTGTCCTATCTGTGCTGTCTGTGCTACCCCTAGTGTTCCAGGGATTTGGTCACTTGCCAGTGTCCTATCTGTGCTGCCTGTGCTACCCCTAGTGTTCCAGGGATTTGGTTACTTGCCAGTGTCCTATCTGTGCTGCCTGTGCTATCCCTAGTGTTCCAGGGATTTGGTCACTTGCCAGTGTCCTATCTGTGCTGCCTGTGCTATCCCTAGTGTTCCAGGGATTTGGTTACTTGCCAGTGTCCTATCTGTGCTGCCTGTGCTATCCCTAGTGTTCCAGGGATTTGGTCACTTGCCAGTGTCCTATCTGTGCTGCCTGTGCTACCCCTAGCGTTCCAGGGATTTGGTCACTTGCCAGTGTCCTATCTGTGCTGCCTGTGCTACCCCTACCGTTCCAGGGATTTGGTCACTTGCCAGTGTCCTATCTGTGCTGCCTGTGCTATCCCTAGCATTGTAGGGATTTGGTTACTTGCCAGTGTCCTATCTGTGCTGCCTCTGCTATCCCTAGCGTTCCAGGGATTTGGCTACTTGCCAGTGTCCTATCTGTGCTGCCTCTGCTATCCCTAGTGTTCCAGGGATTTGGTCACTTGCCAGTGTCCTATCTGTGCTGCCTGTGCTACCCCTACCGTTCCAGGGATTTGGTCACTTGCCAGTGTCCTATCTGTGCTGCCTGTGCTATCCCTAGTGTTCTAGGGATTTGGTCACTTGCCAGTGTCCTATCTGTGCTGCCTGTGCTACCCCTAGTGTTCCAGGGATTTGGTCACTTGCCAGTGTCCTATCTGTGCTGCCTGTGCTATCCCTAGTGTTCCAGGGATTTGGTCACTTGCCAGTGTCCTATCTGTGCTGCCTGTGCTACCCCTAGTGTTCTAGGGATTTGGTCACTTGCCAGTGTCCTATCTGTGCTGCCTGTGCTATCCCTAGTGTTCTAGGGATTTGGTCACTTGCCAGTGTCCTATCTGTGCTGCCTGTGCTATCCCTAGTGTTCTAGGGATTTGGTCACTTGCCAGTGTCCTATCTGTGCTGCCTGTGCTACCCCTACCGTTCCAGGGATTTGGTCACTTGCCAGTGTCCTATCTGTGCTGCCTGTGCTATCCCTAGTGTTCCAGGGATTTGGTCACTTGCCAGTGTCCTATCTGTGCTGCCTGTGCTATCCCTAGTGTTCCAGGGATTTGGTCACTTGCCAGTGTCCTATCTGTGCTGCCTGTGCTACCCCTACCGTTCCAGGGATTTGGTCACTTGCCAGTGTCCTATCTGTGCTGCCTGTGCTATCCCTAGTGTTCTAGGGATTTGGTCACTTGCCAGTGTCCTATCTGTGCTGCCTGTGCTATCCCTAGTGTTCTAGGGATTTGGTCACTTGCCAGTGTCCTATCTGTGCTGCCTGTGCTATCCCTAGTGTTCCAGGGATTTGGTCACTTGCCAGTGTCCTATCTGTGCTGCCTGTGCTATCCCTAGTGTTCCAGGGATTTGGTCACTTGCCAGTGTCCTATCTGTGCTGCCTGTGCTATCCCTAGTGTTCTAGGGATTTGGTCACTTGCCAGTGTCCTATCTGTGCTGCCTGTGCTATCCCTAGTGTTCCAGGGATTTGGTTACTTGCCAGTGTCCTATCTGTGCTGCCTGTGCTATCCCTAGCGTTCCAGGGATTTGGTCACTTGCCAGTGTCCTATCTGTGCTGCCTGTGCTACCCCTAGCGTTCCAGGGATTTGGTCACTTGCCAGTGTCCTATCTGTGCTGCCTGTGCTATCCCTAGCGTTCCAGGGATTTGGTCACTTGCCAGTGTCCTATCTGTGCTGCCTGTGCTACCCCTACCGTTCCAGGGATTTGGTCACTTGCCAGTGTCCTATCTGTGCTGCCTGTGCTATCCCTAGCATTGTAGGGATTTGGTTACTTGCCAGTGTCCTATCTGTGCTGCCTGTGCTATCCCTAGTGTTCTAGGGATTTGGTCACTTGCCAGTGTCCTATCTGTGCTGCCTGTGCTATCCCTAGCATTGTAGGGATTTGGTTACTTGCCAGAGTCCTATCTGTGCTGCCTGTGCTATCCCTAGTGTTCCAGGGATTTGGTCACTTGCCAGTGTCCTATCTGTGCTGCCTGTGCTATCCCTAGTGTTCTAGGGATTTGGTCACTTGCCAGTGTCCTATCTGTGCTGCCTGTGCTATCCCTAGTGTTCTAGGGATTTGGTCACTTGTCAGTGTCCTATCTGTGCTGCCTGTGCTACCCCTAGTGTTCCAGGGATTTGGTCACTTGCCAGTGTCCTATCTGTGCTGCCTGTGCTATCCCTAGTGTTCTAGGGATTTGGTCACTTGCCAGTGTCCTATCTGTGCTGCCTGTGCTATCCCTAGTGTTCCAGGGATTTGGTCACTTGCCAGTGTCCTATCTGTGCTGCCTGTGCTACCCCTAGCGTTCCAGGGATTTGGTCACTTGCCAGTGTCCTATCTGTGCTGCCTGTGCTACCCCTACCGTTCCAGGGATTTGGTCACTTGCCAGTGTCCTATCTGTGCTGCCTGTGCTATCCATAGTGTTCTAGGGATTTGGTCACTTGCCAGTGTCCTATCTGTGCTGCCTGTGCTACCCCTACCGTTCCAGGGATTTGGTCACTTGCCAGTGTCCTATCTGTGCTGCCTGTGCTACCCCTAGCGTTCCAGGGATTTGGTCACTTGCCAGTGTCCTATCTGTGCTGCCTGTGCTACCCCTACCGTTCCAGGGATTTGGTCACTTGCCAGTGTCCTATCTGTGCTGCCTGTGCTATCCCTAGTGTTCTAGGGATTTGGTCACTTGCCAGTGTCCTATCTGTGCTGCCTGTGCTATCCCTAGTGTTCCAGGGATTTGGTCACTTGCCAGCGTCCTATCTGTGCTGCCTGTGCTATCCCTCGTGTTCTAGGGATTTGGTCACTTGCCAGTGTCCTATCTGTGCTGCCTGTGCTACCCCTACCGTTCCAGGGATTTGGTCACTTGCCAGTGTCCTATCTGTGCTGCCTGTGCTATCCCTAGCATTGTAGGGATTTGGTTACTTGCCAGTGTCCTATCTGTGCTGCCTCTGCTATCCCTAGCGTTCTAGGGATTTGGTCACTTGCCAGCGTCCTATCTGTGCTGCCTGTGCTATCCCTAGTGTTCCAGGGATTTGGTTACTTGCCAGTGTCCTATCTGTGCTGCCTGTGCTATCCCTAGTGTTCCAGGGATTTGGTCACTTGCCAGTGTCCTATCTGTGCTGCCTGTGCTACCCCTACCGTTCCAGGGATTTGGTCACTTGCCAGTGTCCTATCTGTGCTGCCTGTGCTACCCCTAGTGTTCTAGGGATTTGGTCACTTGCCAGTGTCCTATCTGTGCTGCCTGTGCTATCCCTAGTGTTCCAGGGATTTGGTCACTTGCCAGTGTCCTATCTGTGCTGCCTGTGCTACCCCTAGCGTTCTAGGGATTTGGTCACTTGCCAGTGTCCTATCTGTGCTGCCTGTGCTACCCCTAGCGTTCCAGGGATTTGGTTACTTGCCAGTGTCCTATCTGTGCTGTCTCCGCTATCCCTAGCATTGTAGGGATTTGGTTACTTGCCAGTGTCCTATCTGTGCTGCCTGTGCTATCCCTAGTGTTCCAGGGATTTGGTCACTTGCCAGTGTCCTATCTGTGCTGCCTGTGCTATCCCTAGCATTGTAGGGATTTGGTTACTTGCCAGTGTCCTATCTGTGCTGTCTCCGCTATCCCTAGTGTTCCAGGGATTTGGTCACTTGCCAGTGTCCTATCTGTGCTGACTGTGCTACCCCTAGCGTTCCAGGGATTTGGTTACTTGCCAGTGTCCTATCTGTGCTGCCTGTGCTACCCCTAGCGTTCCAGGGATTTGGTCACTTGCCAGTGTCCTATCTGTGCTGCCTGTGCTATCCCTAGCGTTCCAGGGATTTGGTCACTTGCCAGTGTCCTATCTGTGCTGCCTGTGCTACCCCTACCGTTCCAGGTATTTGGTCACTTGCCAGTGTCCTATCTGTGCTGCCTGTGCTATCCCTAGCGTTCCAGGGATTTGGTCACTTGCCAGTGTCCTATCTGTGCTGCCTGTGCTACCCCTACCATTCCAGGGATTTGGTCACTTGCCAGTGTCCTATCTGTGCTGCCTGTGCTATCCCTAGTGTTCCAGGGATTTGGTCACTTGCCAGTGTCCTATCTGTGCTGACTGTGCTATCCCTAGTGTTCCAGGGATTTGGTTACTTGCCAGTGTCCTATCTGTGCTGCCTGTGCTATCCCTAGTGTTCCAGGGATTTGGTCACTTGCCAGTGTCCTATCTGTGCTGCCTGTGCTATCCCTAGTGTTCCAGGGATTTGGTCACTTGCCAGTGTCCTATCTGTGCTGACTGTGCTATCCCTAGTGTTCCAGGGATTTGGTTACTTGCCAGTGTCCTATCTGTGCTGCCTGTGCTACCCCTAGCGTTCCAGGGATTTGGTCACTTGCCAGTGTCCTATCTGTGCTGTCTGTGCTATCCCTAGCGTTCCAGGGATTTGGTCACTTGCCAGTGTCCTATCTGTGCTGCCTGTGCTACCCCTACCGTTCCAGGGATTTGGTCACTTGCCAGTGTCCTATCTGTGCTGCCTGTGCTATCCCTAGCGTTCCAGGGATTTGGTCACTTGCCAGTGTCCTATCTGTGCTGCCTGTGCTACCCCTACCGTTCCAGGGATTTGGTCACTTGCCAGTGTCCTATCTGTGCTGCCTGTGCTATCCCTAGTGTTCCAGGGATTTGGTCACTTGCCAGTGTCCTATCTGTGCTGCCTGTGCTATCCCTACCGTTCCAGGGATTTGGTCACTTGCCAGTGTCCTATCTGTGCTGCCTGTGCTATCCCTAGCATTGTAGGGATTTGGTTACTTGCCAGTGTCCTATCTGTGCTGCCTGTGCTACCCCTACCGTTCCAGGGATTTGGTCACTTGCCAGTGTCCTATCTGTGCTGCCTGTGCTATCCCTAGCATTGTAGGGATTTGGTTACTTGCCAGTGTCCTATCTGTGCTGCCTCTGCTATCCCTAGCGTTCTAGGGATTTGGTCACTTGCCAGCGTCCTATCTGTGCTGCCTGTGCTATCCCTAGTGTTCTAGGGATTTGGTCACTTGCCAGTGTCCTATCTGTGCTGCCTGTGCTATCCCTAGCATTGTAGGGATTTGGTCACTTGCCAGTGTCCTATCTGTGCTGCCTCTGCTATCCCTAGCGTTCTAGGGATTTGGTCACTTGCCAGCGTCCTATCTGTGCTGCCTGTGCTATCCCTAGTGTTCTAGGGATTTGGTTACTTGTCAGTATCCTATCTGTGCTGCCTGTGCTATCCCTTGCATTGTAGGGATTTGGTTACTTGCCAGTGTCCTATCTGTGCTGTCTCCGCTATCCCTAGTGTTCCAGGGATTTGGTTACTTGCCAGTGTCCTATCTGTGCTGTCTCCGCTATCCCTAGTGTTCCAGGGATTTGGTTACTTGCCAGTGTCCTATCTGTGCTGCCTGTGCTACCCCTAGTGTTCCAGGGATTTGGTTACTTGCCAGTGTCCTATCTGTGCTGCCTGTGCTATCCCTAGTGTTCCAGGGATTTGGTTACTTGCCAGTGTCCTATCTGTGCTGTCTCCGCTATCCCTAGTGTTCCAGGGATTTGGTTACTTGCCAGTGTCCTATCTGTGCTGCTTGTGCTATCCCTAGTGTTCTAGGGATTTGGTCACTTGACAGTGTCCTATCTGTGCTGCCTGTGCTACCCCTAGTATTCCAGGGATTTGGTTACTTGCCAGTGTCCTATCTGTGCTGCCTGTGCTACCCCTACCGTTCCAGGGATTTGGTCACTTGCCAGTGTCCTATCTGTGCTGCCTGTGCTATCCCTAGCATTGTAGGGATTTGGTTACTTGCCAGTGTCCTATCTGTGCTGCCTGTGCTATCCCTAGTGTTCCAGGGATTTGGTTACTTGCCAGTGTCCTATCTGTGCTGTCTCCGCTATCCCTAGTGTTCCAGGGATTTGGTTACTTGCCAGTGTCCTATCTGTGCTGCCTGTGCTATCCCTAGTGTTCCAGGGATTTGGTTACTTGCCAGTGTCCTATCTGTGCTGTCTCCGCTATCCCTAGTGTTCCAGGGATTTGGTCACTTGCCAGTGTCCTATCTGTGCTGCCTGTGCTATCCCTAGCATTGTAGGGATTTGGTTACTTGCCAGTGTCCTATCTGTGCTGCCTCTGCTATCCCTAGCGTTCTAGGGATTTGGTCACTTGCCAGCGTCCTATCTGTGCTGCCTGTGCTATCCCTAGTGTTCCAGGGATTTGGTTACTTGCCAGTGTCCTATCTGTGCTGTCTCCGCTATCCCTAGTGTTCCAGGGATTTGGTTACTTGCCAGTGTCCTATCTGTGCTGCCTGTGCTATCCCTAGTGTTCCAGGGATTTGGTCACTTGCCAGTGTCCTATCTGTGCTGCCTGTGCTATCCCTAGCGTTCTAGGGATTTGGTCACTTGCCAGTGTCCTAACTGTGCTGCCTGTGCTATCCCTAGTGTTCCAGGGATTTGGTCACTTGCCAGTGTCCTATCTGTGCTGCCTGTGCTATCCCTAGTGTTCTAGGGATTTGGTCACTTGCCAGTGTCCTAACTGTGCTGCCTGTGCTATCCCTAGCGTTCCAGGGATTTGGTCACTTGCCAGTGTCCTATCTGTGCTGCCTGTGCTACCCCTACCGTTCCAGGGATTTGGCTACTTGCCAGTGTCCTATCTGTGCTGCCTGTGCTATCCCTAGTGTTCCAGGGATTTGGTCACTTGCCAGTGTCCTATCTGTGCTGCCTGTGCTATCCCTAGTGTTCCAGGGATTTGGTCACTTGCCAGTGTCCTATCTGTGCTGCCTGTGCTACCCCTACCGTTCCAGGGATTTGGCTACTTGCCAGTGTCCTATCTGTGCTGCCTGTGCTATCCCTAGTGTTCCAGGGATTTGGTTACTTGCCAGTGTCCTATCTGTGCTGCCTGTGCTACCCCTAGTGTTCCAGGGATTTGGTCACTTGCCAGTGTCCTATCTGTGCTGCCTGTGCTACCCCTACCGTTCCAGGGATTTGGCTACTTGCCAGTGTCCTATCTGTGCTGCCTGTGCTATCCCTAGCGTTCTAGGGATTTGGTCACTTGCCAGTGTCCTATCTGTGCTGTCTCCGCTATCCCTAGTGTTCCAGGGATTTGGCTACTTGCCAGTGTCCTATCTGTGCTGCCTGTGCTATCCCTAGTGTTCCAGGGATTTGGTTACTTGCCAGTGTCCTATCTGTGCTGCCTGTGCTACCCCTACCGTTCCAGGGATTTGGCTACTTGCCAGTGTCCTATCTGTGCTGCCTGTGCTATCCCTACCGTTCCAGGGATTTGGTCACTTACCAGTGTCCTGTCTGTGCTGCCTGTGCTACCCCTAGTGTTCTAGGGATTTGGTCACTTGCCAGTGTCCTATCTGTGCTGCCTGTGCTACCCCTACCGTTCCAGGGATTTGGCTACTTGCCAGTGTCCTATCTGTGCTGCCTGTGCTATCCCTAGTGTTCCAGGGATTTGGTCACTTGCCAGTGTCCTATCTGTGCTGCCTGTGCTATCCCTAGTGTTCCAGGGATTTGGTCACTTGCCAGTGTCCTATCTGTGCTGCCTGTGCTACCCCTAGTGTTCCAGGGATTTGGTTACTTGCCAGTGTCCTATCTGTGCTGCCTGTGCTATCCCTAGCGTTCCAGGGATTTGGTCACTTGCCAGTGTCCTATCTGTGCTGCCTGTGCTACCCCTACCGTTCCAGGGATTTGGTCACTTGCCAGTGTCCTATCTGTGCTGCCTGTGCTACCCCTAGTGTTCTAGGGATTTGGTCACTTGCCAGTGTCCTATCTGTGCTGCCTGTGCTACCCCTAGTGTTCCAGGGATTTGGTCACTTGCCAGTGTCCTATCTGTGCTGCCTCTGCTATCCCTAGTGTTCCAGGGATTTGGTTACTTGCCAGTGTCCTATCTGTGCTGCCTGTGCTATCCCTAGTGTTCCAGGGATTTGGTCACTTGCCAGTGTCCTATCTGTGCTGCCTGTGCTACCCCTAGTGTTCCAGGGATTTGGTTACTTGCCAGTGTCCTATCTGTGCTGCCTGTGCTATCCCTAGTGTTCCAGGGATTTGGTCACTTGCCAGTGTCCTATCTGTGCTGCCTGTGCTACCCCTAGTGTTCCAGGGATTTGGTTACTTGCCAATGTCCTATCTGTGCTGCCTGTGCTATCCCTAGTGTTCCAGGGATTTGGTCACTTGCCAGTGTCCTATCTGTGCTGCCTGTGCTACCCCTAGCGTTCCAGGGATTTGGCTACTTGCCAGTGTCCTATCTGTGCTGCCTGTGCTATCCCTAGTGTTCCAGGGATTTGGTCACTTGCCAGTGTCCTATCTGTGCTGCCTGTGCTACCCCTACCGTTCCAGGGATTTGGTCACTTGCCAGTGTCCTATCTGTGCTGCCTGTGCTATCCCTAGTGTTCCAGGGATTTGGTCACTTGCCAGTGTCCTATCTGTGCTGCCTGTGCTATCCCTACCGTTCCAGGGATTTGGTCACTTGCCAGTGTCCTATCTGTGCTGCCTGTGCTACCCCTACCGTTCCAGGGATTTGGTCACTTGCCAGTGTCCTATCTGTGCTGCCTGTGCTACCCCTACCGTTCCAGGGATTTGGTCACTTGCCAGTGTCCTATCTGTGCTGCCTGTGCTATCCCTAGCGTTCCAGGGATTTGGTTACTTGCCAGTGTCCTATCTGTGCTGCCTGTGCTACCCCTAGTGTTCCAGGGATTTGGTTACTTGCCAGTGTCCTATCTGTGCTGCCTGTGCTATCCCTAGCGTTCCAGGGATTTGGTCACTTGCCAGTGTCCTATCTGTGCTGCCTGTGCTACCCCTAGTGTTCTAGGGATTTGGTCACTTGCCAGTGTCCTATCTGTGCTGCCTGTGCTATCCCTACCGTTCCAGGGATTTGGCTACTTGCCAGTGTCCTATCTGTGCTGCCTGTGCTATCCCTAGTGTTCCAGGGATTTGGTCACTTGCCAGTGTCCTATCTGTGCTGCCTGTGCTATCCCTAGTGTTCCAGGGATTTGGTCACTTGCCAGTGTCCTATCTGTGCTGCCTGTGCTACCCCTAGTGTTCCAGGGATTTGGTTACTTGCCAGTGTCCTATCTGTGCTGCCTGTGCTATCCCTAGCGTTCCAGGGATTTGGTCACTTGCCAGTGTCCTATCTGTGCTGCCTGTGCTACCCCTAGTGTTCCAGGGATTTGGTTACTTGCCAGTGTCCTATCTGTGCTGCCTGTGCTATCCCTAGTGTTCCAGGGATTTGGTCACTTGCCAGTGTCCTATCTGTGCTGCCTGTGCTACCCCTAGTGTTCCAGGGATTTGGTTACTTGCCAGTGTCCTATCTGTGCTGCCTGTGCTATCCCTAGTGTTCCAGGGATTTGGTCACTTGCCAGTGTCCTATCTGTGCTGCCTGTGCTACCCCTAGCGTTCCAGGGATTTGGTCACTTGCCAGTGTCCTATCTGTGCTGCCTGTGCTACCCCTACCGTTCCAGGGATTTGGTCACTTGCCAGTGTCCTATCTGTGCTGCCTGTGCTATCCCTAGTGTTCCAGGGATTTGGTCACTTGCCAGTGTCCTATCTGTGCTGCCTGTGCTACCCCTAGCGTTCCAGGGATTTGGTCACTTGCCAGTGTCCTATCTGTGCTGCCTGTGCTACCCCTACCGTTCCAGGGATTTGGTCACTTGCCAGTGTCCTATCTGTGCTGCCTGTGCTATCCCTAGTGTTCCAGGGATTTGGTCACTTGCCAGTGTCCTATCTGTGCTGCCTGTGCTATCCCTACCGTTCCAGGGATTTGGTCACTTGCCAGTGTCCTATCTGTGCTGCCTGTGCTACCCCTACCGTTCCAGGGATTTGGTCACTTGCCAGTGTCCTATCTGTGCTGCCTGTGCTATCCCTAGCGTTCCAGGGATTTGGTTACTTGCCAGTGTCCTATCTGTGCTGCCTGTGCTATCCCTAGTGTTCTAGGGATTTGGTCACTTGCCAGTGTCCTATCTGTGCTGCCTGTGCTATCCCTAGTGTTCCAGGGATTTGGTCACTTGCCAGTGTCCTATCTGTGCTGCCTGTGCTACCCCTAGCGTTCCAGGGATTTGGTCACTTGCCAGTGTCCTATCTGTGCTGTCTGTGCTACCCCTAGTGTTCTAGGGATTTGGTCACTTGCCAGTGTCCTGTCTGTGCTGCCTGTGCTACCCCTAGTGTTCCAGGGATTTGGTTACTTGCCAGTGTCCTATCTGTGCTGCCTGTGCTATCCCTAGCGTTCTAGGGATTTGGTCACTTGACAGTGTCCTATCTGTGCTGCCTGTGCTACCCCTAGCGTTCTAGGGATTTGGTCACTTGACAGTGTCCTATCTGTGCTGTCTGTGCTACCCCTAGTGTTCCAGGGATTTGGTTACTTGCCAGTGTCCTATCTGTGCTGCCTCTGCTATCCCTAGTGTTCCAGGGATTTGGTCACTTGCCAGTGTCCTATCTGTGCTGCCTGTGCTATCCCTAGTGTTCCAGGGATTTGGTTACTTGCCAGTGTCCTATCTGTGCTGCCTGTGCTATCCCTAGCGTTCTAGGGATTTGGTCACTTGACAGTGTCCTATCTGTGCTGCCTGTGCTATCCCTAGTGTTCCAGGGATTTGGTCACTTGCCAGTGTCCTATCTGTGCTGCCTGTGCTATCCCTAGCATTCTAGGGATTTGGTTACTTGCCAGTGTCCTATCTGTGCTGCCTGTGCTATCCCTAGCGTTCTAGGGATTTGGTCACTTGACAGTGTCCTATCTGTGCTGCCTGTGCTACCCCTAGCGTTCTAGGGATTTGGTCACTTGACAGTGTCCTATCTGTGCTGTCTGTGCTACCCCTAGTGTTCCAGGGATTTGGTTACTTGCCAGTGTCCTATCTGTGCTGCCTGTGCTACCCCTAGTGTTCCAGGGATTTGGTTACTTGCCAGTGTCCTATCTGTGCTGTCTGTGCTACCCCTAGTGTTCCAGGGATTTGGTTACTTGCCAGTGTCCTATCTGTGCTGTCTCCGCTATCCCTAGTGTTCCAGGGATTTGGTCACTTGCCAGTGTCCTATCTGTGCTGTCTCCACTATCCCTAGTGTTCCAGGGATTTGGTCACTTGCCAGTGTCCTATCTGTGCTGCCTGTGCTATCCCTAGTGTTCCAGGGATTTGGTCACTTGCCAGTGTCCTATCTGTGCTGCCTGTGCTACCCCTAGTGTTCCAGGGATTTGGTTACTTGCCAGTGTCCTATCTGTGCTGTCTCCGCTATCCCTAGTGTTCCAGGGATTTGGTCACTTGCCAGTGTCCTATCTGTGCTGCCTGTGCTATCCCTAGCATTCTAGGGATTTGGTTACTTGCCAGTGTCCTATCTGTGCTGCCTGTGCTATCCCTAGCGTTCTAGGGATTTGGTCACTTGACAGTGTCCTATCTGTGCTGCCTGTGCTACCCCTAGCGTTCTAGGGATTTGGTCACTTGCCAGAGTCCTATCTGTGCTGTCTGTGCTACCCCTAGCGTTCTAGGGATTTGGTCACTTGCCAGTGTCCTATCTGTGCTGCCTGTGCTATCCCTAGCATTCTAGGGATTTGGTTACTTGCCAGTGTCCTATCTGTGCTGCCTGTGCTATCCCTAGCGTTCTAGGGATTTGGTCACTTGACAGTGTCCTATCTGTGCTGCCTGTGCTACCCCTAGCGTTCTAGGGATTTGGTCACTTGACAGTGTCCTATCTGTGCTGCCTGTGCTACCCCTAGCGTTCTAGGGATTTGGTCACTTGCCAGTGTCCTATCTGTGCTGCCTGTGCTATCCCTAGCGTTCCAGGGATTTGGTCACTTGCCAGTGTCCTATCTGTGCTGCCTGTGCTACCCCTAGTGTTCTAGGGATTTGGTCACTTGCCAGTGTCCTATCTGTGCTGCCTCAGTTATCCCTAGCCTCCTAGGGAGTTGGCCTGCAGTTACCCACCGCTATCTTTGGGCCTTTCCGCGGTGTGGTGCTGTTGTGGTTTTCCAGTAACCTGTCTATGGATAAAGCCAGCAGCGTCTTACTGTTATTTTGCCTACTGATATTTCTGTCCATCATGACCTGTGTCAGATTTGGGAAGCACCACGGTACGGACCTCATCTGGACCTGAGTAGGGTGATTGTTTGTCATTTATTTTCAATAAAGCTTTTCTTAACCTTACCTGATTGCCTGAGTGTTCTTACAAAACCGTGACAATGTGTGAGTATATGTGAGTGTTTTTATGTGTATGAATATATTAGCATTCATGTGTGAGAGAGTCTGTGTATGTATGAGTGTGTTTTTACGTGTATGTAGATATTAGCATGTGTGAGAGAGAGTGTGTGTGTGTGTGTGTGTGTGTGTGTGTGTGCACATGTGTGCTTGTGTGTGTGTGAGAGTGAATGAGTGTGTTATCTAGTGCAGAAAGTAATGGATATGAAGCAATGCGAGACATGAGGACCAGGGAAATAATCATAGCAGGCTTCAGCCCCGTCCCCACTCTCCCCTCTCTTACTGTCCCAGCTTGTCCTTGGTCTCCCCATCTGATCCCATTATCAGATACTCTGTCCCTTTGTCCAGTTTCATTTTGCAGGACAGACGCTGATAGAAGGACCGAGTGTCCCCAGCTTTAATGTCCTCATCCGCACCTGGAGGAAGAGATGGAAAGGGGCAGGAGATACACAAGTGTAGGAAGAGGTGGATAGAGAACTCAGGGGACAATTCTAGAACAAACCAGCTGTACCCATACCAGATAGAAAAATAGGGCTTTTAACTCCTTGAATGCTAGAGATTACAACGCATTGCGAAGCATTCATAAACGTAGGTTATTGTAGGGATTTCCTAAAACATGATCTGTTGGTGTATCATAAAGACTAAGAGAATCGGTTTTGAGTGCTAGTCCTCAGGATACATGAACAGGTCAGATTTTAACCCTTTGAGTGCCAGAGTGGTACGCAAATCATTGCATTGCGTTGCGTACCACTCTGGCACTCGAAGGGTTAAGGAAATCCCTGGAAGAGGAGCAATCACAATGACTGTGTCACTGATTACACATGTTAACAAGCAGTGAGATCTTTAATACCTGCCGTGTTGGTGTGTACTGAGAGCTAACGTTAAAGGGACAGTAATGTTTCACAAAAACAGCAGCTCCAATTAATCTTCATAGTATTTGGGCCATGGAGAGTGTTATTTCATTATTGTGAGCGTTGTAGTTCAAGAATAATTGAATTATAAAGTTTCCCCTCCTGCCCCTTTTACCTAGTGTAAGCCATCTCTTCTCGGATGTGGAATCCAGTCCATAGACCAGACAGATAACAGCAAGGGACAATCTTCTTCCTATGAGAACAATGAAAGCCCTGCCCCCCTTGACAAATTTTTCAGGTTTTTCCCTTATCTTAATTGAAGATTGTCCCTCTCTGCAATCTACCTGGGCACCTCCCTTCTGATCTGGCTGAGCAGTGTTACATCAGTAAAAGGGGCGGGAGGAGGGCACTTTATCATTGAATTACTCTTGAACTACAACTCTGACAGTATTGAAATAACACTCTCCATGGCTCAAATACTATGAAGAGCTGCTTTTATTATGAAACATTACTATCCTTTTAAGAAACACTGATCCGGATAAATCTTGCACCAACCAAATTCTCTAGGTCTTTATTACTAATATTGTACTAGTAGTTTAGATCAGACTTAGTCAATTGTTGGACATGCAGCTGATGGGAAATTGGGAATAGTAGTCCCCAATAGCTGGTGATCTATCAGTTGACTACCCATGATTTAGATTAATCACTTACTTTTCTGCAGAACTTCCGCAATTCGAGCTTCATACACCAGAAATGCATCTTGTTCTTTGATGTTTTCCACTGTTACCTTATACCCTGCGCTCACAGAGAGACACACAAAATAAGACATCACCTACTCTTAGGGTTGTCTGCAACAGTAATTTATGTAAATACTTGTCCCAAGTTCAGGGCAGATCCACTGTGGGACAATACATAGTCTAGAGAGAAGAATCAAGAGCAAAGTAATCACTAGAGGCAGAACTGTCCATTGAACATTGTTGCAGGATGCGTTGCCTGCAGTGGGCTACAAGAAAATGGCCACCAAGCACTATGTCTTAGTGCTGTATGTTCAAAAAAAAGTAAAAGAGTTCAGGGACAAACCATTTGCACTACAGAGGAGAAGTAACAATTCCCATTGATTTAAGTGTGGGACTTTAACCCCTTGAATACTACAGAGGTCTTGAACATGTTGCTTCATAGCATTCAAGGGGGTTAAAATCCCCATTTAAATTGATGGGAATTTTTGGAATTGTTAGCTCTCCCTTATAGTTTGCCCCAGAACTCTTCTACTTTTCTTTTAAACTTCCAGCCCTTAAGGTGAGATGTTCAAAAAGTCACCATCATTTAAAAAAAAAAAAAAATTGTCACATCACGAGTTGGGGTTAAAAGGAGGACAGTATTTACAGAATTAAATCTGTCACATTTGAAAATGTAAAAAAACAAGTACAAATGGTGGTAAGATGAACTTGATAACTATTCCCCTTCAAATTTCTGATACTAAAAATGCTTTAATTATGTTTTTAAAGGGACAGTAATACTTCAATAAAACTTTCATTCCGATTATTCTTTACAATTTTTTTAACATGTTGCACTATATATAGTGACTTACATATTGTTAGTTGAAACGCTATTCAAGAGAAAAGGATCCCCCTCCCACCCCTTCAGGCCACCTCCCCTTAGATATGTGGGACTGGACGGATACAGCGAGGGACAAACTTCAGTCAGTAAGTATAAGGAAAACCCCGCCCCCTTGAAGATTGTCCCTCGCCGCACAACATCCGACCAGAGGATCGGTGACACGGTCAGAAGTGGGAGGAGGATCTTTTCCTCATAAATAGCTTCTGAACTACAAATATATAAGTCAATATATATAGCACAATGTGTTAAAAAATTGTAAAGAATAATCGAAACTAAAGTTTTATTGAGGTATTTCTAACCCTTTAAAATAACAATTTTCAAAGAAATAAATACTTTTTTTATTTTTACACGTTAACATCATACTACAGCTACTCACTCCTATCTGCTAATAGCACTTTTTCTTTAAAGGGGAACATTCACATACAGAAAACTTTTGAGCATTTGTTTAATTACATAAGAAACATTAGGAAAGGTGCTCTCTTTTTTTTTTTTTTTTTTTTTACTTAATTATTAAGATATTACACTTCAAAGTTATCCACTTCCGCATACTGCGGCACAGCTCTCAGGACTTCCCAGCAGCCCGTCATTCTCCTCCCACCTCCATCCCAGCTGCCCCCGGGAGAGCATTCACGCTTCACTTCGGCTCCTAGCATTACAGGAAGTGGTGAATAGCATTATACTGAGGCTGCAGTAGTAGTATTATTGAGGTTGCAACCTCAGTATAAAGCTAATCGCCGCTTCCTGTGACGCTAGGAGCCGTTCACAGCACCCTGAAGTGAAGCGTGAACGCGATCCCCGAGGCAGCTGGGAGGGCGGTGGGAGGAGAATGACTGGTTGCTGGGAAGTCCTGAGAGCTGTGCCGCAGTATGCGGAAGTTGAGAATTTTGAAGTGCAATATCTTAATAATTATGTAAAAAAAAAAAAAAAAAAAAAAAAAAAGAGCACCTTTCCTAATGTTTCTTATGTAATTAAACAAATGCTCAAAAGTTTTCTGTATGTGAATGTTTGCCTTTAACTGTAGACCATTTTTATTTTGTCAGAAAAAAAATACGGAAATCAGACACAAAAGTGATGGCTAACAGAATATTTTTTTCTGAAAATACCTTATAATGTGACGGTACAATAAACCAGATTACAGTTAAGATGGTCTCTTCCCTTTGAAGGTGATGGTGGAATTGAATGCAGACATTGATGGTAATATGTCTAGGAATTAATGAACCGTGGTGTAAGAACTTTTTATTACTGATTACAGACAGGTAGCCTTCAGTGGCGTAACTATAGGGGTCGCACCCGCAACTGGGCCCATCAGTCCAGGGGCCCGGCTGCCCCCAGTGACCCCTCCGCCTGGCGCCCGCAATCTCCCTCCGGCTCTCTAGTAATGCAGAGCGCTAGGAGATGACATCATCTCTCAGCACTCTGCATTACAGAAGAGGACCGCGGGACCACAACGCGCCAGCCCGTCTCACCACTGGACCACCAGGGATTGGGAGGTAGGAGATGGAGGCATTGTGGAGGGCCTGGGGGCCAATGTGGTCAGGGGGTGGGGGGGCCCATGGCACTTCTTGCACCAGGGCCCAGAGGGTTCTAGTTACGCCTCTGGTAGCCTTAAATTAGAAAAACACGGCAAAGACGCTGCTATTTGGGTTCAGGAAGTGGGGCTCAATTTTTCCACTAATGTTTAGTATTCTGTGTGGAGGCCATTTTCTTGTAGCCCAGCACAGGTATCTCTTGCAGTCACACCAGAAAATGAGCATTGAAATTGAAAATTACAGTGTTGATACAGATTGTCTGCGGTTCAAAGTAGTACTGTAGAAATTATGGTGCAAACTAATGACACTGTAGTGGACAAATACAAATTCCCATTCATTTAAATGGCACAGTTAACCCTTTGAATGCTAAAGATGTCTCTGATTCAGTGCATCTTAATGTGTTGGAAACATCTCTAACATTCAAGGGTCAAAAGCCAAATTTAACCCCTTGAGTGCCAGAGGGGTACACAACGCTCTGGCACTGAAAGGTGATACAGTTTGCATGCCACACAATTGCTCCACCTTTCCATTGTCCATAAAGACCTTAGGGTCAATTTAATGCTTTGAGTGCCAGTTTCATTGGATACCCCTGTGGCACTCAATCGGTTAAAGACGATTTAGACGAGGAAAAAGTACCGGAGCAAACCATATGTAACAAAGGAGGCAAATAAACAATTCCATTGATTTTAATGTGGCTTTGAGCCTATTGAATACTATAGAGGCTTTAGATATGTTAGATATCTCTTTAGCATTCAAGAGGTTAACCCTTTAAGTGCCAGAGTGGTATGGAATGCATTGCAAAGCCCCATGTAAATCAATACGCGTTTGGGGAATTTTCCTTTCCTACCCATGGCATCCTGCCCTTTGTCCTATTTTTTTCTGACCTCAGTGATGTATTTAGGCTTTGTGCTGACACTTTGCGCACCCTGACTTTATCCAGACCCTTTCATTGGCCATGCCCTTTCCCTTAACCCTTTGCATGCCAGAGGGGTGTGCAACCCTTCCAGCACTCAAAGGGTTAATGACACAGAAAGATGATGTCACTTTGGGAAAGAAGCCACGGAGCCGCACTGTCTTAAAATTATTCATTTTCTTTAGAAAATGGATATATGCACAAAGCGGCAAAGCTTCTCAGTCTGCTAGCCTAGGGCTACTGTTCCTAGACCAAAATAAGTCGCTGTCTGCCCTGCTCGCTCTTGCCTCCTCCATCTCACACACCCCCAGCTTCTTAGTCCGTTGCATACAATCTGTCTCACCAAACTGCACTCTTGGACTGTAGCAGGCAAATGATTGGCGGTCCTCAATTTCCTTGGATTTAGCAAGTGAGTCTCTCTTCTTGGGACATGGACCTGTGATAAAGAAAGAACACGTGAATTATCCCTCTGTAAAATGTGTATATGGAGACAGAAATTCATGAGCAATAACCCTGTATATACACAGACTGAGCTCCCTCACACCTGTATATACACAGACTGAGCTCCCTCACACCTCTGTATACACTGAATGAGATCCCTTACACCTGTATATACACAGACTGAGCTCCCTCACACCTGTATATACACAGACTGAGATCCCTCACACCTGTATATACACAGACTGAGCTCCCTCACACCTGTATATACACAGACTGAGATCCCTCACACCTCTGTATACACTGAATGAGATCCCTCACACCTGTATATACACAGACTGAGCTCCCTCACACCTGTATATACACAGACTGATCTCCCTCACACCTGTATATACACAGACTGATCTCCCTCACACCTGTATATACACAGACTGAGCTCCCTCACACCTGTATATACACAGACTGAGATCCCTCACACCTCTGTATACACTGAATGAGATCCCTCACACCTGTATATACACAGACTGAGCTCCCTCACACCTGTATATACACAGACTGAGCTCCCTCACACCTCTGTATACACTGAATGAGATCCCTCACACCTGTATATACACAGACTGAGCTCCCTCACACCTGTATATACACAGACTGAGCTCCCTCACACCTGTATATACACAGACTGAGATCCCTCACACCTGTATATACACAGACTGAGCTCCCTCACACCTGTATATACACAGACTGAGATCCCTCACACCTCTGTATACACTGAATGAGATCCCTTACACCTGTATATACACAGACTGAGCTCCTTCACACCTCTGTATACACAGAATGAGACCCCTCACATCTGTATATACACAGACTGAGCTCCCTCACACCTGTATATACACAGACTGAGCTCCCTCACACCTCTGAATACACAGACTGAGCTCCCTTACACCTGTATATACACAGACTGAGCTCCCTCACACCTCTGAATACACAGACTGAGCTCCCTCACACCTGTATATACACAGACTGAGCTCCCTCACACCTCTGAATACACAGACTGAGCTCCCTCACACCTGTATATACACAGACTTGAGCTCCCTCACACCTCTGAATACACAGACTGAGATCCCTTACACCTGTATATACACAGACTGAGCTCCCTCACACCTCTGTATACACAGACTGAGATCCCTTACACCTGTATATACACAGACTGAGCTCCCTCACACCTCTGTATACACTGAATGAGATCCCTCACACCTGTGTATACACAGACTGAGATCCCTCACACCTGTATATACACAGACTGAGATCCCTCACACCTCTGAATACACAGACTGAGCTCCCTCACACCTGTATATACACAAACTGAGATCCTTCATACCTCTGTATACACAGACTGAGCTCCCTCACACCTGTATATACACAGAATGAGATCCTTCACACCTGTATATACACAGACTGAGCTCCCTCACATGTCTGTATACACAGACTGAGCTCCCTCACACCTGTATATACACAGACTGAGCTCCCTCACACCTCTGAATACACTGACTGAGCTCCCTCACACCTGTATATACACAGAATGAGATCCCTTACACCTGTATATACACAGACTGAGCTCCCTCACACCTCTGAATACACAGACTGAGCTCCCTCACACCTGTATATACACAGACTGAGCTCCCTCACATGTCTGTATACACAGAATGAGATCCCTCACACCTCTGTATACACTGACTGAGCTCCTTCACACCTGTATATACACTGGCTGAGCTCCCTCACACCTGTATATACACTGGCTGAGCTCCCTCACACCTCTGTATATACACAGACTGAGCTCCTTCACACCTGTATATACACTGGCTGAGCTCCCTCACACCTCTGTATAAACAGAATGAGATCAATCACACCTGCATATACACAGAATGAGATCCCTCACACCTGTATATACACTGGCTGAGCTCCCTCACACCTCTGTATATACACAGACTGAGCTCCTTCACACCTGTATATACACAGACTGAGCTCCCTCACACCTGTATATACACAGACTGAGCTCCTTCACACCTGTATATACACTGGCTGAGCTCCCTCACACCTCTGTATAAACAGAATGAGATCAATCACACCTGTATATACACAGACTGAGCTCCCTCACACCTGTATATACACTGACTGAGCTCCCTTACACCTCTGTATATACACAGACTGAGATCTTTATCACACCATAGAACATCTCCCTCTGTAGTCTATAACTAAAGCTGCCCCCTAGAATGACATAGGAACTGGAGAGTTTTTCTCACTGGAGAAGTTATCTCCTCTTTATCACACCTTAGTACATCTCCCCTGTAGTCTATAACTAAAGCTCTCCCATATACTAACATAGGAACTGGGGAGTTTATCTCACTGGAGAAGTTATCTCCTCTTTATCACACCTTAGTACATCTCCCCTGTAGTCTATAACTAAAGATCTCCCATAGAATAACATAAGAACGGGAGAATTTATCTCACTGGAGAAGTTACCTCCTCTTTATCACATCTTAGTACATCTCCCCTGTAGTCTATAACTAAAACTCTCCCATAGAATTACATAGGAACTGGAGAGTTTATCTCCTCTTTATCACACCTTAGTACATCTCCCCTGGAGGCTATAACTAAAGCTCTCCCATAGAATAACATAAGGACTAGAGAGTTTATCACACTGGAGAAGTTATCTCCTCTTTATCACATCCTAATGCATCTCTTCCTATTTTTATTAGTGCATCAGTCTCAATGCTATCTGTTAGAAATATATTCCACTAGTTTAAAAGCCCATGTACACGAGCCACAATGCCACCCAGCAGCCTCAGCTGGTGCCCACTGCTCACGCTGCAGTCATGTGCAGTAGAGACTGCCAGAACATGACGCGGCTGATGCGGGGCGCTCCAAATTCGGACCATAGTTCTCTCTGCACACCTTTCCTGGGACCAAGCGGTCCCAGGAAGGTGCTCAGAGAGGACTGCGGTCTGAATTTGGAGCGCCCCGCTCTGTATCAGTCACGGCGCATTCTCTGCAGTGCACAACGGCTTCTGACAAACATCCTAGCAAATTATTATATAGGGTAATACACTGCAGCTCAGAGTGACTCATCTCATTTTGCAGCTGACTTGGATGATTAAAGGAGCATTAAACCCTATTTCTAACCTACCTAGCTGAAAAGTATAGCTATGTGTCCCTTAACTAACTACTGCTAGTCTAGTCCGGTAACTTAAGGGTTAATAATTAGTAAGTCACACCTGATACCGCACTGATTCCTGCAGGATCAAGTAAAAGCTTCTCAACTACCCGCTTGACTCGCAACTGATATTATGGGAGGCTGAAAAGAGATCAAGTTTCTGACTTCTTCTTAACCCCTTAAGGACTAGATAACGTACTATGACTGCCATGGTCTTTAAATACTTAAGTACCGATGATGGTCATAGTACGTCACGTACTTTTTACTTACAGTGCTCCACCGGGAGCTCTGTAAGTAAAAATGAGGCCTAAAATTGACTGTTCCAAGACTGGAGCGATCTGTTTCAGGCCGCAAAGCGGCCACCAATACATGCAACAGGTCACGTGTACCGGTGCGTCAGCAAGGATCACAGAGGTCCTTAAGGGATGGAAACGTCTCAGGACCGCTGGTCCTTAAGGGGTTAACCCTCTGAATGCCAGAGGGGTGGTTCTGTTACATGTTGCTCTGTAATGCATTGCACACCCATCTGGCACTCAAAGTGTGAAATCCAATATTAATACTGAGATCATGCAGTGTGGGAATATGGCACAGTAATGACATGCATGGACAGATCCCATATCATAGGCTAACCAGTAGGGGTATCGGATGCGATACCCCTATGGCATTCAAAGGGTTAACTGGTGACATAAAAATGCTTAGTGCAGGGCTGCTTTGATTTCAATGCAGCTCTGAGATGTACATATTTTACTATGTGATTAGGGTGACCAGACCTCACCTATAACCGGGGACACATAGGAAATAGGCATATTTTAGGAATGCACTGAAATCAACTCAGCCCTGCAGCATGTATTTTTCATGTGTGTCCCCAGTTAAAGATGAGATCTGGTCACCCTATATGTGATCCTAGTTAAAAGTGAGGCCTGGTTAGTGTAGAAAGGTGAAGTGACACAATTCCGGGGCAAACGGAGGGTATTAATGGTTAAGCCGACCAGGGGCGGACTGACAGGACCCAGGGCCCCTGGTCCAAAAAGAGGTCTGGGCCCCCTGCAGAAATCTCCACATTGCCCCTTCATCTCCACAATGCCCCCTATCTCCACAATGCCCCCTTCATCTCCACAATGACCCCATCTCCACATTGCCCCTTCCACAATGCCCCCATCTCCACACTGCCCGTTCATCTCCACAATGCCCCTTCCACAATGCCCCCTTCATCTCCACAATGCCCCCATCTCCGCATCACCCCTTCCACCATGCCCCTTCATCTCCACACTGCCCCTACCTGCAGTCCCTGGTGGTCTAGCGGCGCGGCTTAACGCTCTGCGAAGTCCCGCGCTCCTCTAGTAATGCAGAGGCTGGGAGATGATGTCATCTCCCAGCACTCTGTATTACTAGAACGGCGTGCCGGCGGCCGTTGTCGGAGAGCTGCTGAGCAGCGATGGAAGCGGTGGCGGTCCCCCGAGGACCGAGGGCCCGTGACTGAATGCCCGTATGGTCAGTCCGCCCCTGAAGCCGACCAGACATCACCTTTTAAACAGGGACACATAGGGAGTATGCATACTTAAGGGCTGCACTGAAATCAAAGCATCCCTGCAGTCTGCATATTTCCTGTATGTCTCAGATTAACTCTTTGAGTGCCCGAGGGGTACGCAACCCCTCTAGCACTCAGAGGGTTAAACAAAAGGCCTGGTCAGTCTGCAGTGTCCCGCCAATCAAGCACGAAATGGAGGAGCCTTCGCAGGAACTGAAACGGGACCAGTTGAGCTTCTTTGTAAGTATTAACCCCTGAGCTACTGGATTAGGATAGTGGTAGTCAGTAGGGTTGCCACCTTTTCTTAAAAAAAATACCGGCCATGACATTCCCTCCATAGACTTAACATTGGACAGAAGCCAATTTTTAGCGGCCTGCTGGTAAAACACCGGCTGGGTGGCAACCCTAGTAGTCAGGGACACAGAGACACACTTTTCAGCTAGGTTAGAAATAATACTGACTATGTCTTTAAGTGGATTCTTACCCTCTGCACACTGACACACGTCTCCTGAGCACAGAGTGCTAATGAAGTTTGGCTTAGATGGGGCTCCGTAGGACACTGTACACTTGGTCTCTGTGGGGAGATATTAATATTATCGTTATTATTCTTTATTTGTAAAATACAGCCATATTCTGCAGTGCTGTACAATGAAAAACAGACCAGACATAGGTCTCTTTGCTTGACAGAGGGGTACGTAATGCATTGCGCATCCATCTGGCACACTTACCAATAAAAAGATCACAGTGATATAAAGGGAAAGGAGACCAGGGCCATCTTAACAACAGGGGGAAGTGTGCAGCTGCCAAGACCCACTAAAGGGAGAGGGATGGGGGTCCCCCTGACCTCCACTCACAGAAACTGTGACTCCAGCATCACAGTTTGGAACCTTCATCTCCTCTCTCTCTCCGTGAGCTGAGTCTCACAATAAAGTCTGTTCAATGTGTGAATCCAGGCATGAAAACCCAGCATTATATGCAAATGTGTGTTATCCTAGGTGTGATTTAATGTATGTTCAGTAAATTGGAAGTCAAAGAGGCTGAACTAGGTATAGAAATTTTCAGGCTCTCTAGGAGTGGTGTCCTATCCAGAGTGCAGTCTCTTTTAAAAGAGAAATCCAGGTAACTCGCTGTTAAGGACATGAAAGTGTAAAAATATTTAAGCCTTTGGGTGCCATTGCTTTGCAATGAGCTCCGTACCCCTCTGGCACTCAAAAGGTTAAATAAAAAACAGAGGAAGATGAAAAAAAAATAATTAAAAGTATAGGCAATCTGATTTTACATATTATGTACTTGCGGAATCTGTAAAGTCAAAATAACAGGTTACTGTTCCTTTAACCCCTTAACGATCCATGACGTACCGGGACCAATTTATGACCACAAATCCCAGAATTCACAGGCAACCAAGGAATTCAAATTGATGTGGAAGGGTTTACCCATGATAATTTTTTTGATTTGTTTTTAGGGGAAGATATTTTGGGGGAAATTGTGTCCCAAACCAATTTGTATGCAGCTCAGCATATTGCCACCAACCCATCAGCTTACGTTGTTAAGTAAGAAGTATGTAAACCCTCAGACATCACAGAATTTAAGCAATTCTGGGCCTTAATGGCAATGGGATAATAAAAAAGCCAAATATCCAATCCTACTGGAGCAAAAACCCCATATGTGATACCCCTATATCCCCCAAGACAATGACCAGGTCTAGATTTGAATTAATTTTGCACTTTATGCATTTTAATGATAATACCTTGTGCCTCCCAAAAGAACACCCCCAGTATCATAGACTGCACAAAATTCGTCCCCTAATAAATCATTTACAGAAAAAATTTGCCCAAGTATATATGCCTCAAAAACAAATTAGTATAGATGAATCCCTAATGAAGTATAAAGGCAGGTTAGGGTTCAAGCAATACATCCCCTCCAAGCACTCCAAGTTTGGTGTAAAATTGTATAAATTGTGTGGAAGTGCCACAGGCTATACCCAGGCTTTTAGAATTTATGAGGGCAAGGACAGCCAACTTGATCCTCCTGGTTGCCCCGAATTTATGGAAACAAATGGGAAAATAGTTTGGGATCTAATTTACCCCTTATTAAATAAAGGCTATCAGTTATTTGTTGATAACTATTACACCAGCCCCCTTTTATTTAAGTCTCTTTTTTGTTTTGACACTGTGGCCTGTGGCACTGTTAGGCGCAATTGCAGGGAGTTGCCCAAAAAACTTGTAGAAACGAAACTAAAAACTGGGACGTCTTTATCTTTGTGCCAACAGGAGCTGCTGGCAGTTAAGTTCAAGGACAGAAAAGATGTCTACATGCTTTCCACCATGCATGAGGACAGAACTGTGGCAGTCACTGTTCGTGGCAGGAGAGGGGTAATGAGAAAGCCAGTCTGCATCAGGGACTATAATAAGAACATGGGGGGAGTTGATCTGTGTGATCAACTAATGCAGCCAGACCTCGCAATGAGAAAGCGTAGGGCATGGTACAAAAAAGTTGCCATGTATATGATGCAGACTGCAGTACATAATTCATTTTTACTGTTCAAACTGGCAAACCCCAATCCAAATTGTATTTTACAGTATCAGCTACAACACATTTCCCCATTTTTGTTTCAGGGTGCACCAGAAATCGTTCCATCAAGACACACTTTATTTATAAAATCCCCCAAACTCCCCAAAAGAACAAACCACAGAAGTGCTGCAGGGTTTGCTACAGCAAGGGCTTACGGTCAGACACCACCACTTACTGTCCTGATTGCCCTTCCAAACCTGGCCTCTGCATTAGTGACTGCTTCATGCAATACCATGCATGCACAATGCAATAGTGCTGTAAAGTTTATTTTATTATTTGGCCACTTTTTCCCCCTGAACTATCCTGTTTTTTATTTTTCAAAACACAGCCCTCTTTAGATCTAACACTATCAAAATATAATGGGAAGCAAAGCACCCTAAGTTTTTTCCATTATTGATAATGGAAATACACGTTACCTACTGGGCCCAGTAGCTCCCCCAAACCCTGACAAACCTATGCATATGGGGCATTGTCGTACTCAGACAATGTAACTCACCACTAATGTAAAGCACTTAAAAAATCTGCAAATATCATCTGATTGAAATCCAGAGCAACACTGAAATATGTGTGAAAAAATGGTGTTTCTCTGCTTTACTGCAGGTTTTGGGAGGGATTGGTGATACAGTGGCAGCGAAAAAATTGATAAAATGCAAATAGAATGAAAGCCAGGGTTGTCTACTCTTCTACAACATAATTCATTTTTGGGGGTAAAATTAATTGCAGCATTTCCAAACAGTCCGAATTGAGACAAGGCACCAGCTGTAAAAATGGCATGTCTGTAAAAGGAAACACACATGTTCCCTTCTGGGCCCAGTAGCTCCCCCCAAACCCTGACAAACCTATGCATACGGGGCATTGTCTTACTCAGAAGAAGGAGCTAAACATTAATCAATGCAGTGTCTAAAATCTACACTTATCCTGTGCTTAAAATTCACATCAACATTGAAGTCGAAGTGTGAAAAATGCTGATTTTTTTTACTTACGGCAAGATTTACGAGGGATTGGTGGTAAAATGGCTGCGTAAAAAATTTGAAAACATACATAAAATGAAAGCCTGTCTACTTTTCAAAAATATACATTTTTGGGGGGAAATCTTAGAGTGGAGCACTGTTACACAACCCCAAATGAGACATGCCAGCAGTGATGCAAGCTGTGAAAATTCAAAGTATGAAACTGGAAACGCGCATATTCCAATTTGGGCCTTGTAGCTCCCCCAAACCTTGAGCAACCTATGCATATGGGGTATTGCCGTACTCAAAAGAATGAGCGGAACACTAAACAATGGATATTTTTAAATTTTCAACTATCCTGTGCTTGATATCAACAGTAATATTGAAATGTAAGTGTGAAAACAGCAAAAAAAACAAAATATTACCACAAATGTGAAAAATATTTCTGGAAAAATAGCTGCATAAAAAACTCCAAAATTATCCTGATTATTTACCTTATGTTGTCTATTTTTCAGAAACGTGTACCTTTGTGGGACATTTTTGGTTCTGGCACCGTCAACTAAGCTATGATGCTTACATGCCAATTGTTGAAAACTCTCCTCCCATGAAAAACAACGGTAACTGCACTGCTGACAGATGTTTTAATTGAAGCATTATTCTAGCTCAAACTTGCATTTAATTGGGGGTCAGGTGCAGTACTCCTATGACCTGCCATTTTATGGTGGTGCTGTTGTTACTGCTGTCTATGGAGGGCTAGTGTCAGTGACAAATGTACACAGGGAGCATTAGCTACAGAACCAACCTAAAATGGCAGACTATAGAATTACAGCAACCAAAAAGTGAATGATTGAGTTACAATAACTTCTGAAGGATGCATTTCACAGCAGCTGGAATATTAGGGTGACCACATATTCCTTTAAATCAGGGACACTTGTGAAAACATCATTCCGCAGGACTCTACAGGAATCAGAGCAGCCCTGCTGTGTGTATTTTAAAAGCATCCCTGATTTAAAGGTCTATTTTGTCGCCTTAGAAAATACCCGTGATTTATTCAGCAGGAAACATCTCACATAGCATGTTTATCCATATTACCATACATGGGAACTCTCAGGTTTTGCCCCGGAGACTCCGGATTTCAAAGTGAATTACCAGGTCTCCAGGGCAATGTGTGAATCACTGGGTGGGCAGAGTTTAAGTAGAAACTCTTCCCACTTCTGCTCCATCCCGCCCAGTTCCTCCCACTCCCCGCCCTCTTACAGCCATTTTGCAGGTGTTTTTTGTGTTTTTTTTGTCCCGCCCCCAACGACTAAGCCCCGCCCCTTTTATGATGCGATTCGCGTCATTTTCCTCCCCCTGGGGACTGACAGGGTTACCCTCCGGGTAGCCCTGTTTCAAAAGTTCCCAGGTATGCATATTACACAATACTTCCCCTTTAATTCTTTAACCCCTTAGTGACAGCCGCGAGCGTACGCGGTAGTCACCTTAACGCCCGTGGTAATTTATTTATTTATCTTTTTTCAAACGAGTCCGGAGTCCCCGAGTGGCATGCAGCCGCACGGAGACCCGGACTTCCGCGACTTACCAGGTACGTCCTCTGTCACTAAGTGACAGTTTCTGCGTGACGTACCTGGTAAGTCATTTGTCGTTAAGGGGTTAAGTGTCAAAGGGGCATGCCTGCGTTGCATGCCTCTCTGGCACTTAAAGGGATAGTAATACTTCATTTTAACTTTATTTTATTTTGTAGGCATTAAAAAAACATGAAGAATGATATAAGTCTTATCTCTCAAACCTTTATGGTTTAAGAGATATTCACAAACAAAATATCCCCCCCCTGTTCAACCAGATCAGAAGGGAGGTGCCCAGGTAGACTGCAGAGAGGGACAATCTTCAATTAAGATAATGGAAAAAGCTGAAAAACTTGTCAAGGGGGGAAGGGCTTTCATTGTTTTCATACAAAGAAAATTGTCCCCTTCTGTTATCTGTACTGTCTTACAACCAGATTCACATCTGAGAAGAGATGGCTTACACTAGGTAACAGGGACGGGAGGGGGAACTTTGCTTGTGAATATCTCATAAACCATAAAGGTCTGAGAGATAAGACTTATATCATTCTTCATGTTTTTTTAATGCCTACAAAATAAAATAAAGTTAAAACGAAGTGTTACTATCCCTTTAAAGAGTTAAACTGGAGATTCCGGCAGTACCGGGGGTGAAGACACACAAGGTGTGATTAAATTAAAATAGTGATAAGGAAAGATAATTGTGCTTGCTTACCAGAAAAGGTGCACGGAAAATCCCAGTGTTTGTAATGGTGACTTAGGGCTTTATGCAGAAAGAAAAAGAGAAGCAATTCTGGGACGAACCAACTGCACCATAGGGGACAAATACAAATTCTTACTGATTAACCCTTTGCGTGCCATAGCCTCTGGTACTCAAAGGGTTAAAATGGTGATTTTTTTTTTTTTTTTGACCCTTGAATGCTGGAGAATTCTCCAGCGCATTGATGTAAAATTCGTTGGAATCTTCTCTAGCATTCAAAGGGTTAAAATCCCATTTGAATCAAGATTGGTGGAATTTCTATTTGTCCTTCCCCCATGATGCTGTTAGTTTGCTTCAGAATTACCCCATTGTCGTACTGATAAATATGAACGTTGTTTGTTAAATTACATTGCCAGAGGGAAAATGGCATTTTCTGACTAATGATGTGAAATTTCATGAAAGAAGAGTTTTTTTGTTTTTTTTTTAAATAAGTAAAACAGGGACTTCCAAATTTTTGTCTTCCCCGATTACACTGAAGAAAGAGAACTAAGGACTGTTTGTTGCTGTTCTCATCTACGCGAGTACAAACATTATAATCTTTCAGTCTGGCAAGAGTTGAAGCTGCCAGTGGCAGCCTCGTTCCCATTGGCTGTGCAGGTTGATGTGACATCACACCAGCCAATAGGAATCTCCAGCTGCCTCTCTGGAGCTCACATTAGCAGCTCTGGGTGAGAGAAGCAAAGTGAGGTCCTGCACAGTGAAAACTATGGGTGAGATGTTCAAAAAGTTATCATAATGAAAAAAATAGCTGATCGTGAGTTGGTGGTAAAAGAAGGACATCATTTTCAGAGGTAAATCTGTCTTATTTGAAAATGTGTTTTCAATAATTAAAAAGGATGGTAAGAAGAGCTTGATCAATATTCTCCTTGAAAATTCTGCAGTTAAAAATATCTTTAATTTTGTCTTTGAAATGAAAATTTCCAAATTAACAAAGATGTTTTTGTATTTAAAATGACAAATTTTCAAAGTTTTACCAGTTAACTCCCTACTACCGCTTCTTACTCCTACCAGTAGGGATGGGCGAAAATTTTCGCCTCAAAGTGAAATCGGCGAATAATGGCACTTAGTAGGACATTTGTTCTGTGTAAGTGTTTACTAGGAGAGTCAGTGAGGCACTCTAGGGGAGAAGAAGAGAGGAAGGAGGTTGACCCCAAATACTCCAAAATTCCATGTGACTGACTGTCAAGACACAGGCAGCTAGGGACCTATTTGCTTGCTGATCTTGCTGTTATTGTCCCTGTGCTGGGTGGGGAAGTCTGGGGAAAGACTTTGTTGATTTTGTTTGTCAATTAGAATTTTTTTGGGACAGACTGTGATAAGACAACAGGGTGGACAAAAAATAAAAAAAGAATAAAGAACTAAATATATTAGGTGACTGACAGACAGCTGACTGGGCTTAGTCAAGGCATCATACAGCTCCATCAGTTGTCTTGTGTACCCGTACAGTAAAAAAACATGTAATGTCCAGCAAACGCACAAGGGAAAGGGGGGGATGGAGCAGGGACGTGAGAGTAAAGTAGCAGTTCAAAAACTGACTGCAGCAATGGTTGCTGAAGCATGTGCAATCAGTGATGATGATGATCCCTCTACTCCAAGGGAGGATGCAGTTTGTCAAGGTCTCAGCAAAACTAGTTCCAGCACCACCAGTGCCAGTAGACATAAAGAAGCAAATAAGAAGAACACTGAAGACAACAACAAGTCGCATTCAAGTGTTGATGATATTGGCAATAGCATAATAGAGGAAGGTATAGCAGCTGAACCGCCTGCTGCATCAGATAACGAGACAAACAAGCACCAAACCACCCAGAGTAGGGAACTTTGTTACAGTAAAAGTAAAAAGAAATTGTCTGAGACCTCCAAAAGCTTAAGGGAATATAAGGGTAGTAGTGAGCAAACTGGGAAAGAAGTGGCAGGTGATGCTGATGCTGCTGAGGATGACCTAATGATGACTGATGATGATGCAGATCTAGACTATATCCCTCCAGCATCCTTCTCTTGTTCAGATACAGATGAAGTTGAGAGTGAGGATGATGACAGGGCTATAAGGTTAGCAGAAAGTCAAAGTCTGAATCTTCCACCACTTTTAAGGAGCACTCTTCCTGTCTATAAACTGTTTGAGAAAGCCATTGGAAAGTCTGACCCTGGACAAGCACAGATGTCAAAAAGCACACAGTCACCCTATTAGTCATCATCAGCATTATCGCCTATTCAAAGTCCAAGTCCCACTCAACCACACACACACCTGTTTTGAGTACCCAGCAACAACAACACAGGTTAACATTCACAATGTTGGATATGAAGAGTGCCTCTGCTGCTGCTGCTGCTGTTAGTGCTGCACCTTTGACACCAACTAGTAGTGGCAGTAGAATTGCATCAACATCTAGCCCCAGTAGTAGTAGTAGTAGTAGCAGCACCACCACCTCAGGAACCCCTCATTCGATGAAGTCCACAGTATGGTAATACTTCACTCAGGATCCTCAAGCTAAGCGTGTTGCTCTTTGTTGTCTATGCAAAACGCTCGTGAGCAGGGGGAAGCAGGCTCATACCTAGGCACCTCCTCTATGAGATCCCACCTGAAGCACAACCACAGGTCTGACTGGGAGACACACTGTCAGCAGGCCAAAGGTGCCACTGTTACGTTCTAGCTGGCCATCTGTCAATCTGGTCTGGCTCCTCCTCTGCTCCATTGCTATTGGGGAGTCAGACGTTATCTTCTAGCCTGCCCTGGTATCAGTGCTCGATTATTTGTGCTCCGTTACCTGGGCTAGCGGTACGTTTGGATCTCGCGATCCTGGCGTTTCGCTTTGGCCTGTTCCAGTCTTCTGGTGTCTTTTGTCTCCTGCCCTCCGTACGTCCCAGTCATCCCTGGTAAGTCTGGCGTTCTTACCTCCTCGTTTCCCGTGTTGCTCTGGTGCCTGGGCTTGCTCTGCCTCTCCTCTCCCTGGTCCGACGGTCTCCCCTTCCCTGGCTACCACGGATCACCGTCCCCTGTTGTGGGTGCTTACTTCCCGTCAGGCCGCGGCAGAGAGAGAGTGCGACTGGGATCTCTCGGGGTTTTCGGGCCTTCCGGGCAGGCTTACTTCCACCCTTCCGCTCCCATTCGTGGTGGCTTGCCGGCGCCTGCTCCGTTCTAGGGCTGTCCCTCTCGCTGACTCTGCTCTGTTCCGGGTGGATCCCGGGCAGGGCCGGTCTGTGCGCCCTGTGTTGGAGGCTCTTGGGGCGCTCCTTCCTGTTGGGGGCTGGGCTGGGAAGTTCGGAAGTTCTGAATGTTGCTGGGGTGCGGCGCTAGAGTGCGATGCTCGGGTGCGTAGACAGCTGTCCCTATCCCTTTGCTGCGGCCGAAGCCGAGGTTAAAGGTGCTGGCCGCGAAGCCTGATGTCCGATCCCGGTTGAGCCGGGACCCAGACCAGGATAGGGATAGGTACACACTGTGTAACAGAACTTCCCTTGTACTGAGCTGGATCCAGATGCAGAGAACAGCAGCCAAGGCCAGAACCAGGATCCTCATGGGAGAAAACCTCCCCAGAACAGGAGCAGGAGAACAGAGGGAAAAACACAGACACAAGACCGGGGAAGCCCAACCTAGACACCCAGAACAAACTAATCCCCAAACGGACCCAGTCTGGCCCCAAACAGGAGGGAAAGAAACCAACCTCAAACTCCACTCACTTCCTCACCAAGAATGAGGGAGGGAAGCAGCACAGGAGCCAAAAGGCAAGAGAACCCCCAACGACTCCCAGGAGCCCTCCACCAGAAACCCCTACCCTACTCCCTACCAAGCCCACAGATCACCCAAACCCCCTGCCGGCCTCAGGAGATAAGGGTACAGCTGACCCGAGCGCCGAGCAGAGGGGAGAGCAGGAGAACCGGGCACCACAATCTGCCCTGACCGGCTCACTTCCCAGCCCCCAACAGGAAGGAGCGCCCCAAGAGCCTCCAACACAGGGCGCACAGACCGGCCCTGCCCGGGATCCACCCGGAACAGAGCAGAGTCAGCGAGAGGGACAGCCCTAGAACGGAACAGGCACCGGCAAGCCGCCATAGATGGGAGCGGAAGGGCGGAAGTAAGCCTGCCCGGAAGGCCCGAAAACCCAGAGAGATCCCAGCCGCACTCTCGCTCTGCCGCGGCCTGACGGGAAGTAAGCACCCACAGCAGGGGACGGTGATCCGTGGTAGCCAGGGAAGGGGAGACCGTCGGACCAGGGAGAGGAGAGGCAGAGCAAGCCCAGGCACCAGAGCAACACAGGAAATGAGGAGGTAAGAACGCCAGACTTACCAGGGATGACTGGGACGTGCGGAGGGCAGGAGACAAAAGACACCAGAAGACTGGAACAGGCCAAAGCGGAACGCCAGGATCGCGAGACCCAAACGTACCGCTAGCCCAGGTAACGGAACACGAATAATTGAGCACCGATACCAGGGTGTCACAGTTTTGTTAAAGACTCTCAGACCAGTATGTAAAATAAAACACAGTTTTATTTAGCAATAATAACACATAAGGTCGCCCTCTAGTGGCGGTTGGTTGTACATAAATGATAGTGACTGGAAAATACAAAGTTAATGCACAAACGGAAAGCAAGTACACATTTACCACCAAGGAAGGGGTATAACCCCGGAGGGTTAAGTCCTTTATAAATATTAGTTTCAAAGGAACTGTTTGGCACGCCCTGGGTATGAGTAGGTTACGCTTAAGGTAACCACAAAGGGTTAAGTCCTTGATTATGATCAGTCTCTTAAGTGGATGCTTGGCACGCCCAAGGTGTAGATAAGCTGTGCTGAAGAAATGCTCACCAAGTGGATAGGGACTGTCTCGCCACGGTGTGTAGTATAGCAGAGCCCAATAGCCCCCCACGGGCGTACCTACAGGAATGACTACTGCTGGTGCAAGTGATCTTAGCCCCACGGGCGTGTATCGAACCGGCCTGCAGTGCAAGAGCTCCCAAGCCTCTTCAGACTCTACCGGACTGAGTATAATGAGACAGGGCCCAAAGCCCAACAGAAGTAGTACCGGAATGCAAGTGCTGAAGCCTGTGCCCGTCACCACTCGGTATAACGGAATCGCCCAGTGTATACAACGAGAGAGATAGAGAGCCAAAGCGCCCAACCGGCCTAATAGGAAGTGAACACTCTACTGGGATGGTATCGAGTTGCCGACGGAGAGCGGCCAACTCAGCAAGAGTTTCACTATGAACGAGGCTCACACTGGAGTAGGGAGAGTGGGACCGAGACAGCACTGGTAGGGTTAAAAGGCACGTTTACACAAGGCTTTTCTGCGGTAGCACAGCACTGCGGTCTGAGGGAGGCGCACACAGCTCTGCACGATAGTAATACTGCACTGCACGAAGTAACACCAGGCAAGACAGCACACAAGTACTGGAACAGTGGATGATAATGTCGCGATGGCGACAACCCGGAACGTAGGTCTTCTGGAACACGCTGGAGGTGATCTTGCGGGAGGAAGTCAGCAAGGCCGGATCAGAGCACGTAGGAGGTAGTCGTACCAGCCGGGTCATACACAAGCAGGAACGTCAGCCAAGCAGAGTCGAGATCCGGAGGAGATAGTCAGACGAGCCGGGTCATACACAAGCAGGAACACTGGAGAATGGTCAGGGCTAGCCAAATCGGTACACAGGAATCAGAAATGTAGCAACAGAACAACTGGCTCAGAAACACCACGAAAGGGCGCCTGACAGATGGAATTGCCAGGTATAAAAAGGAAACCAAGGGGCGGGCTAAACTAAGTGAACAAATCACCCTTGTACATAGAAGAGAGTGACAGCTAGATCACAGGCACTGTGATAGTACCCCCCCCTCAAAGACCCCCTCTCCCAGCTGGAGGCTTCGGTTTCTGAGGGTATTTGGAGTGGAAATTGCGCACAAGTCTGGGCGCATGGAGGTCCTTCTGGTCAATCCAAGAGCGCTCCTCCGGGCCATAGCCCTTCCAGTGGACCAAGTATTGCAACTTCCCTCTAAGTCGCCTAGAATCAATAATGCTCTGGACTAGTGATGAGCGAGCGTGCTCGGCCGATGCTCGGATCGGCTCGAGCATCGCTCTGCTCGGCACATGGCGGTACTCGTCAAGTACCGCCATGTGCTCTCCCGCCATGTTCGGGTGGCGGGGATCTGTGCCGGAAGAGGCACAGATCCGAAGACGCTCCGCTGGACCACCAGGGACTGGAGGTACGGGGGCATTGCGGAGATGAAGGGGGCATTGCGGAGATGAAGGGGGACATTGTGGAAGAGGGGCATAGACTCTATGCCCCTCTTCCACAATGTCCCCCTTCATCTCCGCTATGCCCGTCTTCCACAATGTGCCCCTTCATCTCCGCTATGCCCCTCTTCCACAATGTGCCCCTTCATCTCCGCTATGCCCCTCTTCCACAATGTCCCCCTTCATCTCCTCTATGGCATAGAGGAGATGAAGGGGGACATTGTGGAAGAGGGGCATAGCGGAGATGAAGGGGCACATTGTGGAAGAGGGGCATAGCGGAGATGAAGGGGCACATTGTGGAAGAGGGGCATAGCGGAGCTGAAGGGGGACATTGCGGAGCTGAAGGGGGCATTCGGAGATGAAGGGGGCATAGCGGAGATGAAGGGGGCATTGACCAGGCACCCTCCCCTCATCAGAGCAGGGGGTGCCTGGTGTCGCCCCATTCATTTCAATGGGGCTCGGGTGCTCGGCCGAGCACTCGAGCCTCAGGGGGTGCTCGGTCAGAGCACCCGAGCACCCGAGCATCGGGGTGCTCGCTCAACACTACTCTGGACCTCATATTCCTCTTGCCCCTGGACGTCCACCGGCCCAGGAACCACCGGAGTGGTCGTGTAACGATTGCAAACCAAGGGTTTCAACAAAGACACATGGAACACATTGTGAATGTGCATAGACGGTTGAAGTTCCAATGCATAGGAGACAGGATAAATTTTGCGAATAATCTTAAATGGGCCAATAAACCGGGGAGCCAACTTATTCGAAGGGACTTGCAGGTTGAGGTTTCTGGAGGAAAGCCATACCCTATCCCCAACCTGGAAAGAGAAGTTGTCTACCGCACAAAGTCACTATGAGATTGGCGACAGAGAGTTATTGGCTATTATTCTGGCATTGAAGGAGTGGCGCCACCTGTTGGAGGGTACTAAGAACCCAGTATTGATCCTGACCGATCACAAGAACTTGACATATCTCTCTGAAACTAAGAGGTTGTCTTCTCGTCAGGCCAGGTGGGCACTCTTTCTGTCTTCACCAAACTTGATTTACGGGCTGCTTACAATCTAGTAAGAATCAGAGAAGGTGATGAGTGGAAAACGGCATTTAATACCAGAACGGGACACTACGAATATCTGGTAATGCCATTTGGCTTATGTAATGCACCTGCAGTATTTCAGGAGCTGATTAATGACATCTTGCGTGACATGCTTCAGTCCTGTGTGGTGGTATATCTGGACGATATATTGATTCACTCCTCTACGCTAGCCTAGCATATTAAAGATGTCACGCAAGTTTTGTCACTACTCAGGGCTAATAAGCTGTTTTGCAAGTTGGAAAAATGCGAATTCCATGTGTCACAAGTACCATTCTTGGGGTTCATAATCTCGAAGGATGGAATCGCTATGGACCAAGAGAAGTTGGCAGCGGTATTGCAGTGGCCTCGCCCTAAAGGGTTAAAAGCGATTCAGCGCTTTTTAGGGGTTTTCCAACTATTATAGGAAATTCATACGCAACTTTTCCACTATTGTGAAACCCTTGTCTGACTTAACTCATAAGGGCGCTTCTCCCTCTCAGTGGTCCGAGGCCGCTGATAATGCGTTTGAGACCTTAAAATCTGCCTTTGCGTCTGCTCCAGTACTGTCCCATCCCAACCCCTCCCTGCCTTTTACGTTGGAGGTCGACGCCTCCAAAGTTGGGGTTGGGTCAGTAGTCTCCCAGCGTCCTGTGGAAGGTGGTAGCTTGAAACCTTGTGGGTTTTTTTCTAAGAAGTTGTCTACCGCACAAAGTCAGTATGAGATTGGCGACAGAGAATTATTGGCTATTATTCTGGCATTGAAGGAGTGGCGCCACCTGTTGGAGGGTACTAAGAACCCAGTATTGATCCTGACCGATCACAAGAACTTGACATATCTCTCTGAAGCTAAGAGGTTGTCTTTTCGTCAGGCCAGGTGGGCACTCTTTCTGTCCCGATTTAACTTCGTGGTATCATACCTTCCAGGGTCTAAAAATATCAGGGCAGACGCATTGTCTCGTCAGTTTGCATCGGACACTGACAGGGAGGAGGAGCCGGTACCCATCATTCAGCCTGACCGTATTTTGGCTACTATCCGCACTAGTATAACCTCACCTCTGGGAGAGGAGATTCTGGGGTCTCAAGCTAGGGCCCTTTTGTACTGTCACGGTTTTGTTAAAGACTCTCAGACCAGTATGTAAAATAAAACACAGTTTTATTTAGCAATAATAACACATAAGGTCGCCCTCTAGTGGCGGTTGGTTGTACATAAATGATAGTGACTGGAAAATACAAAGTTAATGCACAAACGGAAAGCAAGTACACATTTACCACCAAGGAAGGGGTATAACCCCGGAGGGTTAAGTCCTTTATAAATATTAGTTTCAAAGGAACTGTTTGGCACGCCCTGGGTATGAGTAGGTTACGCTTAAGGTAACCACAAAGGGTTAAGTCCTTGATTATGATCAGTCTCTTAAGTGGATGCTTGGCACGCCCAAGGTGTAGATAAGCTGTGCTGAAGAAATGCTCACCAACAAGTGGATAGGGACTGTCTCGCCACGGTGTGTAGTATAGCAGAGCCCAATAGCCCCCCACGGGCGTACCTACAGGAATGGCTACTGCTGGTGCAAGTGCTCTTAGCCCCACGGGCGTGTATCGAACCGGCCTGCAGTGCAAGAGTTCCCAAGCCTCTTCAGACTCTACCGGACTGAGTATAATGAGACAGGGCCCAAAGCCCAACAGAAGTAGTACCGGAATGCTAGTGCTGAAGCCTGTGCCCGTCACCACTCGGTATAACGGAATCGCCAAGTGTATACAACGAGAGAGATAGAGAGCCAAAGCGCCCAAGTGGCCTAGTAGGAAGTGAACACTCTACTGGGATGGTATCGAGTTGCCGACGGAGAGCGACCAACTCAGCAAGAGTTTCACTATGAACGAGGCTCACACTGGAGTAGGGAGAGTGGGACCGAGACAGCACTGGTAGGGTTAAAAGGCACGTTTACACAAGGCTTTTCTGCGGTAGCACAGCACTGCGGTCTGAGGGAGGCGCACACAGCTCTGCACGATAGTAATACTGCACTGCACGAAGTAACACCAGGCAAGACAGCCACACAAGTACTGGAACAGTGGATGATAATGTCGCGACGGCGACAACCCGGAACGTGGGTCTTCTGGAACACGCTGGAGGTGATCTTGTGGGAGGAAGTCAGCAAGGCCGGATCGGAGCACGTAGGAGGTAGTCGTACCAGCCGGGTCATACACAAGCAGGAACGTCAGCCAAGCAGAGTCGAGATCCGGAGGAGATAGTCAGACGAGCCGGGTCATACACAAGCAGGAACACTGGAGAATGGTCAGGGCTAGCCAAATCGGTACACAGGAATCAGAAACGTAGCAACAGAACAACTGGCTCAGAAACACCACGAAAGGGCGCCTGACAGATGGAATTGCCAGGTATAAAAAGGAAACCAAGGGGCGGGCCAAACTAAGTGAACAAATCACCCTTGTACATAGAAGAGAGTGACAGCTAGATCACAGGCACTGTGATACAGGGCAGGCTAGAAGATAACGTCTGACTCCCCAATAGCAATGGAGCAGAGGAGGAGCCAGACCAGATTGACAGATGGCCAGCTAGAACGTAACAGCCACAACTTGCAGCAGCAGCAGAAGCACTTTAAAATGTTCTCAGGGCTCTAGGGCAGAAAAAAGAATTAGTGAAGTTATTTATGTGTCAGAGAGTGTGCTACTGCCAGTGCCAACAGTTAGTTCAGTCCAAATAACACCTATGGCTCCTGCTGCAGAGGAGTATGATGACTCTGGCTTTGCTTTAGGAGATGGCAAGAGTCATAGACTGCCCACACATGCTGCATCTACCGCCACCACCTCTTCTAATAATGTTAAAGCAATAAAGTTTCAGGGTTCTTCTGCCATGTCTTGCCAACCCACAATGACTGAGATCCTGGGAAGGAGACAAAAACTTCACAAAAACAATCCCAAAGTACGCCTTCAGAACAGAAAAGTTGCCAAGATGTTGGCAATGGACATGCTGCCGTATTCTTATGTAGAAAACCGAGGTTTCAGAGAACTGATGTCATGTGTAGCTCCACGCTGGAATATCCCGAGCCGCAGTTATTTTTCCAGGATAGCCGTGCCTGAATTGTACAAGCAGGTGGTTAGTGTGGTGGGCAAAGGACTTAAAAGTGCGTATGGCAAGAAAATCCACCTGACAACAGATATGTGGACAAGTGGGCAGAGCACAGACTATATGACTGTGACTGCTCACTGGGTTTCCCTCCCAGCACCAACAGTGGACAACACTAGCTTAGAGCACCAGGTGAAAGCCAGTAATCGTGTTTCTGGTTGTGGCACTGTGATTAAAAGGCGGTAGCAGCAGCAGGATAGCCCATACCATTGTCACGCCACCTTGTGCATGCAGAGTTTTGAGAGACAATCCCACAAAGCTGTAGATGTTCTGAGTAAGCTACAGCAGGGAATAGAGGAATGGCTTGTACCAAGCTCCTTAAAAGCTGGTTTTGTGTCTGCTGATAACGGCTCCAACATAATCTTTGCTTTGAGAATTGGTGGTATGGTACATGTGCCCTGCTTTGCCAATTTGCAAAATTTAAACGTGACCAGATTCCTGGCAGAATCCAAGACCCTCAAAGAGATGCTTACTATTGCACACAAAATCTGTGCCCATTTTAGTCGCTCCTACAGTGCACGCAACGCTCTATATTCCATACTAGAGCGCAACAGCCCCATCACCAGCTGAAAATGGAGGTCCTTACCAGGCGGAATTCCACCATGTACATGCTAGAGCATTTGTATGAGCAGAATAAGGCCATTAGCAAGTACACCATGTAAAACTGGAAGGCTTTGGAGGGTGCCTCTTTGTCACCTGGCTAATAGCAACTAATGCACGATGTATGTGAGTTGCTGAAACCCTTTGAGGAGGCAACCATGCTGGTGAGTCACATTGGGGCAGGAATTAGTGAAATTCTACCACTGATATTTTTATTGCAGAAAAAAATGAGGAGAATGGCTGAGGAATCTTACCAGAATGACAACACAGACATGCACCAGCTGGGAAAGGACATGTTAGAGTGCTTTGAACAAGATCCTCGCATAGTGCCCATTAAAAGCAAGGAGGAATACATTCTTGCCACTTTGCTGGACCCCCGCTTTAAACACAAAATTTCAGAATTTCTGCCAAAGGGCCATCAGCGGTTTGTCACAACAAGGAGTCATAGCAATCATCATCAGCTGTCTGAGGAATCGGATTCTGTCAAGGAATATCGTGACATGCTTATTGATCGAGTGGAATGTTGCATTGTGGAGAATGAGAGGGAGAAAGTGAGGGCACAACAAACATCTAGACAGTATAATGAAAAGGAAGACAGCAAAGCATTTCAACCAGCAGAAGTAGTTACATAATCAACCAGAATATCCCATTCGGAGCACAGGGCAATTCATGGGTCTCAGCAGAGGCAGCAAAAACCCAGCATTTGTAGTGGTGGTGGCGGCACATCTCTTATGGACTTGCTCCCTGAGTATGGGTTTGTAACTGAAACGCATGAACACTGTGTTGATGCTGGGAGTGGTTCCACTGTAAGTGAGATGGTTTCTGCATACTTGCAGGATAGCTATGTTCTAGGCAGAAACAATGACCCCATGGAATACTGGCAAACAAATCAGTCTATGTGTGTGGCCAGCATTGACACGAACTGCAGTGGAAAGCCTCAGTTGTCCTCCAGCAAGTGTCGAGTCTGAGAGGGTTTTCAGTGCGGCTGGTTATATTGTCAATGACCGCAGGACATGGCTATCAAGCAGCAATGTTGGGAGACTAATATTCTTAAAAATGAACCAACATCTCATACAACCTGAGTATCGGTAGCAGAAACCACATATGATGACAGACAAAAACAGTTCAAATATATTAACAGCAGCACAGATGAGGAGGTGGACGAGGGATGTGAAGAAGGGTTGCCACTATTTTCCACACTTGGGACCAGTCCACTGCTATGACCGATAAGTTATGTGTGTCAATAATCTGAGAAGGAGGAGAGCATGTGACAATGGTAAAAATGCATACACAAATCACACCATGCCAGTCCCCCACCACCACCACTACCATACACATCTGTCACATTGTACGTTGTAGTTTATTTCTTTTTATTACTTGACATCATGAATATGTCCCAGAATCACTAAGCAGGAAGTTAGTGTTGTGAGCAAAGGACAAATGCATTCTGCATGATAACACATTTTTCAAGCCATATGTTGCTGTAGGACTCACAACTTTGACTTTCGCCACTTATTTCTAAACTTCAGCCCTCACAAGAAGTAATATTACAGTAGAAAATGTAGTACCTACTGAAAATATAGGCGAAAAATGTGTTAAAATAGGAGAAAAGGAGGACATTTTTGCATAGGCGGAAAGGAGAAAGTTTTCGTGGGAAAAGGAAAAAATCGACACGGTTTCACAAAATTTTTCGCAGAAAATTTTTCACACTTTTCGCCCACCCCTGCCCACCAGTAGTACTTTATTCTGTCTTCTCCAAGTTTATCATTTTTATTTTGTCAGATGAAAAAATGACAGCGAAAAGAATATTTTTTGTTCTGAAAATACCTTACAATATGACGGTAGATTAAACCACGCCCACTTTTAAGCCTGCTTTTTCCCTTTGACGGAGATGACAGAACTGGATGCAAAAACATGACGGTAATATGTCTGAAGACCAACAGACCATGGCGTAAGAACGTTTTTATTCTGATTACAGCCACTTTCTGAACATCTCGCACTAAGTTTATAATGTTGCTACTTCCAGAGGTGGGGCCTTTTGTGTTTCCCTCACTCCTATTGGCTATGTAGGTGGGTGTGACATCACACTGGCCAATAGGAATCATCATCTGTCTTTCTGGAGCTTGCAGTACTACTTCTGGGGAGGAGAATGGCTGTAGGTGTATAATGCTGATACTCCCAGAGCTGGGACTCCCGGTGTTAGCCTCATTCTTAGTGGCTGTGCAGGTGGAAGTGACATCACAACATCCAATAGGAATCATCAGCTGTTTCTCTGGAGCTCAATATACCAGCTCTTGCTAGGAGAATTCTAGGGGAGACCTGTGCACTAAGGGTCAGTAATCAAACATTATTATTACCTGGTTCATAGAAATCATATAAGACAGCAGATGCTGGCTGCAGAGGGGAGATCTTCACTTTCTGAACTGCATCAAAATACACACAGTCCCTCGGGTCTGGGACCTGAGATAGCAATTGGAAGGAAGAAATGGAAATAAAGAGAATGTTAGAAAGGCATGGAGGTAAAAGAGGGCCTGTAATATAGAGAGTGCAGAAGGGAGAACAAGTAAAAGAGAGTGATATATGAGAGTGGAAGAAAGAACACAGAACAAGAGAGAGGGAGAAAGAAGAAAGGAACAGACACACTTAGATAGTAATGCTTAATATGTAATATATATATATATATATATATATATATTTATATATATATATATTGTAGGGTTTATCTTCCTGAGTAAAACAAGGATAATCCCATTACTGAGATGTGTTTTATCAAACAATTATTGTAGCTCAAACTTGAATTTTTTAGGTTCAGTATCTCAGTGACCTGAAATTGTATAGTGGCGCTGTTGCTACACCATCCTACGGACAGCACTGGTCAGTTGACCATAAATCTCTATAGGATGGTGTAGCAACAGCGCCACTGTAACATTTCAGGCCATTGAGATATTGTACCTAAAAAAATAAAGTTTGAGATGTTATAACTTTTGAATAAAATACTGGTCAGAAGTGGAAGTATCCTTGTTGGATACACCATACAATTTATATTTTGCTATATATTAACCCTTTGAGTGCCAGAGGGGTATGCAAGGCATTGCTTCGCAATGCGTTGCATTCCCCTCTGGCACTCAAAGGGTTAAGTATTACTATCCCTTTCCGTTGATAATGCTTTGAGTTCCAGAGGGAATGTGTAATGCACTGTGAGAAGCAATGCACTGTGCAGCCCTCTGGCATTCAAAGGGTTAAAGAGGACATATCACCTTTCCAAGTCCTCCCCTCAAAGGGAGCGTCAGTATTTAGAGGGTATGTGCGATCATTCCTCCCGGTTATTTTATTCCAACCCTCTGGTGGTAAGTGACAGGTTTGAGTAAATCATTATGAATCCTTTATCTGACCAAGTGAGAGAACTGAGCGCTGCTGAGATTAGAGTCCACAACTACTAATTCAGTGGTGGTCAATGACAGGCTGTCTAGCTGATGCCAGACTACAAATCCCGTCATCCCTCGCCAGCCAATAGCTGGCAGGGGATAATGAGATTTGTAGTCTAGCAGAAGCTGGAGGGTCTCCTGTTATCCACCAACGTACTACAGTAAAATCTCGGGTATAATACGCACAATTTTACCCCACGTATTATACACGAGAGATTTTTTTGAAGATCTTTTTTTAATACTGGAGATCCCTTCCCTCCCTCCCCCGGCGCTATCCGCTTTCATTATAAACCTTACTGAGGTCTGTAGGCAAACTTCATCTGCATCTGGGTAAATCTCTGCAGGCGGCATGCTTGCCTTTGCTGGCTGTCCGCCTACTTCCTTCCATGGCTTTCAGGACCTTCCGCCTCGAGCCAATAGTAATGCCCTGTGTACACTGGCTGGAGGCAGAAGGTCCTGAAAGCCATGGAAGGAAGCAGGCGGATGGCCGGCAAAGGCAAGCATGCCGCCCGCAGAGATTTACCCAGATGCACATGAAGTTTGCCTACAGACCTCAGTAAAGTTTACAGCTTTATTATGAAAGCGGATAGCACCGGAGGAGGGAAGGGATCGCCAGCATTACATTTTTTTTTAAGCAATGGGGAAAACAAGTGTTTGTATTATACATAGGCGCTCTTGTTTTCCCCTAAATCTTGGGTATAATATACACCTGCGTATTATACCTGAGATTTTACGGTAATTCAAATATCTTTAAAACTATGAACCTATTTATAAAGCAAAAATCACAAGGTATAGGCAGGTTATAGAAATACATGTAATGATACTAAACGCGGTATAGGTAACAAATCCACTTACAGGTATTATACAGTACTGAGGCTGCTGTACTGAGCAGTACTGGAATAAACCAACTGCACCACAGGGGAGGAATCACAATCCCCCAGATTCCCACTCATTTAAATGGGGCTTTTTACACCCTTGAAGGCTGTAGTGGGTCTCCAAAGCATTGCAAAGCAATGCACTGGAGACCTCTCTAGCCTTTAACCCCTTAAGAACACATGACGTGCCAGGACTGTCACGCGTGTTCAGAGGTTAAGGACCGGTGACGGTCCTGGCACATTACGGAATTCTGGGGTCTCTGCATGACTGCACACCGATCCCAGAATGCAATGAAAGAAAAAAAAAATGTGGCCACCCCCTGCCAGATTGGACAGTCGCTAAGGTGTTAAAAGTCCCATTTAAAATACATTGGACTTTTGATATTTCCTTTGGCACAGTTCATTTGCCCCAGAATTTCTCCACTTTACCTAGTACATCCGCCTAAATATGCGGATTCACATCCTGGGCGAACCTAAGCCTTTTGTTCTACCCATGGCCACACCCCATCCCTTACTTGACCCCACCCACAGTCCCACTCACTGTTCTCTGACATAAAAAATGCCCTCAAAGGGATAGTAATACTTCGTTTTAACTTTATTTTATTTTGTAGGCATTAAAAAATATGAAGAATGATATAAGTCTTATCTCTCAAACCTTTATGGTTTAAGAGATATTCACAAGCAAAGTTTCCCCTCCCGCCCCTTTTACCTAGTGTAAGCCATCTCCCCTCAGATGTGGAATCCAGTCCATAGACCATACAGATAACAGAAGGGGACAATCTTCTTCATATGAGAACAATGAAAGCCCTGCCCCCCTTGACAAGCTTTTCAGGTTTTTCCCTTATCTTAACTGAAGATTGTCCCTCTCTGCAGTCTACCTGGGCACCTCCCTTCTGCTGTGGCTGAACAGTGTGACATCAGTAAAAGGGGCGGGAGGGGGACACTTTGTCATTGAATTACTCTTGAACTACAACTCTGACAGAATTGAAATAACACTCTCCAAAGTCCAAATACTATGATGATTAATTAGAGCTGCTTTTATTATTAAACATTATTATCCCTTTAAGCTACAAACACAAAAAAATAAGCTTTTAAGCCCTTGTTTGATAGGGAGAGCTCCAACGCATTGCTTTGCAATGTGTTGGGGGCCTCTCTAGCATCCTAAAGGTTCATAGCAAGTAAAGGGGCATATAAACACGATCAGGGACAACGAGATAGCAGTGGCCACACCCATAATTATAAATGCCGGTGTGACCAAAAGGCTGAGGGCCCTCAAAATTTGGCCTCTAGGCAGTTACTTACTCTTCCTAATGGGAAATTCGGCCCTGTCCGCCTCCTTTTCACCCTAGCCTCCTCTATTTCATCCTTGTCCATTCTGCCCCTCCACCCCTCCCTCCTATCCCCCTCCTACCATTCTCACCTTGTCAAAATAGATCAGGAGCCTGCCAGGGTGGATCTCGTAATGACTGATGTAGCGCTCTGAGCTGTCCTTCAGCTGTCAGAATTAGATCATAAATGTGAGACAAACAAATCCCAAAAAAATATCAACTAGTTCAATGCAACCATATACACAAAAAATAAGTGAAACATTCTATAGCAGACTAATGGCACGAAAGGGGACAAAATTAGCATTCTCATTGATTTAACTGGGTCATTTAACCCACTGAATGCCAGAGCAGTTTCCACGCATTGCTTTTGAATACGTTGGAGGCCACTTTAGCACTTGACGGGTTTGATGCCCCAGGTAACTCAATGAAGAGATAGAATTTTTTTTTCTCTTTGTCTTTTATGTCATACTAGTTGAACAGCCCGTTACATGGGCCACAGTCCCACTGAAACCCAGTTGCGGGGCAGTCACGCGCAGTAGAGACTGCCCGCGCCGCGTATGATACAGAGCTGGACGCTCCTTCGGAGCGCCCAGCTCTGTATCAGCCGCAGTGTGGGCAGTCTCTACTGAGCATGACTGCAGCACACGCAGCAGTGCCTACTGCGCATGTCGCGGTGTTACACACGATTTAGCGAATTATTATATAGGACGGTTGGACAGCTGTCCATTAACCCTTTGTATGCCAGAGAGATGCCTAATACATTGCGTAGAAATGTACTGGAGTCATCTATAGCATTCAACCAGTTAAATGCCCAATGAAAATCAATGAGAATTTGGAAAATGTTTCTTTTTTTTCTCCTTTCTTTGTGTATATGGCCTTATGTTTGGTCAGCTGCCCATTAAGTTCAACCTTTGCACAGTATTATCCCGGAGAATGAAAAAAAGTTAACTGAATTGTTCTTCCCGACTCAAACATGGGTGTTTTTAAAGAAAATCTTTTTCCTGCTGAGTAAAACAAGGCCACTCCCACTGCTGTCAGTTGTTTTATTGAAATGATAGAACAGTTGAAATAATCAGGAAGTGAATTTACTGTGTGTTTACTTCCTGATAGTTCTAACTGACAGGAAGTGACCTGGTTGTTTCTATCACATTCTATGGAGAACTGTATGTCACGGATTTTCCTCTCCATTAGAATGTAACAGAATGCTAATTGGAATTTGACCACTAAAGGGCACTGCTAATGTAAAAACAAAAAACAAAACATGTTTAAACTGTAATAACTCTGGAAATATGCAGTGTGAGTACCCTTATTTTACTCAGCACCCTACAATATATATTTTTTCATAAAAATGTTTTTACTGCTCCTTTAAGGGGTGTATTTGAGTTACTTTATCAGTCTATGGGATGAAACATTCAGCTGAGATTACTTTGTCTTAACCTCTTAGTACTGTACCTTTAACCCCTTAACGACCCTTGAAGGTCATAGTACGTCATGGGTCGATCCGAGTTAACGACCCATGACGTACTATGACCGTCACTGAATTAGGGCTCCCCCCGTGGCTGCACGCCGTTCGGGGGGTTCCGGAATCGAAATAAAAAAAAAAAAGCTCCGTGGTTCTTTAGTGCCTGCGCGGTCGGTCGTTAAGGGGTTGACTCCATGGATTATTGAGATGTCTGCAAAACAATGCATTATAGATGTCTCTAAAGTTCCAGGGGTTAACAGAAATCCATACCTCCCAACATTTCAAATGGCCAAAGAGGGACACTTTTGTTTTAGAGGGTGTTACTGGGTTCGTGGCTGGTGATTTCATGACCTACTGACACCTCTTTGTGTAAATTAATAAATGATCTAGAGCAACACCAAAGTATTTTATCTACACAGACCAGTTTATAAACCTATATACGTACATTTAAATAAACATTAATGTGAGTATTATGGCTGTGGAGCAATGTGATACACGTATATACACACCACACAGTCTGATCTCCTAAACACGGGGACACCAGGCTGATACACTTATATACACACCACACAGTCTGATCTCCTAAACACAGGGACACCAGGGTGATAGACATATATACACACCACACAGTCTGATTTCATAAACAAAGGGACACCAGGGTGATACACTTCTATACACACCACACTGTCTGATCTCCTAAACACAGGGACACCAGGGTGATACACTTATACACACACCACACAGTCTGATCTCCTAAATACAGGGATACTAGGGTGATACACTTATACACACACCACACAGTCTGATCTCCTAAACACTGGGACACCAGAGTGATACACTTCTATACACACCATACAGTCTGATCTCCTAAACACAGGGACACCAGGGTGATACACTTCTATACACACCACACAGTCTGATCTTCTAAACACAGGGACCCCAGGGTGATACACTTATATACACACCACACAGTCTGATCTCCTAAACACAGGGGCACCAGGGTGATAGACATATATACAAACCACACAGTCTGATCTCCTAAACACAGGAACACCAGGGTGATACACTTCTATACACACCACACTGTCTGATCTCCTAAACACAGGGACACCGGGGTGATACACTTGTATACACACCACACAGTCTGATCTCCTAAACACAGGGACACCAGGGTGATACACGTCTATACACACCACACAGTCTTATCTCCTAAACACAGGGACACCAGGGTGATACACTTCTATACACACCACACAGTCTGATCTCCTAAACACAGGGACACCAGGGTGATACACTTCTATACACACCACACAGTCTGATCTCCTAAACACAGGGACACCGGGGTGATACACTTATATACACACCACACAGTCTGATCTCCTAAACACAGGGACACCAGGGTGATACACTTCTATACACACCGCACAGTCTGATCTCCTAAACACAGGGACACCAGGGTGATACACTTATATACACACCACACAGTCTGATCTCCTAAACACAGGGACACCAGGGTGATACACTTCTATACACACCACACAGTCTGATCTCCTAAACACAGGGACACCAGGGTGATACACTCTATACACACCACACAGTCTGATCTCCTAAACACAGGGACACCGGGGTGGGAAAGAGGGACAGGGGTCTCAAAGAGGGACTATCCCTCTTAAAGAGGGACACGTGGGAGGCATGAAGATCTGTTACTGTTTATATAATCTTATTATGTTTTCTGTAAAGGATTTGTGTAATTGAAATATAGTTCATGATCTATGTCCTATATCAAAACTGATTTTAATCTAATAAATGCAACCTTTTAAACACTGTCCTTTCACGGCCATTTCAATGCCTCTACAGATCAACGTGATTTCATGATCTTACTGTGTCTGTTTACTGCAGCCTCACTTAATAGGAACGGCATCCTGACAGCTGAAAGCTATGCTAATAAAACCCTGTATAGCAAGCATATGGGTCAGAGCCAGACATACAGACTTTCACAGAGATAAATGAGTGATCTATGCAATTAAGCAATAACCAATGAGATAATGTAATGTGCATTTTATATCAGTAAATGATGACAAAATGAGACAAGCCAAAAGCAACTAATGGTAAGTTTATATGCTGTATTTTGCGGACTATAAGATGACCTTTTTTTATTTTAACCCATCTGGTCCACAAGGGGTTAAAATGTAATTAAAGTATTGCCTTATACTCTGGTGTTCCCTCCTGATGGTCGCCTGGGGAAGGTACTACTCGTCTTCACCACATGCAGCCGCTTCCCTGACCTGATGCTCTGAACTTCCAGGTGACTCTTTCAGGCACAGAGGTCATGGTGGTGTCACCCAAAAGTTTCATGCACTGTGCATCAAACAGAAACATCAGCTCCATGAGTGGAAGACTGACATATTGGTATCTGTAGAGGAGCAGTGAGATAGGGGCTTCCGGGATGGTTTATGGCTGCTGGGAGAATTCTCTGTAATAATCCAATGTGATACACAACCCTGTACAATAATTACCTTGTCCAGATCTTGTGCAACAGGTTCAAACCCACTCAGCATAGTGATGTCCACAATAGCCATTCCAGAGACACGCGCACGAGGCTGTAACCTGAAAGAGACAGGGGGAGGGGAGGAGGGGTTATATGGGAAGATGAGAGGTGAGTGGTGCAGGCGGGTGAGAGGTGGAGAAGAGCATGAGAGGTGAGGGGTTAAGAAGAAAGAGAGAGTGAGAGATGGTGGGGAGAGAGGGAAAGAGGTGAGGGGGTGAAAGAGCGAGAGAGACGCAAGGGGTGGAGGGGAGAGAAAGAAAGTGGTGAGGGAGATAAAGAGAGAAAGGTGAAGGGACAGAGGAGAGAGATAGAGGTAAGAGGAGGAGGGGGAGAGAGACAGAGGGAAGGAGAGAGGTGAGGGGCAGAGGGAAGAGAGTGAGGGAAGGGGCAGAGAGGAGAAAGAGAGCAAGAGAGAGAGGTGAGGGGCGAGAGGGGTAAGGAGGCAGAGGGGAGAGAGGTGAGGGGTGGAGGGAGAGAGGTGAGAGGTGGAGGGGAGAGAGAGAAAGAGGTGGGGGTGAGAGAGAGGGGTAAGGGGTGGAGGAGAGAGAGAAAGAGAGAGAGAGAGAGAGTGGAGAGGGGTGGAGGGGAGGGGGAGAGAGAGAGGTGAATGAATGAGAGAGAGGTGAGGGGTGGAGGGGAGAGAGGTGAGGGGCAGAAGGAAGGAGAGAGGGGAGTGGTGGAAGGGTGGCAGAGATGTGAGTTGCGGCAGGGAGAGGTGAGGGGGCAGAGGGGGAGAGAGAGAGTTGAGGAGGGAGAGAGGTGAGGAGTGGAGGGGAGAGAGAGGTGATGAATGGAGGGGAGAAAGAAAGAGGTGAGGGGAGAAAGATGGAGAGAAGGAGAGGGGTGAGTGTTCGAGGGAAGAGAGGGAAGTGAGGGACGGAGAGAACGAGAGAGGTGAGTGTTGGAGGGGGGACATAGATGTGAGGGGCAGAGGGGAGGAGCAGAGAGAGAGAGTGAGAGACAGAGGGGAGGGACAGAGGGAAGGAGAGAGGTGAGTGGTGGAGGGATTACAAATATGTGAGAGGAGGGGGGAGAGGTGAGGGGTGGAGGATATACAGAGAAAAAGGTGAGGGTAGAAAGAGAGGAGAGAGAGAACGAGGTGAAGGGCAGAGGAGAGAAAGATGAGGACAGGAGGGGGAGAGAAACATGAAGGGGGAGGGGACAGAGATGAGGGGTGGAGGGGAGAGAGGTGAGGGGTGGAGGGGAGAGAGGTGAGGGGTGTAGGGTAGAGAAAGATGAGGGATGGAGAGGGCAGAGAGAGAGGTGCGCAGTGGAGGGGAGAGAGAGAGATGAGTGGCGGGGGGAAGAGAGGTAAGGGTGGAGGGGAGAGAGGGATGTCAAGGGCAGAAGGGAGAGAGGGAGGCGAGGAGGGGAGTGGAGTGAGGTGAGGGGGAGGGGAGAGAGAGGTGACGGTCAGAGGGGAAACAGGCAAGAAGCAGAGGGGAATAGAGAGGTGAGGGGCAGAGGGGAACGAGGCGAGGGGCAGAGGGGAATAGAGTGGTGAGGGGAAGAGAGAGGTGAGGGGCAGAGGGGAACGAGGCGAGGGGCAGAAGGGAATAGAGTGGTGAGGGGCAGAGGGGAATAGTGGTATATTCAGGTAAAAGTACAGAAATGGGAAAGAAAAAGATCAGGGAAGAGAACATGGATAAGGAAAACAAACAAAATGAACAGAATGAGGAGAAGCGAGACACATTGGAATCTATACATATAGTTATATCTGACACCATTAGGAGACATGCAAAAGTGGAGCAATTCTGTGTAACACAACCTCGGGAGTTCCTAGCGACATCCTAGAGAGTTCCTAGCGATTTCTAAGTGACTTCCTAGCGAGTGACTTCTTAGTAACTTCCTAGACAGTTCCTAGTGACTTTTTAATGATTTCCTAATGACTTCCTAGTAACTTCCTATCCAGTTCCTAGTGACTTTCTAGTGAGTTCCTAATGAGTTCCTAGTAACTTCCTAGTGACTTTCTAGTGAGTTCCTAATGAGTTCCTATTAACTTCCTACCCAGTTCCTAGTGACTTTCTAGTGAGTTCCTAATGAGTTCCTAGTAACTTCCTAGCCAGTTCCTAGTGACTTTCTAGTGAGTTCCTAATGACTTCCTAGTAACATCCTAGCCAGTTCCTAGTGACTTTCTAGTGAGTTCCTAATGACTTCCTAGTAACTTCCTAGCCAGTTCCTAGTGACTTTCTAGTGAGTTCCTAATGACTTCCTAGTAACTTCCTAGCCAGTTCCTAGTGACTTTCTAGTGAGTTCCTAATGAGTTGCTACAGAGTTCCTATTTGCTTCCTAACGAGTTCCAAGGGAGTTCCTAGAGAGTTCTTAGTGAGTTCCTAGTATGTTCCTAGTGACTTCTCCAGCACATTTCGAGCCAAAGCATAAAAAGGGTTAAAAGCCCCATTTAAATCAATGGGAAAGTTGGGTAGTTTTATTTGATCCCAGCAGTGCAGCCGGTTTGTCCCAGAACTGTTCCATGTTTGTCCTTCTGCCTATGACCTACAGGAGTCACCACAACTCATTGGGGATTTCTTTAGCAGACAAGGGTACTTGTATGTTATATAATAAGGGTGTTTTCTGTGCCAGGGGTAGATCTGTGGGTGGAGCTGAGTGAGGTTTTGGGGTAGGTGACCATGGGGGTGGCTACAGGCACCTTGTGACTTTCTAGTGACCCTTGCCTAGGGTCCCCTGTAATGTAAATCCAGCCCAGACAGTAATAGGGGTGGGGCCATGAGGAGAGCTCAGGCTGCGTTTCCTAATGGAACCTGATGGTCTTGCTTCTCTCTGCTATCCCCCTTACCAAAGACACACTTCATAGGACACTCTGACATCCTTCGTTTTTGGCTGTGAGATCTCTCTCCGTGCTCTTTTGCGCAGGTCGTGCCAAGCAATTGGGCTCCTGGGTTCATCTGACACCTCATCTTCTTGATAATCATAATCATCATCATCCAGGTTATCTGGAAGAGTAGCAACAGAGTTGTGTTTTAGGATAGGGGTATAGGCGTAGAGCATAAAGTAGCTAGGGAGGAGAGGAAAGTGGGATAAAACAGATAAAGAGGGAAAAGGAGGTAATACAGGGGATGTGAGGGACAGAGGGGTGTGAGTAAAACATGGATTATTAACCCATTGTGTCATACTAGGGACATATATTATTTAAGGAGTTGAATATATTTTAACTCACATATGAAAAAGCATGTTGTTAAACTCATAGATAGACATACAGACAGACAGACAGATATGCTATAGATAGATAGAAGATAACAGATAGATAGATAGATAGATAGATAGATAGATAGATAGATAGATAGATAGATTAGATAGATATTGATTTCTTCATCTTCTATCACCTCATGGATTTGAGAGTAATTTAATTCATTTATGTTTATTGCATGATTATACAATTTATTGTATTATTATCATTTAATTATTATACAATTTCTAATTTGATACCCTGTATTGTTCAAAGCGCGCACCCATTTTTTTTTACATAGGGTTATAGGTGAACCAATCAGGAGAATCAGTCTTTGTTCCTAAATGAATTATTATGAACACTGCATTCTACGTTCAAGAAGCAAACAGGCAACTCTCTGATGAAAGATACTATGTGAAATTACAAGATGATCCCACAAAAATATATACAAAACAACTTAATAGGATCATAAAAGAACTGCCCTCCAACACTAGAGAACAGATAAGGCCCCTAATACCAGCAGATCCAAAAATGGGCTCCTACTACATGCTACCAAAAATACACAAAGAAGGAAACCCAGGAAGACTCGTAATTCCAAGAACTAGCACATTCACAGAGAATATCTCTGGATGGGTAGAAAATACCGTGAAACCCCTGGTAAAACAAACATCCAGCTTCCTTCAGGACACCACGAATCTCTTAAACAAATTAGCTGACTTGGGCCCCATTCCAAAGAGCACCATCCTGGCCCCTATGGATGTAGAATCCCTTTACATCAACATTCCACACACAGATGGCATAGCAGCATGCCAAGAATATCTGGAATAAAACACACCCATGGAACTGGTAACAAAACTCATACAGTTTATACTCACCCACAATTACTTCAAGTATGGACAGGACCTCTACCTTCAGAAAATGGGAACTGAAATTGGTACCCGAATGGCATCACAATATGCCAACCTGTTTATGGCAAAATTAGAAGAGGGCTTCCTATCCACCTGCCAGATAAAACCCCTGGTCTATCTCTGCTACATAGATGATATTCTTATCATCTGGACCACCAATGAAGAGGAACTTCTCAAATTCCATGAAAACTACAAAACATTCCACCCCAGTATCAACCTAACAGTCAGTCATTCACACACAAACATTAACTTCCTAGACACAACTATCAGTATTCAGAACAACTCCATCCACACAACCCTGTACCACAAACCAATGGACAGACCAACCTACCTAAAAATAATAGCTTCCACCCAAAACACACAAATAACTCCATCATATACAGCCAGGCCATCAGATACAACCGCATTTGTTCTGACATGACGGACCATGACAAGCACCTCCAGAACCTCAGGGGAGACTTTATAAAACAGGGTTACAGTGCAAGGATTATTGCCAGATACAGAAGGCTACCCACATACCAAGAAAAAAATCTGTTGAGCTACAAACAACAACATAGAGGAAACAGGGTGCCACTGGTGTTCACCTATCACCCCCAGGTTGAAGTTCTATATAAAATATCAAGAGAACTTCAAACAACATTACATAAGGATGAAAGACGTAAAGGGATAGGAATACTTCGTTTTAACTTTATTTTATTTTGTAGGCATTAAAAAACATGAAGAACGATATAAGTCTTACCTCTCAAACCTTTATGGTTTGAGAGATATTCACAAGCAAAGTTTCCTCTCCCGCACCTTTTACCTAGTGTAAGCCATCTCTTCTCAGATGTGGAATCCAGTCCATAGACAATACAGATAACAGAAGGGGACAATCTTCTTCGTATGAGAACAATGAAAGCCCTGCCCCCCTTGACATGTTTTTCAGGTTTTTCCTTTATCTTAATTGAAGAATGTCCCTCTCTGCAGTCTACCTGGGCACCTCCCTTCTGATCTGGCTGAACAGTGTTACATCAGTAAAAGGGGCGGGAGGGGGATACTTTGTCATTCAATTACTCTTGAACTATAACTGACAGAATTGAAACAACACTCTCCAAAGTCCAAATACTATGATGATTAATTAGAGCTGCTTTTATTATGAAACATTACTATCCCTTTAAGCACATATTCCCACAGACTCCGTTACTCTCCTTCAGACAGCCTCCCAATTTAAAACAACTGATGGTAAGGAGTGCCCTGAATAATACAGAAAATGGCACATCTCTCTGCCTACAGAGGAGATGTAAAACCTGTGCACACATTTTCACCACGGACAGGATACCCATTCCAAACACCCAGTTATACTTTAAGATCAATGGTACCTTCACCTGCAAATCATCCAATGTAATATCATCATGTATGCAAAATGTCCAACAGCTCTTTATGTGGGTGAAATTGGACAGTCATTAAATAAAAGGTTTAATTCACGCAGATCCAGTGTTAACAACAAAAAGACAGATACACCAGTAGGATAACTTTTTTGCCAAAATGGACACAGTGTCAGGGACATTAAATTGACTGTGCTCATGGGACTGTTTCAGACTCAGAGAGACAGAAAAATGTGAGAGATTAAATTAATGATCCAATTTAAAGCTTTGAATTATGGTTTGAATAGAGACAGAGAATTCCTGTCACATTATCACATTGTGGATTAACCTTTACAACAGTCCCACTGGGATCTTAAATACCTTGGACCCCTCAGAGGAAGACTGCAATTTACAGTACTCTCCTCTACCATTAACTGATCAATGAACCTGACTCTGGACTGAGCTTTCTTATCTGATTTTCATCCTAAACAATGCAATGTGTACTTGTATATAAGAGAGATGTTTTCATGTTTATTTGTATAACATGCCTGAGCAACAGACCTAAGAGGTATTGAAAGTTTGCATCTTAAATCTGTTTAGTTAGCCAATAAAGGTATCAATGACTATATTCACCTCCTGTATTTCTATGGCTAACACGGTACCAACTCTCATCTGTTATCCCTAAAGACTCAGTAATTAAATCTGAAAACCCATGTCTCTGTTGCAGATCCGGAGAGATGGGGGTGTGGTAGAGATTGTACATGGAAGACTAAGGGCCATAGGCAGAAATATAACATTGAAGTATTTGGGGCCACACTGTCTGCACCATACAGGGCAAATGAGGAGTCCTGTTGATTTAAATGGGTCTTTTAAACCACTGAATGCTAGAGAAGTCTCTAAAAGAAATTAAAAGCCCAATTTTAATCAATGTAAATTTTAGGAATTGCTCCACTTTTGGTTTTGTGCATATGGCCTTAAGTAAAAGAGAGGGCTGAATGTGAGTGGGGACTTTTGAGTTCACTCACCTATCTTTTCAACCTCCTCGGTCAGTTTCACCTCCAGGCCCAGCTGTGTACAAGAGGAGTTATCTATCTGCATGATGTTGTACATCTTTAGCACCTGAGATCAGGAATACATATAACTACATGTGAGAGCAGGAATACACATCATTATACCTGAGAGCAGGAAATCACCTTATTACACATGAGAGCAAGAATACACATCATTACACCTGAGAGCAAGAATTCACATTATTACATATGAGAGCAGGAAGACTCATGATTCCACCTAAGAGCAGGAATACATATTATTATACCGGAGAGCAGGAATACACATCATTACACCTGAGAGCAGGAAATCACCTTATTACACATGAGAGCAAGAATACACATCATTACACCTGAGAGCAAGAATTCACATTATTACATATGAGAGCAGGAAGACTCATAATTCCACCTAAGAGCAGGAATACATATTATTATACCGGAGAGCAGGAATACATATCATTACACCTGAGAGCAGGAAATCACCTTATTACACATGAGAGCAAGAATACACATCATTGCACCTGAGAGCAAGAATTCACATTATTAAATATGAGAGCAGGAAGACTCATAATTCCACCTAAGAGCAGGAATACATATTATTATACCGGAGAGCAGGAATACACATCATTACAACTGAGAGCAGGAAATCATCTTATTACACACGAGAGCAAGAATACACATCATTACACCTGAGAGCAAGAATTCACATTATCACATATGAGAGCAGGAAGACGCATCATTCCACCTGAGAGCAGGAAAACTATTATTATACTTGAGAGCAGGAATACACATCATTATACCTGAGAGAGCAGGATACACATAATTTCACCTCACAGCAAGAATTTACATTATTACACCTGACAGCAAATATTCACATTATCACACATGAAAGCAGGAATACACGTCATTACACCTGAAAGCAGGAATACACATCATTACACATGAGAGCAGGAATACACTTAATTACACATGAGAGCAGGAATACACTTCATTACACATGAGAGCAGGAAGACACATCATTACACATGAGAGCAGGAATACACTTCATTACACATGAGAGCAGGAAGACACATCATTACACATGAGAGCAGGAATACACTTAATTACACATGAGAGCAGGAATACACTTCATTACACATGAGAGCAGGAATACACTTAATTACACATGAGAGCAGGAATACACATTTAGCATCTTAAAGCAGCAATACACATCATTATAGCCGAGAGCCAAAATACACATCATTACACCTGGGAGCGGGAATGCAAATTATTGCAAAAGATAGCAACACATGAGAACAGAAATATACATAATTACATCTGAGAGTAGGAATACACATCATTACTCCTGAGATCTGGAATACATACCATTATACCTGAGAGTGGGAATGCACATCATTACAACAGAGAGCAAGAATTTACATCATTACACTCCAATTCATTCACACATTCAAAGGGTTAAAATCCCCAGTTAATCAATGGAAATTTAAAGGGATAGTAATACTTAAAATGTAAAAAAAATATGTTGTAGGGTTTATCCCCCTGAGTAAAACAAGAGTACTCCCACTGCTGAAAGGTGTTTCATTGAAAAGTTATTAATTTTCAAAGTTGAATTTTTAGGTGCAATATCACAGTGGCCTGAAATTGTACAGTGGCGCTGTTGCTACACGATCCTATGGACAGCTCTGGTCCCGGGACCATAAATCTCCATTGGATGGTGTAGCAACAGCTCCACTGTACAATTTCAGGCCACTGTGATATTGCACCTAAAAAATTTAACTTTGAAAATTAATAACTTTTGAATGAAACACCTTTCAGCAGTGGGAGTACTCTTGTTTTACTGAGGGGGATAAACCCTACAACATATTTTTTTTACAATTTAAGTATTACTATCCCTTTAAGTTTCCCTCTGTGTTGTAGTTGGCTTGCTCCAGTGTTGCTCTGCCTGTTTCCTAAATACAGTCCATAGGATACTGCGGTTCCACTATGTACAGATACTCACTGTCAGCATTCCTTTTCCTTTCCCGGATACTTTAATATTAAATTTGGTTCCCATTGACCTCTGTGGAAACAAGGGAAGATGAATCTAGATGAACACACATCTGTATTCCCCAATTCATTATCTTTATCCCTTCCCGCAACTCTGACCCATTCATTGCTATCCAGTCTTCCTCTCCTCCTTCTCTGTCTCTTATTATTTTAATGTCTTGTCTTAACCCTTTGAGTGCCAGAGGTTGCAATGCATTGCGTACCGCTCTGGCACTAACAGGGTTACATGTGCAAGTGCAGAATATGTAAAGTCAAACTGCTTATACTTTCTTTTATTAATTTTCACTCACCTTTATTTATTTATTTATTAATCTTTTCTGTTATCTCTGGAGCGCAGACCTGAGTGTCTGAGACACTGCTTCGCTCTGATTGGTCCCTTTATCCGGAACTCAGACTTTCAAAACAGAGGTAATCAACTGCTGGACCTCCAGCTGTTGGGAACTACAGAGCTATAGACCCCCAACAGCTGGAGGTTCAACAAATGACTTCCCATGGTTTAGACTGATAGTAAATCTGCATTATGTAAAACCAAATGGCCCATATGTCTAATTATTTATTTATACTGTTTGACCTTAAATTGTTTTAAAGGGACTGTAAAGACCTCCCCAAAACTCAGGAGGGGAGACATGTCTGTGCTGGGGGAGGGTGAAAGGAAATTAAGTGGGGGTGGTACACAGGGCCGGATTTGCCATAAGGCAGAGTAGGCATCTGCCTACAGGCACACCCCACAGAGGGGCGCCTGTCACTGCGTGAAGTGGCAACAGTAACCCGCCGCCCGCCACATGGTGAGGTCTGTGCCTACTTCGGCACAGACCTGTAGCTGCTGTTGCTCCCTCGCCGGCTCTTTAGTAATGCAGAGCGCTGGGAGATGACGGGAGCAACAGCAGCTACAGGACTGTGAAGAAGGAGGCACAGACCTCTCCTGCCTCTGGACCACCAGGGAGATAGGAAACGGATACAGGGGCAATGTGAGGGCAATGTGGAGATGATGTGGGCAATGTGAATGCAAATTGTACCTGATGGGGGCAAGTTGGAGCTGATGGGGGCAATTTGGAGCTGATGGGGGCAATGTGAGGGCAATTTGGAGCTGATGGGGGCAATATGGAGCTGATGGGGGCAATATGAGGGCAATATGGAGCTGATGTGGGCAAGTTGGAGCTGATGGAGCAAAATATGGAGATGGGGGGCAATGTGAGAGCAATATGGATATGGGAGGTAATGTGGAGATTAGGAGCATTGTGGCGGTGTCCAGTGGAGATGGCCAATGGGGAGCTTCAGATTTCTGTGCCTACAGGCTCCTGAGATGTAAATCCGGCCCTGGTGGTACAGGAAGTGTAGGTAGAGGACGTGACAGTGGTATAAATTTAGGGTGACTACTTCCTGACTTGTGGCAGATCAGGTGAACTGGGAGAAGCAGCAGTTCCCTCCCTCCCTCCCTGTTTTGGGTTGGTTGTTTGAAGGGGATGTGATGTTCTTCTATGTTGTTTTGTGTATTTACTTTTGGTTGTTTTGTCGCAGCTTTGTTGGAGCTTTGGGCCCTTGCCATTTGATAGAAGGTCAGTAAAATGGGGGATGTTACATGAAGATGGTAGGTGAGCAGCCTAGGTGTAAGGACACCTGGACTTAGTGGCAGGTTTAGACGCCGGCCTCATTGAGCTGCATTGACCAGCTAATGGGGTGCGGTAAGGTAAAACAATTTGGGGTTTTGAGTCTCGGCTCAAAAGGGAGGATAGGCTGGGGTTAGCCTGTAAAAATTTGGCTATTGGCAAGGGCTTAAAGTTGTAATTGAATGTTAAAATAAAACGGGAATATGTATTACAAAATAAAGCTGCGGCCTGAGTTAAACCCATACTGTGTGTTATGTGCATTTCTTGAACCAATACCCCATGCATAAGACATGTCCCATAAAAACTTTTTATAATTTTATTGAACCTTAGAAAATAAGCAGAATGGTGCAAACCCTATCTCTCGAACCGCTATGGTTTGAGAGATATTTGCACTGAAAGTTCGCCGTTCTCTCTCCTCCTCCTGATGTCAGCATGTAGCTGACAGCAGGCGATTCCGGTCCGGGAACCAGCAGGAAATGTCTACAAAGTGTTCTTGCTAACCAGGCACACTTTGTAGATCTTTCTAATGAATGAATTCTTTTTAAAGAGATAGTAATACTTCGTTTTAATTTTATTTTATTTTGTAGGCATTAAAAAAAACATGAAGAACGATATAAGTCTTATCTCTCAAACCTTATCTCTCCTTCCCTCTTAACACATGTTTTCTCATCCCTTACTTCCAGTTCATACTCGATTTCCCATCCCATCCCCTCCAAATCTGCCTTCCTCTATGCATCTCCATATCCACCCTCCAGCCCCCTGTGCCCAGTTCCGCTCCGATCTCCTTTCCGTCTTTCTCTCACCAGTTCCTCCTGCAAATTGTCCTCGTTCCGCAGGATAAACCTCTGTTTCTGTTGTCTCTCCAAAGAGTTCACTTCAATTTCCAAGTCAAATTGGTTCGGTTTATAAGTGCGGATCCAATATTCAGAGAGCGCTTCCAACGCCATCACAGTGTCCTAGAGGTAACAAGTGATACAGTTAGTGTCTCTCCTAGCTCCTGTTTTCAAAAGTGACTCTTCAGTTCTTCCTTGCCTTCCCTGTTGTTAACCTTTTGAGTGCCAGAGGGGTACGGAACGCATTCCTTAGCAATGCGTTCCGTACCCCTCTGGCACTCAATGGGTTAAATTGTCTTTAAAGGATCTGAACATGTAAAGCTTGGAGGAGAGAAGAGAGAGAGGGGATATGATAGAAACATTCAAATACATGAAGGGATTCAACAAAGTGCAGGAGGGAAGTAAAAATGTTAGGACAAGAGGCCATAGTGTAAAACTAGAGGGACAGAGGTTTAGATGTAATGTACGAAAGTTTACTTCACTGAGGGGGTAGTAGATAAGTGGAATAGCCTACCAGCAGAAGTGGTAGAGGTTAATACAGTGAGGGAATGCATGGGATAAGCATAAGGTTCTCCTGAACACAAGAAAAGACCAAGGACCAAATAAGGTTTGAGGTTTTTACAGTAGGAAAATGGGCAACTAGATGGGCTGAATGGTTCTTATCTGTAGTCAAATTCTGTGTTTTTATTACAGTTTTCATAAGGGGAAACAGAGAGTAAATTAAGAACACTATTAATTATTATTAATTTTACATATCATGCATTTCCAGGTAGCATCTGTAAAAATGGTTTATTTTATGTCTGATCCCTAAAATGTAATCTGAAATTTCTTTATGTAACCCTTTGAGTGCCAGAGGGGGTACGCAATGCTTTGCAAACCATTGCGTAGTGCAACACAGACACTCAGTGGGTTAATACAGGACTGTCTTATACAGACACCATTTGGTGAATTTTGTTTGAGCGTTTGTAATAAGAGACAGGCACTGATTTATTGAGATTAGAACCCACCTCTCTTCTATTCAGAAAGGCTGTTACCTTATCTCAGACATTTACAGACAATACAGCACCTATCACTTCTGAGACACCTATCCATATTGCTATGGTAATGGGATCCCTGGACGAGGCAGGAATAGCTCCTTATGTAAGGCTATACGTAACCCAGAGGGGTACGCAACGCATTGCAAAGCACTCTGGCACTCAAAGGATTAAGGCATCAGAAAACAAAATCGATAATTTTTACAGACGTGGAGTACAGGTTAGTTAAATGTGTACAACTCCAGTTCATTTTAGGTGTTAGTGTTCCTTTAAATGAGTAGATGGAATGACAAGTGTACATTGTTAGATAGGCATTTATTGAAATCAAGTCTCAAGTTACTATGCTGGGCCAGATCATTTCTCCATTAGTATTCCTATTCCATGAAAGGCTGGATTTACATCCCAGGCTATCCTAGGCAAGGCAATCTAGGTGACTTTAGCTCCACCTATAGCCACACCTCACTGCTCACATGGCCCCACCCCCAGTCCTATCCTCTGTTTCATGGCACAGAAAACACTCTTGGCTTTAACACTTTGGTTGCTTGAGAGATCTTCAAAGTATTCTCTCTAGCATACAAGGGGTTAAATAAGAGCCTGTATAAAACTGGTGCTGGAAGATTGAGATTGCGTTTGCCACACCCACAATTCAGAATGTAGGTGTGGCCAGCACTGCTGAGGAACAGCCCCACAAAATTTGGAGATCTAGGCAGTTGCCTATTCTGTCTATTAGGAAATCCAGCCCTGATTCTGTGATCCCTTAGGCTTGTGTAGGAGGAAAGGATGAATCCACCAGCATATCTCACTTTATACTTAGATAGTGGCATAAAAATCATGTGCTGCACTTCGGGGTATGTACAAGCCGGTATAATCCCTTTAGTGCATACTGACGCATGCACTCTGCCATCATTATACTGTAGACACAGAAAAATGGAGTCGCCTTTTACCGGTTTCCTCTGCATAGTGAGTAACCCTGGGCAGAGGGCAGAAAACTTGTTGAACCTCCGTTCTCTTGGTGCAAGTCGTAACCAGCTTATCCCTTTAAGGACCATAAGGTTGTCTTCAAAGTATGGATCTAGGCTTAAAACCGAGGCCTAATTCACATAGCTGAAAACTCTCAAAATTTGCTCTGGTTTTTGCTGCTAATTACCAGGGCTCCAGGGCTGATTCTCCGGATGTCTGGAGTTTTTAAAGGGATAGTAATGTTTCATAATAAAAGCAGCTCTAATTAATCATCATAGTATTTGGACTTTGGAGAGCGTTATTTCAATTCTGTCAGAGTTGTAGTACAAGAGTAATTCAATGACAAAGTATCCCCCTCCCGCCCCTTTTACTGATGTAACACTGTTCAGCCAGATCAGAAGGGAGGTGCCCAGGTAGACTGCAGAGAGGGACAATCTTCAATTAAGATAAGGGAAAAACCTGAAAAAAGTGTCAAGGGGGGCAGGGCTTTCATTGTTCTCATATAAAGAAGATTGTCCCCTGCTGTTATCTGTCTGGTCTTACAACCAGATTCCCCATCTGAGAAGTGATGGCTTACACTAGGTAAAAGGGGCGGGAGGGGAAACTTTGCTTGTGAATATCTCTTAAACCATAAAGGTTTGAGAGATAAGACTTATATCATTCTTCATGTTTTTTTAATGCCTACAAAATAAAATAAAGTTAAAATGAAGTATTAATATCCCTTTAAGCAAACTGTGTCCACTTCTGCGTCTTCTCAGTCTGTTTCTCCCATTCCCTGTCCACTTCTCCTCCTTCCCCAGCCTCAGTCTATTCCCCTACTTTGGTCATGCATATTAAGCCCCCCCTTCACTCATGACTAAGCCCCACCCATTTTTGACACAAATCGCATAATTTTTCTTCCCCCTGCAGCACCACAGGACTCCCCTCCGGGGATTCCAAAAGTCAAAGTTCCCAGGTATGTTAATTCATCAAGCTATAGAGGTAAAGTATGGTGCAAATAGGGTGACCACATTTCCATTCTGCCATTCCGGGGCATGTGGTCACCCTAGTCCTGCGGCTGTGGGTCCCGCCAGCACTGACCATCTTTCTAAGGCTGACACTGAGTAAGAGTTGCAGGAACTCTTACTCTGTGTCAGCCTTAGAAAGATGGTCAGCGCCAGCGGGAGCCTCAGCCGCGGGTATCTCTTGCAGTGCCAGCATACCTGCTCCATCCCAGCTGTCTCACACACACCTGTCCAGCCAGCCAATGAAATGTATTTGCTAACTGGCCCTCATTGGCTGAGCAAGCCAATGAGGACCATATAGCAAATACATTTCATTGGCTGGCTGCACTGGTGCGTGTTGCTCCATTCCGTGACTCCTTGTGGTCCCGGTGGGGGGTGAGCCTGGAAGCGGGACAGAGACCCCCAAAAAGGGACAGTCCCGGGCATTCCGGGACGTGTGGTCACCCTAGGTGCAAATCAATTGCACCGTGAGCAGTGGAAAGAAAATTAAACAAGTTCCCATTGATATATATATATATATATATTTATATATATATATTTATATACATATATATATATATTTATATATATATATATATATATATATATATATATATATATATATATATTTATATATAAATGTTTAAACCCCTTGAATGCTAGAGAAGTCTACAAGAGTTTTCACCCTCCTCCACCCCTGGGGAAACTTGGTTTGTTCCAGAATTGCATCCATTTAGGTAGATGAATTAGGCCCCAGTGGAAATCCACAACCTGAGAAAGATTAGAGGTCAGAGTACTAAGGCCAGATATGAGGGGGCGACCAGAAGGGTCAATGAGGGACTTATTAAATTGGGATTTTAACCCCTTGAATGCTAAAGAGGTCTTCTCCAATGTACTGCTAAGCAATGCATGGAGACATTTCTGGCATTCAAGGAGTTAGAACGCTATATTCAAGTGCATGGGAATGAAGACACTTTTATTTTGCCCTCTGTGGTGCAGCTGGTTTATTCCACAATGACTCCTGTTTGCCTTTATAAATATGGGCCCAAGATATTACCAGTGTTCTACCAGTGGTGCCCCCACCTCTCTCACCTGGGTAGATCTGAATCCTCCACCATAATTCTGTTGTTCTGATAACCAAATGTACATTTTTTCAGCATTGTCCATGTCTTCTCGGAGCAGAGAAACGAGAAGAGCATAGGCCGTCGTCTCTACTGCAAGGGCTGTGCCTTTTGTGCCAAAATATAGCTCTTTCTTGTCTGTGAATGAGAGGAGGAGAGAGATAGCGAGAGAAAGAGCCGACAAGTAGGGGGTGAGAGGGAGAAGGGTGAGAGGTAAGTACATCAGCTTTTTACATTAGTTGTTTTTTTTTTTTAATAGAAACATAGATTTTAAAGGTTAAAAAGAACCATCTGACCCATCCAAATATGTAACATACCTCCCAGCATTTCAGGTGGCCATGGTGTTTTAGATGTTGGTGCTGGGGGGTGTTGTTGGTGTGCTGGGCATTACCAAGAATTTTTTAGGGTATTTCATGATCAATTGACATATCTTTGTATAAATGAATAAATTATTTAGACAAACTAACGTATAAACACATAAACTGAATGTTAACCACACACAGCACAGTATGATCTCCTAAACATAGGAACATCAGGGTGGGAAAGAGGGACAGAGGGATTTGGGTCTCAAAGAGGGACTGTCCCTGCTACAGAGGGACACTTGGTAGGTATGTACTCCTAATATCTCCTAAAGAGGGACACTTGGGAGATATGCACCCCTAATATCTCCTAAAGAGGGACACTTGGGAGGTATGCACCCCTAATATCGCCTAAAGAGGAACACTTTGGAAGTATGGACCCCTAATATCTCCTAAAAAGGGACACTTGGGAGGTATGTACCTCTAATATCTCCTAAAGAGGGACACTTGGGAGGTATGCACCCCTATCTCCTAAAGATGGGAACTTGGGAGGTACGGATCCCTAATATCTCCTAAAGAGGGACACTTTGGATGTATGGACCCCTAATAGCTCCTAAAAAGGGACACTTGGGAGGTACAGACCCCTAATATCTCCTAAAGAGGGACACTTGGGAGGTACAGTCCCCTAATATCTCCTAAGGAGGGACACTTGGGAGGTACAGACCCCTAATATCTCCTAAGGAGGGACACTTGGGAGGTATGCTCCCCTAATATCTCCTAAAGAGGGACACTTGGGAGGAACAGACCCCTAATATCTCCTAAAGAGGCACACTTGGGGGAAACAGACCCCTAATATCTCCTAAAGAGGGACACTTGGGAGGTACGGACCCCTAATATCTCCTAAAGAGTGACACTTGGGAGGTATGCTCCCCTAATATCTCCTAAAGAGGCACACTTGGGAGGTACGGACCCCTAATATCTCCTAAAGAGTGACACTTGGGAGGTATGCTGTCCACCTGTCTAATAAAATACAGTCTTACATACTTCTCAGAATAGAGGTATGTCTATCCCAGGCATTTCTGAATTCCCTAACAGTATTAATACCAACCATCTCTTCTGAGAGGCTGTTCCATGAGTCTATCCCCTGTAAAGTAGTACTTACAAAAAGGACCTTAGAATTGTCCTCTCTCTAACTATATATAATAACTTTGTTCTATTATTCTTTTTATTTTTGAAAAATGCTTTCTTCCTGAAACACTTAACCCTTTGAGCACCAAAGCGGTATGCAACGCATTGCAAAGCAATGCGTTACGTACCGGTCTGGCACTCAAAGGGTTAATATATTTAAATGTTTCTATAATATTTACCATCTCCCTCTTATCTTCCAAGCTGTACATGTTAAGTCTATTCTGGTATCCTGAGTCATGAAGACCCTAAACCATTTTGGTGGCTGTTCTTTGAACTGCTTTCAGTTAATTCATGTCCTTGTGTAGATGAGGTCTCCATCACTGCACAGAGTCCTCCAGGTGAGGTTTTACCAGTGATCCATGTGTGGGACTACAGGAGCATCATTTTTTAAAAATTACTGAGGTTGATATGCTAAGAAAATGAAAAAAATTCTGGAGTAAACCAACTGTATCATGGGGAACAGATATAAATCCACACATGGGTCTTTCAACCCCTTGAATGAGAATATTTGTCCCTTATGGTGCAAAATGTCTTCACTTATCTAGAGTACATCAATCTCAGGGAGGCTGATGTGCGTAGAATACTAGTTCAATTATGAGGCAAACCAACGGCCCCACAGGGGACAGATAAAATACCTGTTGGTTCAAATGGATCTTTTAACCCCATAATTACTAGAAATATTTCCAACTTGTTGCTTCATGATGTGTTGGAGACCTCCCTATAATTCAAGGGCTGGAAAGTGTCTATAAATGTTTATATTTGTGTCCTTATGAAACAGTTGGTTTGCTCCAGAATTCCACCGGCTCCTTAGTCCATCATCCTCACTATCTGCCATTGTACTCTTGTTCCACTGTGCGCCACGTTTTACACCTGTTCCATGGAACCTCTTCAGGTAACACAGTTCTAGATTCCACTGCAACTGGTAAGTCACTGAGTTCTATCCAACATTTTACCATTGAAGTCTATGGATACATTTGTAGATAAACCATTGATAAATGTAGATAAACCATTGATAAATGTATCAGCTCCTGTTGAATCCAGGTCACAGTTTGAGATCCCGTGCTTTATAAGAATAAAACAGTGATGTTGATGGTAAGTTGAGGGGAATAGAGGAGGAGATCGGGTGAGACTGGGAGATGATACAGTTAGTATAATGGTTTGGTCAAGTAGGGCAAGATCACTAGACTGTTACTCACTGGGGTCTCCTTGGGCATGTGACAGCAGCTTGTGGTAAGCTTTATCTTTCAAAACAGAATCCCTGGAAGTGAGAGTGAGGGCGTACGTGGTGACAGCGAGGGCGTACGGGTCTGAGAGTGAGTCCACCTTCTTACGCAGGTAGTCTATTGCTTTACTTATACTGCTCTTCTGTGAGGAGCGAGAGAGAGAGGGGAAATCAGTGGGTAAAAATGGCTGAAACAGAGCTACAGAAGTGGGACGGACCCTTTGGCTCTCCAGTTCTAGGAGACTACAACTCCCATCATCCCCAGCCAGGTGGTAACTGGTTGGGAATGATATAAGCGGTAGTCTCCAACAGATGGTGTACCAAAGGTTAACTCCTGCTGATCTAGACAGAAGGAAGAAAATACAGAAAAGTGTAAGAGAGGCTAAAGAGAAATAAGGAGCGGATCGATACTCAGAAAGGAGAAGGTATAGGTGAAGGAGGGTCAGAGATAGCTTAAAGGGATAGTAATGTTTCACAAAAACAGCAGCTCTAATTAATCTTCATAGTATTTGGACCATGGAGAGTGTTATTTCAGTTCTGTCAGAGTTGTAGTTCAAGAGTAATTGAATGATAAAGTATCCCCCTCCTATCCCTTGTACTGATGTAACACTGCTCACCTCAGAGCAACAAAACTGTCCTGATGGATCACAGAGAGGGACAATCTTCAGTGAGCATAAGGAAAAACCTGTCAAGGGGGGCAGAGTTTTCCTTATGTTCACAGGAAGAAGATTGTCCCTTGCTGTGAGCTGTCCGGTCAAGAGACCAGATTCCACATCTGAGGGGAGGTGGTTTACACTAGGTAAAAGGGGACGGGAGGGGGATACTTTATTGTTCAATTACTCTTGTACTACAACTCTGACAGTACTGAAATTACACTCTCCATGGCCCAAATACTATGAAGATTAATTGGATCTGCTATTTTTATGAAAGATTACTATCCCTTTAACCCTCTGAGTGCCATTGGGGTGTTCAACACATTGCTTAACATGTAGCAGGCAATCATATACAATCTCTTAACCCATTTGGTGATAGAGAGGTCATGCAATGCGTTCGATTCCACTTTTGCATTCAAATAGTTAAACGCACCATTGAACTCAATAGAATTTTTAGATTTCTCCCTTATAGTGCATTGGTTTGCACTACAATAGCTCCCGTGAGCCTGTCACGATGAAACAAGTGTACATTGTCTTAACCCCTTAGGGACCCTTGACGTACCAGGACCGTCAAGGGTAAACTTTCTTGAAAGACCCTTGACGGTCCTGGTACGTCACGTACATTTTACTTACAGCGCTCTTCCGGGAGCGCTGTAAGTAAAAATGGGGCATGAAATAGACCGCTCCAAGATCGGAGCGATCTATTTCAAGCCCCATAATGACGCGCCGATACACGTGACAGGTCACGTGTACCGGCCCGTCAACGTGCCCCTATGCGGACGTTATGGGACGGAAATGTCCCATAATGTCCGGTCCTTAAGGGGTTAAAGAAAATTAAAAACTGCCAATATTTTATACAAACCACTTTTCTGAGTGCCATTGGGGTGTTCAACACATTGCTTAACATGTAGCAGGCAATCATATACAATCTCTTAACCCGTTTGGTGATAGAGAGGTCATGCAATGCGTTCGATTCCACTTTTGCATTCAAATAGTTAAACGTACCATTGAACTCAATAGAATTTTTAGATTTCTCCCTTATAGTGCATTGGTTTGCACTACAATAGCTCCCGTGAGCCTGTCACGATGAAACAAGTGTACATTGTCTTAAAGAAAATTAAAAACTGCCAATATTTTATACAAACCACTTTTCTGTACGATAAATAGTTTTTGAGATATTAACCTTTATAATTTGGTGGCACTGTGTGACACTTTATGTTAATTCCCTCCCCTTTAGGCTAATTTGTTTTGTTTGAGGCCAAACTTACCTCTTGTTGCAGTATTAGACACATACCGCTTTGTGGGTTCTGCCTAGGTTAATTCATAGCACGGTGTGTAGTAATATTCGCCCAGCACAAAAATTCATTAGCATAAAATGCCAGACTGACAAACACATGGTTAGTGCGATAATAGGCTGTTTTTAATTCTCTTTAAATTAAACATATCTAACACTGAGTGGGACATTCTATATCCCTCTGGCACTCAAAGGGTTACAAAAGCCAAGCACATACCACTTCAGTGTCGTCCTCAGCGAGAGAATCCAGGGAATGGTGGAGAGCTACAGTCACGTAGGCTGTGAGGGAGACCTCTGCATTTGTCCCTCTGACACCTCCCTGCAGAGTGAAAGAACACGTGAGAGACAGTTTATAGCATGGGTCTCCAGCGTGCGGCCCATGGGCCAAATGTGGCCTGCCTGACCCCAGAGTGCGGCCCACCTGAGATTTTTTTTTTATATTTTATTTTTTACCTAGGTAACTTGCACGCATGAACTAAGAGATGCCTGTTATATCTATCATTATTTTTATTGACTTGATCAATATATAAATAACTAAATAAACCCATATTTTTGAATATATTTCACCATTGCTATAATTAAAAACAATAATGTGGCCCTCAGGCTTATGCTCTGATCATCTGGCCAAGAATGAATAAACGTAGCCGCCCCTGGGATATGGATGGTTAGTGAACATACCTAGTGAGATCTCTCTGGATCTGCCAAGGAAACTCCGGTTTTCAAACCGAATTACCAGGTCTCCGGGGACGGAGGCTGAATCTCTGGCGGTGGTGAGTTTCTTTTTAAACTCTACCCACTTCTCCTCCTTCCCAGTCTGTTCCTTCCACTTCCCACCGACTTCTCCTCCTTACTACCATGTTCCTCCCAATTTCCACCACTTCTTCTCCTTTCCTGTTCCTCCTATTTCCCACCACTTCTTCTCCTTCCCACCCTGTTCCACCCACTTCTCTTCCTTCCCACCATGTTCCTCCCACTTCCGCCCACTTCTCTTCCTTCCCACCCTGTTCTTCCCACTTTCCACCACTTCTTCTCCTTCCCTGTTCCTCCCATTTCCCACCACATTGTCTCCTTCCCACCCCGTTTCACCCACTTCTCCTCCTTCCCACCCTGTTCCTCCCACTTCTCCTCCTTCCCATCCTGTTCCTCCCACTTCACTTCCTTCCCACCCTGTTCCTTCCACTTTCCACCACTTCTTCTCCTTCCCTGTTCCTTGTTCCTCCTGCTTCCCACCACCTCTTCTCTTTCCCACCCTGTTCCATCCACTTCCCACCCACTTCTGCTCCTTCGCACCCTGTTCTTCCCACTTTCCACACTCTTCTGCATCTTCACATCCTGTTCCTACCACTTTTCCTCCTTCCCACTATGTTTCTCGCTGTTCCTCCCACTTCCTGCCCACTTCTCCTTCCCTCCCTGTTCCTCCACTTCCTGCCCACTTCTCCTCCTTCCCAGTCTGTTCCCCCTACTTCCTGCTCTCTTCTCCTCTTTCCCTCCCAGAGAGGCAGAGGAGAGAAGACAGGCAGAGGAGAGAAGACAGAGAGGCAGAGGAGAGAGGAGAAGACAGAGAGGCAGAGAAGAGAGGAGAAGACAGAGAGGCAGAGAAACAGAATGAGACAGAAAAGAAGAAGATTAGAGAGGGAGATAGAGAGATGTATAATGATGGAAATAGAGAGAAAGGTAGAGAATGAGGAGAGATGTACTGAAATATAAAGATTCAAAGAAAGACTCAACTAGATGAAGAGACAGGGGGAGAGAAAGCAAAAGCACAAGAATATGGGAACAAAATACTATTGGGATTAACACAAAAATGATTATGAATGACATGATCTATGAACTCTGGTATTTGATAGAAGAGACTAAATTGGTGGAAAGTATATCCGTTTGATGGCTAGTGCAGTGTGTAAATCGTTGTCTCCCTAAGGGTAGAAAACGAGAGAAGAGTGGAGGACTGAGATAGGGAAAAGGTAGCAAGAGGATAATGTAAATAAAGGGATAGTAATGTTTCACAAAAACAGCATCTTCAATTGATCTTCATAGTATTTGTGTCATGGAGAGTGTTATTTCAGTACTGTCAGAGTTGTAGTTCAAGAGTAATTGAATGATAAAGTATCCCCTCCCGCCCTTTTTACTGATGTAACACTGCTCACCTCAGAGCAACAAGACTGTCCGGATGGATCACAGAGAGGGACAATCTTCACTGAGCATAAGGAAAAACCTGAAAAACCTGTCAAGGGGGCAGGGTTTTCCTTATGATCGCAGTACGAAGATTGTCCCTTGCTGTGAGCTGTCCAGTCCCAGGACCAGATTCCACATCTGAGGGGAGGTGTCTTACACTAGGTAAAAGGGGGGAGGGGGATACTTTCCTTATGCTCACTGAAGATTGTCCCTCTCTGTGATCCATCAGGACAGTTTTGTTGCTCTGAGGTGAGCAGTGTTACATCAGTACAAGGGATAGGAGGGGGATACTTTATCATTCAATTACTCTTGAACTACAACTCTGACAGTATTGAAATAACACTCTCCAAGGCCCAAAAACTATGAAGATTAATTGTAGCTGCTGTTTTTGTGAAGTAATACTATCCCTTTAATAGAAGGAAAAGTAGTACAGATTGGTATAGATGTATATAAAGATAAAAGTCAAGAACTTCTGGGGCAACCAATTACACCACAGGGAGGGCCGGAAACATTTCCAATGATATCCACCAGGCAGAGAAAAAAATGTACTAGTCAGGAGATGTAATGTCCACCCCATGTCACACACACACACCAGAGAAGAGAATAATTTCTAACTCACCTGCTGTATTTTTCTGCTAGTCACAGACTAGTGGAAATTTCCAGCCATGACCATAGGGGACAAAAAACATTCACTGAATCCTTATAACCTGTTGAATGCTAGTGAGAGCTCCACTGCATGGCTTTAACCCTCTGAGTGCCACAGCGGTACGCAACGCAATGCGTTGCGTACCCTTCTGGCACTCAAAGGATTAACTCCTCTCTAGCACTGAGAAGGTAAAACCCCCATTTAAAAAATTGGGAATTTTAAGTTTTCCTTCTGGTTCTGCTGGTTGACCCCAGAGCTGTTGTCCATTTGTCTTTCTAGGTACGGCCGAATCGGCTCACCTGCATATCTCGGTGTATCACTGTCAGCAGCTCCTGAAAGGCTCCGGTGCTGGTCTGCATGCTGGTAAGATACTGCGCAGAGCTGCGGATCTCATTCACATCGACCTCAATGTATAAACGGCAGAGAGACAGCACCTTCACCACGAAGGCTGTGAGCCTGGAGAGAGGGGGAGACAGAGAAAGGAATAGAAAGAGAGGGGATGAGGGTGAGTGGAGAGACTGATGGACTAAGAACTGGAGGGGCAGTGACCCCTTAGGGTGCCCCTTGCTTTCTCAACAAAAAAGAAATGGGGACTGCTCAAGTACAACCTGGAAATTCTTCCTTTACTTTCCCAGAACAGTATGCAAGTTAGCTTATTTACATACAGTGCCAAGAGGACAGCAATGTGGAATGCTAGTAACTGACAAAAAGGAGGGTCAGGGAGGGAGAGCAGCATGGTATGTTCTGCATATAGCTTGCAGTGAGTGGCAAATGGGAGGGAGAGCAGTGAGGTATGTTCTGTATCTTCCTGGCAGGGAGTGGCAAGTGGGAGAGAGAACAGTGTGGAGTGTTAGTATCAGGCTGGCAGGGAGTTTAAGATTGGAGGGAGGGCAGTGTGGAATGTTAGTATCTTGCTGACAAAGATTGGCAGGTGGGAGGGAGAGCAGTGTGGCATGTCCTATATCTTCCTGGCAGGGAGTGGCAAGTGGGAGAGAGAACAGTCTGGAGTGTTAGTACCTGGCCATCAGGGCGTGGAAGATGGGAAGGAGAGCAGTGTGGAATGTTAGTATCTGGCTGGCAGAGAGTGGCAGGTGGAGGGAGAGCAGTGTGGAATGTTTGTATCTGGCTGGCAGGGGGTATTAGGGCAGAGAGAAGTGTAAAGTGTTACTATACGGCTGGCGGAAAGAGGCAGGTGAAAGGCAGAGCTGTGTGGATTGTTAGAATATGGCTGCCAGGGAGTTTGAAGGGCATGAAGGGGAGGAAGACAATAAAGGACGAGAAAGAGTCAAGAATAGTAAGGGAGTGAAACATAGGAAGGGACTGAAGGAGGAGGAAAGAATGAAGGAGATGGGGATTGAAAGAGAGTAGAGGTAATGAAGGAGGGAGATAGAGAAGGAAAGGAAGGGAGTGATTGAAGGAGAAGAATGGGAGTGAAGAAGATGAGGAAAGTGAAGCAGATGAAGGAGCAGACAGAGTGAAGGAGATGAAGGGAAAGAAGGAGGCGAATGAGTGAAGGAGAATATGAAAGTGAATGAAGTACGATTTTCATCTCACCAGGTGCTGCTGGTTCTTTCAAGCCACGCCCCATATGATGCATCTTTTTTCCTGTATGTTAATATCCTGGAGTATCCTGGTGGAGCGAATGTCACACAGATAACTCTGACACCCATATAATAACATCAATTGAACGTCTTAAACCATTTCACTTCATCTCCCAAAACCCACCCCAATAGAAAGATTAAGCCAGTGTTATATTTCTCACACAACATAATTTTGTTACATTCCACGTGACACAAACACCCTTTCACAAGTTCTTAAACGTACACTAAGTGCGAGATGTTCAGAAAGTGGCGCTAACTGAAATTGTCTGTGATCAGAATAAAACAGTTCTTACTCCGTGGTACGTCAATTCTCAGGCATGTTTCCTTCATTTTTTTGCATCCGCTTCCTCCATTTCCGTCATAGGGAAAAAGATGTCTTAAAAGTTGTTGTGGTTTAATCTACCATCATATTGTCAGGTATTTTCAGAAAAAAACATTCGCTTCAATGTCACTTTTTGTCTGATTAAAGTCATTTTTTCCCAACAAAATAACAATGGTGTAAACTTGGAGAAGAAGACGAATTAAAATACTGTTAGCGGGAGTGAGAAGCAATTTGTCATTTCAAAGACAAAAAATGTCTTTGTTTCTTTGAAAATTTTAATTTCAAAGACAAAATCATAGTCATTTTTAACATCAGAATCTTCAAGGGCAATATTCATCAAGATCTTCTTACCGTAGGGTGACCACATTTCCATGCTGCCATTCAGGGACAGTGTGGTGACGAGAGTACTTCTCTCCAGCTCTAGGGCAGCTACACAGGAGGGGTCAGTACACATCACTGGACATCAGTGAACAAATTGCTCTTTATCTGGCGCACCACAGAGTTCTAAACACTAGAGGGAGAACTGTCCATTGAGTGCTGTGACAGGAAGCGATGTCTGTGGTGGACTACAAGATAATATACATCAGGCCAAAAGCCTTAGACTAGTATTACACTACAAGAAAATTGCACTACAGCTCCTGTTTGATGTCAGGATCAAGGTACAGTTCTGTCTCTAGTGCTTGGGGCTCTGTCTAGAAGCCGTTTTCTTGTAGCCCAGCAGAGGCATCAATTCGTGTCACAGTAGGCAGTAGGAAATTCTGTTTCTAGTGTCTAGATTCTTTATTCATGGACTTTTTATTGTCCCTGATGGGGGCTGCCAGGGACATGGGACACACACATAAATTCCGGGACTGTCCCTGGCAATCAGGGACATGTGGTCACCCTATCTTACCGTCATTTTTAATTCTTTAGACACATTTTCAAACGTGACTGAGTTACTTCTAAAAATATTGTCCTTCTTTAAACAGCAACTCATGATCTGATAATTTTTTCATTATGATGACTTTTTGAACATCTCGCCCAAAGAATGCTATTCATAAATCATCCCCACAGTTCCCCTTTATGGAATCTAAGATATGGGAGCCATCTTTTACCCTGGCGCATGTTTTCCAGTCCCTGGTCTTTGCGATCTGGAGGGAGCATGGTCCACTTCTCTGTGTGATCTAGATACCGCACAGCGTAGACCACAGGAGAGGTTGAAATCATGGTTTGTTCAGCGCAACCATATGGGACGCGGATCAGCTTACTTACTCCATCTGCACTCAGGCTGTTGTTTATGGTGTTCATCGCAGAATCCACTGCAATGAGGATAGAAAGAAATAAAAATCACAACACTGTTTACCCATACTGTACTTTCCTGTTATCCGGAACCATTTTCAAAACTATTTTCAAATCTAATTCCTGTCAGTTGTTATTTCCTGTTTGTTGTCATAGATTACAGATATTATAATAAAGATTTTGTTTAAAAATGTTTGAGAAATGGTTCTTTTGAAAATGGTTCCAGATACCAAGGAAAGTGCCCTCCATACTTATCCTGGAGACATTGTGTGCAGTTGGCCCAGTGGATTATAATACAGGTGATGGAGAGGGTAACTGTAAGAACTGACAGGTTTTTATTATGATTTACTAAACAATGGCAGGACATGCTGTATTACAGTAATGATATTTCTCTTATGACTTCCAAATCTACTACAGAGGATCTGTATGGTTCACCATGCAATGTGTCGTAGTTCTCTGTTTAGCACCTAAGGTTAACCCTTTGGTGCCAGAGAGCTATCCATTGCATTGCAACACTATGTGGTGTATACCTCTTTGGCAAGGGTTAAATAATAACCTGCCAGAAGAAAGTACTGAGATTCAAGGAGCTTCACACAGTACTGAGTTTATGTTAAATTAAATGGATAGTAAATACATACATACATACATACATATATATATATATATATATATATATATACACACATATACACTCACACATTATAGTGCTCGAAACTTATTACAGATTTATGTATTTATTTATTTTAAATCAGCTGTTTACAATAGCACCAACTAGTGTCTAAAAATAGGATTTTAGTCTTACCTGTTAAATCCTTTTCACTTAGTCCATACAGGTCACTGGTACAATGGGAGGCGATCCGCCCCTTTAATAGGCAGGAACATTCATTCAAATGTATGCAGGGGGTGGAGCCTCCCCTCCTACTTAAGCTGCCTTCAGGCCAGAGCTAAGCTAGATTGATTTGAGACACTAAACTGACCAGAGGTAAGAAGGAAAGGAAGACTCCTGTGAGCATGCCCCGAAGGTCCCCCACTGAATGCCACAGGAGAGCCAAGCTTGGTCCCTTGACAGGGTGGGAGACCAGTGACCTGTATGGACTAAGTGAAAAGGATTTAACAGGTAAGACTAAAATCCTATTTTCACTGTCGTCCAATACAGGTCACTGGTACAATGGGATGTACAAACATTGAGCTGTCCCAGAGGCGGGAAGTAAGGCAAAGACCAGGCGCAAGGCCCAAGTCACTTAGAACTGCTATGAACCAATTAATCATAGAGCCCAACAACAGAAGTGTCAACAGACACCAACCAGGGGTAAAAACAAACCCCCCGAACTAACACAGCACACTGAACTAGAGCCAACAGGGCTCAACAGCAAAGAAGCACTAAGAACCACAGAATAGAAAATCCTAAACAGGCAAGACTGCCTCCAGGACCTTCCTCCCAAAGCTGGATCAGCCGAGGCCAGTACAACGACTCGATAGTGCTTCGAGAATGTGTGCACAGAGGACCAAGTGGCTGCTCTGCACAGTTGATCAGCAGACGCCTGATTCTTATAGGCCCAAGAGGCCCCAATTGATCTGGTGGAATGAGCAGTAACCCTGAAGGGGACATGCTTATTCCGCAGTTTGTAGGCTTCACGAATGTTAGATTTTATCCAAGAGGCAATAGTTACCTTGGATGCCGGTCTCCCTGCCCTAGGCCCCTCAGGAATGACGAACAAGGCGTCAGACTTTCTGACAGACTCAGTGCGATGAACATAAAATTTAAGACAACGCACAACATCCAACAAATGGAGATCTCTTTCCTTGTCAGAGGAAGGGTTAGGGCAGAAAGAGGGAACCACAATCTCCTGATTGATGCGAAATTCGGAGACAACCTTGGGTAAAAACTCCTTGGAAGTGCGAAGCACTGCCTTATCCTTGTGGAACACCAAGTAAGGAGGTTTACAAGACAGAGCTTGTAACTCTGCTACCCGGCGAACCGAAACAATGGCCAAAAGAAAGGCCATTTTCCAAGTCAAGAGACGTAAAGGAATAGAAGCCAAGGATTCAAACGGGGGTCTTTGGAGAACCCCCAGCACCAAATTGAGGTCCCACTGGGGAGTAGGACTCTTGAAGGCAGGCCGAACATGAGCCACGCCTTGGAAGAAAACCTTAACATCAGGAAGAATAGCAATTCTTTCCTGGAAAAACACAGACAGTGCAGAAGTCTGAACCTTGAGAGAACTCAGGCTGAGTCCCTTCTCAACCCCATCCTGTAAAAAGGCTAGGACTGTGGGAAGATGGAAATCTAGAGACAGATCCTTATCAGTACACCATGCTACAAAGGTGGACCATATGCGATGATAGATCTTGGAAGACACCGGCTTGTGAGCTCTAAGCATCGTGGACACCACTGAAGAGGAAAACCCTTTCTTCTTTAGAATTGAGGATTCAACCTCCAAGCCATCAAATGGAGATGCTGAACATCCTCCTTCCACAGATATCCCTGAAGAAGTAGATCTGGACGTGCAGGAAGTGGAACAGGATCCGTCACAGACATGGCTAGCAGTTCCGGATACCAGGACTGACGAGGCCAATTTGGAGTGATCAGGATGACAGGACAACGCTCCACCTTCAGCTTCTGGATGACTCGGATCAACAGAGGAAGAGGAGGGAAGATGTAAGCCAGAGGAAACGTCCAAGGGATTGACAAAGCATCCACTGCCAGAGCAAGAGGGTCCCTCCACCGGGAGCAAAACACTGGCACCTTCCTGTTGTGTCTGGTAGCCATCAGATCCACTACCCGCACCCCCCACATCTGGGTGAGAAGGTGAAACACTTCCGGATGAAGCGCCCATTCTCCGCTGTCGACTGTGTGATGACTGAAAAAAACTGCCATGACGTTGTCTACGCCTGGAATGTGTACTGCTGAGATGACTGGCACATGAGCTTCTGCCCAAGATAAGATGGCCTTGACCTCTAACCAAGCGGTGAGACTTTTTGTGCCGCCTTGTCTGTTGATGTAAGCCACGGCGGTGGTGTTGTCGGACTCCACTCTGACTGGACAACCTTCCACTTGAGATTCCCAGTGTCTCAGGGCAAGAAAGATGGCACGAAGTTCCAGAACATTGATGGAAAGAAGAGATTCTTCCAGTCCCCATTTCCCCTGAGCACTGAAACGACCCAGTACTGCCCCCCATCCCCGAAGGCTGGCATCCGTCGTGACTGTGGTCCAATAAGGAACCCGAAAGGACCTCCCTTTCAGGAGATGAGACAGGTCCAACCACCACTCTAGGCTCAGCTCGACATGAGGGGGCAGAGATACGGAGAGATGCTGATGATCTGGATGAGATCTGCAAGTCTGAATCACAAACCTCTGAAGTTCCCTGGTGTGTGCCATGGCAAAAGGCACTGCCTCTATCGTGGAAATAAACTTCCCCACCAGAGAGGACAACTTTGGTACTGGAACCCTGTCCAGTTCCAGGATCCTGGCCACCCGGATAGCAATCTGATGAGCCACTTCCTCCGGTAAAAACACCATGCACTGCTAAGTGTCGAACAGGAGACCCAGGAAGAGGAGCTGTTGAGACGGAACCAAGTCTGACTTGTCCAGATTCACAATCCATCCGTGGCGATTGAGTGTCTGTATGCACAACTGCAGCTGCTGGTGAAGGATCTCCGCAGATGAGGCTTTCAGGAGCAGATCGTCCATGTAAGGAGTCACCCTGACTCCATTTCGATGAAGCACAGCTATCAAAGCTCCCAATACCCTCTGAAAGACCTGAGGAGCTGAAGTCAGACCAAAGGGAAGAGCTGAAAACTGAAAGTGGCCTTTGTGACAGGCAAATCTGAAATACCGTCTGCTCTCTGGATGAATAGGGATGTGAAGGTATGCATCCTGAAGGTCCAGGGAGGCAAGGAACTCCCCTGGAGACATTGCTGCTATCACAGAACGCAGAGATTCCTGACGAAAGTGGGAACTCACAACAAAGGAATTGAGATCCTTGAGATCCAAAATAGGACGAGCACCTCCGTCCTTTTTGGCCACAACGAACAGGTTGGAATAGAATCCTGATCCTGTGTCCTCTGGTGGAACCAATTCCAGGACCTCTTTGTCCAAAAGATCCTGAATAGCGTCGTCGAACAGACGTCTTTTTGTAGGCTCCTGAGAAGGACGAGTAAAATGGAACCGAAAAGGAGGAAGAGAAGAGAAAGGGATCCTGTATCCCTCTGATACCACCTGAACAACCCAAGGGTCCGCCACTGACTCCTCCCAAACCCAGCGAAAAATGTGGAGACGTCCACCTACAGCCGGATGCGGACCCGGGTTCGGCGAGTCATGCCGAAGCAGTCTTGGAGGTCTTGGCCTTGGGGGCAACTTTGGGCTTCCAGGACTGTTTGGGCTTGGAGGAGGAGCGCGTGGAGGACGGACCCGTCTGGGACGTGGAGCGTGTCTCAGTTTGGAAAGAACGAAAGGACCGATTGCGTTTGGCTGGAAACTTCTTCTTGAATACCGATGGCAGAAGAGTTCTTTTGCCACCAGTGGCCTCGCTAATCATCTCCTTAAGTTCAGATCCAAACAGTAAGGACCCCTGAAAAGACAAAGAAAGCAAGGCTTTCTTAGAGGCAGTGTCAGCAGACCAAATTTTCAACCAAAGAGCACGTCTAGCTACTACAGAGGAAGTAGAGGCCCTCGCCATCATGCGCACAGCATCAAAAGCAGAGTCAGAAACACAATTTTGAGCTTCTAATATATTAGCAAGAAGCTGTAACTGCTCAGACACTGGTGCATCCTGGCGAACCGCCTCAGCCAGTTGTTCAGTCCAGGCCGCAATGGCCCTATTAACCCACGCCACTGCAAAGGTTGGACGCATGGCAGTGCCAATAGAGGCAAAAATGGATTTAAGGCAAATCTCTAACTTTTTGTCCGTCCAATCCTGCAGGGCCGAAGCATCTGACACAGCTAAGGCAGTAGATTTGGATAACCTAGAAATAGGAGCATCCACTTTAGGAGGATGAACCCATTTTGCCAGTTCAGCCTCAGGAAAAGGATAAAGTTTAGCAAACTTTTTGGACACAGAAGAGGATTTTTCAGGATTCCTCTACGCATCAGAGACTAAACGGACAAGAGTAGGGTTATTAGGAAAACAAACCACAGCCTTAGATGGTTTTTGGAAAACATCAGTTGGATCATGAGTAGATTCCTGAGTCAATGGAAGATTGAGCGTAGTTAACACGGCTCTAATCAAACCCTCAGCAGAAACCTCAGGGTCACATTCATAAGGGTCACCAATGGACCTATTAGATTCTATAACAGTGCCTTCCTCAGCATCAGAATCCTGCAAAAGTTCTTCCTCAGAAGAATCAGACATATCAGGAGCCCCCTGTGGCTTAGGCAGGGAGGTCCTGATTGAGGAGGGGGTCTGCCAGACTTGCAGAGCCCCCTGAACCTGAGAGGGAAAGAGTTGAAGAGTGGATCTGAGATCCCTAGTGGCAGCTTTAAACTCTTTTACCCAAGTTGGCTCAATAGCGTGGCTGGGAAGCCCAGGGTTGCTATCCTGACTTTCTGCACATTTTGGGCATAAATGACCTGAAAATTCTCTAGGCAGCCCAGAGTGACAAGAGGAGCAAAACGCAATGGGGGAAATGGTCACCCCAGCCACTTTAGTCTTGGGTCTAGCCCCTGACTCCAGTGGAGTAGACATGCTCACAGTGTCAGATATACTCCACTAAGAAAATTCACCCAGTAAAAGTGTGAAAGATTAAAGTTTCAACCCAGAAATGCCTAAAATCGGACTTATCTGGCCAGCGAAGGGTTAATCTGCTGAGAGGAGAGAAGGCTCGGTCCCTGCGTAGTATACTCGCTGAGAAAAACACCACAAAATGGCTGCCGCGACGGTAGCCAATCAGAAAACGAGCGCGAAATAGGCGCTCATGGGAATCATAGTTTTCCTCAGAAGTACCCCAAAACAGTGCCCGAAGCCCCCCCAGACTCCCAACACACCAAATCTAGCTACCGGATGATAGAGCAGGGGAAGACCAACAAAATGAGCCCTCTCTGAAGTCGCTGTGACAAGCGGTTCCAGAGATACGTCCCACACTGTGTAAACCCATAGAGAGTAAAGGAGCAATGGCGTCTATGCGGGTAAAAGCGCGCTTAAAGGCGCGGAACATTAAATATTAATAAAGTATACTTGAAAGAAAAAGTTCACCAAACACACTTCTAGTACATGTAAAACATGAGAGAATAACCCAAAGCTCCAAAACCCAGGGAATACCACAGACATTGCATAAATACAAGCAATAGAAATAAAAACACCCTATGAGTGCTGGAGTGCATAATGAGAACCCCCAAATACATGCCCAAAGAAGGGACACTGTGGGACAAGTGGACCTTCAGCACTCAAAGGGTGGCTCACCTTTCTGCAGGACTTCTGTCTTCAGGTAACCATGTTAAAAGGGAATTAACCAGAGGAAAATTCCCCAGCAGGGAAGCTACTTGACACAAGATGTTCCCTCTTCAGGGCATAAGGTCCACCAGAAAATCCCTGGAAGCTGCACTAGCCACTTTGGAGAGGGCAATTCACAGCCATGGTCACCCGCCTAATGGTGGTATTCCATATTTGAAGGAAAACAATAAAAAACGAAAGTTGAATGAGAGATGTTCTCCACCTGGTGTGCACAGCACACAGGAACAAATCAATCTAGCTTGGCTCTGGCCTGAAGGCAGCTTAAGTAGGAGGGGAGGCTCCACCCCCTGCATACATTTGAATGAATGTTCCTGCCTATTAAAGGGGCAGATCGCCTCCCATTGTACCAGTGACCTGTATTGGACGACAGTGAAATGCTTTTTTCTTATACTGCACTCTATGGGAGAGTTTAGTTCCAGAGCACAGGTAATAGAATTTACAGATTCATTTGAGAAAAAAACAAACAAGCCAGCCAATGAGGACCATACAGCAAATACATTTCATTGGCTGGCTGGACTGGAGCTTGTTGCTCAATTCCGGGACCCTTTGTTGTCCCGTTGGGGGGTGACCCGGGAAGCGGAACACAGACCCCCAATAAGGGACAGTCCTGGGCATTCCTCGACGTGTGGTCACCCCAGCACATCCATAGAGAACTGTGCCATATCTCAAATACTACAAAATGTTAAAGATACATGTGAGTTGGTTTATTTGAATAAGTGTGATCTGAGTTTTGCATAGAATGTTATGACAACACTGAGATTCTGTTAGCCTCAGTACGGCACTTTTCTGTTTTCTGACACTATTGTCAGCTATTGGACCTTAGTGCATGTGGTGAACAGTCACATCCTATATAATCTTCCTATATAATAATTTGCTAAAACGTTTGTAACGACGCAGTCATGCGCAGTACAGACTGCTGTGCGTACTGAAGTCATGCTCAGTAGAGACTGCCCACGCTGTGACTCAGCTGCTGTGTGGGCAGTCTCTACTGTGCATGACTGCCCCGCGACCGGCTGGCAGTGACACTGTGGCCCGTGTAACTAGTTAACATATAAACGACCTCAGGAATACAAAAATGCATAATTAAGTCAAATTTAAACATGCATCTCAAGCCACTAGCAAAGAAGACACTGAAATATCATAAACTAGCAGTTTGGGACGGCGTTGCCCGTCATGTTATGCAGGAAATGTTTCTTTTTTTTTAAATAAATGTTATGATAGTGAATTATAGCGTAGGGTGTACGTGTCAGAAAGGTACACACAGTGATAGACAGAGACACATGCAACACACACATATACACACACATGCACTGACAACACAAACAGTGACACACAGCTGCAAATCAGAACATAAATACATACAGTGTGAGCAGTGTAAGTAACATACCTCCCAACATTTCATATGGCCAAAGAGGGACACTTGTGTTTTCGGTGGTGTTACTGGGGGCGTGGCTGGTGGTGTATTTTAGAGAATTTTTAACCCTTTGAGTGCCAGGGGGTAAGCAATGCATTGCATCCCCTCTGGCATTGAAATGGTTAAGTTACTCTTTCTGTAAGTGAATGATTTAGAAGAAGATGAAAGTATTTTTTTTACACAGACTAATTTAACAGATATATACAGAAGTTTATTCCCACATTACTGTGGGTTTTATTGATGTGGAGCAATCTGATACACTGGTATATACACCACACAATGTGATCTCCTAAATAGAGGAGCAGAGGGATTTGGGTGTCAAACAGGGACTGTCCCTCCTATACTGTATAGTGCCAGTTCTTATACACAGACACATGCAGACTGTATACTATACAGCAGAGGTTCTCAGCCCATGCCCTCAGTGGCCACTAACAGGCCAGGACTTAGGAATTTCACTGCTAGAACACAAGTGTGTTGATCAGAGGCTCAGTCGTATTGATTAACTCACCTGTGCTCTTAAAAGGAAATTCTAAAATCCTGGCCTGTTAATAGCCACTGAGGGCACAGATTGAGAACCACTGCTATACAGTGCCAGACCATTGTAGAGAATTTTTAACCCTTTGAGTGCCAGGGGGTAAGCAATGCATTGCATCTCCTCTGGCACTGAAATGGTTAAGTTACTCTTTCTGTAAGTGAATGATTTAGAAGAAGATGAAAGTATTTTTTACACAGACTAATTTAACAGATATATACAGAAGTTTATACCCACATTACCGTGGGTTTTACTGATGTGGAGCAATCTGATACACTTGTACATTAGGCTGACCAGACCTCACCTTTAACCAGTGACACATATGAAAAATGCATACTGCAGGGCTGCTTTGATTTTGGTGCACTCCTGAAATATGCTTATTTCCTATGTGTCCCCGGTTAAAGGTGAGGTCTGGTCAGCCTACTGTATATACACCACACCGTGTGATCTCCTAAATAGAGGAGCAGAGGGATTTGGGTGTCAAACAGGGACTGTCCCTCCTATACTGTATAGTGCCAGTCCTTATACACAGACACATGCAGACTGTATACTATACAGCAGAGGTTCTCAGCCTGTGCCCTCAGTGACCACTAACAGGGACTGTCCCTCCTATAGTGTATAGTGCCAGTCCTTATACACAGACACATGCAGACTGTATACTATACAGCAGAGCTTCTCAGCCTGTGCCCTCAGTGGCCACTAACAGGGACTGTCACTCCTATACTGTATAGTGCCAGTCCTTATACACAGACACATGCAGACTGTATACTATACAGCAGAGGTTCTCAGCCTGTGCCCTCAGTGGTCACTAACAGGGACTGTCCCTCCTATACTGTATAGTGCCAGTCCTTATACACAGACTGTATACTATACAATGCCAGACCATATATAAATAGTTTGTCATACATGCTATACAGTGAGCTATGTACAGCATGGAGATGATTGCAGGAACTGGCACCTCTACTTACAGACAGACTGACAAACAACCTGCTCTCTTTCTCTCTCTTTGTGCAATATATAAATACAGTCACATCCATGTCTCTGCCATTTACCAGCTCAGCTGAAGCCTTGCTCTGCACTGCCTGATCACCTCTCTGCCGTTGTTTCCACTTTCTCAGCAAGCCAGTATCCTCCTGCTGATTGTTTAGAAATCAGCTCACTTGTAGTAATTAGCAGAGCTGTGTAGGCTCAAAGACAGGGAATGAAGAAGCTGCATAATACAGATTGGACCATGGCCTTCCAGCTGTAGCTTGAACATTGTTCCCATCATCCTCAGCGTGCGTGTGTGTATATGTGTGTATGTGTCTGCTAGTGTGTGTGTGTGGGAGGGCATGTGCATGTGTCTGTGGTGTAGGAGTGTGTGGCAGCCATTTTTTTTTTCAGCCTTAGATAGTGGTGGGCGGGCTGGATAGTGGGGGCAGGCCAAAAATCACACTCCCACAGAATCACCCAATGGCAGCAGTAATCCTTTTTACTACCGCCCCTGGGTGTGTTTTGCCAGGCACAAAGTCTTCTTTTATATATATAGATGTGCAAAGGTGCTTCAAAGGTATGGAGGAGTACAATACAACGGAGACAAAAGCTTTGAGCACAATGAGATATACTCTGATTGAATTTGCCTCTAGATCTCTAAAAAGGGCCCCTCTGTAACCTTAGTGCTTCATTCTCTGGGCACACACAATGCTGGCAAGAGGTAGATCCAGAGTTTGTTCCTTGACTGTGGGAGGATTCTGTCACTGCTGGACCCTGGGCAGCTGCCCACTTTAGCTGATTGATAAAACAGCCCTGGTAGGCGATGTTATTTTACTTACTGGTCACTCTGATACTAGAATGGAAATCCCCATCTGGAATCAAGTTTGAAGGCAGTTCTTCATCAATATCAATGGATTGTCTAGCACGATCTGTGAGAAGGAAACAAGTTTGTGTGTTTGTGCATGTATATATGTATATAGATCAGGGCTCAAAATTTTCACTCGCCACTAGCCAATGGCAAGTGAAAATTTAGCCCTGGTGAGTAGAAATTCAGCCCTGGTGGGTATGTTATGGCTTGCAGTGGTGAGTAACTTTTCAGGTCTGGCTAGTAGCAAAGGACTTCAAATTATAAGCCCTGTATATATATATATATATATATATATATATATATATATATATATATATATATATATATACAGATTTGTTAATAAAACTTCACTGAATTTTCACATAATCATCAAGTCCTGAGAGTGCTTCTTACCAGGCACTTATGCCTTTGACACATGAGTGCTTCCTACAAGCAAATATCCTATATATATATATATATATATATATATATATATATATATATATAGTAATATAGTTGATGAGGCTGAATGAAAAAAGACATGCACCCATCAAATCCAGCTCATGTCTAAACACCCCTTTTGATCCAGAGGAAGGCAACCCCCCCCCCCCAAAAAAAAACATTGAAATCATTTCCAATTTGATCCAATTTCCCTGGATCAAACAACCTATCTGCTTTGAAGCCATCTATCATAATTATCAATGTTGTTCTATTGCTAGATAGGTATCTATGGCTTTTTTTTAAGCAGTTTCAGTGCCTACAACGACAACATCCTGAGGCAAAAAAATTCCATAGCTTTACTACCCTTACTGTAATAAAATCTCTACCTTTGTTTAAAGGGACAGTAATGTCCCATAAAAAAGTATTCTTGTTTTGTTAAAAAAATAAATTATGTGGCACAAATCCTATCTCTCAAACCTTTATGGTTTGAGAGATATTTGCCTGTAAAGTTTCCCTTTTCCTGCTGCCAGCTGTAAAGCTGACAGCAGGAGACTCGAGTTAGATTTGGAGGCAGAGTGTTGACTGCATTTGAGAAAGTAGCTAGGGAGCTATGAAACATTATGCAGAGCCAACAAGTCTGATTTTTAAGGAATTTATTGTCAGATTTTTTTACTATTTTAATGCTGGATAGAGCATGCTTTATTTGTAAAACTTTATTATTCTTTGCATTAAAAATATTATTTGGAAACAAAGACTACAGCACGGTTCCTGAATTTCTTCAGTATACGAGGAAACCTGAGCAGACACAGGTATTTTCTCTGCTGGCGCATTTTGTTATTTGTGGGTATAAGCCCCCAAGTAACAACTCTACTTGTGAGTATATTTACACTTTTTATACTTAAAAGTGATTATATTGGGATAACAGGCATGACTGGGCGCCCTCCTGTTCGTGTTCTTTCCATATATCTACTTCTTTCGAGTTGATGTGAAGAGCAGCCCTGATCCTGATAGAATTTCCCTGAGAAAGTACCACTGTATGGGGGACAGTGGTGAAAGAATATCCCGAGTACAATTGTCAGTGAACATAGAAGTGTTGCACTTAGGGTCACCACGTGTCCCTGATTGCCTGGGACAGTCCCTGATTTGAAATATGTGTCCCATGTCCCTGGCAGCCTCCTTCAGGGACAATACAAAGTCCCTGAATTTAGATTCCAGAGCACAGAGTTCTAATGACTAGGAGAACTGCCCATTGCCTACTCTGACAGGAAGTGCTGCCTCTGCTGGGCTACAAGGAAATGGCTTCCAAACAGACCTCTAAACACTAGAGAGAGAACTGAGTCTTGATCCTGACATCAGACAGGAGCTGCAGTACAATTTTGTTGGGCGTGATGTAGCCTGCAACAGGCATCACTATTTTTCTTGTAGCCTGCAACAGGCATCACTTTCTGTCACAGCAGTTAATGGTCAGTTCTCCCTGTAGTGTTTATAACTGTATGGGGTGCCTGAGAAACAGAGGTTTGCCCACTGATGACCAGTGATGTGTAGTTGTGCCTCCCACATAGCTGCACTAGAGCCAAGGACACATACTCTGCTGTTCTCATCTCTGCAGTGTCCCTGAATGGCAGAATGGAAATGGCCACCCTAGTTGCACTGACCACGTATTTTGTGAGTATATTCTATAAGGACGTAGAGGGTGGTGAATATACCAACTTACAAACAATATTGCACCAGAAGCACCTTCTTCTTCTTTTGTCTTCACAATCTCTCAAACCATAAAGGTTTGGAGATAGAATTTGTGCCACATAATTTATTTTTTTACCCTCTCAGAAAAAATCTTTATAGTTTTGTAGTGCTTCAAAAATTAAACTATATGCAACAAATCCATTCTCTCAAACCCCTATGGTTCGAGAGATATTCAGCACTAAAGTTCCCTCCTCCCTCCCCTTTCCCTGACATCAGCACTGTGCTGACTGCAGGGGAATCCTGTCCGGGGACCAACCGGCGGCTCTTCAGCAGAGCCAAAATCATGTTATTGGAAAATAATTACTTTATTGGAAAGGTCTACAAAGTGTGCCTGGTTTGCAAGCACACTTTGTAGACCATTCCAATTAAATAATTTGTTTTAAATAACACGATTTCGGCTCTGCTGAAGAGCCTCCTCGTGTCGGCTGACACTGATCTGTAACGCTGACAGCAGGAAACGGGAAACTTTCAATGCGAATATCTCTCAAACCATAGCAGTTTGAGAGATAGAATTTGTTGCATATAGTTTAAAGTGGAACTAATACCGATAACAAATGTTGTCTATAATCATTCCCTATCTGGAGACTAGCTGCTAAGTAGCGCTAGTCGCCAGAATTATTACCTCTTCATGGAGAAATATGAAGTGATCCTCGGCTGACAGGCAGGATGGAGCGCGGACATCTTGCCCTAGTGACGTCCATGCGCCTGCACTGTCAGTCCCTTCCGGAGCCGAATGGCTCCTAGCAACGCCTCCTACAGCCGTCTGGGACTGACAGCGTAGGCGCGCGGACGTCACTAGGGCAAGATGTCCGCGCTCCATCCTGCTTGTCAGCAGAGGATCACTTCAAATTTCTCCATGAAGAGGTAATAATTCTGGCGACTAGCGCTACTAAGCAGCTAGTCGCCAGATAGGGAATGATTAAAGACAACGTTTGTTAGAGGTGTTAGTTCCGCTTTAATTTTTGAAGCACTACAAATCTATAAAGATTTTTTCTTGGACAATACTGTCCCTTTAACTCAGTCATCAGAATACTCTTCCCCTTCCCCCTACACTACTAAAACTGCTGTCATGGCTATCAATAAAGCAATGTAACTTTAAGGCTCTCCAACACTTGTCTCTATCCTCTGTTTGTGGTATCCCACCAAATACCTGCACGTCCTCTGTGCTCTGAGCCTAGCGGAGAGCTCTCTACTCCTCTAACCACCACTGTTGTATCACGACTGAAGGCCTTCTCCCTTGTTACTCCCTATGTCTGGAACTCCTTACCATCCAACATTCACCAAACTTCCTACAATAATACCTATCGTCCCCAATTTACCTCTCTCTATATATATATTGATCCTCAATATTAACGGGTATTGTTGCCATTCCAAGTGATCTCTATCCATCACCGGGAACCGATTCTTTAAAGGAACAGTAAAGTTTTTTTTATGAAAACACATATTTTATAGAGCATTTCCTGCTGAATAAAACAAGGTAAATCCCATCACTGTCAGATGTTTTAGTCAAAATTTATAGCAGTCTAAATAATCAGGAAGTGAATGTACTGTGTTTACTTCCTGATAGCTCTAACTGACAGGAAGTGAATTTACTGTGTTTACTTCCTGATAGTTCTAACTGACAGGAAGTGACAGGCAGTTTCTATCACATTCTATGGAGAACTGTATGTCTCTGACTTTTCTGACTTTCCTCTCCATTAGAATCTGACCACTAGAGGGCACTGCTATTGTAAAAAAACATGGGTTTAAACTGTAATAACTCTGGAAATATAAATCTCTCGGCAGTGGGAGTACCCTTATTTTACTCAATAGGAAAATCCCTACAATATATATTTTTTCGTAAAAAAAGTTTACTGCTCCTTTAATTATACCCAGTTTGCTATAATAATAATAAGCCTTTGATTATCCTATATTCAAGATCTGACACATGTTTTGTACTTTATTTTATGTATCTTTTACACATATTTTTATGATGTATACATAACATTAATTTCTTGTAAATTCTTTATCTTTTTATCATTTTCTTTTGGGCGTGTTTTATGTATTTTCTATATTATGATTAAAATATAATTACTACACTTAGATACTGTTTGCGCTGTCTCGCCCCCCCCCCCATACCTATATATTCACCAAGCTTCAACTGTCAACAACTTCAAATCCAAGGTAAAAGAGCACCTTTAAAGGGATAGCAATACTTCGTTTTATCTTTATTTTGTAGGCATTAAAAAAACATGAAGAACGATGTAAGTCTTATCTCTCAAACCTTTATGGTTTGAGAGATATTCACAAGCAAAGTTTCCTCTCCTGCCCCTTTTACCTAGTGTAATCCATCTCTTCTCAGATGTGGAATCCAGTCCATAGACCAGACAGATAACAGCAGGGGACAGTCTTCTTCCTATGAGAACAATGAAAGCCCTGCCCACCTTGACAAGTGTTTCAGGTTTTTCCCTTATCTTAATTGAAGATTGTCCCTCTCTGCAGTCTACCTGGGCACCTCCCTTCTGATCTGGCTGAGCAGTGTTACAACAGTAAAAGGGGCGGGAGGGGGAGACTTTGTCATTCAATTACTCTTGAACTACAACTCTGGCAGTATTGAAATAACACTCTCCAAAGTCCAAATACTATGATGATTAATTAGAGCTGCTTTTATTGTGAAACGTTACTATCCCTTTATTAAATGTAGCACTACTGTAACATGTAAACCTTATCTCATATGCACCAGAACTGTCATAAGTTGCAGTCCCTCTTCTACCTGATTGTATATGTATGTTACTCTTCCCATATTTAGACTGTAAGCCTTATGGGGCAGGGACTTCCTATCCTAATGCATGGACCCCTAATGGAAATGTTTGCCCTTACTGTGGGTCACATACAAAATGTAAACTGTAAAGCACTAAGTAATCCTGTTGGTGCCATATAAATAAGAATAAAATATAAATATATATATATATACCTATATCTCTTTATGAATTCATATTAAAATATTTTGCTGCTAAGAATGACATTTTAACACCATGTTACTTTAGGACACGGTGTCTTTGCGTCTGTACATGGGACTGTGAATGTGAAACGTGCACCGCTTCTTGTTTATATATGTCCCGCAATGCCAGATGTTCTCAAAAGTTTTAAGGAAAACATTCATACATCAGGTCTAATCACACAATCTTCATATGATCCAGGACTCACCTTTAGGATCCACAATATAGGTTTTCTCATCCAAAACCGAAACCCCTTCCCTCTGCAAGAGAGATGGGGGGAAGTGAATGAGAGAGGGAGGTGGGGGGAGTGAATAGGAGAGAGAGAGACGGGGTGAAGTGAATGAGAGAGAGGTGGGGGAGTGAATGAAAGAAAAAGAGAGGGAGAGATGGGGAAGTGAATGAGAGAGAGAGGGGGGAGTGAATGAGAGTGAGAGATGGGGAGAAGTGAATGAGAGAGATGTGAGGGAGACAGAGTGTATGTATAAGGAAAAGGTAAGTAACTAGGTGTACACAGGACAGGTAAGTAAGTAGGTGTACAAGGGAAAGGTAAATAACTAGGTGTACAAGGTAAAGGTAAGTAACTAGGTGTACACAGGACAGTTTAGTAAGTAGATATACACAGGACAGGTAAGTAGATAGGGGTACACAGGACAGGTTAGTAAGTAGGGATACACAGGACAGGAAAGTAGGTGGGGTACACAGGACAGGTTAGTAAGTAGGGATACACAGTACAGGTTAGTAAGTAGGGATACACAGGACAGGTAGGTAAGTAGATGTGCACATGACAGGTAAGTAAATAGATGTACACAGGACAGGTAAGTAGGTAGGGGTACGCAGGACAGGTTAGTAAGTAGGTAGGGGTACACAGGACAGGTTAGTAAGTAGGGATACATAGGACAGGTAGATAAGTAGGTAGGGGTACACAGGACAGGTTAGTAAGTAGGGATACACAGTACAGGAAAGTAAGTAGATGTGCACATGACAGGTAAGTAAATAGATGTACACAGGACAGGTTAGTAAGTAGGGATACACAGGACAGGTAGATAAGTAGGTAGGGGTACACAGGACAGGTTAGTAAGTAGGGATACACAGTACAGGAAAGTAAGTAGATGTGCACATGACAGGTAAGTAAATAGATGTACACAGGGCTGGAAAGTAGATAGGGGTACACAGGACAGGTTAGTAAGTAGGTGTACAAGGGAAAGGTAAATAACTAGGTGTACAAGGTAAAGGTAAGTAACTAGGTGTACACAGGACAGTTTAGTAAGTAGATATACACAGGACAGGTAAGTAGATAGGGGTACACAGGACAGGTTAGTAAGTAGGAATACACAGGACAGGAAAGTAGGTAGGGGTACACAGGACAGGTTAGTAAGTAGGGATACACAGTACAGGTTAGTAAGTAGGTAGGGATACACAGGACAGGTTAGTAAGTAGATAGGGGTACACAGGACAGGTTAGTAAGTAGGGATACACAGGACAGGAAAGTAGGTGGGGTACACAGGACAGGTTAGTAAGTAGGGATACACAGTACAGGAAAGTAAGTAGATGTGCACATGACAGGTAAGTAAATAGATGTACACAGGACAGGAAAGTAGATAGGGGTACACAGGACAGGTTAGTAAGAGGGGATACACAGGGCATGTAAGTAAGCAGCTATACACAAGACAGGAAAGAAGGTAGGGGTACATAGGACATGTTAGTAAGTAGGGATACTCAGGACAGGTAGGTAAGTAGGTAGGGGTACACAGGACATGTAAGTAAGTAGGGATACTCAGGACAGGTAGGTAAGTAGGTAGGGGTACACATGACAGGTTATTAAGTAGGGATACACAGGTCAAGAAAGTAAGTAGATATACACAGGAAAGTAGGTAGGGGTACACATGACAAGCTAGTAAGTAGACGTATACAGGACTGGTAAGTAGGTAGATTTACACAGACCAGGAAAGTAGGTAGGGGTACACAGGACTGGTAGGTAAGTAGGGATACACAGGACAGGTAGATAAGTAGGTAGGGGTACACAGGACAGGTTAGTAAGTAAGGATACACAGTACAGGAAAGTAGGTAGGGGTACATAGGACAGGTTAGTTAGTAGGGATACACGGGGCAGGTAGATAGGTAGGGGTACACAGGACAGGAAAGTAGGTAGGGATACACAGGACAGGTAGATAAGTAGGTAGGGGTACTATCACGGTTCCCGTGATCTTCCTCTGTCACTCTCTCTTGTGCTGCTCCTTTATTGGTTGAGCCTGTTTGGCCCGCCCCTGGTGACCCTTTTTATACCAGACTAGTGGCACCTGTCAGGTGCCCTTTCATGGTGTTCCTGAGCCAGTGTTGCTGTTGCTGAGTTCCTGTGTTCCTGATTTCCGGTGTACCGATTTGGCCTGTTCTGACGATTCTCCTGTGTTCCTGCTCCGTGATCTGACCTGGCCTGGCTGACGTTCCTGCTCGTTGCTGATCTGGCTTGTCTGAGAATCTCCTCTGTGATCTGACCCGGACTAGCTGAAGTTCCTGCTGCTGTTGTCGCTTGGGCGACATTCTGATTCCTGCTGTGTTCGCGTCTGATTGGATCGTGACTGTATCCATTAACTCCTGCTGAGCCGTGTCTCTTGAGCTGAGTTGCCAGTTACGCTTGCAGAGCTGAGTCTCCGGTTACGCTTGCAGAGCTGTACTACTAAGCTGAGTCTCCGGTTTCGCTTGCAGAGCTGTACTACCCAAAGCTGAGTCTTCCTTGGCACTTGCAGGGAGATATCGTTATACGCTGAGCCTCCAATTATACTTGCTGTGCTATATATCCAACTGGGTGCTGTTGTTTACTCTTGCAGAACCGTTATACTCCCGCTGCTCCTGCTGAGCCGGCCGCGTTGGGGCCTTGGTAGACGGCGGCTCATATTGTCATCCAAAGCAGAGTAGTTGGTATCCGGTTACGTGCCTGTGAGGCGCTACTGGCTCTTGCACCTGCTGCACCAGTGGTTCCGTTATACGCCCGGTGGGGCTATTGGCTCAAGCAATCGCTGTACGGTTGGTCTCCTTATACGCCCGTGGGGGCTAGCGAGTCACGCTCTTGCAGTGCAAAGTGTCTCTGTCATACGCCCGTGGGGGCTATTTGGTTCAATCTATCACTGTACGATTGGTCTCTATTACACGCCCGTGGGGGCTAGTGATTCACGCTCTTGCAGCATCAGTAGTCTCCATTATACGCCCGTGGGGGCTAGCGGCTCACGCTTCTGCATTACAAGTTGTCTCCGTTATACGCCCATGGGGGCTATCCGCTAACTGCTCCGCAGCGTTCTGTCTCAGTTTCTGCATTACCCAAGCAGCTAACGACATCAGTGGACTTAAGGTGTTGTACAATCTAGCACCTATTGCTGCTCTTATTCACCTTGGGCGTGCCAAACACCACAACAGAGACTGATGATTCCTATGTAATTAACTATTGATTGCCAGTCATTATTCTGAGCCTGTCCTGTGACAGTATATGTATTATTTGTACTCCTGTATACTGGTCCTGTGAAGGCCTCTGTGTCTATCTCTTGCTATTTACTGTGTGGCCTATTGAGGGCGACCTTGTTCGTTATTTTTTTTTTGTTTTAATAAAACTGTGTTTTATTCAAACCTGTTGTCTGAGTGTCTGAAAACCGTTACAGTTACACAGGGCAGGTAAGTAAGAAGATGTACACAGGACAGGAAAGTAGGTAGGGGTACACAGGACAGGTTAGTAAGTAGGGGTACACAGGACAGGTAAGTAAGAAAATGTGCACATGACAGGTAAATAATTGAACATTTAGAGGGCAGTTAAGTAATTAGATGTATACAGGACAGGAAAGTGGGAAGGTACGTAGGATCACAGAAGACATGTTTCCTCACCATAATATGTAGAGTTTTCTTCACTCCATCAGATACTTGAAGCTGCCCCAGAGCCATCACTGTCACCTCTGTGTTGCTCTTTCCTATGGGGACCACTGTAAAGGGCACTGCATAAGAGGAGTGACCAGGCACTGTCACAAGTCTTTCCTGCGGACCTCCATCACCTCCAACTGGGCAGCATAACCCATCTGCCTGCTCAAGGTACACTTTTACCTAGCAGAGAGAAGCACTGTGTATGTACATTACAGGAAGACAAGAGGGATGTGTTCAGGGATAAAAGGTAAAGTGATGAGTACAGGAGTATTACATAGATGAATGTATTCCAGGAATCCCAGACAAGCTTTATGTGTATATGATTAGAATACAAAAAAGCTACTGTATAGATGTACAGGTATAACAGACTGATGGACTGTATATGTTCAGGAATAATAGAGAAACAGACTGTAAATGTAAAGGAATAATAGATAGACAAGCTATTTGTGCTCAGAAATAACAGACAGACAACTCGTACAGGAATAACAGCTAGAAAAAAAATGTATGTTTACATGAAAAATAGAGACACAAATTGTACATGTATAAGAATAATAGACTAGCTGTACATGTACAGGAATGACAGAAAGACAAGCTGTATGTGTACAGGGATAATAGACAGATAAGCTGTATATGTATATATGTATATGTGTGTGTACAGGAATAATAACTAGACAAGTTGTGTGTGTACAGGAATAATAGAGAGATAAGTTGTATGTGAACAGGAATAATAGACACATGAGTTGTATGTGTAATGGAATAATAGAGAGACAAGTTATATGTGTACAAGAGTAATAGACAGAAAGTTATGTGAACTGGGATTATGTGTACAGGAATAATAGACTGACAAGTTGAATGGGTACAGGAATAATAGAGAGAAAGAGAGAGAGAGTGAGAGAGATAAGCGGTGTATGTACAAGAATAATAGAGAGAAAGAGAGAATAATAGAGAAGTTGAATGTCCACAGGAGTAATAGACAGACAAGCTGTATGTGTACAGGAATAACAGAGAGAGAGACAAGCTGTATGTGTACGGGAATAATACAGAGAGACAAGCTGTATGTGCATGGGAATAATAGACAGAGACAAGCTGTATGCATAAAAGGATAATAGACAGACAAACTGTATGTATACAGGAATAATAGAAAGACAAGTTGTATGTGTACGTGAAAAATAGACAGACTAGATGTATGCACACAGGAAAAATAGACAGGAAAGTTGTATGTGTATGTGAATAATACACAAGTTGTACGGAATAATAGATGAGGTGGGTGTACAGGAATTATAGACAGACAAGCTGTATGTGTACAGGAATACTAGTGACAAGTTGTATGTGTACAAGAATGATAGTCAGTCTGTATGTTTACAAGAATAACAGACAAGCTGTATATGTACAGGAAGAACAGACTGACAATTTGTGTGTGTACAGGAATAATAAACAAGCTGTATAAAGCGACATGCTGTATGTGTAAGACAAGCTGTATGTATACAGAAATGATAAGCTGTATGTGTATGGGAGTAATTGAGACACTGTATTATATAAACTGTATGTGTTCAAGAATAATACGGGACAAGCTATAGGAGTACAGGAATAACAGACAGATATGCTATATGGGTGCAGGTGACAGAAGTCACAGGTAGCAGGTAAGGCCTTGATGCAGCTACCAGCTGGGTTAAAGGTGCTGGTTTCAAAGCCAGAAAACCAGTACTGGTTGAGCCAGTAAATGGGCAGGATACATGCATCTACTAGAAGTACTGGATTCAAATGCGAGGAGTGAAGAGTGAGCAAAGTCTGTGTGTAAGCGGAGTTCAGTTTCAGATACGGTAGACAAACCAAGGATGAGGCAGGCTGCACATGTTCAGTAATCAGTACACAAGCCGGAGTCAAGACCCCATTTGCCATGCAGAGTGTGGCTGAGCCTTGTTACCATGAATCAGCTGGTCTGGGGCCAGTCCGCTGTTTACGTTTAACAGCTGATCTGTTGGTTCTGCATTTACCTGAATCTGCTGTTAGGTGACCTGGACATGGACGTGTGTGTGTGTGCAACAGTATTTGTCAGTGTGTATGTGTATGCATATGCTTGTATGTTCTTTTGTATACGTGTGTTTGTGTACATGATGCCTCTCACCTTTAGTTCTATTTCGTGGTAATTATATAAAACCGGTTTCAGCTCAATCTGTTCAAAGCGCTTCACAGAAGCCGGGACTCTCATGTGAATGTGAAATGGTTTAAACACCTTCACTTTGATTGGCTCTGCTACACAAAAACCTGCGGACAAAGAAGGTTTCATTGTGGCGTAAATTTGAGGGGTAGTGGTGATCCAGACAATATGAAATTGGGCGAGAGTATTTATTGCATCTTCCACTGGACTCCAAAATGCGTCTGGATCCGTGTGCTTTGGATTTCATGCAATAACCTCAGTTCAGATCTTGCTACAGTGATGGGAATAATGGAGTAATGCTCTGCAGGATCACTCTGTCAGAATGAAGATTAACCCTTTGTGTGCCAGAGGGGTGTCCAAGGCATCACCCACTGGCACTCAATGGGTTAAAGGAGCAATGTCTTACAGGATCCCTGACAGTAAAGTGGTCAGTAGAGAAAAACTCTGCAACATATTGAAGTGGATCGAGGCTTTGCAGGAAAAAAAAGGTTAGCTGACAATGCTCTGCAGGTGAGGAGTCAATATTACCCAAGTTCTTACTAACCTTTTTCTTTAGATATTCCGACTCCTTGTATCTCCCAGGTAGTGATAGAGTGTGGGACATGCACAACTTCCCTGCACATAGAAAGAGAGACATTACAATATTTAGATTAGATTGATACATGGCACGAGCATACCCTGATAGATCTGTAGTAGATATATGGATCTTCATTAGATAGATGGATTGATAAATATAAAAATCTTGATTAGAAACATAGAGAGGTCTGGTAGAGAGAGAGACAAAGGCTGATGTACTAACCCTTTTCATGTTGATTTGATAAAGCAGCAAGTATAGCCGTGAAACGAGTAATCTATTCAACCCGTTAAAAAAAAAAAAAAAAAAAAAAGACCCCCAAAAAAATCTTAAAGTCTTTTTAACCATTTAAGTGCCAGAGAGGTACCAACGCATTGAGTATGCATATTACATATATAACGTGGGAATGGCTTTCACTTCATTTTGTACTACCTCAAGTTGTGCTATACAATACGAACCCCCTGGAGATACTTTGGACAGACAGACAATCCTGAGAGAGCTGTCAAAGACACCCAAGCAGGGACAGGTAACGCACCCTTCCATGCTTTGTAGGTTGATTTCAGGTATACGCCAGTCTCTCAGCAATAATTAAATGTGAGTGCATATTTTACATACCTATTAGCTGGTGTAAAAAAAATAGATGGAATCCGATGGAAAAAATAATAAAAAGTAGGGGCAATTTGGGTTTACATATTATGTACTTACAGAATACATAAAGCCAGAATAAAGGTTACTGTTCCTTTAATTTCTGACTGATAATGAGCTCTACGGAGCAGTGGAGAACCTATGTGTTGCTCTTTTACTGCTACTCTCATCATTCACTAATACAAACCTGCCAGGTGTTTAACAATAACCAGGTTTGGATTTACATCCCAGGCTCCCCTAGGAAAGGCACTCTATGTGTTGTTAGCTCCACCCATGGCTACACCCCTTTTCGTGACGTAACCACGCCCACAATCCCATCCATGGTTTTCTGGAGCAGAACATACCCTTGGTCTATAACAAGCAAGAACGAAAAAAGCAGTAAACTTTTTTATGAAAACCTATATGTTATAGACGTTTTCCTGCTGAGTAAAACAAGGTCACTCCCACTGCTGTCAGTTGTTTTATTCAAAATTTGTAACAGTTCAAATAATCAGGAAGTGAATGTTTACTTCCTGATATTTTAACTGACAGGAAGTGACTCAGCAATTTCTATCACATTCTGTGGAGAACTGTATGTCATTGACTTTCCTCTCCATTAGAATGTAAAAGAATAACTGTTTTGAATTTGACCACTAGAGGGCACTGCTAATGTAAAAAAGCACAGGTTTAAATGGTAATAACTCTGGAAATATGCATCTATCAGCATTGGGAGTACCCATATTTTACTTCAGAGGAAACATCCAATAATATATATTTTTCATAAAAATGACCAGAAGGTGTGAAACATGTTGCTTCTTAATTAACTAAATAGGCTCATGCACTCTCCCTGCTTCAGTTTGAAAAATGTGACGGCAACTATCATGTCTACCTCTATAGATGTGACATTCAGGATAGATTGAAGATGATCTTGAACCAATGAGCAAGATAAAACTCATAAGGGACATTAGGATATTTTGGGCTATAGTAAGGTAAGTGGTCTCCCTTTACCACTTTAGACTGTAAGCTTTCTAGCAGGGACTCCACTTACAGTAATTCACTTTGCTAACACCTGTACCCCGAATTGTCTAAAACCCTTAAAAGTGCAATGTACACTTGTGGCGCTATATAAATATTCATTAACCCCTTAATGACCGGCCGCACAACCACACTGTATTTTTTTTGCCCAATGAATTCAGGGGTTCCGGAACGTTGTGCAGTCACGAAAGGACCCCTGAATTCCATGATGTGCCAGGACCGTCATAGGTCCTTAACGCAAGTTTACCCATGACGGTCATAGTACGTCATGGGTCCTTATGGGTTTAATTTATTCAATTGTGTGGTTGAGTCTATTATAAGGTGTTCTCCTTTACAATAAATATGTGTTATTATCAAGAGGTGATAGTGTTCCTCACACCCAAAGCGCGTCTACCTGCGCAATCCATTCACGGGAATTGTCCTCCATAGGAAGCTCTCAGGGAAGGACGTTCGGAACTGGACGTGTTCTTCATCAGCAAAGTCATCTTCATCATCATCCACATCCTGAGCTATGAGGCGAAGAGTAAGGGTTAATGGAGCAATGCTCTGCTGTATTTCTCCAGAAGCCAAAGTATTAAAGAGATAGTAATAGATTGTTTTATTGAAAGGTAATTCTGTAGATAGTAAAAAAATAAATGAATTGCGCTCAGTCTGATCTCACAAACCTTTATGGTTAGAGAGATATAAGATTACAAAGTCCCCCCTCCGTCCCCTTGCACTGACGTCACTGTCTAGGTTACAGCAAGAGATCCCATCCCGGTCCGCAGACCATCCTGCGGCTCTTCAGCAGAGTAAAAATAGCGGGATATAGAAATAAATACTTTATTTGAACAGTATATAATGTGAGCCTGGTTTGCAAGCACACATTGTGGACCGTTCAAATGAAGTATTTATTTCTATATCCCGCTATTTCGACTCTGCTGAAGAGCCACAGGACGGTCTGCGGACCGGGATCTCTTGCTGTAACCTAGACAGTGACGTCAGTGCAAGAGGACGGAGGGGGAACTTTGTAATCTTATATCTCTCTAACCATAAAGGTTTGTGAGATCGGACTGAGCGCAATTCATTTATTTTTTTATTATCTATAGAATTACCTTTCAATAAAATGATCTATTACTATCTTTTTAACCCTTTGCGTGCCATTGAGATGTCCATGCATTGCTTTAAACACAATGGGTTAAGTAAATACAACTTCAATCCTCTGAGTGCCAAAGGGGTGCACAAAGCATTGCTCTGGCACCCAAAGGGTTAAATAATCACATGCTTAACCCTTTGAGTGCCAGAGTGTTACAGAATGCATTGCAAAGCAAAGCATTCCGTACCACTCTGGCGCTCAAAGGGTTACAGCTAGCATACGTAAAAATGAATTATTCATGTTACAGTGCCAAAAAATAATCCTAAAGTTTAATGCAAATTGCCCTTTAGTTAATGCTTTTTTGTGCTGTTTACTTTGAGAAATTAGAATTAAAGTTAGTTACTTGATGATGATCAGCACCCACTGCATTTGAATTCAGAAAAGGGGATATTAATACTGACCAATAAGTCCTTTTCTTTTATTTGACTGGGGAATGCAGTGATCATGGGTTATAGACTTCACCCCTAGGAGGCAGGCACTCCAGCTGAAATTCCTCTGTAACCCCACACTATGTGCCCCTTCCCACAAGCCCCGCTAGCTCAGTTTTCATCTAGCAAAGCAGAAAAGAGGTAAACACATCAGGGCAAAGAAGCCAAGAAAAAGCAGGATACCCGCAACCACATGTAGTGGAAGGTTTTACATGCCCGGCATCCCTTAGTATATTAAGTGGAATGGATATATTAGTAAGTATAATATATCTTTTATCTAACAGTTATTGATGGATGCAGGGACCCTGGGGCATTCCAAATTGATCCCATAAACACAGGGCAGGACAGAAAACTAGAGAACAGCATCCTGCAAAACTCGGAGGTCAAAACTCGCATCTCATTATTCAAAAACACAGACTTTGTACAGCTTTGTGAAAGTATGAACAGATGATCAAGTAGCTGCCTTGCAGAGTTGGTCATCAGAAGCTTGGCGTTTCAGAGCCCATGAAGCACTCCATGAACGTGTTGAATGGGCAGTAACTTTGAACAGGACAGGAAGGGACTTAAGAATATAAGCTTGTCTGATAGTCCGTTTAAGCCGTGCATCAATTGTGGCCTTAGAAGTAGGTCTACCCTTCCTAAGGGCTTCAGGGATTATAAACAAAGAATCAGTTTTTTTGAAAGAGTCTGTAGGGAGGATGTAGTGTTGGAAACATCTGACCACATCAAAAGTGTGAAATACTTCCTCCTTATTATACCTTGGATGAGGACACATGGATCATAAAATCAGTTCTTGACTGATGTGAAAAGAGAGAAAACAACTTTAGGTTGAAAGTCAGGCACAATCCAGAACACAACTTTGTCTTGATCAAAGACTATGTGGTAACATATGCAGTAAAGAGAAATGAGTTCTAAAACTCTCTGCACCGAAGAGATAGCAGAAAGGAAAAACAGAGTTATGTGTAATGTGTTTGAGAGAGGCTGTAGACGAGGCTCAAAGGGAGATGATGGGAACACCTCAAGTATCAAATTTAAGTCCCAAGGATGGATAGGATCCCGATATAGAAGAACTATATGAGTCACACCTTGAAGAAAGGTCCGAATCCAGGAATCCCAGAAATCCTTTTCTGGAACAATACTGATAAGGCTGACATTTGGACCTTAAGGGAACTTGCTCTCAAACCTTTATCAAGGCCACCTTAGCATTGAACATAGGGAAGACTGACACATACAGGATAAAGTTCTTGCTGATCACAGAATGCAAAGTAAATTCTCTAAAACTGATGCTAACATTTTAACATCTGAACTATTGTTTCACTGAAACTTTTGCGGTTCAGGATTTTGGTTTTAAGTTCCATTCCATTAAGGCAAGGTTTGCCATTCTGGGATGCTGAATGGAACCTTATGTGAGAAGGTCCTGCATCAGAAGAAGGCACCAATGATCCACTACAGACATTCCCATTACATAGTAAAAACAAGCCCTTCTTAGCCAATGAATATCACTTGCACTCTTGAAACTGGCAATCACTAAGGGATCATGGCAATCAGGGGAAAGTAGTACATTAGACTTTACTACTATGGCATCACTAATGTATCTACTGCTACTTTCTTTGGATCCCTTGATCTTGCACTCACCATTGGTAGTTTTGTGTTGAAGCGTAAAGTTATAAATTCTATCTATGGCATTCCCTAGCTATTGTGAGTTGAAGAAATATCTTCTGTTTCAGATCTCATTCTCTTGGATTTATGGTCTGTCTGCTGAGATAGTCTGCTTGCCAGTTATCTACTCCTGGGATGTAAATATCTGAAAAGGCTGGAGTATGTTCTTCTGCCCAGTGTAAGATTCTTTGTTCTTCTGACCAGTTGGCTTTGCCCTTGGTAACCTACTGCTGGTTGATGGAAGCCACTGTTGTGGTGGTACTGGATTGGATCTAAACTTCAGCACTGTCTAAGTGGTAAGTGTGTGTAAGATGACTCTCATTTCCAGAATGTTGATCAGAAGGGATACTTTGGTTTTATTCACTGACCCTGAATCGATGAGGAGAAGTCATGGCTCCTCAACTGAACAGACTGGCATCAGTTGTCACCACTTTCCAATCTACTATTGAGAATGGATGACCAGCTGTCAAAGCCTCCATCTTCAGACACCAATGTAGTGACAGATGCTTAGTCTGCCACAGAATCACCTTATTGTGAAGATGATGAAGATCCTCGTTTGGGGGCTGAAGAAGATTCCGTTGCAGTAGTCTCAGATGCAACTGTGCAAATTTTACTGAGTTCATCATGGAGATTATGCTCCCTACCAGTCTCAAACAATATCTGACTAATGGTTTAGGTTGAACCAGAATGTTCTGCATTTTGGTCTGTAATGACACTTCCTTGTCTAAATGTAGGTTGACTTTGAAGATATGTGTTGAAGACAAGGCCCAGAAAAAATAGACATTGAGTAGGCAACAGAGGAGACTTGTTTGCATTGATAATCCAGCTGTGCTGATGTAGAATCTACATGTTCCTCCAGTAGCATTGCTGCAGGGGCCTTGAGAAACAGGTCATCTGGATAAGGTGTGAGATTCAGTCCCCTTCATCTTAGGAAGGCCGCTAGAGGTGCCACCACTTTTGTAAAGACTCTTCGGGCTGTCGTTAGGCCTATAGGCAGCGTGACAAACAGATAATAATGGTTTTGAAAGGCAAACCGGAGGAATAGGTAATGCCCCGGCCAAACACAAATGTGTAAATAAGCATCATTTAAATCCAGAGAGAGGCCATAAACTCTGACAGATCTGACTAACTCCATCTTGAATTTTTATAAGTAAAGATACTTGTTCATAGCCAAGACTGGTCGGCAATAAACTGGGAAATTCTCTAGCATTCAGTGGAAAACATTTCCCAATGAATCAAAGGGAATTTTTATTTGTGCACTATGGTTGGCATTGTTGTGATCTTTTGAAATGTGTTCACCCTGATCTATGAAACATTAACTCTTAACGCTCCCAAAAAAGTAGATTCTAGGTGTCAATGTTGCACTCAACCAGAAATTATCCAGTCAGTCCTCAGGGAACTTTTAACATGTTACAGTTCTTATATCACTTCTTATACACTATAACATTCTACAGTTCTGATATATCACTTCTTATACACTATAACATTACACAGTTCTGTGATATCCCTTCTTATACACTATAACATTCTACAGTTCTGTGATATCACTTCTTATACACTATAACATTCTACAGTTCTGATATATCACTTCTTATACACTATAACATTCTACAGTTCTGTGATACCACTTCTTATACACTATAACATGATACAGTTCTGATATATCACTTCTTATACACTATAACATTCTACAGTTCAGATATAACTTCTTATACACTATAACATTCTACAGTTCTGTGATATCACTTCTTATACACTATAACATTCTGCAGTTCAGATATACCACTTCTTATACACTATAACATTCTACAGTTCTGTGATACTACTTCTTATACACTATAACATGATACAGTTCTGATATATCACTTCTTATACACTATAACATTCTACAGTTCTGTGATATCACTCCTTATACACTATAACATTCTACAGTTCTGATATCACTTCTTATACACTATAACATTCTACAGTTCTGATATCACTTCTTATACACTATAACATTCTACAGTTCTGAGATATCACTTCTTATACATTATAACATTCTACAGTTCTGATATCACATCTTATACACTATAACATTCTACAGTTCTGATATCACTTCTTATACACTATAACATTCTATAGTTCTGATATATCACTTCTTATACACTATAACATTCTGCAGTTCTGTGATATCACTTCTTATACACTATAACATTCTACAGTTCTGTGATATCACTTCTTATACACTATAATATTATACAGTTCTGATATCACTTCTTATACACTATAACATTGTACAGTTCTGATATCACTTCTTACACATTATAATATTATTCAGTTCGGAGATATCACTTCTTATACACTGACAAGATAAGAATGATTCTCCTGCTGCCTTTCTGGTAGGAATGCCACTAAGCTGGACATTATACAAGCAGTAAATTAGTGTAAATAACATAGTAGGAAACACTGGACTCTCCCTTCCTGAAAATATGTCCCTTCACCCTGAGGTTTAGATCAAAAATCTAACTCGAGGTCAAACCCTGAGGTTCCCAGGTATGATGGTATGGTTGGCATGGCCCAGAATTGTTCTACTTTTCTTGTGTACCTGTGGTGGGTATTGAGTATAGCCAACCCTGGCCCTCAATGCATGTTCTCAGTATATCCCAGCTGGAGCAAACGGGGTATAATTAGTGGCTCAGTCACTTTAATTAGTCTTCCTGTTATCATTCACTCTTAGTAGCTCTTGAGGATCAGGAATAACCCCATTATATTCGAAGGCATGCCAGGACCATCATAATGGTCCCTGTGTTAAGGACTGGAGATGGTCCTGGAACGTCATGACTTTTTTTGATCACAGACCGCCTGCAAGGCACACTGTGATCACTGGGAGAGCCTAAAACTGACTGCAGATGAGAGCTGGTACCGTGTTAGCCGTAGAAATACAGGAGGAAAATATAGTCAAGTTGATACCGTTATTGGCTAACTAAGCAGATTTAGGATGCAAGGTTCCTCAGGCATGTTAACATACCTGAGGAAGCTTGCATCCTAAATCTGCATAGTTAGCCAATAAAGGTATCAACTTGACTATATTTTCCTCCTGTAAAACTGACTGCTCTGAGATTGTAGCAGTAGGTTTCAGCCTCTCCTGCAGAGAGCCAGTATGTATGATTGATCACAAGTACCGGCTCTCCAAACACAGGAAGAGAATAAAAAAAACCCACCTTGGTCCTCCAGTTCACCCCAACCCTGGACCCCACAGTCCTTAAAGCGGAACTACCACCCCTGAATAAATGTGGCCCAAATAAATACCCATCTGGCGACTAGCTGCACAATAGTGCTAGTCTCCAGAAATACTACCTGGTGTTTGAGGACGGTACACTGTTTCTGGACTGACAGGCAGGAAACAGCGCAGACATCTTACCATAGTGACGTCTGCACGCCTGCACTGTCAGTCCCAGTCTGCTCTAGGAGACATTGCTAGGAGCCGTGTGGCTCTAAAAGGGACTGACGTCACTATGGAAAGATGTCTACACTGTTTCCTGCCTGTCAGTCCGGGAACAGTGTACCATTCTCAATAACACGGTAATATTTCTGGAGACTAGCGCTATTGAGCAGCTAGTCGCCAGATGGTTATTTATTTGGGAGAAATGTATTCAGGGGTGGTAGTTCCACCTTAAGGAGTGAAAGACTAGAATGTGGGTGGAGTATAGGAAATCTTAACCCCTTGTCTGTTATAGACATCTTTAATGCAGTACATTGCAATGCATTGGAGATGTTGCTATATCCAAGGGGTTGAAGAGAACAGAATATAAGCCTATCAGGTGAAGATTTCCGTTTAATGAAACATCATTTTCCCAGAATGCTCCCCGAGGTTACTTACTCCTCCCCAGTCCTGTTTGTTTGCGTTTGTTTATGCTAATCTCTGAGCGCAGCTTCTCCGCGTAGTCACAACAGGAACGGAAAACATCACGGCAAGGAACAGACTCAATACGGGAGGCTCGCTGGGTGCAGGAACGCACCATCCGCCGCGGGAGGAGAGTCATCCCATCACGGCAGCAACGCTGCACGTTCGGAGGGTATGTGTGGACTGGGGAGAGAGAAGGGAATACACAGTCATATGTACAACAAATATTTAACCCTCTGAGTGCCAGAGAGGTATCCAACGCATTGCGTTGCAATGCGTTGGATACCTCTCTGGCACTCAGAGGGTTAAACCGCTTTGGGGCAAACCAACTTCGCCGTAAATAAAAATTCTACAAGATTCCCATTGAATTATATGTTGCTCTAAATCCCACTTGAATGCTAGTGAAGTCTTCAGTGCATTGCGAAGCCATCCATTGGAGACCTTTAGTATTTATGGAGTTAAAAAGCCCCATTTAAATCAGTGGGAATTTGGAGCGGTTTTGCGCTAGTCTGGTGTTGTTAGCGTGCCCCAATATTGTTTTTATAGAAATTGTCCAGTGCTCCCTTTTAGCATATAGTGGGGAGATATGCATTAAAGAGTGATAAAGAGGTGATAAAGAGGAGATGTCTTCTCCAGTGATATCACTTCTCCAATTCCTATGTTAATCTATGGTGCCAATGCACTAAGGGTGAGATGTTCAGAAAGTGGTGGTAACTGAAATTGTCTGTAATCAGAATAAAAAAAAAGTTGTTACGTCATGATCAGTCAATTCTCAGACATATTTCTGTTATTTTATGCATCGAATTCCGGCAATCTCCATCAAAAGGAAAAAAGGTGTCTTAAAAGTGGTTGTGGTTTAATCTACTGTTATATATTGTAAGGTATTTTCAACATCACGTTTTTGTCTGATTAACGTCTTTTTTTTCCTGACTAAATGGTTTAAACTTGGAGAAGACAAATTAAAGTACCGTTAGCGGGAGTGAGAAGCAATTTGTAGTTTCAAAGACAAAAAATGTATGTTTCTTTCAAAATTCTCATTTCAAAGACCTTTTGACATCAGAATTTTTAAGGGCAATATTCATCAAAATCTTCTTACCGTCATTTCTTTAAAGGGATAGTAATGTTTCATAATAAAAGCAGCTCTAATTAATCATCATAGTATTTGGACTTTGGAGAGAGTTATTTCAATTCTGTCAGAGCTGTAGTTCAAGAGTAATTCAATGACAAAGTGTCCCCCTCCCGCCCCTTTTACTGATGTAACACTGTTCAGCCAGATCAGAAGGGAGGTGCCCAGGTAGACTGCAGAGAGGAACAATCTTCAATTAAGATAAGGGAAATGGCTGAATAACCTGTCAAGGGGGGCAGGGCCTTCATTGTTCTCATAAGACGATTGTTCCCTTCTGTTATCTGTCTAGTCTTACAACCAGGTTCCACATCTGAGAAGAGATGGCTTACACTGGGTAAAAGGGGAGGGAGGGGAAACTTTGCTTGTGAATATCTCTCAAACCATAAAGGTTTGAGAGATAAGAATTATATCGTTCTTCATGTTTTTTTAATATCTACAAAATAAAATAAAGATAAAATGAAGTATTACTATCCCTTTAAACACATTTTTAAACGTGAAGGGTTTACTTCTGAAAATATTGTCCTTCTTTTACCACCGATTCATGATCTGACAATTTTTTTTATTTTGACGACTTTTTGAGGATCACACCATAAGATCTCAAAGCTAAAGAAATCTTTTTCATAGAATAACATAAGAACTGGAGAAGTGATATCACCAGAGAAGTTATCTCCACTTAATCAAAAGTACACACACTAATAGTTTTCCTTGAGTCCACCACAAAGAAAATGACCCAATGGGGAACCAAAAAGTAGCTACACACAATACAATACCGTGAACATACTTATGAATTAAAGTCCACAAATTATATTTCCAGGGTAATAAGATCTTCGCATCTAGCTGTAATTGGTGAGGACCTCCAACTTGTCACAAACTACAAAAACAGAATAAACAACAGCATAGACTATCTTCTAAGTGTAGTATATTAACTGTTGACACCTTCACCACGTGCTCTAACGGAATATTACTCACACATATCAGAGGCTCATAATACTGCCTCTGAGTATGAAAAGCTCCCCTGGTTTAAACCCCAGGACAGTTACCTTCAGATTTCCACCACTGGTCCTTCCAGTGGCGTAACAATAGGGGTTGCAAGGGTCGCACCTGTGACAGGGCCCGTTACTCCAGGGTCCCGGCCCGCCCCCTGCAACCCCATCGCCATACTCCCACAGCAACTCAGCTGATCTCCCGACGCTGTAGTAATGACATCATCTCCCAGAGCTCTGCATTACTGAGAACCTCACGGGAGTGGGGAAGGTGATGGAGGTAGGATATGAACACAGGGCAATGTGATGGTTTTGGGGGGGCAATGTGGAGACAATGTGTTCGGGCGGGGGCCCATGGCAATTTCTGCACCAGGGCGCGGTGACTTCTAGTCATGCCACTGGGTCCTTCCAAGAATCTGGATCCTCCTATCATATAGGGCTATCAAGACCTGTAAGAGGTACATCAAAACCTCTCCCAAAGTCTTTTTCTGCCCAAAAGGAGTAATAACAGAACAGGAGATTTTGTTCAATGTAAGTATTGCAAACAAAATTCCTTGAGCGAGTGAAGGTACTTGTAACAAATTACAAAATTTATTTTAAAATATAATCACCACTATCAGTGACACAAAAATAATTTTAAAAATATCAAATATGCATATGGCTAAAAAAATGGTCAACGTGTTTCGTAACAGTATGTTACTTTATCAAGAGCAAATTAGCAAACATTACAGTACATTATTACCTCAATTTTATATATAGTGTAGGTCTGACAGGTCACATATTACTCCAGGAACTCATACGCCTCCTGTTTGGCGCTAACACATGTCTTTGTTTAAATCTGACAGGAAGGATACTTCTTTTGCGTTCCAATATGGGACGCACCATCTCCAAATCTCCCCTAGGCCATAGTGTGTTCCCTTCCATGGGCCACGTCAATATTCTGGCCTCCGAAAGTCCATCCTCCCTCCTGTGTACACGCTTCTCTATATGCCGTGTGACTCACAGCACAACACTTCCACATTCCTTCTATGGAACACAATCTCTACTCCACTTAATCATCTCTTTATCACGACCTAAGTGCATAAACCCCAACATGTTACCTCTCGTTACCTTTCTGTTGGGCCTTTACTTGGAATTCTGCGGTTCGTTTTTTCCTCTGATGAGTTTTGCAACCCAGTTCTACAAAGAAATGATAGACAGGTTGATATATAATGGGTATGGGCAACCTAAGGCCTTCTCAGCTGTGGTGGACTACAACTCCAATGCCCATAGCTTGGAACTTCTAAATGATATGTTTGAGATCTTTGAAATATTAACCTTTAAATCTCTCAAGGACACAAATGTTAGTCAAAATGTCAATTCTTACTTTAACCAAGAGGTGGGCCAGTAAGTCCTGCAGGAGCCCTTTACATGATGCAAATTAGAGATCTTACTGCCTGGACACACAGGAGACAAGGAGGACATCTCCTCTGCCTTTCTGGTAGAAATGACACCAGGTTAAATATGAACCCTTTGCGTGCCAGGAAGGTATTACTGCATTGCAATGCTTTGGATACCTCCCTGGCACGCAAAGGGTTAAAGAACAGCCAGAAACCCTGGTCTCTCTTACCCTGAGATTTTAGTCCTTGACTCTGAGATGTGAGTGAAAACCCTGAGTCTTGGGGTCATGTATGCCAATGGCTGGCTGGAGATGAAATTTGTATTCCTCAATAACTGGAAGGCCTCAGGCTATATAAATAATATAATAAAGGTAGGCAGGCAGCTTAGTGCTCTGTAAACTGTATTTCATAGATTGGAGGCAGGGTTTTCTACATTGTATCTCTATCTTCATTACATTGTATTGTTTTACAGTGAATCACAGTCCCAGACAGAAAGCTTTATGGAAACAGATCCAGTGAGCTCATTTCCAGTGACAGAAAAGTGTAAAAAAAAAAATCAGTAAAGATGGAAAAAAATGATAGGCAATTTGACTTCATATTATGGATTTGTAGAACGTATAGAGTCAAAATAAAAGGTTACTATTGATTTCCTTTTTGAGTGCCAGAGAGTTGTGTAATGCATTGCAAGACAACGCATTGCACACCTCTCTGGCACTCAAAGGGTTAAAAAAATACCCCAAAGAAGATGGACAGACGTGGTGCAGAATATTAGTATAGGGATATCTCAGATACACACCATTTAATTTGCTATATCCAGCAGAGGAAACGAAGGCAAGTCCAGCGTCCGTGAAGACTGACTGGTAATCCTTCCCTCCGCCTGGGGAGCAGCCCAGATCATATGCATTCATTGCCTTGTACACCTGAGTGCAGCGAGAGAGAGGGGACAGTGGGGCTCATGTAAGAAGAGGAACAGCATAACTCCCAAGTGTCCCACCTCCTTCCTACCCTCATACCTCCCAAGTGTCCCTCCTCCTTCCTACCTTCATACCTCCCAAGTGTCCTTCCTTCCTACTCTCATACCTCTCAAGTATCTCTTTCCAACCCTAATACCTTCCAAGTGTCCCTCTTTCTTACCCTCATACCTCCCACGTGTCCCTCTTTTTTACCCTCATACCTTCCTTCTCTACTCTCATACCTTCCACATATCCCATTTTTCTACCCTCATAGCTCCCAATTATCTCTTTCCTACCCTAATACTGCCCACGTGTCCTTCTTTCCTACCCTAATACCACCCATGTGTCCCTCTTTTTTACAATCATACCTCCCACATATCTTGTTTTCCTACGCTCATATCTCCCAAGTGTCCCTCTAACCTACCCTCATATCTCCCACATATCCCATTTTACTACCCTCATACCTCCCAAGTGTCCCTCTTTTCTACCCTCATACCCGGCACATCCCGTTTTCCTACATTCATACCTTCCAAGTGTTCCTCCTTCCTACCCTCATACCTCCCACGTATCCTGTTTTCCTACCCTCATATCTCCCACGTATCCTGTTTTCCTACCCTCATTCCTTCCAAGTGTCCCTCTTTCCTACCCTCATACTTTCCAAATTTCACTCTTCCCTACCCTCGTCTCTCCCACAGTCCCGGCCGGCTCAAAAGGGACTGACAGCGCAGGCGCACGGACGTTACTGTGACGAGACGTCTGTGCTTCCTGTTCCAGTAACCGTCAGAAAAAGGCCGAAATCTTCAGAACCAGTTAATATTTATGGCGACTAGTGCTACTAAGCAGCTAGTCGCCAGATGAAGAATCAATCCAGGTTAAGTTTTTACGGGGTGGTAGTTCCCCTTTAACATTCTAGCTTATAGGTTATAGATTAACATCTCGAGCAACCAAAGGGTTAAAACCTTTTTTAGGACTTTGCTAGTTATAGGTCAAGGGTATTTTCTGTGCCACGAAATAGTGAATGGGTCTGGGGGTGGGGTCATTTGAGGAACAGAGGTGTGGTCATGGGCAGAGATAGGGGTACTTGGGATGTAAATCCAACCATGCAAATGGTATTTACAATACAGTGGCATAACAATAGGGGTCGCACCTGCGACTGGGCCCGTCACTCCAGGTGCCCGGCCTCCCCCTACAACCCCACACCCAGTGCCATGGACATCAATTAGCTGCGCTCTTGATCGTCAGCACTCTTGTAATGCATCCACACGGGAGCGCCAGGTCTTCATAGAGGTCTGTGCTGAAGGAGGCACAAACCTCTACTGCCACACTGCTGGACCAACAGGGAGGTAAGAAACGGACACTGGGGACAATGTGGAGAGGAGGACATTGGGGGCAATGTGGAGAGTTGGGGGCAATGTGGATAGGAGGACATTGGGGGCAATGTGGAGAGGAGGACATTGGGGGCAATGTGGAGAGTTTGGGGCAATGTGGAGAGGTGGAAATTGGGGGCAATGTGGAGAGTTGGGGGCAATGTGGAGAGGTGGACATTGGGGGCAATGTGAAGAGTTGGGGGCAATGTGGAGAGGTGGACATTGGGGGCAATGTGGAGAGGTTGGGGCAATGTGGAGAGGAGGACATTGGGGGCAATGTGGAGAGTTTGGGGCAATGTGGACAGGTGGACATTGGGGCAATGTGGAGAGTTGGGGCAATGTGGATAGGAGGACATTGGGGGCAATGTGGAGATACCCAATGGGGGCAGTGTGATCGGGGGGGGGCATGACAATTTTTGCACCAGGGCCCCTTGACTTCTAGTTATGCCTCTGTTACAATATATCTCTTTATTTATTTTTCAGGAACTAATAGTGCTAACATGTTTATGAGCCTCAACCCTTCAGTAGCACAAGTCTTGAGAGGGGTATGAGATAGATAGATAGATAGATAGATAGATAGATAGATAGATAGACAGATATTTTTTGTAGACAAATAACCCTTGCTTTGCAATGCGTTGCGTACCCTCTGGTACTCAAAGGGTTAAATAGAAGAATAGGGACTTACCTTGCCTGGTGTCAGCTTGTTCTTGGAGTTTAGTATGTACACAGCTGTATCCACTGCAGACAGAGACACAGAGGCCTTCCCTTCTGTTTCCACTGTCAGTTGGAAGTGTTCTCCAGGCTGTACATAGCCCTCTACTTGCGCTCGTAACTCCAGCTATATTGTTAGAAATATCCCAGTTTCTACAGTTATAATAAACTTATCACATATTTATAAGTAATAGTTAGGTGTTGCGTATATATACATATTACCTTGCCCTCGCAGATATCAGTGACGTCCACCCAAATCGAGTTGGCGATGATCTCAGACCCCAGATGATAGTAGGCGATGACTCGGAAGGACGGGATCATGGAGGAGGTGATAGGAATAGATAGTGAAATACTTGGAGTATACTTAATGGATTCCATGGAGAGAATCTGGCCCTTATTCAGTACCTGAACGGAAAAGACAGAGGAAGATAATGAAACAGATTTACATATAATATATGTATGCATGTATCTTTATTTATATAGCGCATACATGTACACAGCAAAAAAAAAAAACACTCTCGTACTGAAACAGAGTGTATGGAGGGTTACAGTTATCTGCGGTAGGTGAAACAGTGTGTTTGTGGGGTCATGATCCTGAGTGAGAAGTTATTGATATCCCCTACTACAGGAGCGAGTGGCAGCTATATATTTTTTTTGTCAGTTGGATAGTGGTGGGCGGGCTGGAGGGGGCGGGCCAACTCCCTGTATGATAAACATGCCCCCATTGAATCACCCAATGGAAGCAGTAACATCCCCATTGAATCACCCAATGGGAGTTGTGTCTCCTAATGAGACATAAATTATATAATGAGGCATTCTGTGCAATGTGTGTGTGTTTTCTGAGGAGACATAAATTATGTTCTGTGTGTGAGGAACCATAAATTATGCAATGAGGCTTTCTCTTTTATATATATACTAGCAATGTGGGACGGCGTTGCCCGTCAGGATATATAGGGAATTAATGCACACATACGGATGCGAGACAAACACAGAAACACACACGCAAATGCACACGCATGCACTGAGATGCTTAAAGAGCGACAGTCATACACACATACATGCAGACACATAGAGTGTGATACAGACATGCAACACACACAGTGAGAAACACACAGGCACAACAGAGACACACACACACACACACACACACAGAAGTGAGTCATAAGGGGTTGACGTATGTGTCATTGTAATGAGTTTGTGTTTGTACTTATGCCTCCACTGTGGCATTCATTCATATAGTTGAAACGCATGTGGTAATTGCACATACTATGGTGGAAGGTGGATTGTGCTGGCTCCCGGGATGTGAGTGACTGGCATTCATTCATGTAATTGAAATGCGTGTGGTAATTGCACATACTATGGTGGAAGGTGGATCGTGCTGGCTCCCGGGGTGTGATTACATGTGAGTGATTGCGTTTGAGTGCGAGATTGAGTGAGTGTGTTAGTGAGTGTGTGTGATTGAGTGAGTGTGTTAGTGAGTGTGTGTGATTGAGTGTGAGATTGATTGAGTGATTGAGGGTGAGAGTGTGATTGAGGGTGAGAGTGTGAGTGTGATTGAGTGTGAGAATGTGATTGTGATTGAGTGTGACTGCGAGACTGTAAGTGTGAGAGTGTGATTGAGTGTGAGACTGTGAGAGTGTGAGACTGTGAGAGTGTGATTGAGTGATTCAGTGTGAGAGTGAGACTGTGTGAGTGTGATTGAGTTAGACTGTGAGAGTGTGATTGAGTGAGACTGTGAGAGTGTGATTGAGTGAGACTGTGTGAGTGTGATTGAGTGTGTGAGTGATTGGGTGTGAGACTGAGAGAGTGAGAGAGACTGTGTGAGACTGAGAGTGTGAGAATGTGAGTGTGAGAGAGTGTGTGAGACTGTGAGAGTGTGTGAGACTGTGAGAGAGAGTGTGAGAGACTGTGAGACTGAGAGTGTGAGAGACTGAGACTGTGAGACTGAGAGTGTGAGAGACTGTGAGACTGAGAGTGTGAGAGACTGTGAGACTCTGTGAGACTGTGAGAGAGACTGTGAGAGTGTGAGAGAGTGTGAGACTGAGAGAGTGTGAGAGAGTGTGAGACTGTGAGAGTGAGAGAGTGTGAGACTGTGAGAGTGTGAGAGAGACTGTGAGAGTGTGAGAGAGAGTGTGAGAGACTGCGTGTGTGAGACTGTGTGTGTGAGACTGTGTGTGTGTGAGACTGTGAGAGTGTGAGAGCGTGTGAGAGTGTGAGAGCATGTGAGACTGAGAGAGTGCGAGACTGAGAGAGTGCGAGTGTGTGAGACTGAGAGTGTGAATGAGTGAGACTGAGAGTGTGGATGAGTGAGACAGTGTGAGAGTGAGAGAGAAGACTGTGAGAGTGAGAGAGAGAGACTGTGAGAGTGTGAGACTGTGAGAGCGTGTGAGACTGAGAGTGTGAATGAGTGAGAGACTGTGAGAGTGAGAGAGAGAGACTGTGAGAGTGAGAGTGTGAGAACGTGTGAGACTGAGAGCGTGTGAGACAGAGAGCATGTGAGACTGAGAGCGTGCGAGACTGAGAGCGTGCGAGACTGAGAGCGTGCGAGACAGAGCGTGTGAGACTGAGAGAGTGCGAGTTTGCGAGACTGAGAGAGTGTGTGTGTGTGTGTGAGAGTGTGTGTATGAGAGACTGTGTGTGTGAGAGAGACTGTGTGTGTGAGAGACTGTGTGTGAGACTGTGTGAGTGTGAGACAGAGAGTGCGAGACTGAGAGTATGTGAGTGTGTGAGAGTGAGACTGTGTGAGAGTATGAGAGTGAGACTGTGTGAGAGTGTGAGAATGAGAGAGAGACACTATGTGAGAGTGAGAGAGAGAGACTGTGAGAGTGTGAGAGAGAGACTGTGAGAGTAAGAGGCTGTGAGACTGTGTGAGAGTGAGAGAGAGATACTATGTGAGAGTGAGAGACTATGTGAGAGTGAGAGAGAGAGAGACTGTGAGAGTGTGAGAGAGAGACTGTGAGAGTGTGAGAGAGAGATTGTGAGAGTAAGAGACTGTGAGACTGTGTGAGTGTGAGACTGTGAATGTGAGACTGTGAGTGTGAGACTGAGACTGTGTGTGAGACTGTGTGTGAGAGTGTAAGCCTGTGAGTGTGTGAGACTGTGTGTGAGAGTGTGAGACTGTGTGTGAGACTGTGAGAGAGTGTGAGAGTGAGAGAGTGTGAGACTGAGAGTGTGAGAGACTGAGACTGTGAGACTGAGAGTGTGAGAGACTGTGAGACTGAGAGTGTGAGAGACTGTGAGACTCTGTGAGACTGTGAGAGAGACTGTGAGAGAGTGTGAGACTGAGAGAGTGTGAGAGAGTGTGAGACTGTGAGAGTGTGAGACTGAGAGAGTGCGAGTGTGCGAGACTGAGAGTGTGTGTGTGTGTGAGAGTGTGTGTGTGTGTGTGTGTGTGTGAGAGAGAGTGTGTGTGTGTGTGAGAGACTGTGTGTGAGAGAGACTGTGTGTGAGAGAGACTGTGTGAGAGACTGTGTGTGAGACTGTGTGAGTGTGAGACAGAGAGTGCGAGACTGAGAGTATGTGAGTGTGTGAGAGTGAGAGAGTGAGACTGTGTGAGAGTGTGAGAATGAGAGAGAGACACTATGTGAGAGTGAGAGAGAGAGACTGTGAGAGAGAGACTGTGAGAGTAAGAGGCTGTGAGACTGTGTGAGAGTGAGAGAGAGAGATACTATGTGAGAGTGAGAGAGACTGTGAGAGTGTGAGAGAGAGAGACTGTGAGAGTGTGAGAGAGAGATTGTGAGAGTAAGAGACTGTGAGACTGTGTGAGTGTGAGACTGTGAGTGTGAGACTGTGAGTGTGAGACTGTGAGACTGAGACTGTGTGTGAGACTGTGTGTGAGACTGTGAGACTGTGTGTGAGAGTGTGAGCCTGTGAGTGTGTGAGACTGTGTGTGAGAGTGTGAGACTGTGTGTGAGACTGTGAGAGAGTGTGAGAGTGAGAGACTGTGAGAGTGAGAGACTGTGAGAGTGAGACTGTGTGAGATTGTGTGAGACTGTGAGTGTGAGACTGTGTGTGAGTGTGAGACTGTGTGTGAGTGTGAGACTGTGTGAGTGTGAGACTGTGTGAGTGTGAGACTGTGTGTGAGTGTGAGACTGTGTGTGTGAGACTGTGAGAGTGTGTGTGTGTGTGTGAGACTGTGAGAGTGTGAGAGACTGTGTGAGTGTGAGAGACTGTGCGAGACTGTGAATGCGAGACTGTGAGTGTGAGACTGAATGAGACAGTGTGAGAGTGAGAGAGAGAGACTGTGAGACTGAGAGTGTGAGAGACTGAGAGTGTGAGAGACTGAGAGTGTGAGAGACTGAGAGTGTGTGAGACTGAGAGTGTGTGAGAGTGTGTGAGAGTGTGTGAAAGTGTGAGAGTGAGAGAGAGAGACTGAGAATGAGAGAGAGAGACTGTGAGAGTGTGAGAGAGAGAGACTGAGAGTAAGAGACTGTGAGACAGTGTGAGACTGTGTGAGTGTTAGACTGTGTGTGAGAGTGAGACTGTGTTTGAGAGTGAGACTGTGTGTGAGAGTGTGAGACTGTGTGTGAGAGTGTGTGAGACTGTGACTGTGTGAGACTGTGTGAGACTGTGTGTGAGAGTGTGAGACTGTGTGTGTGAGTGTGAGACTGTGTGTGAGTGTGAGACGGTGTGAGTGTGAGACAGTGTGAGACTGTGTGTGAGACTGTGAGACTGTTTGTGAGACTGTGTGTGAGACTGTGAGAGACCGTGTGAGAGTGTGAGACTGTGTGTGAGACTGTGTGTGAGAGTGTGAGACTGTGTGAGAGTGAGATTGTGTGAGAGTGAGACTGTGTGAGAGTGAGAGAGAGAGACCGTGAGACTGAGTGAGAGAGACTGTGAGATTGTGTGAGTGTGAGACTGTGTGAGTGTGAGACTGTGTGTGAGACTGTGTGTGAGACAGAGTGAGAGAGTGTGAGACTGTGAGAGAGTGTGAGACTTTGAGAGTGTGAGAGAGAGTGTGAGATACTGTGAGAGTGTGAGAGAGAGTGTGAGACTGAGAGAGTGTGAGAGAGAGTGTGAGACTGTGTGAGACTGTGTGTGAGAGTGTGAGACTGTGTGACTGAGAGTGTGAGAGAGACTGTGAGACTGTGTGTGAGACTGTGTGAGAGAGAGAGACTGTGAGAGTGTGACTGTGTGATAGTGTGAGACTGTGTGAGAGTGTGAGACTGTGTGAGAGTGAGACTGAGAGAGTGTGAGAGAGAGTGTGAGACTGTGTGTGAGACTGTGAGAGAGTGTGAGAGTGAGAGACTGTGAGAGTGAGAGAGTGTGAGACTGTGTGTGAGTGTGAGACTGTGTGTGTGTGAGACTGCGTGTGTGAGAGACTGTGAGAGTGTGAGAGACTGTGAGAGTGTGAGAGACTGTGAGAGTGTGAGAGACTGTGTCAGTGTGAGGGACTGTGTGAGACTGTGTGAGACTGAGAGAGACTGTGAGAGACACTGAGAGTGTGAAACTGTGTGAGACTGTGTGAGACTGTGACTGTGAGACTGACCGTGAGACTGTGACTGTGTGAGAGACTGTGTGAGACTGTGAGACAGTGTGTGAGAGAGTGTGAGAGTGTAAGAGACTGTGAGGGACTGTGTGAGACTGCGAGAGAGACTGTGTGAGACTGCGAGAGAGACTGTGAGAGACTGTGAGAGTGTGAGACTGAGACTGTGTGAGACTGCGAGAGTGTGAGACTGTGTGAGACTGTGACTGTGTGAGAGACTGTGTGAGACGGGGTGTGAGAGAGTGTGAGAGAGTGTGAGACTGTAAGAGACTGTGAGAGTGTGAGGGACTGTGTGAGACTGCGAGAGAGACTGTGTGAGACTGCGAGAGAGACTGTGTGAGATTGTGAGAGTGTGAGACTGTGTGAAAGTGTGAGACTGTGTGAGACTGTGAGAGTGTGAGAGACTGTGAGAGTGTGAGAGAGTGTGAGAGACTGTGTGAGACTGCGAGAGAGACTGTGAGAGACTGTGAGAGTGTGTGAGACTGAGAGTGTGTGAGACTGAGAGTGTGAGGGACTGTGAGAGTGTGAGGGACTGTGAGACTGCGAGAGAGACTGTGTGAGACTGCAAGAGAGACTGTGAGAGACTGAGAGTGTGAGACTGAGAGTGTGAGACTGAGAGTGTGTGAGACTGAGAGAGAGACTGTGTGAGACTGCGAGAGAGACTGTGTGAGACTGTGAGAGTGTGAGACTGAGAGTGTGAGACTGTGTGAGACTGTGAGACTGCGAGAGAGACTGTGTGAGACTGCGAGAGAGACTGTGAGAGTGTGAGACTGAGAGTGTGTGAGACTGAGAGTGTGTGGGACTGAGAGTGTGAGGGACTGTGAGAGTGTGAGGGACTGTGTGAGACTGCGAGAGAGACTGTGTGAGACTGCGAGAGAGACTGTGAGTGTGATACTGTGAGTGTGATACTGTGAGTGTGAGACTGTGAGTGTGAGACTGAGAGTGTGTGAGACTGAGAGTGTGTGAGACTGCGAGAGAGACTGTGTGAGACTGTGAGAGAGACTGTGAGAGACTGTGAGACTGAGAGTGTGAGACTGAGAGTGTGAGACTGTGTGAAAGTGTGAGACTGTGAGAGTGTGAGAGACTGTGTGAGACTGAGAGTGTAAGAGACTGTGAGAGTGTGAGAGACTGTGTGAGACTGTGAGACCGAGAGTGTAAGAGACTGTGAGAGTGTGAGGAACTGTGAGAGACTGCTAGAGAGACTGTGTGAGACTGCGAGAGAGACTGTGTGAGACTGCGAGAGAGACTGTGAGAGTGTGAGACTGAGAGAGTGTGTGGGATTGAGAGTGTGTGTGGGACTAAGAGAGTGTGAGGGACTGTGTGAGACTACGAGAGAGACTGTGTGAGACTGCGAGAGACTGTGAGAGTGTGAGACTGAGAGTGTGAGACTGTGTGAAAGTGTGAGACTGAGAGTGTGAGACTGAGAGTGTAAGACTGTGTGAGTGTGAGAGTGTGAGACTGAGACTGTGTGAGAATGTGAGACTGAGACTGTGTGCGACTGTGAGACTGAGAGTGTGTGAGAGACTGTGTGAGAGTGTGAGACAGAATGTGTGCTTTGCAATGCGTTGCTTACCCCTCTGGAACTCAAAGGGTTAAGTTGAGGTAACATAGCAATATAACACACGGTGGCTCTTCAGTTGAGGCAGTGTAGCAATATGCTGAGGTATCAAATAGAAAGTGGTGTTTGAGGCTTGTCCTCTGTAACATACAGCAAAGCGTCTCTCTCCCTTTAAGGAGAAAGGGCGGGAATCAGGAAGCAGGAAGTGGAGGAGTGACAGTTGAGACAGTGAGGTGACTGAAGAGATGATGAGTTAAATAAGAGTTGCTATTAAGTTTGTATTTTATGGGAACATTACACCCTCATACTGAAACAGAGTGTATGGAGGGTTACAGTTATCTGTGGGAGGTGAAACAGTGTGTTTGTGGGGTCATGATCCTGAGTGAGAGTGTGAGTGGACCGGGAGAAGTTACTGATATCCTTACCTCAGGAGCGAGTGGCAGTTATATATATATTTTTTTTGTCAGTTGGATACTGGTGGGTGGGCTGGAGGGGGCGGGCCAATTCCCTGTATGATAAACACGCCCCCATTGAATCACCCAATGAAAGCAGTAAAGTCCCCATTCAATCACCCAATAGGAGTTGTGTCTCCTAATGAGACATAAATTATGTAATTAGACATTCTGTTCAATGCGAGTTTCTTTTCTGAGGAGACATAAATTATGTTCTGTGTGTGGGGTACCATAAATTATGCAATGAGGCTTATTCTTTTATATATATAGATAGTTTATAAGTCTCCTACATTTTTCTATGGCTAACACGATACCACACTTTACCTACAGTACACCAGATAGACAGACATACACATTCACACACATGCAGACACACACATACATACATACATATAAACACAAACACATATACACACACTAATAACCATAAATATATATGGACACACAGACACACACATACCTCCCAACATTTCAAATTGCTAAAGAGGGACAAGTGTGTTGTAGGGGGTGTGGCTGAGGCATGTGGCTGGTGGGCGTGGTATTAACAAGAATTTTCAGGCTGTTTCATGACCTACTGACACCTCCTTGTGTTACCTAATAAATGACTTCTAACAAGACCAAAGTATTTAATTTAAGCAGACTAATTTATAAAAACATATACTGACGTTTAAAGAAACAATAATGTGAGTTTTATTGCTATGGAGCAATGTGATACACTTATATACACACCACACAATCTGATCTCCTAAAAAGAGGGACATTAGGGTGAGAAAGAGGGACAGTGGGACTTGGGTCTAAAAGAGGGACTGTCCCTCCTAAAGAGGGATACTTGGGAGGTGTGCACACACATATACATGAACGCACACAGGCACATACATAGACACACACATAGACAGACAGACATTCACTCACACACATACATTCATACAGACATGCACATAGACACACATACATACATACAGTATTTACATGTATACATACTCAGAAACAGACACACATACACACACACATATACACACAGATATACACATACATACACACTTATATACATAGACACACACCTGCTCACACATATAAATACAGACACACACTAACACACACCCACTCACACACATACTTTCATACATACATACACAAAGACAGATATATACAAACAGACATACAGGCAGACAGACTGATGGACCAAAATGTTTATAAACAATAGACCTGTAAGAATTGAGCGCTGATACATAACTGGGGGTAGAGAATGATACTGCAATGAAAACTAAACAGGAAGACAGGTCTGAGGAAGGACTGCAGTGATTAGAGAGTGAACAGGAAGCAACTGACATACAGGTTATAGTTGTACAGATTTTAGGACTGAAGAGATGACAATCAAAAAACAAAAATAACATTGTGGATAAAAGAGTAAATGTTAGAAATGTATAGACCAGTGATTAGTCATATAATTGCTGTCTGGCTCTTCTTGGGGACTACAACTGCAGACCTCATAGAGTGGATGAATGCTAGTTGTCTTAAAGTGAACCCTGACAAAACAGAGTTACTCTTGGTGAGGGGACCCCAGGCAACAAGAATATCTCATGATCACCCAATTGGCCTGGAATTTGGAGGCTCTGAACTCATTAGTTCAACAGAGGTACGAAGTCGCGGAGTGATTATTGACTCTAGACTGTCACTTAAAGTGTTAGTAATGTCTGAAAAAAACTTTTTTGCATTTAGAAGAGCTTAAAAAGCTGATCTAAATGCAAAAAAACGTATCTCTCAAACAGCTATGGTTTAAGAGATACAGGCGTTTAAAGTTTGATTTCTCCTACTGACAGCTGTAAAGCTGTCAGCAGGAGATCCGTGTCGGTCGACACGCTGGCACTTGAGAAGTGCCGGGATCTCGTTACTTACACGGAATCCCTGCATTGGAATGGTCTAAAACGTATGTCTACTAGGCACACGTTTTAGACCATTCCAATGCAGGGATTCCGGTAGGCACACGTTTTAGACCATTCCAATGCAGGGATTCTGTGTAAGTAACGAGATCCCGGCACTTCTCAAGCGCCAGAGTGTCGACCGACACGGATCTCCTGCTGACAGCTTTACAGCTGTCAGTAGGAGAAATCAAACTTTAAACGCCTGTATCTCTTAAACCATAGCGGTTTGAGAGATATGGTTTTTTGCATTTAGATCAGCTTTTTAAGCTCTTCTACATGCAAAAAAGTTTTTTTAAGACATTACTAACACTTTAAACAGAAGATTTCTTCTGTAATAAAATCTGCCTTCTTTCATCTGAGAAACATAGCCAGGATACAACACTTAATTCCACCGGATGATATGCCAACATTATTCCATGCATTTGTGTCCTCTTGTCTAGATTACTGTAATGCACTTTAGTTGGGCCTCCCAGAAAAAGAACTCCATCGCCTACAGACAGTACAAAATGCAGCAGCCAGACTACTGACCAATCAAACTCGCTCATGTCACATAACACCTGTTCTCCACTTGCTGCATTGGCTTCCAATTAAATGGCGAACATATTTTAAAATCGGCCTGCTGACCTTCAAAGCCTTAAAAGTACCTCCCAACATTTCAAATTGCCAAAGAGGAACACTTGTGTTTTAGGGGGTGTGGCTGGGGGTGTGGCTGGTGGGCAGGGCAATAAGGAGAATTTTTAGGCTATTTTATGTCCTATTGATACGTCCTTGTGTAACCTAATAAATGACGTATAATAAGACCAAAGGATTTTATTTACACAGACTGGCTTATAAACACATATACTGACGTTTAAAAAGCAATAATGTGAGTTTTAATGATGTAGAGCAATATGATACACATATATACATACCATGCAATCTTATCTCCTAAAAAGAGGGACATCAGGGTGGGAAAGAGAGACAGGAGAATTTGAGTCTCAAAGAGGGGCTGTCCCTTCTAAAGAAGGACACTTGGGAGATATGCTTAAATAATCAAGGCCCACAGTACTGAAAGAGCTCCTGACACCCTATTATTCAATCCCGCTCACTGCGGTCAGCCAACAGATCCCTCCTGTCAGTGCCCAGAATAAAGACAACCTCAGGTTCCCGGGCATTCAGCCACGCTGCCCCCACATTCTGGAACTCTTTACCGTCCTCAATCAGAGAGGCACCATCATTACAGAGTTTAAAAAAAAAAGCTAAAGACCCATCTCTTTTATCAGGCATTCAGTCAACTCATCTGACCATAAGGAACTCTTAATTTTTATGTCTGTTTGTATATTTGTAAAGAGCTTTGAGTCTCACAGGGAGGAAAGCGCTATAAAGATCACAAATTATTATTATTATCATTCCCAACCAACAAATGATGCAGTTGTAGTCCCCAGCAGCCAGAGGTCCAAACACTGACTATCCATGGTACAGAGTGAAAGGGAGAATGGGACACAAAACAGTTCAGAGTGAAAACCAGGAAGAGATGGAATTTAAGAGCCATTTATGCAAAGGAACAGGAGCAAGTCTGGAGCCATAGAGATGACAAATAAACATTTCCATTTACTTAAATGGGGCTTTTAACCTTTTGTATGCTGGAGAGGTCTCTGATGCTTTGCCATACAATACACTGGAGACATATCTGGCATTCAAGAGGTTAAAAGCCCCATTTTAAGCAAGAGGGATATTTATTTGTCTCCTAAAGTGCAGACTTGCTCCTGTTCAGCTCCCTGAATACAGCAGGGCACAAAACAAACTTGTCCTTTGATGACCTTGGAGCCAGAGCTACTCACCATGTAATAAATTTTTGAGTCAACATTTAGACTGGAGGCCATCGCCATTAACGTCAACTTGATGGTTTCCCCAGGTCTCAGCACCTGACCAGGCATATCCATGTAAAGATAGCTGCTTGTCTTTGAGTTGTACGTATTGAGCTGTATTCTCTCGACTTCCGAGACCCCAGCTTCACCTGCTGTGACCTGTGAAGAAATTAGTAAAGAGGGATGAAAAGATGGGCAACCTCACTAGTCTAGGAATGCCATATGTTTTGATGTTAAAGGAACATGTCCTGTTTTCGGGGGTTTACGGGTCTGTCCTTCTGGAATTTTAAAGTCTGTAAATGCTGTACATATCCTGAATTTTGTTGTAGGAGAGCAGAGGAACATTTTTCCTTATCTTTCTCTGCAACATGCTTTATGGTACGTTATGAAAGCTTCCCCATGCTCACCACATCTTGAAGCTATGTTTCTACTGCTGTAGAGGAAGATTCACCATGCTCACCACAACTTGAAGCTATGTTTCTACTGCTGTAGAGGAAGATTCCCCATGCTCACCACATCTTGAAGCTATGTTTCTACTGCTGTAGAGGAATATTCCCCATGCTCACCACATCTTGAAGCTATGTTTCCACTGCTGTAGAGGAATATTCCCCATGCTCACCACATCTTGAAGCTATGTTTCCACTGCTGTAGAGGAATATTCCCCATGCTCACCACATCTTGAAGCTATGTTTCCACTGCTGTAGAGGAAGATTCCCCATGCTCACCACATCTTGAAGCTATGTTTCCACTGCTGTAGAGGAAGATTCCCCATGCTCACCACATCTTGAAGCTATGTTTCCACTGCTGTAGAGGAAGATTCCCCATGCTCACCACATCTTGAAGCTATGTTTCCACTGCTGTAGAGGAAGATTCCCCATGCTCACCACATCTTGAAGCTATGTTTCCACTGCTGTAGAGGAAGATTCCCCATGCTCACCACATCTTGAAGCTATGTTTCTACTGCTGCAGAAGAAATATGTCCATGCTCACCACCTTGCAACTGTTTCTATTACTGTAGAAGAAGTCTGTCCATGCTCACCACAACTTGCAACTGTTTCTACTTCTGCAGGAGAAGTTTCTCCATACTCACGAGTCACTACCACTTCCAGCTATGTTTATACTGATACAGAAGAAGTTTCTCAATGCTCACCAAAACTTTCAGCTGTTTCTCATGCTGCAGAAGCATGTGGATCCTGAGACTGTGTGAAGGTATCTTGTCAGACACACCCATGAGGGTCCAGAGGGGGCTGGAGTAAAGGGGGGCTCTTGCCCCCTTACACTTGCTCACTCCATGTAAACACAGGGGCTGGGCTGGGGTCATATTATGGCTTTGCCCCCCCTACCGGAAACATTTCTGCCGCCTCCCCTGGACAATTGGACACTAGCACTTAGAATAAGAAAGCAGTCTGCCTGGAGTTAGTACTATTGCTGCCCCCTGCCCTGCTGTATTGTGTCCAGTGTCAAAAGGGTATCCAATTCTTTGAAAAGCATTTGCATGTAAACACATCCACATAATTATGACAATGGCTCATTAAACTTAATTTTCAAATGCAAATGAGCCATTGTCAAGCAAAATTGTGAACAAATATCAACCCATAACTGTGACCTGACGAAGCCAGGTACAGTGAAACGCATTGGGATGGGTGTTTGTTGAGAGCGTTTGCAACTCTGGACAATCTCTGTCTGGTTTACTATTTCTATCCAAGGGATAAGTACTTTTTTTTTCACAACTATGGGTTGGTATTTGTTCACAATATATTTCTATTGTGGAGATACCTAGTATTTAGAAGTCAAGGCACCTTAAATTGGGATCATTTATGTATCAGTATTTGTTTTTTATTCCTTGCCCACTATGAAATCAGTGCTTAAGCCTGTGGTGGTATAAGTGTATTTGATTTAACAGTTGATCTAGTAAACTGTCAGTATACTTACATCATATGTTACTTTATATGGTGGACCTCTACTTTAATTGTGTAGGTGCTTTTATCCTTCTGTATATTATGATACATATATGTAGAGAGTATTAGTTTGCCCAGGATTTGCAAATATTTCTTCTTGTGGCGGCCCGGCAGGCTTTGGGTCAGAAGGCTGGAACCCAGATGCAGTGGAACAGCAGATAGAGCAACAAAACAAAACACAGCGTCAAATCCAAAGGAGCAAGGCAGGAGGAAGAGTAAGAGGCGGTCCGAAGGTCAGGGCAGGTGGCAGGAATTAGAGGCAGGAACAGTAGCAGAGGTCAGGAACAAGGAGCTCAGGCAGAACTATAAGACACAGGTAAACACAGCAAGGCTACAGAACAAATGAGCAAAGACTGGAGGGAGTGAGCAGAATATATAGGAGATAGACTGTCACATGACCATGGACTCTTCACTAGCAGGCAAAGTAACTCCTACCCTACCATAGTCCCGCCCCACCACCCCACTCACTATGTCTGTGGCTGCAGTTGACAGGTCCTCTGCAAGGGGACCCCCCATACAGTGAGAAGACCCCATTTTGGAGGAGTCTATTTCCCCAGGGAGACCACAGGAAGCAGTAGCAGGCAGAACAGGGACCCTGGAGCGCGGAAGTGCAGCCGGCTGATCGCACATGTGCTGTGAGACGAGGGCCACAGCATCCAAACTCGGAAGCATTGCTGGTGTACTGAACTCGTGCCTGCGGCCAACTGACCCCGCATATGCCCAGGGAGCCCAAAGTGCATAGGAGACCATTGGCCACCGTGACAGAGCCCCCTCCGCAGACTTGACCCCAGGGCATGACTCGGGGATGGCTGACCAGGATAACGTCTATGGAAAGCCTTAGTTTTAGCAGGGGAATGTACATTCCTGGCCGGTTCCCAGGACCTCTCCTCCAGACCATACCCCCTCCAGTGTATCAGGTATTCCAACCAGCCATAACGTCTCCTGGTGTCTGGGGTTTCTTGGAGCTCATTCTCCTCTGACCCATTGACCATTACTGAGTCAGGAGGGGAAGCAGTGTCCTGTTGCAAAAAATTGGAGGGTCTCCAAGGCTTAAGTAGGGACACATGGAACACTGAATGCAACTAATAATGCAAAGGTAGATCCACGCGAACTGCCACTGGGTTGGATATGGAGAAGGGACCAATGTAGCAAAGACCCAGTTCTTGGAAGGATAGGAGGTTCGCAAATGTTGTGTGGACAGCCAGACCTTATCTCCTGGCACATAGGTGGGTGCCTGAGACCGTGTCTTGTCAGCTTCTACTTTGTAGTGCTGTTGAGTCACTACCAAGGTTTGTTGCAGAGTGTTTCTCTGCTGGCGTAAGTAGTTGAGTCATTGAGCAACATCAGGACCTGTTGTGGGGCAAGGGAGACCTGGAAGAGCAAAAGGATGGTACCCATAGTTAGAGTACAAAAGGGTAAGGTTACTGGAGTGATGAATGTGGTTATTGTAGGAGAATTCTGCAGTAGGGAGTAACGAGAACCAGTTATCTTGGAGGTAGGTAGTGTAGCACCGGAGGTATTGTTCAAGTATTTGGTTGGTCTGTTCTGTTTACCCGTGGGTCTGAGGATGGCAAGCTGAGAACAAACAACATTGGATTGTTTCGATGCTGGCAAAAATGGGTCCAAAAAAACTGTAGGAAGACAGTGGCGGTTTTGGCTGCAGAGGGCAAACCAGTCATGGGAAGGAAGTGAGCCATCTTGGTAAGACGATCCACAACCATCAGAATAGTGTTGTGTCTGTGTGACAGTAGTAAGTCTACAATAAAGTCCATGGCTATATCTGTCCACAGGCTGGAAGGAAGTTGGTTGAGCTGGAGTAGACATACAGGTCTGGTTTTTGGGGACTTAGACCGAGCACAAACCTCACAGGAGAGGACATATTCTTTGGTATCCTGTGCTATTTTTGGCCACCAAAAATAGCGACGGACGTTCTCTTGTGTTCAGGTTACTCCTCCATTGCATGTGGATAGAGAGTCATGGAACAGTCCAAGAACATCAGGATGGACAGCCGGAGGGATGTAGACCTGGGTTCCATGGTACCATAGGTCTTGTTTGAGTGTTAGAGGAGGTTCTGTAGTCTGAGGTGGATTATCAGAGGCTCAAATCTGATCCAATAATGACAGTTGGGTGGCCATAAAGTGTTGTGGAGAAATGATGGTGTCTGTCACGTTAGCAACTTGGACAGAGTTTTCATGCATTCGAGATAATGCGTCGACTTTCTGGTTTTTGGCCCCAGGGCGATAGGTTATTAGTAGGTTAAATCGAAAGAAAAAGAGGGCCCATCTGGCTTGACAAGGGCAGAGTCGCTTGGCAGATTTATGGTACTTGAGATTGCAGTGATCAGTATAGACAGTGATGGGTAGCGAAGCCCCTTCTAGGAGGTGGTGCCATTCTTCCAATGTGCACTTTATAGCTAGGAGCTCTCTCCAATATCATATTTCTTTTCTGCTGGGGATAATTTACGTGAATAAAACACTATTGGATAGAGATGGTCGACCTTGTCTCCTCTCTGGGACAAAATCCCTCCCAGAGCCAACTCAGAGGCATCAACCTCTAAAAAAACGCCTTTGAGTATCTGGCTGCACCAGAACGGGAGCTTGGGTGAAAAGACCCTTGAGTTTGTCAAAGGCTGACTGTGCCTGAGGTGTCCATGAGAATCTTTCCTGTGTTTTGGTTAGTGCTGTAATTGACGCACAAACCTGGGAAAAGCCCCGTATGAATTTCTAATAGAAATTGGTGAATTCCATAAAGCGTTGGACGGCTTTCTGGTCTTTAGGGATGGGCCATTCCAAAACAGCTTTCACTTTCCAGGGATCCATCTGGACACGGCCTGGTGTGAGTATGTACCCCAAAAATTCAACAGAAGTTTTGTCAAAAATGCATTTTTCAAGTTTGGAATATAACCCATGAGCTCGTAGAAGATGGAGGACCTGAGTAACATGATGGGTGTGTTGTTCCTGGGAATCGTAAAACACTAGGATGTCTTCTAAATAAATTACAATGAAGGTGTCCAAGATGTCCCGGAAAACGTTGTTCAAGAAATGCTGAAAGATGGCTGGGGCATTACACAGCTCGAAGAGCATGACTAGATATTCAAAGTGCCCATAGTGGATCTTGAACACTGTCTTACATTCATTTCCTTCTCAAATGTGTACTAGGTTATAGGCTCCTCAGAGATCTATCTTAGTGAAGACAGTGGCATTCCTTAGCCTGTCGAGTAGTTCTGGGATCAATGGGAGTGGGTACCGGTTTTTGTTGGTTATGTTGTTGAGAGCTCTGTAGTCTACGCAGGGGCATAGACCACCATCTTTTTTGCCAACGAAGAAGATACCCTCTCCGGCGGGTGATGTAGATGGTCTGATAAAACCTTTGGCTAGGCTGTCAGTGATGTACTCCTTTAGGTTCAGTCTCAGCAAGTGGGAATATTCGCCCAAACGGAATAGGAGCTCTGGGGAGTAGGTCAATGGGGCAGTCGTAGGAGCGTCTAGGGGGTAGTTTGTCAACATTTTTCTTGTTGAATACATCCCTGAATTCTGCATACTTGTTTGGTAACACAGGAACAGAGGTGACTGACAAGAGAGAAGTGGTGTCAACTTGCATTCTTCTTCGGTTAGAGGGCGTCGTACAAGGCCTATCTGCATTGGTTCTTTGGACAAGGAGGTAGGAGCTGAAGGAGCAGCGGACCCAGAGGGGACAGGGAGCTTGCTGGGAGTTTGGAGTCTTTCCAGTCTCCTCTCACAAAATCTTCGATCTAGTCGGGTAACCAGTAGGATCAGCTCTTCCAAGGAGAGGGGTTTACCCACACAGGCCAACTCGTCTTTTAAATATTCCGAGAGTCCCACACAGAACTGCTCTATCAGTCCTGTTTTCTTGAGTCCGGTGACTGGAGTGAGTTCCCGAAAGTCCGTGATGTAGTCCTCCACTGGTCTTCTTCCTTTACGTAAGGAGTGTATGGCTGCTCGGGCCGTGGAGGCTCTCAAGGGGTCGTAGTATAGGACCCGCATGGCATCAGTGAAAAGTTCCTAGGAGTCAATCTGAGGGCTGTTTGAATGCAGCAATTGATGTGCCCAGATTTGGGGTGCCCCTGATAGTAGTGCAATGGCTGTACATACTTTGATGTAGTCGTTGGGGTAAGTATCAGGCTTCAGAGAAAAAAGTAGCTCACAAGCGGTGTAAAAGTCCTGAAATCAGACCTCTTGCCTGTGAATTTGTCAGGCATAGGAATAGCATGTTCAGATGAAGGGGGTAAATGAGAGGGTGCTGCAGGTGGAGGTGATGGTGGAAGGGGAACGGCTCTTTGCCTCTCATGGTGGTACAATGTGGCATGGCTAGACTGAAGCTCTTGGAGTGACTGAGCCAAGGCGGCCACCTGATGCGTCAGCAGAGTGAGTGCTTTAGCTGTTCCTGCGGGTTTCATATTTGGATTCAGTTGTTATATGACGGCCTGGCAGGCTTTGGGTCAGAAGGCAGTGGAACAGTGGATAGAGCAACAAAACAAAACACAGCGTCAAATCCGAAGGAGCAAGGCAGGAAGAAGAGTCAAAGGCAGTCCAAAGGTCAGGGCAGGCGGCAGGAATCAGAGTCAGAAACAGTAGCAGAGGTCAGGAACCAGAAGATCAGTCAGGACTATAAGACACAGGTAAACACAGAAAGGCTACAGAACAAATGAGCAAAGACTGGAGGGAGTGTGTAGAATATATAGGAGATAGATTGTCACATGACCATGGACTCTCGACTAGCAGGTGAAGTAACTCCTACCCTACCACAGTCCCGCCCCACCAACCCACTCACCACTTCTGTGGCTGAAGCTGACAGTTCCTCTGCAAGGGGACCCCCCATACAGGGAGGAGTGCCCACTGTGGAGGAGTCTATTTCCCCAGGGAGACCACAGGAGGCAGCGCAGGGACCCTGGAGCAAGGAGGCACAGCTGGCTGATCTCGCATGCGCCGTGAGACTAGGACCTCAGCGCTCCAAATCCAGAAGCGCTGCGGGTGTCCTGAACTGTGCCCGCGGCCAGCTGACCCCGCAGACACCGCGGGAGGAGACCATTGGCCACCGTGACACTTCTTATTTTTAATCTATGTAATTCTTTTGATACTTTCTATGAATAAATAAAGCTAAATATATTTTTCTCTATATGGGTTGTGCTTATCTGAGTGCCTCCATTATAAGACTCCCTTGTTAAAAGGGATTTTTGTACACAATTTTCTTCTATGTTAACATGGTAACATAGTTAGTAAAGCTGATAAAAGAGGTGTCCAAGTTCAGCTCATGCCATATCATCCGTGCTGATCCAGAAGAAGGCAAAAAAACATGGAAACAATTTCCAATTAAGTCCAAAGTGGGTAAAAAAATTCCTTCTTGACTGCAAAAGACAGTGTGATATTTCCCTGGATCAACATTCTATCTGCATTGAAACCAACTGTCAAAATTCTCACTATTCTTCTGAGCTAGAAAGGAATCCAAAATGATTTAAAAAAAACAGCTACAGTGTCTGCAAACACAATTTTCTGAGGCAAGCAATCCCTTTTTTATTTTTTTTGCTCAGCTTTTTAAGTAAACAGTTCCCCAGCGAGCTCTTTGTATTCACCTCAAATGTATTTCTAAATAGTAAGTATATCACCCTGCTTAGGTGTGCAGAAGATAGAAAACTTCCAGAAGTCAAAGATAAAATTCACAATATTTTGCAGATGGGCAGATGCTGAATCTAGTTGGCCAGAAACCCCCTTGATTTCTTTTTCCCCTATCAACATATCATGATCAGAGAGAGAGAGAGGGGAAGGGAGAGAGATATAACTTTAGCATTCCAATAATGAGAATGTTTACTGCTGTGTTGTATACAGCAGGGAATGGCAATCTGCAGTCCTCCTGCTGTATTTGGACTCCAACCATTTTCAGCTTGTCATTGGTAAGATGAGGATGATGGGCATCCTTGAGAAATTCATCATCTTGAGCCTCTGGAGAGGGTTCACGTGCTACAACCAGGCATAAGCCAATGACACAATAAGCATCATAAAGTCGACAGGGCTTAAACGGGCATCACTGTACCATCAAGTGGGTGGGAGATGGACGGGAAGTAGGTGGAACAAGGTGGGAAAGAGGGAAGCAGCAGAAGTGGGCAGGAAGTGGGCAGAACAGGATGGGAAGGAGGGGAAGTGGGGGTAACAGGGTAGAAAGGAGAAGTGATCAGGAAGTGGAGAGGAACTGGTTGTGATGGAGAACTGGACAGAAAGTGGTGCAACAGGGTGTGAAGTAGAAGTGGGTGCAATAGGGTGTGAAGTAGGAGAAGTGGGCGGGAAGTGGGAGGAACAGGGTGCGAAGGAGAAGAGGTTGGTGGGAAGTGGGAGGAACAGGGTGTGAAGGAGGAGATGTGGGTGGGAAGTGGGAGGAACAGGGTGTGAAGATGGAGAAGTGGGTGGGAAGTGGGAGGAACAGGGCACAAATGAGGAGAAGTAGGAGGGAAGTGGGAGGAACGGGGTGTGAAGGAGGGGAAGTGGGAGGAACAGGGTGGGAAGGAGGAGAGGAGAAGTAGGAGGGAAGTGGGAGGAACAGGGTGTGAAGGAGGAGAAGTAGGAGGGAAGTGGGAGCAACAGGGTGGGAAGGAGGATAAGGGCACAGAGCTTCATAGGAAACTCCCCACCACCCCCAAAGAGACAGCCTCTGTCCACGGAGACCTGGCAATTAAAGCTAAAGAACCTAGTCTCTGGGGCAGATTGAAAGACTTCTCACGTAGGATGAAGGGAATTGTGGCGCAACAAAAGCAGGAGGGAACCTCAGATTGTTTGCCCCAGGGGATTAGGAATACAAGAAAATAAGAACAATTTTGACACTTATAATCTGCACTATAGGGAGTTAAAGGGATAGTAATGTCTCATAATAAAAGCAGCTCTAATTAATCATCATAGTATTTGGACTTTGGAGAGTGTTATTTCAATTCTGTCAGAGTTGTAGTTCAGGAGTAATTCAATGACAAAGTGTCCCCCTCCCGCCCCTTTTACTGATGTAACACTGCTCAGCCATATCAGAAGGGAGGTGCCCAGGTAGCCTGCAAAGAGGGACAATCTTCAATTAAGATAAGGGAAAAACCTGAAAAGCTTGTCAAGGGGGGCAGGGCTTTCATTGTTCTCATAGGAAGAAGATTGTCTCCTTCTGTTATCTGTCTGGTCTATGGACTGCATTCCACATCTGAGAAGAGATGGCTTACACTAGGTAAAAGGGGCGGGAGGGGAAACTTTGCTTGTGAATATCTCATAAACCATAAAGGTTTGAGAAATGAGACTTATATTATTCTTCTTTTTTTTTTAATGCCTACAAAACAGAATAAAGTTAAAACGAAGTATTACTATCCCTTTAAACCCTTTGAGTACCAGAGGTTATGTAACACATTACACAGTTGCTTTTGCCCTAAAATTGCTCCTCTTAAGGCTGATCCATGCTTGGGTGGATGCAAAGCAGAATTACAAAGAACAAATTCTAAATACTGTTCTTTTATATTTGCTATATTTTTTTGAAACCCCCTTTCCTGGAAAGCCTGGGTTTGTTCCCCTGAAATATGAGAAAAGGAAGCCTGAATGGTTAGAAGAGTGTAGATGGGGAGGACTACAAGAAAGGATCAACGATGATGTCATTGGTGGAGTCACCTTGATGTCCAAGATCTTGTCACGTGCACCTGTGTTAACACTATAGGTCGCAACTCCGTTTCTATCAGTTGTCAGCTTGACTTCAGGATTTGAGAGGTGGACAGGGATACCTGTCGCTGGAGAGCCATCTGTGTAGGACACTTCCACCTGGGAGAGACAATCATGGGAGAGGCATCAAAGGGAAATCAAAGCCTAAATCATGCAACAATAAGTTTCACAGAATATATACCAATGATTTCTATAGGGTTGTTCACACAGGTAATTTTTAGGGCTCTTTCGCACGGCCAGCCAAATATTATTATCCGTTGCCCTAGAGGGTCAACCATTTATTGGAGTTTGCAACAACATCAGTTGTGTAAAAGGTCTGGTGGTGGTCCCCTAGATCTCCGTTCAGACCTGTCTTGCCAATATCTTTACTGTGTTCTACAGTGAAAATAGTAAATATGCAGTTTTCTAGACTTTGTTGTATTCATATGACTCAATTACTGGTATGCATTGCTGCTGGTCATGTAAAAGGTTGGCTTACCTCTTCACTCATTTCAGTAGCAACCTAATGTTACTGCAACATCTTACAACTGGGTATATAAAAGAGAGAAGAAATGAAACCGTGTCCTCATACCACACATGCATTGAATTGCATTGAGGTACGACCCAGACATCATATACACAAAGAAAAACTATTCTGAAGAAATCAAGCTGCACCAGAGAAGAGAGAGAGAAATCCCCACATATTCATCCATTTGAATGCCACAGGGATGTGCTACGCATTGCACACCCCTGTGGCACTCAAAGGGTAAAAGTGGACCTATCACCTTATGACAAGTGTAGATTAATTTACAGAGAATTAAAATCCGCCTATATGTCGTGTTAGACATTTTTCTGTAAAATAAACTGTTTTTGAGAAAATAAACTTTATATGTTGGTGGCACAGTGTGACACACTATGCTTATTCTCTACATAGTGTACTAATTAATTCTGTTTGAGGCCAAACATACTTCTCACTCTACTATTAGACACAACAACAGTGGTAATACCCTGTTTTACTCAGCAGGAAAAACCCTATAGCATGTAGATTTTCATTAAAAAAAGGTTTACTGCTCCTTTAAGTAAAACAGAAAAGAGGAGAAATTCTGGAGCACGGGGAGTATCTACAGGTGGTGCAGAAGGTGAGGTCTGTGCCAGGGCCCAGCATTCAGTGGGACCCCATCTTCCCCAGGATCCAACAGGTTCTAATTATACCTCTTTGAAAATATTTAGTGATAGGGAGCCAAAAATGTTTTTGGCACCGGGGTCCTGTAATGACTAGTTACATCACTGCTGGGGCAAACCAACTATACCATAAGGGACATATAAAAATTATTCATATTCCATTTGATGTAAATGGTGCAGTTAACGCCTTAACCCTTTCAGTGCCAGAGAGTTGAGTATCCCTCTAGCACTGAATGGGTTAAAGTGGAATTAAAACTCTATTATGACCTTGAAAAAGCTTTTGAAATCACCTATATTTAGGTTTACCATTCTATAGTTAGAATTATAAAAGATATTTAGCTTTATTTATGCAAATTAGGCAGTATTGGTTGGCACAGCCCGACGTGTCAAATGCTAGCATTCCACTCTCCCTCACAACTGCCACTTCCTACCAGGAAGTACTGACTGGAACAGCCTGGTGTGCCAGATTCTAATATTCTGCTCTCCGTCTCAATTCCTACCAAGGAAGTACTGGCAGGTACAGCCTGGTGTGCCAGATTCTAACATTTTTGGCCCTCCCTCTGAACTGCCACTTTCTACCAGGAAGTACTTTCTAGCACAGCCCAGTGTGCCAGATAGTAACATTCCACTCTCCCTACCAACTGCCGCTTCCTAACAAGATGTACTGGGTAAGTTACATAAACATAACAAAGAAATAACTAAATGTCTCAAGTTATAGTTTTAAATAGAGAATGACTAACACAAATATAGAGGGTTTTGAAAGCCCTTTCAAAATCTCCCGTCATTATAGAGTATTAGTTGAACTTTATATGTTAGAGGTCGCCAGAGCATTGCATTGAAATATATTGGTGACCTCCCTGACATTTAGGAGGTTAAAAGGAACTTTGAAATATCTGGGAATTTTCATATGTCCCCTATGGTGCAGTAGGTTTGCCCCAGAATTTCTCTACTTATGTCCTCATACATATTGCCCAACAAGTGACGACACCCAGCAAAGGACATTTTGGGATCGATAAATTCTTTCTGCATAACTGTGGACTTAGGTCAGAAAACAGGGTCTGTTATCTAAGTAAACAACGGGAGTCAAGTCTATGAGGGAAATAACCAAAAAATCTACAGAAATTGGAGAGATAAATGGTCACAAACAGGATGATCATATTTGGGAAGTCTCAGGGTTTGATCCTGAGACTCAGGGTTTTGACTCAGATCTCAGGGTGAAGGGCCAAATTCTCAGGTGAGAGAGAGCTCCTTGTTACCTACAATATGATCTGCCCCCATTAAATGTTTATCTTTAGTCTCTAAATTGGTGGCATTTGTACCAGAAAGACAGAGGGAGATGTCCTGCTTGTCTTGTTTGTGTGTAGGCAGTGAGATCTCTAAATTGTAACATGTTAAAGGTCCCTTGTGGACCAAATGGAAACCTCTGGGTTAGAGCAAGCAGGTACATATAGTACAAATCTACATTATACTGTAGGAAGCTTTAACCCCCTTAAGGACTGGTGATGTGTCATGACCACCACCAGTGGTTGTGCATAAAGGACTGACGACCGATTCCCAGGTATGTTAATAGTTCAAAGATCTTAGGATGAACTCATTTCAAACTTTCCCAGGTTTGCTGAGGATAAATCATGCCTGGTTAAAAAGGAACTTTTACTAAAATGAAAATGCCCCCCAAACCATTATGCACATAGCGATACGCTTATCAATACTAGCATTACCCTGAATAAGTCTGGCGTTATTGAGAAATCCAACTTGTTCCGAGACTCACAGGCAGGTGTCTTGCTGTGGCGGCATCTGTGCTTCTGCACCATCATTCTCTTCCTGTACCTTAAGGTACAATGCAACTCCACCACACCAATCCTAGAGGAGACAGGGACTGACAGCGCAGGCACACAGATGTCTCTTTGGCAAGATGTCTGCGCTGATGACTGCCTGTGCATCTTGGAACAAGTTATATTTATTGTTATATAAGGTGCCGGACTTAGTCAGTATAATGCTAGAACTGATATGGGTATCGATATGTGCATAATGATTTGCGGGGCAATTTAATTTGAGTGAAAGTTCTGCTTTAATGGATTATGTGTTATTCTGGAGCAAAACAACTGCACATTATGGGACAAAAGACAATTTCTCCAATTCACATACATTTAAAATGGGCTTTGAACCCCTTGGATGCAGAAGAGTTCGCCAATGCATTGCTTTTACTCTCACCAGCATCCAAGGGGTTCAACCCCCATTTAAAGCAATGAGATTATTTTATTGTCCCCTATGGTTCTGATAACCTGATTCACAATTGCACTTTATCAGCATCCTGAATACATCCCAATGTGTCAACAAGGACAGCTGCAGAATGTCGTTATAAAGGAGAAGAGAGGGTATTGAGTTGTGCAGTGGTTCTCACTCAGGATGTTGTGGCTCTTTAGCGTACTGCAAGCCAAAGCTTAGGGCACCAGAAGACGTTAACAAAAATGTGACTATTGAGATTTAAAGTGGGGCTTTCACCTTAAAGGGGATGTTTCATCAAAAAATGTTGTAGGCTTAAAAAGTAGTATAACTTAAGCTATATACATTTGTTGTTTTTTTTTTTGTTTTGTTTTAAATGATTTGTCATAGAAATTGCTGTTTTAAATTGTATCTTGTGACGTAATTAAGTTCCATGGTACAGTACGCACTGTACCGAAATGTAACTCTCCCACTTTCCCTTTACACCAAGCACGCTCTGCCTGCTGTGACATGTGGTTGTTGTGCCGGCCCCTTCCACTGACTGTGTCCTGGCATAATAAGTTGAGCACACACACAATGCGCGCCCTAATACAATAAGGGGTTACTGGATCCGATTTATTTATTTATTTTTTTGTGTGGACTTCATGACCGGACAAACCCCAACCCATGCTTACCGCAGCCTACAACGTCCTGCACGCCTATGAGCATTGTACAGGACGCGAGGCACGGGCACTAGCAGTAAGTGCTGGGACTAGGGAGAGTATTGTGTGTGTGCTCTACTTATTATGCCAGGACACAGTCAGTGGAAGGGGCCGGCACAACTACTACAAGTCACAGCAGGCAGAGTGGACTGCTAGGGATCTCGGGACAAGATGGCACCGCTCTGCCCAGACAACGCAATGAACTTAACAAGTAAGTTTGTAAGAATGAAAAACAGTAAAAGCAAAATGAAGTACACTCTTCGCTAGCTTAGGGGGTGTTGCATTGAATGAGATATAATTTAGTATACATTAAACATCCACTTTAATTCAAGTGAATTTCATTGGAGGACTTTAATTCAGTGATTCTCAACCAGGGTGCCGTGGCACTTTGGTGTGCCACGAAAATCAGCTTAGGGTGCCCCATGTTTTCAATGAAGACTAACAAAAATGGACTTTTAAATAAAGATTTATAGAAATTGTTATGCACAATATGTTTAGTTTTGTTATTAAGATTATAAGACCTAATAATAACTGTATATTTATGTATTGTACCCTTCTTATGCCCTTGATAAAGTACATTAAATATGTTAGGGGTGCCCGGAATGTTCTAGATTGTGTGTTAGGGGTGCCCCGAACAAAAAAAGATTGAGAACCACTGCTTTAATTACTATAATAGGGGTTTGTAACTATCAAATCCTACTCCTACAACCCCATCTTTATTGGACCAAAACTCCCATTATCTTTAGATCATCATCATACAAAAGTAATCCAGTCCTCACCACAATCAGTGCTGGGGTCCCTGGTATGAAATATCTCTTGGTTTTGGATAGATCAAGCTTGTAAGGAGAAGTAGCAAACTTCACGGAGGTGATCTCTATCTCCTCAAGAGCTCCGGCTGAAAAAAAATAGGACATTGTCAGGCTTCAGTACAGATGGCTATTGGAAAGTACAATAAGGCAAGATTTCCCAATAGGCAGATTAGGCAATTGCTTAGAGGGTCAGCAATGCTGGCCGTACACACATTCTGAGCTGTTTTTTGTGATGGTTGTGGTAATCACAATGTGGCTACACCAGTCTATATAACCTTTAACTGGCAATGTTTTGGATGGCTTTCTAGCAACCAAGTGAATAAAAGTTTTTATTAGCTCTTGCAGGTTATAGGCAAAGGGCATTTTCTGGGCCGGGAATAATGAATGGGATCAGAGACAGTTTCATGTGAGGACTTAGGGTATGGTCATGGGAATACCTGGGAACTTCATTCTCTTGAGCTTCCGGAGACCAAGGGTTTGTAAGTGACACAATTTGTGTCATAAAGGGGAGGGGCTTACTTGGATCTGAGGGATTTGTCCTCTTTTTGTCATAAAGTGGGAGGGAAGAAGGTGATAAGTGGGCAGAACAGGGTGGGATGGAGGAGATGTGGGCAGGAAGTGAGAGTAACAGGGTAAGAAGGAGGATAAGTGGGCAGTTTTTCAGTCATACTGGGAATCCCCTGGACACAACAACCAATCAGAATATGGGAGTGGTCAGCAGCGATGAGGTACCACCCCTCAAAATATGGTGTTCTAGACAGATGCCTACTGTGCCTGGTGGGGATTCTGTCCTGCACTGTGTGTGATTCATAAAGGTAACAGGCAACTCACATGACGTCTCTATCACGCTAGCAGCGATGTACAAGCTGGATCCAAGCAAGTTCTCCACTGGTTGGTTAATCTTTGATAAGATGTCGGCCATACTTATCTTTATAATGACATCTCCTTTGTCCAACTGCAAGAGAGTGAAACATTTAATGGCCCATATTTATAAAAGCAAAGAGGAGTTATTCTGGAGTTAACCAACTGCACCAAAGGGGGCAAATAAAAAAAAAATCCTAAATTCCCATGTATCTGAATGGAGTTTTTTAACCACTTGAATGCTAGAGAGGTCTCGAAATGTATTGGAGACCTCTTGAGCATTCAAGGGGTTAAAAGACCATTTTTTTTAACAGAAATTCTTATTTGTCCTCTATGGTGCCATTGGTTTACACCACAATAACTGCAGTTTTTCCAAACGTCCCCTCTCACTTCCCTCTCACAATTTTGAATTGAACGTTACCCAAGTAGATTGCCGTACTTTAACCCTTTAGATGCTGAACAGATCTCCAATGCATCGTGAATCAATGAGTTGGAAACCTCTCTGGAATCCAGAGGATTTACAGTAGCTTAGTTGTTGAAAATGAGCTGAATACGTCTCCTGAGTATCCTTAATGGATATATTTTTTATTCATGACATTGAAATTGTGGATAATTATACTTGCCCTATTGTGTTTGCTACTGAAGAAGAAGAAGTGTTTGCTTCGAAACGCGTTTAGCGTGTTGGGCTTTTTCATTCACAGTCGCTGTTTTATTTTATTTTAATAAATGTATCATATATCCTATATTAATCGGGTTCCAGTGTATTTTCGTTTTTTGGGAATTTTGATCCAGAGAGAAGTACGTACATCCGTAGCAGGGCGGATTTGTATATCCCTGCTTGCCCAACCGGTTGTCAATTGGAGTCAACCTGATAGTTCATTGAATGTGAGTATCAGTCCCTGTTTATGAGCGTCATTGTTGTTATATTTCAAGAGTGGTATTGCGCCCCTTCTGGTTTTCTTCTTGCTTCTCTGGTAAGGGTACTTTGGATATCCCTTATCAACATTCGGCTGCAGCATCCAGAATTTATCCTTAAAGGCATAGTAATACTTCGTTTTATCTTTATTTTATTTTGTAGGCATTAAAAAAGCATGAAGAATGATATAAGTCTTATCTCTCAAACCTTTATGGTTTAATAGATATTCACAAGCAAAGTTTCCCCCTTCCGCCCCTTTTTCCTAGTGTAAGCCAACTCTTTTCAGATGTGAATCTGGTTGTAAGACCAGACAGATAACAGCAGGGGGCAATTTTCTTCCTATGAGAACAATGAAAGCCCTTCCCCCCTTGACAAGTTTTTCAGCTTTTTCCCTTATCTTAATTGAAGATTGTCCCTCTCTGCAATCTACCTGGGCACCTCCCTTCTGATCTGGCTGAACAGGGGGGGATACTTTGCTTGTGAATATCTCTTAAACCATAAAGGTTTGAGAAATAAGACTTATATCGTTCTTCATGTTTTTTTAATGCCTACAAAACAAAATAAAGATAAAATGAAGTATTACTATCCCTTTAAAGTGAATGAGTGGAGGCAGTGGTGAGTCCTCTACTTGCCTGGCTGACCACTATTTAGTGGTTTTATCATTGTGAGTGTGGTGATTTATTGGTGGTGGTGTTTGCTGCCTTGAAATATTACACTAGGATCGCCCCTCCTTTGTTTTCTTCTTTATCCTTAATTATTAGTCATCTTAAATTTCACAAGTAATAATAATAACAATAATTAATAAAATGTCATGTTTTAGGACTCACTTTATGGCCATCTAATTCAAAATGGCTACCTACCGGGCAATGGTTTTCAAAGATGTTCCCACAGGGAACCTTTTACAAAAAATATCAATGGAATTCTAACAATTAATCCATTTAACACCTTTGTATGAGAGGTTTACAATACATTGCGAAACATCAAGAGGGTTAATTAAGTACCAGTATCATCCTGTCAGAATACCAGGTTGTACGAGTAACTTGTAAATACATTATTAGGCTATACATGTGGTCTGGATGCTTATTTCCCGGTTCATTATGAAAATGGCTCCCTCTACTGGGCGACTAAGAATACGCTGCATTAACCATGTCGCCTGAATGAAAAGGGCGATATGAGAATCTCGCCTCATGTCGCGGCCTTAAGTGCTGCTGGCTTTCAGCACAAATTGGTCTTGAATAAATGAGAAATGAGGCCTCACTGGTGATCTCTTGAATAAAAGAGAAATGAGCCTGCGCTGACCCATAAATTGATGTTAGAGGAGAGAGCTTCGCTTCCACAGTTATAGTAATCTGCTCCGTTCACTCACGCATTTTATCCATACTTCTGTTTCCCACAGCCACCTATCCTCACTCCAACGCATTTGTCAGCTTGCACAGTAACACAGAGACATAATGGCGTAACCCTAAGCGCGTTGTAGTGAGGATAGGCGGCTGAAAGAAAACTGAGGCAGAGATCACCATACGGGCTCATTTCTCATTTATAGCCAGAGACACTTAAAGGGACAGTAATGTCCCAGAAAAAATATTTATCATTTTGTATTGCTTAAAAAGTTGAACTGAATGCAAAAAACCCTATCTCTCAAACTGCTGTGGTTTGAGAGATATTCTCCGTCAAAGTTTGAAATTTCCTGCTGTCAGCTGTAAAGCTGACAGTAGGAGATCTGTGTCATATGACACGAGGAGGCTCTGCAGCAGAGCTGCAATCACGTTATTTAAAACGAATGACTTCACTAGAATTGTCTACAAAGCATGCTTGCAAACCAGGCACACTTTGTAGACCTTTCCAATGAAGTCATTCTTTTTAAATAACACGATTGCGGCTCTGCTGCAGGAGCGTCCTCATGTCGGCCGGCACAGATCTCCTGCTGTCAGCTTTACAGATGACAGCAGGAAACGTCAAACTTTGACAGTGAATATCTCTCAAACCATAGCGGTTTGAGAAGTAGGGTTTTTTGCCAGGTTGATACCCACTGCCTTCTTCCCACTCTCAATCCTCTGCAGGTATATACAATGCTATCTCAAGGTTAGAAGTTTTCATTTTACAATGACCCTTCTCCAGTGATTGCTGTGACTTTATCTTGTGCCAGAAGTGGCTGTTTTCTCATCCTTATTTCTTCACAATGACAATTTCACTTTAGTCTTTTCTGTGTTGGCCTCAAGACTGCTGAATTAGGCATGAGAATAAAAACACTGTACCCTGCCTTTCATTCCTCACCTTCTCTTGCTGTTCCAGTCCCCTTAGCATGTTCCTCATCCCGTTCTGGTCTGTAATTCCTACCCTCACGTAGGCCACTCCAACTACACTCTCCCCGTACACATACCTGAGCCAATCAGAGAGTAGTAATTTATTAAAAAACACAGGAACTAGTACAAGGTGTAGGTTATGTCAAATATTTGGGGACAAACACAGAAGTGCAGACATTACTATACATCCAGTAATGAACATATACTGAAAATCATGTCCATTCGGCCGGCTCAAAAGGGACTGACAGCGCAGGCGCACAGACGTCACTGTGATAAGATGTCCGTGCTTCCTGCTCCTGTGAGCATCCCTAAAATGCCAAAATCTTCAGAACCGGGTAATATTTCTGGTGACTAGCGCTACTAAGCAGCTAGTCGCCAGATGAAGAATCAGTCAAGCTTAAGTTATTGCGGGGTGGTAGTTCCCCTTTAAGAACATAAGTTTACTAATCATCTTTGGAGTCAGTGGAAGCATCATCAGCCTGGAGTTATGCAAACATATTGAGTGTTAAGCTCATTGAACTGAAAGGCAGGACATAACCTCTCTAGTATAGGTGTTGTGGTTGCGCTTGTCTATTTCTATACTTTTTTAAAAAAATTCTTAACTAAAGACAAAAATGTCTTTAAAAATGTCTTAACCAAAGACAAATATTCTCACATTCAGAACACATTCCTTCCACTTTTTTAATGTACAAATTTTTTTATTTTGTAAGATTTTTTTGTCGTTATTTAAGACAAATTTTCTTTTCCTCTATACAACACTGGAGAATAGTTTAGCCACGCCCTTGCCATGCCCCTTAGCCCGTCAATTCTGGAGTTGTGTCGTACACAACGGACATTACTAGTTTTTTGTCATATAGTCTATAGAAAATATGTCATTCATGCATACAATTACTTATTTTTGTCTTTCATACGACATTTTTTTGTCGTTACCCCTTTGAACATACAGCCCTTAATCATACACATGCACACCCATACATACACACCCTAACACATAGGGCCATATGTTCAAAGAAGTGGCAAAATAGCTTTTGCCGTTTGTAACGACTTTTCAAAGTACAGTGTCGTTGGGATCATTAATATTTTCAGAGAGTGTCGGTTGTGATTGGAAATATGGTGTTTGTCCTGACTGAAACTGTCATATGGAACGACAAAAAAATTTCTTAACTAAAGACAAAAATGTCTTAAAAAATGTCTTTAAAAATGTCTTAACTAACGACAAAAATGTCTTAAAAAATGTCTTAACTAATGACAAAAATGTCTTAACTAAAGACAAAAATTCTCACATTCAGAACACATTCCCGCCACTTTTTTCTTAACGTACAAATTTTGTCTTTTGAAAGACATTTTTCTGTCGTTAGTTACGACAAATTTTCTTTTCCACTATATGATATTGGAGATTAGTTTAGCCACGCCCTAGCCACGCCCTTTTGCCCGTCAATTCTGGAGTTGTGTCGTACACAACGGGCATTACTAGTTTTTTGTCGTACACTCTATAGAAAATATGTCCTTCATGCATTCAATTACTTATTTTTGTCTTTCATACCACAATTTTTTGTCGTTATCCCTTTGAACATACGGCCCATACTCACAAAGAGACATACATTCATACACAATGATACAGATACACACATCCACACAAATATATAAACACAGAAACACACACATACATCCATTCCACACGCACACATCACTCATGACCATACAAACACCAGTTTAGTCACACATCTCACCTGGATTCCACTCTAAAGGTGAACTCTTTATCAGAAATAAGGAAATATGGAACCAGCGGAATTATCTTCACCTCAAAATTGGGGAGAACTGGGTGAAAGAAAAATGAGATATGGAGGTGAAGGAGAGAGAATGATAGGGAAAAGAGAGAGGTGGAAAACACAGAGCGCAGATAAAATAACAAGCATTGGTTTGTATGACATTTAACCCATTGCACACCTGTCTGGTTCATAAGGGGTTGAGAAAAGAAAATGAAAGTTTATACAGAGGAAGGGAACTGGAGATGTGGAAAGGGTGAAAGGGGGGAGAATAAAGGGAAAGATGAAAGGATGAGAACAATATAAACCGTGAGAGAGAGAGACAGAGAAATGTACATTTGTCCTGCACTCATAGGGTTAATAGATGTTAATATCTGCCACAATATAGCAGTGCCATAAACCTGGCTCTTCAGATGTTCTCCAATAGCTGTATCAGCAACATCTGAAGTGCCACAAGTTGATTGCATATGCACTCTAAGGACAGGAGGGGACAACCTCACGCCCTCAGCATGTTTCCAACAATTGGCTGAGGATAATGGAAGATGCATCCAGCAGGAACTGGAGGGTCTCTTGCTGTCCACCCCCTGTTCTAGGGTCTGTGTTACAAAAACCGTCTTTACTGATATGTGTAAAAAACTCACCATATTTTCTCACTTCAAATTCACTAGTGAAGTTTGATTCTGGAGCATTGGTAAAATACGCTGAGATCTTCCACACTCCGGGTCTGTCAGAGAGAAAGAGAGACAGACAGACAGAGAGAGAGACAGAGAGAGAGAAAGATAGAAAGAGACAGAGAGAGACAGAGAAAGAGAGTGGAGAGAGAGAGACAGAGTGTAGAGAGAAAGAGAGACAGAGAAAAAGAGTGGAGAGAGAAAGAGAGACAGAGTGAGAGAGAGAGAGAGACAGTGAGAGAAAGAGGAGAGAGAGAAAGAGAGAGACAGAGAGAAAGAGAGCAAAAAAGAGGGAAGAGAGACAGAGAAATGGAGAAAGAGAGAGAGACAGAGTGAGAGAAAGAGAGACATAGTGAGAGAAAGAGAGACAGAGTGACAGAGAGAGAGACAGAGTGACAGAGAGAGAGACAGAGTGACAGAGAGAGAGGAGAGAGAAAGAGAGGGAGATAGAGAGAGAAAGAGAGAGAGTGAGAGAGAGTGGAGTGAAAGAGAGAAGGGAGACAGAGAGAGAGAGAGAGACAGTGAGAGAGAGGAGAGAGAGAGAAAGAGGGGAGAGAGAAAGAGGGGAGAGAGAGGAGGGAGAGAGAATGAGAGAGACACAAAGAGAGAGAGAGACACACACAGAGAGAGAGAGAGAGAGAATGAGAGAGACACAGAGAGAGAGGGAGAGAGGTGATACAGAGGAAGGATGGAATATGTTATATTTAGATAATTACCACTTGTGCTAGTGATACTATACAAAGAAGATCTGGAACAAACAACTAGATCTTGGTGCTTATGCACTAAGACAAGATAAAAAGGTGATAAATACATGACAATATGGAGAGGACTTCTCCAGTGATATCCACGTTAGTACTCCACAGAATAATATAGAAGTTGGAGAGTTTATCATTTTAGTGAAGTCATCTCCCCTTCATCACCTCTTTCTCATCCCTTAATGCATCTCCCCAGGAGTAGTCTTCCCTGGTCTTCAATGACTATTAACAGCGTATGGTCTCAGGATACCTCTGAGCACAGAAAGATCAATTAAAGTGACTGAGCCACTAATCAGATCCCCTGTGCTCTACCTAGGAGATCCTGAGAACATGCACTGTTGGTAGATCTTGATGACCGGATTTGTCTACCACTGCACTAGATCACAAAGGGACAAATGTCCCAGTTTTCCCATTGGTTTACGTACAGCTAATAAACTCTTTTATGCTATAGAGGTTTCCAACACATTCTGACTCAATAGTGACATAGTTGATGAGGGTAAAACTACATGTGTCCATCAAGTTCAACCTTTATTGTATCTCGCTTGTTTTCATTGATCCAGAGGAAGGAACAAACCCCTTATTGAACCCATTTTCAATTACACCCCAAGTGGGCAAAAAAATAATTCCTTGCTCCAAAAGGCAGTGTGGTCTCTCCTTTGACCAATATCATACCTGCATTACATCCAACAGTCATAATTATCAGTAAGGTTCTAGGCTTGAAAAGTATCCTATCATTTTTGGGAAGTACATTATTTACAGTATATGTCAACACATTTTACCAACAGAAGAAATTACACACCATTTCCACCCTTAGGGTAAAAACCCCCTACCTTTTTTCTCTAGTCTTAGTGGATAATCCCTTGTTTTTTTGCTCTGCTCTTTGAATAACTAGTTCCCAGTGAATTCTTTGTATGGGCCTCCAATATACTTGTAAATAGTAATCAGAATTCTCTTTAATGTAATTATTCCAAATTTGGTTAGTCTCTCATTATAACTGAAACCTTCTAATCCCCTTATCACTTTTGTTGCGTGTCTCTTTAATTCCATCCTGGAGCTTTTTTAATGGTTAAAACCCCATTTAGGACTCATCTCTGCTTTTTCTGTACTTGCAGAGCTGAGTTTCATCAGCAAGGTCAGTGACCTGGTACCTTTTATCGATAATCCTGTATTTATATCAGTGATTCTGTACATACCGGTATTTATAAAAGCAAACTGGAGTTATCATGGAAGAAACTAACTGCACCATTGGGACAAATAAAAAATCCTAAATTCCCTTACAGTTGAATAGAGCCTTTTAACTTCTTGAATTCTAGGGTATCCTATCCTATCGTGCTCTATTTGGCAACCAACTCAAGGGCGCATTACAAATGTCGCCTGGTTGAAAAGGGCGACATGAGAATGTCGCCGGCATGAAAAGGGTGACATTCTGATCTCACAGCCATCAGAATGCTGCAATATAATAGTATTGCCCAAACAGCATTGTGTCCCATTTTTACCTGATCGAAGCGGCTTTGTGGTGCCTCATTCTTAGGGCTCTCACCCAGCCGGTATTTTACCAGCAGGCCGGTAAAAAATTGGCTTCTGTCCAATGTTAAGTCTATGGAGGGAATGCCATGGCTGGTATTTTTTGGAAGAAAAGGTGGCAGCCCTACTCATTCTTGCCTGATTGCCACACTTCTGTTACATCCTCATTCACTGTCCCTCCCAATCACCATGTCTCCTCTGTTTCCTCCAGCCTTTAACCCTTTAAGTGCCAGATATGTATTGCCTCATTCATATTTGCACTTCCCATCATCCCCAGCGCTTCCTCACTATATCTGTTTGTTCCTGTTCTCCACATGTCTCCATATCAGTACCTATATGCCTCTGTCTCCATTCACTCTCTTCTATCCCATAGTGAACAGAGACAGAGGCATATAGGTACTGAAATGGAGACGTGGTGAACAGAACGAACAGATATAGTGAAGAAGTGCTGGGGATGATGAGAAATGCCAATATGAATGAGGCGATACATATCTGGTACTTAAAGGGCGAAAGGCTGGAGTAAACAGAAGAGACAGGGTGAATGGCAGGGACAGTGAATGAGGATATAACAGAGTGTAGCGATCAGACAAGAATGGGGCACCACAGCGCTGCTTTGGCAATATTATTATATTGCAGCATTCTGATGGCTGCGACATCAGAATGTAACCCTTTTCATATAGGCAACTTTCTAATTTCACCCTTTTCATCCAGAAACATTTTTAATGCACCCTTGTGTTGGTCGCCAAATAGAGGGCGACATTTTACTAGTGAACCAAATTCTAGAGGATGCTAAAAGCCCAATTTAAATTTAGCAGGGATTTTAATGGCGCAGTTGGTTTACTCCATAATAACTCCAGAATAGCTCTTGTAAATATGGACACTTGTTGGCTACCTCTCTGGCACACAAGGGTCAATGGTTCTTTTAATCCCTTGAATACTAGAGATATCTCCAATACCTACCTAGCGAATACTATTTCTCCCCACCTAGGTAAGTGTCCTACAGCAATCTATTATATATTTTATATATTTTTGAAATGCAATGCATTAGAAACCCAGTCCTTCCAAAATGTTATTTTGTCAATGAAGGATACTGGTGTTTTAGCAGGTGTTGCTGGGGGTGTGGCTTGTGGGCGGGGCATTACTAAGACTTTTTTGTTATTTCATCACCTGCTGACAAATCTTTATACAACTGTAAAAATTATTTAAAACAAGACCAAAGTATTTTACTTACACAGACTAATTTATAAACACATATAGTGAAGCTTATAACAACATTAATGAGTTTTATTGATATGAAGCAATGTGATATTTATAAATACACCACACAGTCTGATCTCCTAAACACAGGGACACCAGGGTGATACACATATATACACACCACACAGTCTGATCTCCTAAACACAGGGACACCAGGGTGATACACTTCTATACACACCACACAATCTGATCTCCTAAACACAGGGACACCATGGTTATACACTTATATACACACCACAAAGTCTGATCTCCTAAACACAGGGACACCAGGGCGATACACTTCTATACACATCACACAGTCTGATCTCCTAAACACAGGAACACCAGGGTGATACATTTATACACACACCACACAGTCTGATCTCCTAAACACAGAGACAACAGGGTGATACACTTCTATACACATCACACAGTCTGATCTCCTAAACACAGGGACACCAGGGTGATACACTTATACACACACCACACAGTCTGATCTCCTAAACACAGGGACACCAGGGTGATACACTTATATACACACCACACAATCTGATCTCCTAAACACAGGGACACCATGGTTATACACTTATATACACACCACAAAGTCTGATCTCCTAAACACAGGGACACCAGGGCGATACACTTCTATACACATCACACAGTCTGATCTCCTAAACACAGGAACACCAGGGTGATACACTTATACACACACCACACAGTCTGATCTCCTAAACACAGAGACAACAGGGTGATACACTTCTATACACATCACACAGTCTGATCTCCTAAACACAGGGACACCAGGGTGATACACTTATACACACACCACACAGTCTGATCTCCTAAACACAGGGACACCAGGGTGATACACTTATATACACACCACACAGTCTGATCTCCTAAACACAGGGACACCAGGGTGATACACTTCTATACACACCACACAGTCTGATCTCCTAAACACAGGGACACCAGGGTGATACACTTATATACACACCACACAGTCTGATCTCCTAAACACAAGGACACCGGGTTGGGAAATAGGGATTTGGGTCTCAAAGTGGGGCTGTCCCTCCTAAAGAGGAACACTTGGGAGGTATGGACCCCTAATATCCCCTAAAGAGGGACACTTGGGAGGTATGGACCCCTAATATCCCCTAAAGAGGGACACTTGGAAGGTATGGACCCCTAATATCTCCTAAAGAGGGACACTTGGGAGGTATGGACCCCTAATATCCCCTAAAGAGGGACACTTGGGAGGTATGGATCCCTAATATCTCCTAAAGAGGGACAATTGGGAGGTATAGACCCCTAATATCTTCTAAAGAGGAACACTTGGGAGGTATGGACCCCTAATATCCCCTAAAGAGGGACACTTGGGGGGTACAGAACCCTAATATCTACTAAAGAGGGACACTTGGGAGGTATGGACCCCTAATATCTCCTAAAGAGGGACACTTGGGAGGTATAGACCCCTAATATCTCCTAAAGAAGAACACTTGGAAGGTATGGACCCCTAATATCCCCTAAAGAGGGACACTTTGGGGGTTCAGAACCCTAATATCTCCTAAAGAGGGACACTTGTAAGGTATGGATCCGTAATATCTCCTAAAGATGGACACTTGGGAGTCATGGGCCCCTAATATCTCTGAAAGGGGTACATTTGGGAGGTATGGACCCCTAATATCTCCTAAAGAGGGACACTTGAGAGGTACGGAGACCTTTCTAGCATTCAGTGTGTTAAAAGCCTCATTGAAATCAATGACAATTATATAGCCCATGCCTATTTTCTGCCTTACTCCATTAATGTCGGTTTGTAGAATAAGACTTACGTGGAGATATCTGGAATTTGCAGATTGTCCTTCATTAGTGAGTCTGCGGCCACTTTAGTGACTTTCCTCACCTGTAGCGCTTGTGCGTTCTGTAAGAGAGGTGAGACAAGACAACTGAGATGAGATCAAGGCAATAAAGACAGAAAGAAACACACTGAAATAGCTGTTAAATAAGGAACACTTTTTTTATTTAAAAGAACATATACCTCTTAAAAATGACCCCCGCATATATCTTACTATGGGCAGAAAATCCAAATGACCCATATGAATCCTGTGCACGTGCCTGTGTTCAAGAGATAACATCTGCACTCAGTCTTGGTGCACTAAATGTCGATAAGGTGCCCGGTTAGCAATATGGTGGTGTATATGCTTTGATTACATTTTGATATGTGCACTAAAATGTTTTCTCCATCACATCCCTGTAAACCTGCCTCAGTTCTGCCATCGGAACCATGCCTTTACCAGTGTTATGATTTTGTAGTGACTACTTCAACATTGGATCATTTCCATACTGAAATACAGGTTAACCCCTTAAGGGCCAGGTGGACCAGGGGGACTTTTAAACTAAAGGACAAGACAGAGTACATTCAGGAAGCCGGCACATGTGCGGGAAGGAGAGGCTGAACCTGACTGCTCTGATCTTGGATCAGTCAGCTTTAGCCTTCCAGCGTGATCACAGTCATGATGTGCCAGGAAGTCACCGGTTCTTAGCACATGACAAGTTGCAGCTGTCATGGCACATCTACTGACCTTAATGGGTTAATGATCCATTGTCATATACATGTTAATGTGTTTATATGTTAATGTGACTGTTTGCCACATGCACTAAGCTCTGACAGTTGCTATCAGAGTGCACATTCCCAAGTCAATCTGAGGATGGTGAAGCTGGGATATAGCTCTCTATGAAGCCAGAGGACAGTGGAGAAGAGAGACAGCAACTGCCCTCCTTTAACTGTTTCACTGCCATGGGGACTGCTCTTTGGATTCACTCTGGTGTCTGACAGACGGCAGATGTTGTCAGGAAATTATCCCAGTGGGGCATCAGACAAGCTTCAAAGCAAGAGCAGCGGTGATCGCAGGAGGCACAGACCATCCCATCATCCTCTAGTAAGACTCCATGCAGTATGTTCAGGGGTATATACTTTGGACTTTGTGATCATTATAAGAAACAGAAGATTAGCGCCCCCTATCTTTAGATTATAAGCTCTCAGGCAGGGACCTCACTTCCAGTGTTTCACTTTGCAAGAACTTGCAACTGTGTATTGTCTAAACAGTTAAAGGGGAACTACCACCCCTCAACAACTTACGCTTGAGTGGATGTTCATCTGGCGACTAGCTGCTTAGTAGCGCTAGTCGCCAGAAATCTTACCCGGTTCTGCAGATATCGCCAGATGAACATCCACTCAAGCGTAAGTTGTTGAGGGGTGGTAGTTCCCCTTTAAATTGTAATGCACCGTGTACAGTTATGGACTATATAAATAAACATTAATTCATTCATCTTCTTTGTGATATTTGCTGTGGGTTCCTTTTCTTTTCTTCCTTTGAGGAGAAGATCACTACTTGAGAGGAGCAGCTAATTGGGACATCAGGAACACCAGAGTGAAATCAGGATCAGTAGCCTCAATATGCGATCTTGCTACCTACCACATAAGAGGTTTGGTGGCCACTATATATGTGATTTTTCTGATTTACATTTAATTTACCTGGAAATTAGGACATTAATACCCTATGAGCATACGTGAGAACTCTCGAGGTTTGACCCTAAGACTTGGGGGTGTAACTCAAATTTCACAGTGAAGAGCCCAGTTCTCAGGGTAGGAGAGTACATTGTTAAGTACGATATTACCTGCACCAATTAACTGCTTCATAGTCTCTAAAGTTGTGCAGTTTGTACCAGAAAGACTGAGGGAGAAGTCCTATTTGCCTTGTACGTGGTAAGGCAGTGAATTCTCAAAATTGTATCATGTTAAAAGGGTAGTAATACTTCAAAAGTGGTTATCTCTCAAACCATAAGGGTTTGAGAGATTACACTTGGGGGCATATTTGTTCTTTTTTAAGGGCTACAAAATAGGGATTAGTAATTTTGAAGTATTACTATCCCTTTAAGTGTTCCTTGAGCAGAGATTGGTGCACCTCTTGATTAGAGCAATCAAGGGACTATCACCAAGAATCTGTTTTGGGGACCTTTATTGATTAAAATTTCAAATATCTCAGGGTCAGCTCTTTTGAAAGTGTCCAGGTATGCTTGTGAGGTAACCCCTGTTGTTCTATAGTGTTTTTACATTAGGGTTGTCTACATACCTGGGAACTTTCTCATCCTGACCACCCGGAGAGGGCTCAAGTGCTGCCAACCAGGGGGATGTCACTGATGTGATTTGTGTCATAAAGGGGTGGAGCTTAATTTAATGGGTTGAACTTAATGATCTTTGTGATATAAATTGGGCAGAACGAGACGGAAAGGAGGGGAAGTGGGAGGAACATGTGGGAAGGTAGAGAAGTTGGTAGGAAGTGGGAGGAACATGGTGGGAAGGTATAGAAGTGGGGGGGAAGTGGGAGGAACATGGTGGGAAGGTAGAGAAGTGGACGGAGCAGGGTGGGAAGGAGGATAAGTGGGTGGGAAGGTAGAGAAGTGGTGGGAAGTAGATGGAACAGTGTAGGAAGGTAGAGAAGTGGTGGGAAGTAGATGGAACAGGGTAGGAAGGAGGAGAATTGGGTGAGAAGTGGATGGAACAGGGCGGGAAGGAGGAGAATCTCAGCACCCCTGAAGAATCAGCCTCTAGCTCCGGAGACCCAGTAATTCAGTCTGAAACCCGCAGTCTCTGGGGCAGATCCAGAGAGTTTCCAAGTATGATGGTACTTCAGTCTGAAAACTGAGAGTTCTCAGGTATGGTTGTCTAGCCATCATAGGATAAGTGGGGGTTGTTGTTATTAAGAGGCTTTCCTTGTTAACCTATTACAGACCAGAGGGGTAGCATTGTCCTTAACACCTTGAATGTTAGAAAGGTCTCCAATGCATTGCTTATCAAAACATTGGAGATCTCTCTCTAGCATTCAAGGGGTTAAAAAGATATTAATGCTTCTCTGACCTCTTTCCAGTTATACACTTATTTTTCAATGAACTGGAGCATAAAGCTGCAGGACAAATTGTAACTTATAGCTTACAAAATGTATGCATAAAAATGACATACAGCTATGGAGACACAGTTGCGCAGAATATATAAACAGCAATACATTCCTACTCACAAAGACTGAGAGAGTGACTGATTCCTCTGTTGGCCGCATCATGTGATCCAGGGTGAATGCTCTAATATTAACTGGAGAGAAAAGAATTACATGTTCATATTTGTTGGGGTCTATTTTATTATGCCTACAAGCATGTCAGTGCAGTGAGAAATTAAATCAGTGCTGTAAGAAATTAAATCTGTGCTGTGAGAAATTAAATCAGTGCTGTGAGAAATGAAATCAGTGCATTGAGAAATTAAATCTGAGCAGTGAGAAATGAAATCTGTGCAGTGAGAAATTAAATCTGTGCAGTGAGAAATGAAATCGGTGCTGTAAGAAATGAAATCGGTGCAGTGAGAAATTAAATCGGTGCTGTGAGAAATTAAATCAGTGCAGTGAGAAGTTAAATCGGTGCTGTGAGAAATGAAATCTGTGCAGTGAGAAATGAAATCAGTGCTGTGAGAAATTAAATCTGTGCAGTGAGACATGAAATCAGTGCAGTGAGAAATTAAATCGGTGCTGTGAGAAATTAAATCTGTGCAGTGAGAAATGAAATCAGTGCTGTGAGAAATGAAATCGGTGCAGTGAGAAATTTCAGTGCCCATATTTAATTCTCACTGAAGCAGCAGTGAACTGAGGAGAAGCATAAACTTTACATTCCACTCTTTTTTTATGAGCTATGGTGATCTTGGACAAATGCAATATATAAAATAAACTCTGTACCAAAAAATGATGAGTACCTGTGAGCACACCTAACACAATCCTGCTGCTGAGCTGCCTTCCTTAGCTCTGCTGGTAAGTCTTCCTCCCCATTCTACTTGTGGTTCTAGGCAGTGTCCCATAAAGCCCCCATTGCACTTGGGTTCAGGGAACTTTGAGATAAAGCTTTATTGACAGGGCTGGATTTCCCAATAGGCAGAGTAGGCAGCTGCCTATTGTAGAGTAGCTTTATTGACAGGGTTGGATTTCCCAATAGGCAGAGTAGGCAGCTGTCTATTGTAGAGTAGCTTTATTGACAGGGTTAAATTTCCCAATAGGCAGAGTAGGCAGCTGCCTAGAGCTCCAGATTTGGAGGGGCGGTGCCTTAGTTGTGCTGGCCACACCCACATTCTGGATTGTGGGTGTGGCCAGAGTATTCTCATTGTCCCTGCACCATTTTTTTTTGTTTATAGTGCTGTATCAGCAGGATGGTGCATTCACCTCTCTTAGGTTCAATTTTTAATTAGGAAAATATATGCGGATACATAACCACTATAGATGACAAGCAAATGACAGTCAAAAGTTAATTGTGATGAACTAGGGTTGCAATGAGCTGATAGGGTAATTATTACCTCCTCCTAACTCCAAACTGATGTGGGAAGGTTTAGAGCCCAATGCGTTCGTATAGAGTTGTTGAGGTATAGTTAGGATAGGTTAGTGTTTAAATCATAGTAACATAGTAGATAAGGCTGAAAAAAGACATGCGTCCATCAAGTCCAGCCCATGCCAAAAACACCCCTGTTGATCCAGAGGAAGGCAAAAAAAGCCCTCTGGAGCCATTTCCAATCTAATCCCAAGTGTATGTGTGAGGGGGGGGGATTATTCCTTCCTTACTCCAACTGGTAGTCAAATAGTTCCCCGGATCAATATCCTATTTGCTTTGAAGCCATCTGTCATAATTATCAGTATTGTTCTGTGCTAGATAGGCATCCATTGCTTTTTTGAATGCAGTTGCATTATCTACAAGCACAACATCCCGAGGCAAAGAATTCCATAGCTTTACAGCCCTTACTGTAAAGAATTCCTGCCTTTGTTTTAGTCAAAAGCACCTTTCCTCTAGTCTTTATGGATGACCTCTTGTTCTTAGCTCAGTTCTTGGCATAAATAATTCATTGGATAGTTCTTTGTATTGACCTTGAGTATAAGTGTAAATGGTAATCATATCACCCCTTAGATGTCTCTTCTCTAATGTAAACAAACCCAGTTTGGCTAGTCTGTCTTTATAACTCAGATCCTCCAATCCCTTTATCAGTTTTGTTGCACTTCTCTGCACCTTTTCCAGTTCAGTAATGTATTTTTTTAGAACAGGCGTCCAAAATTGTACTCCATATTCCAGATGAGGCCTAACCAAAGATTTATATAGAGGTAGGATATTAGCATTCCTTGCTTCTACACCTCTTTTTATGCAGGCTAGTACTGCTGTAATAAGGTTACTGAGATACAAAAAGAGCACATCTTGCTGAAAATTTGAACGATAGTTACTGATGTAGCCAACATTGAAGTAGCTTTATCTGGGCCCCAGTCAGTGAAATGATGGTCAGATTATATTATTATACTTTGTCCAATGTTATAGCAACCCCAAGAAAGGATTTAATTTGTGCCGGTTGTTTAATCTGTTAGCTAGTATGTGGAACAAAGTCATGCACTCTCAATGCTATGACAATTTTGAGAGAGGATTGATTTCATGCTATGAGTCTAACTCTGTAGCTATCACATTGTTGTAACTAAGAAAGGGGCAGTTAAGCACTGATGGTGCTATAGAAGTGCTCTAAAACAACAGCTAAACATTGGAATGAGCACCGATCTAGTAGTTCCATGAAGAGGAACGCTATTAAGATCTGACTTTCATTGGCAGCCTATATATGACTGTACTTAAGTGGTATAATAAACACGTGTAATTAAATATCTTACAATTAAGCAATGTTAGTGCAAATGAAACAGTGCTCTGAAACAGCAAGTAATGGAAGAAGCACTGCTGTTGTAGTTCCGTTAAGACTAAAGTTACTGATTCCCTCTGGGCAAATGGAGAGCAAGGGCCTGCGCCTGGGATGCCCTTCCAGTCCTCATGTGGGGAGGATGTGCCTGCCATTTTGGAGCTGGACTGCCTGTGGGTGGAACCAGGCTGATATGCATATGGAATTTTCCTCTCTGCAGTGGCATATGAGAGCAAAACATGTGACCTGAGCACCAATGAGAAGACTCCATGCCTAAGAACAAAACACTTTATTTTGTTTGTGCTTGTCATGTTCTTTACTGTAGGTCTGCCCTATAGTGTGATTGCTAGTCCTATAATGTGACTGCCTCCCCTACAGAGCCTGACTGTCCTGTAGCATGACTAGCGTGACTGCCCCCTCTGTAGCATGACTGCCTCCTCTATAGCATGACTTCCTCTTCTATAGCATGGCTTCCTCTTTTATAGCATGCCTGCCTCCTCTATCTATAGCCTGGCTGCCTCCCTTAAAGCATGACTGCCTCTTCTATAGCATGACGGCCTCTTCTATCTATAGCCTGACTGCCTCCCCTAGCGCATGACTGCCTCCTCTATAGCATGACTTCCTCTTCTATAACATGACTTCCTCTTCTATAGCATGTCTGCCTCCTCTAGCTATAGCCTGACTGCCTCTTCTATAGCATGACGGCCTCCCCTAGACTATGACTTCCTCTTCTTTAGCATGACTGCCTCCTCTATAGCATGACTGCCTCCTCTATAACATGATCTAGGTAAGTCCTTCTGTGACACACAGTAATTATATAGATACATCTGACTGCTGTATGATGGACTCCTACCTAGGCAAGTGCTTCTGTTACACACAGTAATTTTATGGCAGAACGGAGGCTCATATTATGCATGCATTAACTCTCTCCACTGCTTCCTCTAGCAGCAAAGGATAGTTTATTCAAAAATACAAAGAAAAAACTTGCAATAACCCTTAGCAACCCCACAACCAATGAGATAGAGTCCCATGTTATAAATCAGGTTGCACACTCCCAGAACTCCCTCTTTCTTTGCTGCTTCCTGCAGATAAGTACCTTCAGTCACTCTCTGTGTTTGTGCCTGTTTCATGGGCTATTGATTTTTATTTACTTTATGTGAATTTTGTTTACTTTATATGTATTCTCTGTGTTTGTGTCTGATTTATAGGCTATTGACTTTTATTTACTTATGTGTATGTTGTTTTTTGCATTATTTGTACTTATTTTTGTGGCTTTGGTTTCCCTGGCATTCTTCTGAGTTTGCCTGGGGGTTTTTTCTTTGTCTGTGCTTGGGAGAGTTTTTTGTTTTCATTGAATGTCCAAGTGTTTGTCTTCCATCTGATTGCTTCTGCGTTTTTCTTTTTACCTCGTTTGGGTTTTCCTGGTTCTGTCCCTTGGCGCCGCTTTTACTCTGGGCGCTTCGTTTTCCTCCTCTCCCCTCCCCCTCCTTCCTCCTTCATCCTGTTCGGATTCCCCTCTGTTTGTTCGCGCCGCGCGGCGGCTAACTTCCGGGTTGCCGACCGCGCATGCGCGTGGTTATGTCAGCATCTCCTACGTGCGCGCGCGGCCCTACTAGTGGGCGTTTAGTTTTCTGCCGATCGCCATTTTGTTTATTACTGGCGATCTAGGCGTTTGGCAGGTGCCTTGTTTTCTTTTCTCTTCTGCTTTAACGCTATTCTAGTTGATAATGTCATCCTCTGAGGCTGAATTCCCAGACCTTGACATGCCTGAGGTGGATCTAGCCCAGCCCCTTGGGTCTGCCTCTTCCTCGGCTAAGGTGGGTTTTCACCCTGCAGACTTTGCCACCTTGATTAAAGCTGATCCTTCTCAGTTTAATAAAGCACTTGAATTATCCATGCAGTCTGCTCTGCAAAAAATGTCTGCTACCCTTGCAGAGTCCTTTGCATTAGCTATTAAAGGGCCAAGTCCCCCTGGGTCTCTCCATTTTGCCCCTCCTAATGCTTCTAGTTTGGGTGCCCAAGATCACATTACTGTGCCCAATAATTCTGATTCTGTCCTGGCTGGTTCAACGGCTGCCCCTGCTTCAGCGGGGGGCAAGCGTTCCCATAAAAGGCGCCATATCTCCCCTGAGTCTCCCAATAGGGATTCTGCTGTAGCACTACCAGTTAGTGTTTCTGATTTGTGTGGTTTAATTCCACACACCGGATCCTCCCCCCCAGAGGACACCAACGGGGGTAATTTGAACCTGAGGAGGTTACAACCTATTTCTACTAAGAACCTGCGGAGGTCAAAACCGGACTCGTACCGTTCCTCCTCCTCTGAGGGGTCTTCGGACGAGGATTGGGCGCCATCTCATGTGGAGGAGGATGATTCAGATGAATCTCACCCTAAGAAGCCTAGATCCCATTCCGCTGAGCCTAGTGATGCTCCTTCTACCTCCACTACCCCTCTTATTCTTGATGCTCAGGGTGCCCCTATGTTTGATCCCGAGGGCATTAAACACCCCCGCTCCTCGGAATGGACCCCTAGGCCTCATGTAGCAAAATTTTTAGAGGCCTGGGTCCGTAAACCTATCAGTCGGGCTACTAGATCCAAGCTTAGAGCTGAATGTCCTCGCCCGGTCATCGCCAACAAGGTTTGTGAGACGCCTGAATTGGACTCAAAAATGGTCCAATTCATTGCGAAGTCTGGGAAGGATCCCCGTAAAGGTGTGGATCAGGCACTAAAGTCATGCCAGGATAAGCTCCTAGATTCCTTTATTAAAGATTTGGGGAAGTTTGTGTCATCATTCACGGCCCTGGATAAAGCTCAATCCTCTTTACGTAAGGTTTTCCGCCCAAAAATTTTTGATGGGGCCGGGAGAGGTAGGGGCCGCTCTTCCGGCCGGGCCCGCCAACGCCAGCACCAGTTTCAGGCCCCTGATTTCTCCTCCTATCGGGGTCAACCCCCACAAGCTCCTAGAGGACAAAGCCCTTTCTTCCCACCTCGTGGCAGATCCTGGAGGGCAAGATCCGGCAGAGGACAATTCCGTGGCCGTCCCTACTCTGGTGAGTATGTTTTCTCATACCCTTTCTTCCCCAATTCCAGTAGGCGGCAGGTTAGCACATTTTTTCCATCATTGGTGTGGGTTGACCGCAGATCCCTGGATCCTTCAGACAGTTCAGGGATTTCAGATAGAGTTTGTTGTTCCCCCGCGGCAGCGGTTTTGTCCCCCTCCTTTAAGGTTTTCTCGGGGAGACGCCGTTTGCGTGGAAACCGAAATCTCCACTTTATGGGAAAAAGGGGCGGTCGCTCCCGCGTCAGGGTCCCCTATTGGTTTCGTGAGCAACATCTTTCTCGTCAGAAAGAAAGACTCCGGCCTCCGTCCGGTGATAAATCTTCGTGCCCTAAACCAGTGTGTCCTTTACCGCCATTTCAAGATGGAGGGTATCCATCTACTGCGGGACCTCCTACTCCCGTCGGATTGGTTGATCAAAATCGATCTTCAGGATGCTTATCTGACGGTCCCCATGGCTCTGGAGTCTCAGGTTTTTCTGCGCTTCGTTTGGCACAACAAGTTTTGGCAGTTCACCTGCCTTCCTTTTGGTTTGTCCTCGGCTCCCTGGTGCTTCACGAAGCTCCTAAAGCCTGTGGTCGCCTTCTTGCGCAGTCGGGGTATTCGTCTAATAATTTATTTGGACGACATGCTCATAATGTCGCAGGATCGGAACACATTGTTCGAGCACACGACTTGCGCCATTCGGTTACTAACCAGTCTGGGATTTCTAATCAATTGGAAGAAGTCTCAGTTGGTGCCGTCCCAGCGAATGGAGTTCCTGGGTTTCGTCGTGGACTCCAGGTCTGCCTCCCTGAGTCTTCCACGTGCAAAGATCCGAGCAATTCGCAGGGAGATCCGTTATATTCTCCGTCAGGATCGGATCTCTCTCCGTCTTCTGGCTCGTGTGGTGGGCCTTCTGGCCGCTTCCATCCAGGCGATTTTTCCAGGACCTTTGCATTATCGCGCCCTGCAACGCCTGAAAGCCCTTCATTTGCGCAGGGGTTTGGGGTATGCCGACTTCATCGCCCTTTCCAGCGACGCTCGAGAAGAGCTCATTTGGTGGCTCAAGCACTTAGACGCCTGGAATGGCAGAGCCATTTTCGGCGTAGTTCCGGATCTTGTTATCGAGTCCGACGCCAGCCTCTTGGGTTGGGGTGCTCGCTTGGGAGACCTCTCTACGGGCGGAAAATGGTCTCCAGAGGAGGCTTCTCTTCATATCAATTGCCTCGAACTCCTGGCAGGGTCGTTCGCTTTGAAGAGCTTAACCAAGGATCAGGTCCATTGCTGCATACTGCTGAAGATGGACAACGTCTCGGCAGTGCGGTATATCAATCGACTCGGTGGCACGAGATCCAAACCGTTGGCAGACTTGGCCAAGGATTTCTGGCATTTTTGCCTGGATCGGGGTATAACTGTGTTAGCAGAACACTTACCTGGACTTTCCAACGCTGTTGCGGATTGGAATTCTCGTTATCTGGTCGATCGCAGCGATTGGATGCTTCATTCCAGTGTTTTCGCGATGTTGTCTCGCCTTTGGGGCCCGATTGGTGTCGATCTTTTTGCCTCCCGCCTGAATCGGCAGGTTCCTCTGTTTTTCAGTTGGCGCCCGGATCCGGAAGCTTTAGCGACAGACGCTTTTCTACAATCTTGGCCCCCGGGGACGAATTATGCGTTTCCCCCGTTTGCCATGATTCCTCGGACTCTTTTGATGGTACGGAGGCAAGCGGCGACGGTGGTGGTTGTGACTCCTTTTTGGCCGATGCAACCATGGTTTCCACCTCTTCTGGAATTGTCGGCGGATTTCCCACGTCTTCTCCCGGTGTTTCCACACCTGTTGTCGGACCCCTCCGGCGCTCCACACGATTTGTTGGTGTCCGGGGAACTACAGCTTCTGGCTTGGTTCCTCTCGGGGGTTCCCCGGGTAACGGAGGATTTTCGGACTCGGCTCAAGCTCTGCTGGCCGAGTCGTGGGCCCCAGGTACCAGGGCGATGTATGGATCGGCCTGGTCCGCCTGGAGTCGTTGGTGCATGGAACGGGATTTGGATCCCGTTTCGGCATCTCCGGTAAGTGTGGTTAATTTCTTATCCTATTTATTTGATTCTGGTAAGGCTTATCGTACTATCAATTCTTACCGCTCGGCTATTTCCGCGGGGCATACTCCAGTCAATGGGGTTCCTGTGGGTCAGTCGGTGGTTGTTTGTCGCCTTATGAGGGGGATTCGTTTTTCTAGACCCCCTCAGTCGCGTTATCAGTCCCTCTGGAATGTCAATGACGTCCTCCATTTGTTGGAGAGTTGGCCTTCCAATGTGCAATTGTCGCTGAAACAGCTGTCAGCCAAACTGACCATGTTGTTGTGTTTGGTGTCCTTCAAACGGGTTTCCGATGTGAAGGCTTTAGACTTTCATTCTCGGTCGTTCACACCGCAGGGTGTGCAATTTCGAGTTTCTCGTCGTACAAAAACGGCGGTACGGTTGGTTTCTTATCCTGCTTTTCCATCCCAACCTCAGTTGTGTGTCGTCCGCTGTTTACAAGAGTATGAACTTCGTACGGCCTCCTTTCGTTCGCCTTCTTGCTCGCAATTACTTATCTCGTTTCGCAGGCCGCATCTCCCTGTTTCTGCAGCCACTCTGGCCCGGTGGGTTCGGTGGGTTATGCAGTTGGCAGGCATTGATGTCTCTTTGTTTGGGGCACATTCCGCTCGGGGTGCGATGGCTTCTCGAGCGGTTCAAGTTGGGGGTCGTTTGGAGGATGTCCTTCGGGCTGCTGATTGGTCCAGGGAATCTACCTTTCGGGATTTTTACTGCAAACCTATTACTCATGTTGCTCATACTGTTGTGTCTAATATGTGATGTGTTTTTGCCTGTTGCTTTAAACTTGCATAATATGAGCCTCCGTTCTGCCATAAAATTCGTAGATTTTCCTAACATGGTGTGAAGGAAAGTCAGAATTTTATTAAGACACGGAGGCGAATATTATCCCTCCCAATGTTCCCTCCCTTTCATTTATTTTTTCTTTCTTCAGGTTGAAGGCTGGTGGCTTCTGGTACGCTGCGATTGGTTACTGTGTTCGTTTGGGCACGTTTGCCTACTTCACTAAGGTCCACGTTTGGATGTTAGTTCCTTCTGGCGGTGTTCCGGTTCCGGTGGTTGTTATGCCGTGCAGTTCGAATGTCAGCCAGCAAGAAAGAGGGAGTTCTGGGAGTGTGCAACCTGATTTATAACATGGGACTCTATCTCATTGGTTGTGGGGTTGCTAAGGGTTATTGCAAGTTTTTTCTTTGTATTTTTGAATAAACTATCCTTTGCTGCTAGAGGAAGCAGTGGAGAGAGTTAATGCATGCATAATATTCGCCTCCGTGTCTTAATAAAATTCTGACTTTCCTTCACACCATGTTAGGAAAATCTACGAATTATACAGATATACCTGACTGCTGTATGATGGACTCCTACCTAGGTAAGTGCTTCTATCACACATAGTAATTATATAGATACACCTGACTGCTGTATGATGGACTCTTACCTAGGTAAGTGCTTCTGTTACACACAGTAATTATATAGATACACCTGACTGCTGTATGATGGACTCCTACCTAGGTGAGTGCTTCTGTTACACACAGTAATTATATACATACACCTGACTGCTGTATGATGGACTCCTATCTAGGTAAGTGCTTCTGTTACACACAGTACTTATATAGATATGCCTGACTGCTGTATGATGGATAGGGTTGCCACCCAGCCGGTATTTTAACAGCAGGCCGGTAAAAAATTGGCTTCCGTCCAATGTTAAGTCTATGGAGGGAATGCCTTGGCCGGTATTTTTTTTAAGAAAAGGTGGCAACCCTAATGATGGACTCCTACCTAGGTAAGTGCTTCTGTTACACACAGTAATTATATAGCTACACCTGACTGCTGTATGATGGACTCCTACCTAGGTAAGTGCTTCTGTTACACACAGTAATTATGTAGATATACCTGACTGCTGTATGATGGACTCCTACCTAGGTAAGTGCTTCTGTTACACACAGTAATTATACAGATACACCTGACTGCTGTATGATGGACTCCTACCTAGGTAAGTGCTTCTGTTACACACAGTAATGATACAGATACACCTGACTGCTGTATGATGGACTCCTACCTAGGTAAGTGCTTCTGTTACACACAGTAATGATACATATACACCTGACTGCTGTATGATGGACCCCTACCTAGGTAAGTGCTTCTGTCACACACAGTAATTATATAGATACACCTGACTGCTGTATGATGGACTCCTACCTAGGTAAGTGCTTCTGTCACACACACAGTAATTATATAGATACACCTGACTGCTGTATGATGGACTCCTACCTAGGTAAGTGCTTCTGTCACACACAGTAATTATATAGATACACCTGGCTGCTGTATGATGGACTCCTACCTAGGTAAGTGCTTCTGTCACACACAGTAATTATATAGATACACCTGGCTGCTGTATGATGGACTTCTACCTAGGTAAGTGCTTCTGTCACACACAGTAATTATATAGATACACCTGCCTGCTGTATTATGGACTCCTATCTAGGTAAGTGCTTCTGTTACACACAGTACTTATATAGATATGCCTGACTGCTGTATGATGGATAGGGTTGCCACCCAGCCGGTATTTTAACGGCAGGCCGGTAAAAAATTGGCCTCCGTCCAATGTTAAGTCTATGGAGGGAATGCCTTGGCCGGTATTTTTTTTAAGAAAAGGTGGCAACCCTAATGATGGACTCCTACCTAGGTAAGTGCTTCTGTTACACACAGTAATTATATAGCTACACCTGACTGCTGTATGATGGACTCCTACCTAGGTAAGTGCTTCTGTTACACACAGTAATTATGTAGATATACCTGACTGCTGTATGATGGACTCCTACCTAGGTAAGTGCTTCTGTTACACACAGTAATTATACAGATACACCTGACTGCTGTATGATGGACTCCTACCTAGGTAAGTGCTTCTGTTACACACAGTAATTATACAGATACACCTGACTGCTGTATGATGGACTCCTACCTAGGTAAGTGCTTCTGTTACACACAGTAATGATACAGATACACCTGACTGCTGTATGATGGACTCCTACCTAGGTAAGTGCTTCTGTTACACACAGTAATGATACAGATACACCTGACTGCTGTATGATGGACTCCTACCTAGGTAAGTGCTTCTGTCACACACAGTAATTATATAGATACACCTGACTGCTGTATGATGGACTCCTACCTAGGTAAGTGCTTCTGTCACACACAGTAATTATATAGATACACCTGACTGCTGTATGATGGACTCCTACCTAGGTAAGTGCTTCTGTTACACACAGTAATTATGTAGATATACCTGACTGCTGTATGATGGACTCCTACCTAGGTAAGTGTTTCTGTCACACACAGTAATTATACAGATACACCTGACTGCTGTATGATGGACTCCTACCTAGGTAAGCGCTTCTGTCACACACAGTAATGATACAGATACACCTGACTGCTGTATGATGGACTCCTACCTAGGTAAGTGCTTCTGTCACACACAGTAATGATACAGATACACCTGACTGCTGTATGATGGACTCCTACCTAGGGAAGTGCTTCTGTCACACACAGTAATTATATAGATACACCTGACTGCTGTATGATGGACTCCTACCTAGGTAAGTGCTTCTGTCACACACAGTAATTATACAGATACACCTGACTGCTGTATGATGGACTCCTACCTAGGGAAGTGCTTCTGTTATACACAGTAATTATATAGATACACCTGACTGCTGTATGATGGACTCCTACCTAGGTAGGTGCTTCTGTTACACACAGTAATTATACAGATAAACCTGACTGCTGTATGATGGACTCCTACCTAGGGAAGTGCTTCTGTTACACACAGTAATTTTATGGCAGCACGGAGGCTTCATATTATGGGCAGCTTTAATTGTGCGGCTTTGTTCCCACTTGAGACACTCACCTCAAGTGGAGGGTATTTGAGGAAATGAGATCCAGCGGGTTGAGCCCAGTCTTTGCATGTTCCCGATTCCTTGACTATGTTGAGTCTAATCTTGCCTATGCGGAGTATGGGCAGCTTTAATTGTGCGGTTTAGTTCCCACACAAGACACTCACCTCAAGTGGAGAGTATATGAGGAAATGAGATCCAGTGGGTTGAGCCCAGTCTCTGCATGTTCCCGATTCCTTGACTGTGCCACTTCTGGGCAGCTTTGATTTGTGCGGCTTTGCCCCCACATGAGTACCTCTCCTTAAGAGGAAGATCTTTTTGCGGACTTGTGACCACACGTTCGCTGGATCTCATTTCCTCAAATACCCTCCACTTGAGGTGAGTGTCTCAAGTGGGAACTAAGCCGCACAATTAAAGCTGCCCATAATATTCGCCTCCGTGTCTTTAATAAAATTCTGACTTTCCATCACAATAGTTAGGAAAATCCACGAATTATACAGATACACCTGGCTGCTGTATGATGGACTTCTACCTAGGTAAGTGCTTCTGTTACACACAGTAATTATATACACCTGACCGCTGTATGATGGACTCCTACCTAGGTAAGTGCTTCTGTTACACACAGTAATTATATACACCTGACTGCTGTACGATGGACTCCTACCTAGGTAAGTGCTTCTGTTACACACAGTACTTATATAGATATGCCTGACTGTTGTATGATGGATAGGGTTGCCACCCAGCCGGTATTTTACAGGCAGGGAATGCCTTCGCCGGTATTTTTTTAAGAAAAGGTGGCAACCCTAATGATGGACTCCTACCTAGGTAAGTGCTTCTGTTACACACAGTAATTATACAGATGCACCTGACTGCTGTATGATGGACTCCTACCTAGGTGAGTGCTTCTGTTACACACAGTAATTATATAGCTACACCTGACTGCTGTATGATGGACTCCTACCTAGGTAAGTGCTTCTGTTACACACAGTAATTATGTAGATATACCTGACTGCTGTGTGATGGACTGCTACCTAGGTAAGTGCTTCTGTTACACACAGTAATTATATAGATATACCTGACTGCTGTATGATGGACTCCTACCTAGGTAAGTGCTTCTGTTACACACAGTAATTATGTAGATATACCTGACTGCTGTGTGACGGGCTCCTACCTAGGTAAGTACTTCTGTTACACACACTAATTATACAGATACACCTGACTGCTGTATGATGGACTCCTACCTAGGTAAGTACTTCTGTTACACACAGTAATTATATAGATACACCCGACTGCTGTATGATGGACTCCTACCTAGGTAAGTACTTCTGTTACACACAGCAATTATATAGATACACCTGACTGCTGTATGATGGACTCCTACCTAGGTAAGTGCTTCTGTTACACACAGTAATTATATAGATATACCTGACTGCTGTATGATGGACTCCTACCTAGGTAAGTGCTTCTGTTACACACAGTAATTATATAGATATATCTGACTGCTGTATGATGGACACCTACCTAGGTAAGTGCTTCTGTCACACACAGTAATTATATAGATACACCTGACTGCTGTATGATGGACTCCTACCTAGGTAAGTGCTTCTGTCACACACAGTAATTATATAGATACACCTGACTGCTGTATGATGGACTCCTACCTAGGTAAGTGCTTCTGTTACACACAGTAATTATGTAGATATACCTGACTGCTGTATGATGGACTCCTACCTAGGTAAGTGTTTCTGTCACACACAGTAATTATACAGATACACCTGACTGCTGTATGATGGACTCCTACCTAGGTAAGTGCTTCTGTCACACACAGTAATGATACAGATACACCTGACTGCTGTATGATGGACTCCTACCTAGGTAAGTGCTTCTGTCACACACAGTAATGATACAGATACACCTGACTGCTGTATGATGGACTCCTACCTAGGGAAGTGCTTCTGTCACACACAGTAATTATATAGATACACCTGACTGCTGTATGATGGACTCCTACCTAGGTAAGTGCTTCTGTCACACACAGTAATTATACAGATACACCTGACTGCTGTATGATGGACTCCTACCTAGGGAAGTGCTTCTGTTATACACAGTAATTATATAGATACACCTGACTGCTGTATGATGGACTCCTACCTAGGTAGGTGCTTCTGTTACACACAGTAATTATACAGATAAACCTGACTGCTGTATGATGGACTCCTACCTAGGGAAGTGCTTCTGTTACACACAGTAATTTTATGGCAGCACGGAGGCTTCATATTATGGGCAGCTTTAATTGTGCGGCTTTGTTCCCACTTGAGACACTCACCTCAAGTGGAGGGTATTTGAGGAAATGAGATCCAGCGGGTTGAGCCCAGTCTTTGCATGTTCCCGATTCCTTGACTATGTTGAGTCTAATCTTGCCTATGCGGAGTATGGGCAGCTTTAATTGTGCGGTTTAGTTCCCACACAAGACACTCACCTCAAGTGGAGAGTATATGAGGAAATGAGATCCAGTGGGTTGAGCCCAGTCTCTGCATATTCCCGATTCCTTGACTGTGCCACTTCTGGGCAGCTTTGATTTGTGCGGCTTTGCCCCCACATGAGTACCTCTCCTTAAGAGGAAGATCTTTTTGCGGACTTGTGACCACACGTTCGCTGGATCTCATTTCCTCAAATACCCTCCACTTGAGGTGAGTGTCTCAAGTGGGAACTAAGCCGCACAATTAAAGCTGCCCATAATATTCGCCTCCGTGTCTTTAATAAAATTCTGACTTTCCATCACAATAGTTAGGAAAATCCACGAATTATACAGATACACCTGGCTGCTGTATGATGGACTTCTACCTAGGTAAGTGCTTCTGTTACACACAGTAATTATATACACCTGACCGCTGTATGATGGACTCCTACCTAGGTAAGTGCTTCTGTTACACACAGTAATTATATACACCTGACTGCTGTACGATGGACTCCTACCTAGGTAAGTGCTTCTGTTACACACAGTACTTATATAGATATGCCTGACTGTTGTATGATGGATAGGGTTGCCACCCAGCCGGTATTTTACAGGCAGGGAATGCCTTCGCCGGTATTTTTTTTAAGAAAAGGTGGCAACCCTAATGATGGACTCCTACCTAGGTAAGTGCTTCTGTTACACACAGTAATTATACAGATGCACCTGACTGCTGTATGATGGACTCCTACCTAGGTGAGTGCTTCTGTTACACACAGTAATTATATAGCTACACCTGACTGCTGTATGATGGACTCCTACCTAGGTAAGTGCTTCTGTTACACACAGTAATTATGTAGATATACCTGACTGCTGTGTGATGGACTGCTACCTAGGTAAGTGCTTCTGTTACACACAGTAATTATATAGATATACCTGACTGCTGTATGATGGACTCCTACCTAGGTAAGTGCTTCTGTTACACACAGTAATTATGTAGATATACCTGACTGCTGTGTGACGGGCTCCTACCTAGGTAAGTACTTCTGTTACACACACTAATTATACAGATACACCTGACTGCTGTATGATGGACTCCTACCTAGGTAAGTACTTCTGTTACACACAGTAATTATATAGATACACCCGACTGCTGTATGATGGACTCCTACCTAGGTAAGTACTTCTGTTACACACAGCAATTATATAGATACACCTGACTGCTGTATGATGGACTCCTACCTAGGTTAGTGCTTCTGTTACACACAGTAATTATATAGATATACCTGACTGCTGTATGATGGACTCCTACCTAGGTAAGTGCTTCTGTTACACACAGTAATTATATAGATATATCTGACTGCTGTATGATGGACACCTACCTAGGTAAGTGCTTCTGTCACACACAGTAATTATATAGATACACCTGACTGCTGTATGATGGACTCCTACCTAGGTAAGTGCTTCTGTTACACACAGTAATTATATAGATACACCTGACTGCTGTGTGATGGACTCCTACCTAGGTAAGTGCTTCTGTTACACACAGTAATTATACAGATACACCTGACTGCTGTATGATGGACTCCTACCTAGGTAAGTGCTTCTGTTACACACAGTAATGATACAGATACACCTGACTGCTGTATGATGGACTCCTACCTAGGTAAGTGCTTATGTTACACACAGTAATGATACATATACACCTGACTGCTGTATGATGGACCCCTACCTAGGTAAGTGCTTCTGTCACACACAGTAATTATATAGATACACCTGACTGCTGTATGATGGACTCCTACCTAGGTAAGTGCTTCTGTCACACACAGTAATTATATAGATACACCTGACTGCTGTATGATGGACTCCTACCTAGGTAAGTGCTTCTGTCACACACAGTAATTATATAGATACACCTGGCTGCTGTATGATGGACTCCTACCTAGGTAAGTGCTTCTGTCACACACAGTAATTATATAGATACACCTGGCTGCTGTATGATGGACTTCTACCTAGGTAAGTGCTTCTGTCACACACAGTAATTATATTGATACACCTGCCTGCTGTATTATGGACTCCTATCTAGGTAAGTGCTTCTGTTACACACAGTACTTATATAGATATGCCTGACTGCTGTATGATGGATAGGGTTGCCACCCAGCCGGTATTTTAACGGCAGGCCGGTAAAAAATTGGCTTCCGTCCAATGTTAAGTCTATGGAGGGAATGCCTTGGCCGGTATTTTTTTTAAGAAAAGGTGGCAACCCTAATGATGGACTCCTACCTAGGTAAGTGCTTCTGTTACACACAGTAATTATATAGCTACACCTGACTGCTGTATGATGGACTCCTACCTAGGTAAGTGCTTCTGTTACACACAGTAATTATGTAGATATACCTGACTGCTGTATGATGGACTCCTACCTAGGTAAGTGCTTCTGTTACACACAGTAATTATACAGATACACCTGACTGCTGTATGATGGACTCCTACCTAGGTAAGTGCTTCTGTTACACACAGTAATGATACAGATACACCTGACTGCTGTATGATGGACTCCTACCTAGGTAAGTGCTTCTGTTACACACAGTAATGATACAGATACACCTGACTGCTGTATGATGGACTCCTACCTAGGTAAGTGCTTCTGTTACACACAGTAATGATACAGATACACCTGACTGCTGTATGATGGACTCCTACCTAGGAAAGTGCTTCTGTCACACACAGTAATTATATAGATACACCTGACTGCTGTATGATGGACTCCTACCTAGGTAAGTGCTTCTGTCACACACAGTAATTATATAGATACACCTGACTGCTGTATGATGGACTCCTACCTAGGTAAGTGCTTCTGTCACACACAGTAATTATATAGATACACCTGCCTGCTGTATGATGGACTCCTACCTAGGTAAGTGCTTCTGTCACACACAGTAATTATATAGATACACCTGGCTGCTGTATGATGGACTTCTACCTAGGTAAGTGCTTCTGTCACACACAGTAATTATATAGATACACCTGCCTGCTGTATGATGGACTCCTATCTAGGTAAGTGCTTATGTCACACACAGTAATTATACAGATACACCTGACTGCTGTATGATGGACTCCTACCTAGGTAAGTGCTTCTGTCACACACAGTAATTATACAGATACACCTGACTGCTGTATGATGGACTCCTACCTAGGTAAGTGCTTCTGTCACACACAGTAATGATACAGATACACCTGACTGCTGTATGATGGACTCCTACCTAGGTAAGTGCTTCTGTCACACACAGTAATGATACAGATACACCTGACTGCTGTATGATGGACTCCTACCTAGGGAAGTGCTTCTGTCACACACAGTAATTATATAGATACACCTGACTGCTGTATGATGGACTCCTACCTAGGTAAGTGCTTCTGTTACACACAGTAATTATACAGATACACCTGACTGCTGTATGATGGACTCCTACCTAGGGAAGTGCTTCTGTTACACACAGTAATTTTATGGCAGCACGGAGGCTTCATATTATGGGCATCTTTAATTGTGCGGCTTTGTTCCCACTTGAGACACTCACCTCAAGTGGAGGGTATTTGAGGAAATGAGATCCAGCGGGTTGAGCCCAGTCTTTGCATGTTCCCGATTCCTTGACTATGTTGAGTCTAATCTTGCCTATGCGGAGTATGGGCAGCTTTAATTGTGCGGTTTAGTTCCCACACAAGACACTCACCTCAAGTGGAGAGTATATGAGGAAATGAGATCCAGTGGGTTGAGCCCAGTCTCTGCATGTTCCCGATTCCTTGACTGTGCCACTTCTGGGCAGCTTTGATTTGTGCGGCTTTGCCCCCACATGAGTACCTCTCCTTAAGAGGAAGATCTTTTTGCGGACTTGTGACCACACGTTCGCTGGATCTCATTTCCTCAAATACCCTCCACTTGAGGTGAGTGTCTCAAGTGGGAACTAAGCCGCACAATTAAAGCTGCCCATAATATTCGCCTCCGTGTCTTTAATAAAATTCTGACTTTCCATCACAATAGTTAGGAAAATCCACGAATTATACAGATACACCTGGCTGCTGTATGATGGACTTCTACCTAGGTAAGTGCTTCTGTTACACACAGTAATTATATACACCTGACCGCTGTATGATGGACTCCTACCTAGGTAAGTGCTTCTGTTACACACAGTAATTATATACACCTGACTGCTGTACGATGGACTCCTACCTAGGTAAGTGCTTCTGTTACACACAGTACTTATATAGATATGCCTGACTGTTGTATGATGGATAGGGTTGCCACCCAGCCGGTATTTTACAGGCAGGGAATGCCTTCGTCGGTATTTTTTTTAAGAAAAGGTGGCAACCCTAATGATGGACTCCTACCTAGGTAAGTGCTTCTGTTACACACAGTAATTATACAGATGCACCTGACTGCTGTATGATGGACTCCTACCTAGGTGAGTGATTGTGTTACACACAGTAATTATATAGCTACACCTGACTGCTGTATGATGGACTCCTACCTAGGTAAGTGCTTCTGTTACACACAGTAATTATGTAGATATACCTGACTGCTGTGTGATGGACTGCTACCTAGGTAAGTGCTTCTGTTACACACAGTAATTATATAGATATACCTGACTGCTGTATGATGGACTCCTACCTAGGTAAGTGCTTCTGTTACACACAGTAATTATGTAGATATACCTGACTGCTGTGTGACGGGCTCCTACCTAGGTAAGTACTTCTGTTACACACACTAATTATACAGATACACCTGACTGCTGTATGATGGACTCCTACCTAGGTAAGTACTTCTGTTACACACAGTAATTATATAGATACACCCGACTGCTGTATGATGGACTCCTACCTAGGTAAGTACTTCTGTTACACACAGCAATTATATAGATACACCTGACTGCTGTATGATGGACTCCTACCTAGGTAAGTGCTTCTGTTACACACAGTAATTATATAGATATACCTGACTGCTGTATGATGGACTCCTACCTAGGTAAGTGCTTCTGTTACACACAGTAATTATATAGATATATCTGACTGCTGTATGATGGACACCTACCTAGGTAAGTGCTTCTGTCACACACAGTAATTATATAGATACACCTGACTGCTGTATGATGGACTCCTACCTAGGTAAGTGCTTCTGTTACACACAGTAATTATATAGATACACCTGACTGCTGTGTGATGGACTCCTACCTAGGTAAGTGCTTCTGTTACACACAGTAATTATATAGATATATCTGACTGCTGTATGATGGACACCTACCTAGGTAAGTCCTCCTGTTACACACAGTAATTATATAGATACACCTGACTGCTGTATGATGGACTCCTACCTAGGTAAGTGCTTCTGTTACACACAGTAATTATATAGATATACCTGACTGCTGTATGATGGACTCCTACCTAGGTAAGTGCTTCTGTTACACACAGTAATTATATAGATATATCTGACTGCTGTATGATGGACACCTACCTAGGTAAGTACTTCTGTTACACACAGTAATTATACAGATACACCTGACTGCTGTATGATGGACTCCTACCTAGGTAAGTGCTTCTGTTACACACAGTAATTATAAAGATACATCTGACTGCTGTATGATGGACTCCTACCTAGGTAAGTACTTCTGTTACACACAGTAATTATACAGATACATCTGACTGCTGTATGATGGACTCCTACCTAGGTAAGTGCTTCTGTTACACACAGTAATTATACAGATACACCTGACGGCTGTATGATGGACACCTACCTAGGTAAGTACTTCTGTTACACACAGTAATTATATAGATACACCTGACTGCTGTATGATGGACACCTACCTAGGTAAGTCAATGTGCTGAACAATCAAGACTCACTTATTTCTTCCAAATTGTTCCATTGTCCATCTGCCCCACTGGTGAGATTTGATAAAATGCAGCCTGATCTACTCACCTGATTCTTTGGGGGTGTATATACTCTTGTCTGTCTGTATAAAGATGTAACCCCTCCGGTAGGTCACAGGGATGGAGACTATCTGGAGCTTTGATGACCCAAAGGCCTCGCTTTTTGCCACCAGCTGGACGTACCTGTCTCTCCTCTTCTCACTCAGTTTGCAGGTAGCTGCCCGCTGATGGGTTATCTGGGGAATGGAAATAGGTGAGCACACTGAGGATAGTTAGGCTGAGATACTAAGGAAACGGAGTAATTGTGGAGCCCTGCACCCTAGTGGACAAATAAAAATTGCCATTGATTTAACCCTTTTGCAGAGCAATGCGCTGTGTACCCCTCTGGCACTCAAGCGTTTAAAAATGACCTAAAGGAAAAAGTGACACCTCATAATAATCATCCCTCACTTACATTACTAGCATCAGAAAATCCTAATTGCCCCTATGAATGTTGTCCTTCAATCAGTCCTGGATGTCATAGGAGGACATGACAGTCTCTGTCCGTTTTGTCAAACTGAAGAAGGTACAGTGCGTGAGGCTGCTTAACCCTCTAAGTATCAGAGGGTTTCAATGTGTTTTGCACCCCTCTGGTTCTCAAAGGGTTAAGATTACAATGTGCAGTGGGCACAGTCTGTGTCCTGCAATCCTGCCAGCAACTATAATGGCCGCCTCCACGGACACGAGCGACATCGAGGACTGACTGACTGATGTTATCTCTTGAAGTAGGCACAAAGGCACAATTTATAGGGGCTATTAGGATTTGCTAGCTATAATAGGGTTAGTGAAGGATTATTATTTGAAGGTGTTCCTTCTCCTTTAAAAGCCCCCATTTAAATCAGAGGGGTTGTGTATATATGTCCCCTATGGTGCAGATAGAATTGCTCCGATATCCTCAGAGAATTGAAAGGATTAGTAATGATTTATTTTGATTAAAAAGAAATGAGATATTGTAGGTTGCATACAGTCAAACAAGGTTACTCAATCTGTCAGCGGTTGCTTTATTCAGATGTTATAACAGTACAAACAGTGACAAAGTGACATAGCTGTTACACATTCCATGGGGAACTACAGTCAGTGACTCATCATTCTCATAGAATGCAGCAGAGTAAAACATAACATAAATAGTTAGGCTACATATTGAATACTACTAAAACGGTATTAATAGTTAATAGTTTTATGTTGTGTAAATTTAACTTAGAAAGTCTGGGCTGCTGATATTTCTGCATAGACTGTGGTTACCTACTCTGTAATCGCAGTCTGTTGCTCTGCCTCTGCTCTCCTTCCTCCACCGATGATGGAGGCTTCTGTCTGTAAGCTGGAGCGGTCTCATTGGCAGATATCGATATCTAGCCAATGAGACCGCTCCAGCTTACAGACAAAAGCCTCCGTCATCGGTGGAAGGAGGAGAGCAGAGGCAGAGCAGTCTATGCGGAAGTAGCTACAGCCCAGAGTTACATTTACACTAAATAAAACTTAAAAAAAATTATTAATACAGTTTTAGTAGTATTTGATATGTAGCCTAACTATTTATGCTATGTTATATATAGGTGACACATCCATTTTAAGGGAACTGTCCAGAAACCAGGTGGCCCTCTTAAAGGGATAGTAATATTTCATAATAAAAGCAGCTCTAATTAATCATCATAGTATTTGGACTATGGAGAGTGTTATTTCAATCCTGTCAGAGTTGTAGTTCAAGAGTAATTCAATGATAAAGTATCCCCCTCCCGCCCCTTTTACTGATGTAACACTGCTCAGCCAGATCAGAAGGGAGGTGCCCAGGTAGACTGCAGAGAGGGACAATCTTCAATTAAGATAAGGGAAAAACCTGAAAAACTTGTCAAGGGGGACAGGGCTTTCATTGTTCTCATAGGAAGAAGATTGTCCCCTGTTGTTATCTGTCTGGTCTATGGACTGGATTCCACATCTGAGAAGAGATGGCTTACACTAGGTAAAAGGGGTGGGAGGGGAACTTTGCTTGTGAATATCTCTCAAACCATAAAGGTTTGAGAGATAAGACATCGTTCTTCATGTTTTTTTAATGCCTACAAAATAAAATAAAGATAAAATGAAATATTACTAGCCCTTTAAGGTAAAAAAAAAAAAAAAAAGTAATAAGTTTTGAATGAAGCTTCCCAGCAATGGAAGTGCCCTTGTTTTATTCTGTGGAAAAAACCCTACATTATACTGTTTTTTTTTTCATAATAAATATTTACAATTCCTTTAACCCTTTGAGTGCCAGAGAGGTATCCAATACTACCTCTCTGACACTCGAAGGGTTAATACTTTAAGGACCCTGGGGTGGGGGAGGGTGAAACACATCAGCCACACTCACGCCCCTTTTCAGATAACTAAGGCACCAATGGGTCCTACTGCACTAGGAGCAATATATGGGGAAGGCTCCATGTGATCTCATCAGGTACAATGTGAGCACTGAGCATGTCTTTGTATTGGTCAGCACTCACATTCTGCTTTTTGTGCTTATCCCCTGGTTACCATCAGGAGCAGAGCCCTGCAGGGAGGAGGAAGTGGATTAAGACAAAATCAGGTGCATGCTCAGTACTGTAATAGAAAACAAGGGAAGGAGATACATGAACCCTCCCTGCTACCTTGCTGCAAGGGCAGATTGCCCAGTTTCTGCCAGACTAGCTAAGCCAGGTATTTGCTTACTGAAGCGTACTGCGCTATTGTTTCAGAACACCTTGAGAGATAACAACCGTTTTTTAACCCTTTGAGTGCCAGAGGGTTAATCCCTTGAGAACCAGTGGGGTAGACAACTCATTTGTCAAGAGCTCTGGTGTTCAAAGGGTTAAAGGAGCAGTAATGTTTCATGATGAAATGATAGAGTATGGTAAAACAAAGGTATTCCCACTGCTGGGAGAAATGTCATTGAAAAGGTATTACAGCTCAAACTGTCACTACACATTTGTTTATGGAGATTTATACAAGACAGTGGTGATAAGGAATACACTTCCAGTGGAATTAACATGTAAAAATCAATTTGCATGAGTGTATAACCTGTCATGAATTTTGTATTCAGCCTTCATTCTAAATATGTCTGAAGAAGAGATGTAACTGTCTTGAAATTAGTTATCCAATAAAGGGATCACATTTACTCTACCAGACTTCTGCTTTTACTACTGCTAACATGATACCTCCTTTTACCTATAGTCTAAGGTCCAAAGCTCTCCCATAAGGCGCAATAGAAAAATTGCCATCTGGACAGCAGGTGGCACTGTTATAACATAATATGCATACATTCATGGGGGAGATGCAGTAAGGTGTGATAAAGAGGTGATAAAGCAGAGATAACTTCTCCAGCGATATCACTTCTCCAACACACTAAGGGCTCAATTCAAATGTTGGAGTGAAAACCAACGTGAAGAAAAAATTGCCTTCGCGAGATAACCAAGACTGGGTAACGTGAGATTCAAATCTTCCGTACCTGGAAAGGTTAACGTGCGACGGCCTACAAAACACACAAAAACTACAAAACTGGAGTCGCCTAAAATCTGACCTCATCGTCGACGCAAAACACGCGATAAACGTCCCAATAAAAAAAAAACAAGCAAAACGTCTGACGTTACCTAGTGCCCCAGCCAATCACAGCACCCCAAAGTATCAAGTTCAGTTGAATAAACTATATATAGACGCACCTTTGTCTGTGTATCACGTTCATTAAAGCTAGAGCCCAGGACCCGGGAGCAGAGGCTAGTGAAAGAGACAGGTAGTAGAGAGGCGCACATACACATAACTACAGGAGTTAGAGAGGACTGATACACCTTGCGACATTATAAACCTTTGCACATACCCATAACACGCATCCACACACATACACACACACATACACACACACATACACACACATACACACACATAGCCCACATTTTTTTTTTGTAGTAAAACACATACACGTTACCTTTTTTTTGACAGTGTGAGTCTGTGAGTGCAAGAGAGTGACAGAGTGAGTGAGTGTGTGTGAGGGCCTGAGTGAGTGCCTGAGTGTGAGTGGGTGAGAGGAATGGCGAGGAGAGGAGGTCAGGAGAGAGTGGTGGGGAGAGTAGGAGGAGGTGAGGAAGAGAAGCAGATGGGTATCCCTGGTCAGGGTAGGGGAGGGAGATCCCTGGGGTGGAGGAGCATCCATGCCAGAGAAGGCACATAAAGTGCAGGGGAAGTGGAGAGAGTGGTAAGAGGGGTAGTCCAGGGGGTGCACCAAGCACAGCCAGGGCCAGTGCAGGCAGGGCTGGAGAGCCACGGTCAGGGCTCTCATCAAACCTCTGTTGGTGAGGAGGAGGAGAGGGCGAGAGAGCCCAGATTTAGCGAGGAGAAGAACCTTGCCCTGGTGGAGGCGGTCATCTCCAGGGATCGGCTCCTGATCCCTAAGGGGAAGGTCACCGGAATGGGGGCCAAACGCAAAGCTGCATGGCGGGAGGTCCTTAATGCCATCAACTCAGTGTCCAGCTGCTGATGCTCCCAGGAAGCAGTCAACAAGAGGTGGGCCGACTGCAAGGCCAGGGTGAAGAACAAGATGGGCCAGGAGGCCATTCATGCTGCCGGAACAGGGGGTGGTCCGCCCCTGCGCATCCACTACATAGAGTGGGAGGAGACAGTGAGGAGGACCCTGTCCAGGACAGCAGTGCAGGGAATCCCAGGTTGGAATGACACCAGTCCACTAGTAAGAGCCTCAAGGCCTACACACACATGACACAAATCTTGACACCTACCAGACAGAGACCAACACAGTGACACCTGAACACATGGACAACATTCCACACCACAATTCAGCCACACAGCTTGGAGGGATGCCAAACAAGGACAGAATACTTGACAAACCCAGCCTGAATTGTAATGGTCAAGTCCCTGTTGAACCCCCTTCATGCTGTCTACAACATCATCATGCACAGCACAAATACAATGCACACTGTCATGTGTCAGTCACAGATATAACTGTTATGTGTATCACAATGTCAGACATAGAGTGACAAAGAGGTCAGCACACAACCCCTTGAGTGCCACAGGGATAAGCAATGCATTGTTTCACAATACACTGGCTAGTCCCCTGGCCCCCAAAGGGTTATCAGAGAATATCAAGGAGGGGAATTGGTGTGTTTCCTATTGTATTGATACTGTATGTCAGGGCTAGACATTGTACATGTAGGTAGTTAGTCCAAGTGGAATAGCCAAGGTTCAGTTCTCTGCATCATATGTAGCCTGCGGAGTGGGGATGGCCAGGGGGCATTCACCACCATCCCCACTCTGCAGGACATATGTGATTCACAAGGCTCAATCCTGATGGGGGGGGACATTCACTAGGGTGTCAGAAAGAGGTGACAATGTGTACATGACAACTGCAGTGTCATCACATCTGCAATCCCTGTTATGTCCTGTGGAGCCAATGCACTGAGATCTAAACAACTTGGGACACATCAGTGCTCAGGCTCCATAGCATAACATAGGAAAAGGGAGAAGTAACCTCCAATGGTACAGTAGAACCATGTACAGGTTTGCTGTGTGATCTTAGCTGTTCTGACGTGTTTTCACGTGTCCTCCAGCTGATTGTGTTGTTGGGTTCCACAGATCATGTTTGTTGTTGTGCTTGGTGTGTTTGTTACTGTTGCTGACATCATTGTTTCAACTCTGTTGTCATTTGTCATCCCTGGTGCATTGCTGTGTACAGAGGTCATAGTGTGTTTGCTGTGGAGGCCTAAGTGTCTGTCATGCAATGGGTTTGTGTCACTCAAGGTGTGATGGTTCGCTCAACACATGTATCCTGATGAATGGGGATAGCAAGGAGGTATGCCTTGCCATCCACACCGCTCAGGATACACATGATGACCAAAGCTACATCAATGTAGGTTAGTAGAATCAATGTATGGGATCATGTCAAGCTCTGCAATGTGTGTCAGGATGGTAACCAATGCATTGCAAAGCAATGCAATGGATACCATCCTGCCACTCAAACGTTCGCATGTCAATGTAACAGTCTTCCAGCACTCCTGTCATAGCTCACATCACTAATTACATCATGTCATGTGCCCACACAGCATACCAGGCATCACGAGCAGAGGAGTCAGGGGAAACCTCCTCTAAGGAGACCACCACCTCAAGGGCGCTGCCACCACCACCACCGCCACAGCAGCAACCACAGCAGCAGTGGCCCCAGCATGGCCCCCAGCAACCACAGCAGCAGTGGCCCCAGCATGGCCCCCAGCAGCCACAGCAGCAGTGGCCCCAGCATGGCCCCCAGCAGCCACAGCAGCAGTGGCCCAAGCATGGCCCCCAGCAGCCACAGCAGCAGTGGCCCCAGCATGGCCCCCAGCAGCCACAGCAGCAGAGGACCCAGCCTGATCCTGCCCTCCATGTTCCTCCTCCACTGCAGCCTATGGTGAGGCACAAGATGCCACAGACTGTCCAGATCCCAGGTCATGCGGAGTCCAGCATGTGGGCTAGGCCTCAGCCACCCCTGTGGAGATCTGGAAGCCAGGAGGCATTCAGGCTGATAGGGGAGCCACAGCAGCCACAGGAACGCACATATGTCACCCCCCACCCCCACCAATGCCATCACCCCCAACCACACCAACAGATGTGTGCCAGCCTGAGGCTGTAGTATTAGAGGGGAGTGAGGGGTCCGGGGATCAGTTCAGAATATCCACCCACAGCCTCCGTGTTGCTGTTTCTCCTGAGGCCCTCCATGGACGTCCACTCAACCACACCACCGCCTCCGCCAGCCTCCATGCCCACCACTCCCATGTCACCCATGCCCACAGCAGTCCTCGACGTGGCATGTGTGTCTGTCTAGGGGGAGCAGCTCACGGTGATCCGGAGGTGTGCCTGATCCCTGCGGAAGATCGAGCTGAACATAGGGTGGATCCTGGAGTGCCTCCGGTCCATGGAGGCACAACAGGTGGTCGTCAACACCAAGCAGTTGCAATTCCACACTGACATGATGGAGGTCCTCAGTCACATGCTGGTGGAGATGCGGGACTCAAACCGGCGGGAAAACCAGCGCCAGAACATGGGCCAGCCATCACAAGAGGGGTCCAGTAACACATCTCCAACCAGCAGTGATCCACCTCCACCACCCCCACCAGACCCCCTCGGGTAACCCACCGCAGTCAGAGGGAATCCACCTCTGCCGCCACCCCGACCCTCCCAAGAAAAAGAAGTAGGGCCAACCTTCTCCAGACATGTTCAATAAATATGTCAATGCATGTTTCCTATTCAAGATGTTGTTTGTTTGGCAGAGTTGTTTCCAACGCATTGCAAAGCTATGCAGTGAACACAACTCATGCACATCTAACATGGGTGTCAGGTAATGAGTTGTCTCCAATGCATTGCAAAGCTATGCAGTGAACACAACTCATGCACGATGAATGGCGTCACAAGCTTTTACAGCAGGGGTGAACACACACATCACATATGGACATGTTTGTCCAAGTTCAACTCACAGACATTTGAAAGCCAAACAACATCAGGGTGTTGTTCCATGATGTGACTTGAACTTGAACAATATGAACCCATTGGATAGATCAACAGATCAACAACATGATCACAATTAAGGGGATAGTAATGCTTATAATGTTTGAACAAATATGTTTTTCCTGTTCATCCCCATGAGTAGAACAAGGGAACTCCCACTGCTGAAAGGTGTTTCATTCACAGGTTATTTTATCTCACAGTTGTTTTTTAAATAGGAAAATCACAGTGGTCTGAAATTGTCAAGTCGCGATGTTGCTACACAATCCTATGGAGATTCATGGTGCTGGGACCAGAGCTGTCCATGGGATGGTGTAGCAACAGCGCCACTGTACAATTTCAGGCCACTGTAAGATTTGATTGATGAAATTCAACTCTGACCTGAAATCACTTTGGAATGAAACACCTTTCAGCTCGGGAGTTCCTTTGTTTTACTCAGGGGGATGAGCCCTACTAGATAGGTTTCTTAAACATATTCTGTATTACTATCACTTTAGAACCCTGACAAGGCAGAGGTGATCAATGACACAAGATGGCCATATGTGATCAGATGTGTAATTGACATGGACACCAACAGGTGATCCTCATGGACGTGGATTCAACATGTCACCGGAACACACTTCTGGACCATAAGGGGTCATGACATGGATGCGTACAGAGGGTGAAAACAAGGTTTGAAGGTGCACTATGAACACCACAGTCATGCTATTGCTGACCCATCATCATACCCTTGAGTGCCAGAGGTGTACACAAAACATTGGTCAGCATTGCTTTGGAGACCTTACTGGCAATCCACGGGTACAGCTTGGTTATTTGACACGGAGTGAACAATCCATTGCTTGTCAGGGTGTTGTCTAGCCATCGTGACCTTATGGGGTTTGTATCATGGTATGGCAAGCAGACATATGTATATGTGAGTGGGCACACACATCAGTGTGTAAACCAAGACCCATGAAACAGAGGAGCTATTTAATGAATCTTGATCTACATACTGATGAGGTGTGTGCTCAGGGTCCGCGTGACACACATACATATGTCTGCTTGACATCCCCTTGATGGACACCTTACATGGTCCTGACGCCTAGACAAGACATTGACAGGCAATGGAGTGGCATATTCACTGTACTACACACACACAAACAAGTCAGCATGGCACGCCTTCACCTGGAGCATGAACAGTTGCAGCAGGTGACAGCTGTAGGACAGGGGTGCTTGGAGCAGGAGGAGGATGAGCCCTAGCCCTCTCACACCTTTGCCTCCACTGACACCTTGGGTACAAGCACGTGTACATACTGATGCTGGTCTGTCTCTCTGTCAGTGTCTCTCTCACACTACATCTGAAGAGGGTGGGCTGTCACTTTTAAACAGCAGTAAGGTGTTGTTCATGTGGTCATAATGATGATACCGGAACAAAGGGGAGGAATCACACCAGCTCTGTACATAAAACTGTAATCAGCTGAGGTGCACTCATAGGAATATACACTGATACCGAAGATAGGGAGGAAAGGAAGGGGGAATCCGACCAGAAGAGAACCACCAGGCAGTGCCACCCCCTCAGAAAAAAAAAAAGAAACCTAATAACTGAGGCACACTCCAGGAGTATACAAAACATAGAAATAAGCTTTATCAGACAATACATAATCAATCAAGTGAATACATCAAATCAATTAAAAACCATCCAGCACCGGAATACAAAGTCATGAAGATATTTCCCTGTAGAATAATGCCCCTATAGACTGAGAGCAGGTATATGTAAAACAAACGTGCAATACCAAGTACAGACACAAAACCCAAAGTGGACTGTTATCAATGTGCAATATTATCATACATATAAAGTACAAGGTGATAATAATAAAGTATGAATACACATATACCTATCTATCTCTATGAATATAAGTAAGAGCACAAGGGAAAGATCAAACTGTGTGACTCCTGGAGTCATAGAGATAGATAGGTATATGTGTATTTATATTTTATTATTATCACTTTGTACTTTACATGTATGATAATATTGCACATTGGTAACAGTCCACTTTGGATTTTTTGTAGGTAGTTGGTGTTGCACGTTTGCTTTACATATACTTGCTCTCAGTCTATAGGGGCATTATCCTATAGGGCAGTGTTTCTCAACTCCTGCCCTCAGGACCCACTAACAGGCCAGGACTGAGGGATTTCTCTGCTAGAGCACAGGTGTGGTGATCAGAGGCTCATTCACATTGATAACTCACCTGTCTTCTAACAAGGAGATCATGTGATCAGAGGATCATTCACATTGATTAACTCACCTGTCTTCTAACAAGGAGATCATGTGATCAGAGGCTCATTCACATTGATTAACTCACCCGTCTTCTAACAAGGAAGTCATGTGATCAGAGGCTCATTCACATTGATTAACTCACCTGTCTTCTAACAAGGAAATCATGTGATCAGAGGCTCATTCACATTGATTAACTCACCTGTGTTCTAACAAGCAAATCATGTGATCAGAGGCTCATTCACATTGATTAACTCACCTGTGCTCTAACAAGGAAATCATGTGATCAGAGGCTCATTCACATTGATTAACTCACCTGTCTTCTAACAAGGAAGTCATGTGATCAGAGGCTCATTCACATTGATTAACTCACCTGTCTTCTAACAAGGAAATCATGTGATCAGAGGCTCATTCACATTGATTAACTCACCTGTGCTCTAACAAGGAAATCATGTGATCAGAGGCTCATTCACATTGATTAACTCACCTGTCTTCTAACAAGGAAGTCATGTGATCAGAGGCTCATTCACATTGATTAACTCACCTGTGTTCTAACAAGCAAATCATGTGATCAGAGGCTCATTCACATTGATTAACTCACCTGTGCTCTAACAAGGAAATCATCAGATCTTGGCCTGTTAGTGGGTCCTAAGGACAGGAGTTGAGACACACTGCTATAGGGAAATATCTTCATGACTCCATTTTCCTGTGGTGGATGGTTTTTAATTGATTTGATGTATTCACTTGATTGATTTTGTATTGTCTAATAAAGCTTATTTCTATTTTTTGTATACTCCTGAAGGGTGCCTCAGTTATTAGGTTTCTATTTTGGGGGTAGGGGGGACACCGCCTGGTGGTTCTCTTCCAGTTGGTTTTCCCCTTCCTTCCTTCCTTCCCTTCCTGTATCATGTGGTCATAATGGACTAATGGTGAGGTGTGTGTTATCCAGGTAATTGTTTTCTGGTGTGTCTGTGGTTAGTGGTGTGATTATGTGTAATTGGTATGTACCCGTCAGGTGTGTGTTTTGTCTCCGTGGACTGCTGAGGTTACATAGGTGAGCTTGATTTGTTCTTGTAGTGACAGGTGTGCATGTCATGTTGTGGGTTAACACCTGTTGTTCAAAGGAGTGTTGGGATGGCTTATGTTGTGCTGCTTTGTGTTCCCCTTGTCCCTGTGGGGTTGCTGGAGACTTGTTGTTTGTCTGTGACTCGTTTGTATGGTTTAGGCCAGTGTTTCACAACCTTTGTGCCTTGGCCCTTTGGTGTGCTATGAGCGCAAGCTAAGGTTGCCTGACTATTCCCATACAGATTATAACTGCTTTGTGGACATGTGTTCTGTGATATATGTTATTAGTGGTCATTCTGCTCAATTATCTCCTTCTTGTCATCCCCACTGTGAGACCTACTAATAGGTATGTATCCATTGATTGTTCATTTCACTGAGCCCTTCCTAACAACTGCAAGGGGTGCCCTGGAACATCCAGATTGCATGTTAGGGGTGTCTTAGGTGGAGGGGGTTGTGAACCACTGTTGGCCTTGTTGTTGTATTTGCTAGGCATTGCAGGGGTTAATATCTGACCTCTGTATGCTTGGGTTATGTCCTTGAATGACCTGCTTCTCTGTTTTATTTTCCTCAAAGGGTGTTTTCTAGTCTGAGTTGTGTGCTGTTTGCCAAAACAAATAGGTGTTAGATTTCTGGAGGAAAATGTTGCAATTTAACTCGCGTCAGCCCTAACTCCAACATATGAATGGCTCTGGGCTTTGCTTCTACATTGTCCTCAATGGGTGAGATTTTGATGTTTTGGCGAAGGGTGTTGTGTGTTTCAGAACTGCCATTATTTCTTACTAGTGGGAAGATTTGTATTGCTTACTGGCGGTACAAAACCACCATCGCCAGTTTTTTCTGCCGACGCCAACATTCGGATCGAGAGCCCTAAGATCTCTCCAGCTTTGAAGATGTTAGTGCACCGGATCCAGAGAATAACATGTGAACTGGTGAAGTGATATCACTGGAGAAGTCATCTCCGCTTTATCACCCCCTTTATCACTTCTTATTGCATAATCCCCATACTGCATTCACTTGTATCAAAGGTAAGTGGAGCTGTCAATGTTGTCAACCAGTTAAAGAGAAAGTTTATATTAATGTGACTGTTTACACCTATGACCATCTGGTGTTCCTGTAATGACATATCTCTCTCTTGCATATTTAACAATGTCAAAATCTAGAGTGAGCTCTGGCAGTCCAAGATCCTGCCTACTTCATAGTTATTTTTCTATGGCCTTAATGTATTGTTACGTAGCCTGTTGAATTAACGCTCTCTCTTTGTCATTTTTCCATCTTTTCAAGGACCCACAATCCCAGTCTTGCACTAATGGAAAATCGACCATGAGAGAGTTAATTCTGCACCCTGGCCAAAGATACATCAAGGCCAGAGAAAAGGAATTGCCAGACCTAACCCTAGAGTTTGACATACTGCAATGACATTTGATGGAAGCCTCTCCCATTAGTAGGTGCACCCTTGATTTACACAGCAGAATAAACCCCATAATACATATTCAATAACAAAACTGTACTGATTCTTTAACATTGCACAGAAATGTGCCGGAGCCTCTACTGGCACCCAAGGAGTTAAAGTGTGAGCACAATTTGTCATAAGTAAACACTCTCCAGTTCCAGTAACTCAGTGATGTCCCATCTGTTAACCTCTATTTTTTTCCTCAATTGACTCTTCAACTCTCTTTTCCAAAATCCGTACCTGGGAGCTTCCTCCCCTTCATCCCCCAGAGAGGGCTCATGTGCTGCTGAGCAAGGGGTATGTAAATGACATGATTCGAGTCATAAAGGGGAGGGGTTAATTTGGGTCGGTGTGACTTACCATCTTTATGTCATAAAGTGGGTGGGAAGTGGTCAGAGCTGGGTGAGGAAGTGGGTGGGAAGTGGGCAGAACAGAGTAGGAAGGAGGATAAGTGGGCGGGAAGTGGGCAGAACAGAGTAGGAAGGAGAAGACGTGGGTGGGAAGTGGGAGGAACAGGGTAGGAAGGAGGAGAAGTGAGCGGGAAGTTAGGGGAACAGGGTGGGAAGGAGGAGAAGTGAGCGGGAAGTTAGGGGAACAGGGTGGGAAGGAGGAGAAGTGAGCAGGAAGTTAGAGGAACAGGGTGGGAAGAGGAGAAGTGAGCGGGAAGTTAGAGGAACAGGGTGGGAAAGAGAAGAAGTGAGCGGGAGTTAGAGGAACAGGGTGGGAAGGAGGAGAATTGAGTGGGAAGTTAGAGGAACAGGGTGGGAAGGAGGAGAAGTGAGCGGGAAGTTAGAGGAACAGGGTGGGAAGGAGGGGAAGTGAGTGGGAAGTGGGAGGAACAGGCTGGGAAGGAGGAGAAGTGAGTGGGAAGTTAGAGGAACAGGATGGGAAGGAGGAGAAGTGAGTGGGAAGTTAGAGGAACAGGGTGGGAAGGAGAAGAAGTGAGCGGGAAGTTAGGGGAACAGGGTGGGAAGGAGAAGAAGTGAGTGGGAAGTTAAAGGAACAGGGTGGGAAGGAGAAAAGTGAGTGGGAAGTTAGAGGAACAGGGTGGGAAGGAGGAGAAGTGAGTGGGAAGTTAAAGGAACAGGGTGGGAAGGAGAAAAGTGAGTGGGAAGTTATAGGAACAGGGTGGGAAGGAGGAGAAGTGAGTGGGAAGTGGGAGGAACAGGCTGGGAAGGAGGAGAAGTGAGCGAGAAGTTAGAGGAACAGGATGGGAAGGAGGAGAAGTGAATGGGAAGTTAGAGAAACAGGGTAGGAAGGAGAAGAAGTGGGCAGAGTTTCAGAGGAACCTCACCACCACCACTGGAGAACCAGCCTCTGTCCCCAAAGACCCGATAATTAATTTTAAAATCTGGAGTTTCTGGAACAGATCTGGAGAGAGTCCTCAGGTATGAGTGTCCATTCCTATCTCACCATAAAGGTCAGAGCGCCACATTTTGAGGTATGGTGATGGCCACATCTACATTCTGAATTGTGAGTGTTGCCCAAGCTATCTCTATGACCCTGAACCAGTCTGTACACCGTATCACTGGATATAAATCCTGTCCTGTTTACAATTTTTGTGTTTCTCCCAGTTCTGCTTCTCCTCTCCCCCGTCCTCTCCCCCGTCCTGTCCCCCGTCCTTACCTTTATTTTCTGTGAAGCAATATACTGATTTGCTTTGTTCAGTGTAAGGCTCTGCTGTGCCGAACAGTCCAACATATTGTTCTGGTTCCGCAGGTAAAGCTCAACCTTGACCTCTGCATTAGAGCTCTTAGACCCTGGTGGCCACTCCAACTGCACCCAAACGGCCTCATCTACCCCCACATGCAGGATACGAGGGGCAACAATCAGAAAGCTAAGGATTAAACAGGGAATAATAAACAGAGAGCAGGAACAAGAGATTTGGAAGAGGAAAAAGAGAGAGGTAGGTAGAGAGATAGGAAGGGGGGATGGAGAAGTGGGAGAGAGAAAGGAAGGGGGATGGAGAAGTGGGGGAGAGAGGAAGGAAGAGGGGATGGAAAAGTGTGGAGAGAGAAAGGAAGGGGGATAGTGAAGTGGGTAGAGAGAAAGGAAGGGGGATGGAGAAGTTTAGGAGAGAGAAAGGAAAGGGGATGGAGAAGTGGAGGAGAGAGAAAGGAAAGGGGATGGAGAAGTGGGTACAGAGAAAGGAAGGGGGAATGAGAAGTGGGGAGAGAGAAAGGAAGGGGGTGGAGAAGTGGGGTAGAGAGAAAGGGGATGGAGAAGTGGGTAGAGAGAAAGGAAAGGAGATGGAGAAGTGGGGGAGAGAGAAAGGAAGGGGGATGGAGAAGTGGGGGAAAGAGAAAAGAAGGGGGTGGAGAAGTGGGGGAGTGAGAATGGAAAAGGGGGATGGAGATGTGGGGGAGAGAGAAAGGAAGGGGGTGGAGAAGTGGGGGAGTGAGAATGGAAAAGGGGGATGGAGATGTGAGGGAGTGAGAAAGTAAATCAGAGGGGTGAGGAATTGAGATAAAGGAAGAGGGGATGGAGAAGTGGGGGAGAGAAAGGAAATCAGAGGGGTGAGGGATAGATAGAAAGGAAGGGGGATGGAGATGTTGGGGGACAGATAAAGTAAGGGGGATGTAGACTTAGAGATCTGAAGAAAAGAAAGAAAGAAAGAAAGAAAGAAAGAAAGAAAGAAAGAAAGAAAGAAAGAAAGAAAGAAAGAAAGAAAGAAAGAAAGGAAGGAAGTGGGCCAAGGAGATGGAGTTGAGGGTATGAAACTTACTTGGGCACTTGTGCTTCAGACACAAAAAATATGGCTACCCACAGCAGACAGTGCAGGAGAGTTGGAGGACCCATCCTTGCAGTGAGAGGGGTGAGAGATGGAGTAGTGAGGAGAAAGAGTGACCAGACAGATAACTAATCAGAGGAGGAGGGGCAGAGGAGAGATAAGAGACAAACACTATGTGAGAGGGGAGGGAGAGAGAGAGGTAAATGTCGGCAGGGGATGGAAGATTATTGGCTGGATGAATAAGAGAAATTGAAAGTATTTTAGGAACTGCTGAATGTCTCTGTTTGTCAGTCTCTTTAATTGTGTAATATTTATCTAGGGCTAACCTTGTACTGGGACCTTTTTGGGAATACACACGAGAAAACTATTTAGTTAACCCCTTGCAATGCGGTACCTAGGCCTCTGATCCTCAAGAGCTTAACCAGACATGGATTAAGGTTCCATAGGGCCCTAGGCAAGGTACCATTTTGGGGCCCCACATCCCTTGATCCTGTGCTTGTGACACAGTGTGTTGCCAGCAAGTATTGACATTGTGGCTCTAATGGGACATACCTCCCAACATTTCAGATTGCCAAAGAGGGACAATTGTGTTTTAGGGGGTGTTGCTTGGTGTGTGGCCGGTGGGCGGGGCATTAACAAGAATTTTTAGGCTATTTCATGACCTATTGACACCTCCTTGTGTAACCTAATAAATGACTTATAACAAGACCAAAGTATTTTATTTAAGCACACTAATTTATAAACTCATATACTGACTTTTAAAGAAACAATAAGAGGGACATCAGGGTGGGAAAGAGGGACAGTGGGATTTGGGTCTAAAAGAGGGACTGTCCCTCCTAAAGAGGGACACTTGGGAGGTATGATAAAAGTGGGAAAAACTGGATGATGCTTTTCTCTTTCAACAAAAAAGGTATCTGATAGTGATGAGCGAGCATGCTCGGCCGAAGCTCGGTTCGGCTCGAGCATCGCTCTGCTCGGCACATGGCGGTACTCGTACAAGTACCGCATGTGCTCGCCCGCCATGTTCGGGTCTCCTCCCCGCACGTTTCGCGGCTGCTGCACAGCCAATAAACGTGCGGGGAGGCTCTGACATCAGTGTAATGCCAGCAGCCATGTTGGCTGCTGGCATTACACTGATTGGCTGGCCAGAACCCGTGATCGGGTGCTGTATAGCACCTGACCAGCGAGTTCGGCTCAGTCTTAGCCAGGGAGAGATGAGGATAGGAAGGGAAAGTCAGTGTAGGGAGAAAAAAAGCGCGTTTGAACAACAAAAAGACCCAAAAGTCATTTTTAGGACTACTGTGTGTGGGGGCAGCAGATATATTTTGTTTTGGGGGGCAGAGTTTAAAAAAAAAAATCAGATATTCCGTTCACTGTGCCTAGCCGCAGATTAGCAGCACATTGTGCTTAGTGTGCAAAGTTGCAGATTAGCAGCACATTCTGTTTAGTGTGCAAAGTTGGAGATTAGCAGCACATTCTTTTTAGTGTGCAAAGTTGCAGATTAGCAGCACATTCTGTTTAGTGTGCAAAGTTGCAGATTAGCAGCACATTCTGTTCAGTGTGCAAAGTTGCAGATTAGCAGCACATTCTTTTTAGTGTGCAAAGTTGCAGATTAGCAGCACATTCTGTTCAGTGTGCAAAGTTGCAGATTAGCAGCACATTCTTTTTAGTGTGCAAAGTTGCAGATTATCAGCACATTCTGTTTAGTGTGCAAAGTGTAAAAAATAAAAGTCACTTATTCCGTTCACTGTGCCTAGCCGCAGATAAGCAGCACATTGTGTTTAGTGTGCAAAGTTGCAGATTAGCAGAACATTCTGTTTAGTGTGCAAAGTGTAAAAAATAAAAGTCACATATTCCATTCACTGTGCCTAGCCGCAGATAAGCAGCATATTCTGTTTAGTGTGCAAAGTTGCAGATTATCAGCACATTCTGTTTAGTGTGCAAAGTGTAAAAAATAAAAGTCACTTATTCCGTTCACTGTGCCTAGCCGCAGATAAGCAGCACATTGTGTTTAGTGTGCAAAGTTGCAGATTAGCAGAACATTCTGTTTAGTGTGCAAAGTGTAAAAAATAAAAGTCACATATTCCATTCACTGTGCCTAGCCAAAGATAAGCAGCATATTCTGTTTAGTGTGCAAAGTTGCAGATTATCAGCACATTCTGTTTAGTGTGCAAAGTGTAAAAAATAAAAGTCACTTATTCCGTTCACTGTGCCTAGCCGCAGATAAGCAGCACATTCTGTTTAGTGTGCAAAGTTGCAGATTATCAGCACATTCTGTTTAGTGTGCAAAGTGTAAAAAATAAAAGTCACGTATTCCATTCACTGTGCCTAGCCGCAGATAAGCAGCATATTCTGTTTAGTGTGCAAAGTTGCAGATTATCAGCACATTCTGTTTAGTGTGCAAAGTGTAAAAAATAAAAGTCACATATTCCATTCACTGTGCCTAGCCGCAGATAAGCAGCATATTCTGTTTAGTGTGCAAAGTTGCAGATTATCAGCACATTCTGTTTAGTGTGCAAAGTGTAAAAAATAAAAGTCACATATTCCATTCACTGTGCCTAGCCGCAGATAAGCAGCATATTCTGTTTAGTGTGCAAAGTTGCAGATTATCAGCACATTCTGTTTAGTGTGCAAAGTGTAAAAAATAAAAGTCACATATTCCATTCACTGTGCCTAGCCGCAGATAAGCAGCATATTCTGTTTAGTGTGCAAAGTTGCAGATTATCAGCACATTCTGTTTAGTGTGCAAAGTGTAAAAAATAAAAGTCACATATTCCATTCACTGTGCCTAGCCGCAGATAAGCAGTATATTCTGTTTAGTGTGCAAAGTTGCAGATTATCAGCACATTCTGTTTAGTGTGCAAAGTGTAAAAAATAAAAGTCACATATTCCATTCACTGTGCCTAGCCGCAGATAAGCAGCACATTCTGTTTAGTGTGCAAAGTTGCAGATTTGCAGCACATTCTGTTTAGTGTGCAAAGTGTTAAAAATAAAAGTCACATATTCTGTTCACTGTGCCTAGCCGCAGATAAGCAGCACATTCTGTTTAGTGTGCAAAGTGTTAAAAATAAAAGTCACATATTCTGTTCACTGTGCCTAGCCGCAGATAAGCAGCACATTCTGTTTACTGTGCAAAGTTGCAGATTTGCAGCACATATTCCGTGTAATATGAAGAAGGCGGGTAAAAAGGGACGGGGAAGTGGACGTGATCCTGATAGTTCAGGGCGCGGGTCAGGACGCGTAGAAACTGTGCCTGGTGCCAGAGCACAAGAAAGAAAGACATCCACCATACCTAGCTTCATGTCTCAGTTTGCAGGGCGTCGCAGGACATCACTCTCGAGGTCAGACCACTGCGAACAGGTGGTCGGTTGGATTTCAGGTGATACTGCTTCCAGTCGGTTAAGCACCACCCTGTCTTCCACCAAGTCCACTCTCAGTAGCCAAGAGTCTAGTCAACATAATCCTCACCCTGATCATCCTTCCTCCCACCATAGAGGGTCTGGTCAAAGAAGTGATCCCACACTGGGATATAGTGAGGAGCTCGTCTCATCACCAATCCTTCATTTGAACCTCTCTCCAAGCACGCTTGCAGAGGAACATGAAATCTTGTGCCCTGATTCACAACCTCTAGAGGGTACCCAATCACAAGAAGATGACAGAGGTGAACGGCATTTAAGGTCAAAGGAAGTGGATGATGATGATGATGAGACACAGTTGCCATCAAATCAACCACAATTACTGTCTCAAGACCTTGATGAGGAGGATGATATACAGTTGTCAATGACTGAGTATGTGGTGGGATCAAGAAATGAGGAGGATGATCAGAGTGAGGAAGTGGAGGAGGACTTGGTGGACGATGAGGTGACTGACCCCACCTGGGAAGGTGGAGAGCCGAGCGATGACAGCAGTCCTGAGGGTGAGCCATCTGCAGCACCGCAACAGGCTGGAAGAGGCAGTGGTGTGGCTACAGAAAGAAGGCGGACCGCACCAAACCGGCCCGCAAATGTTCCACGGAGCACCCCCTTGCGTAAATCTCCCTTGCCAAGGGCTAGGTGTTCCGCGGTATGGCGTTTTTTTAAGGAAAGTGCGGACGACAAAAAAATTGTAGTTTGCAACCTGTGCCACACCAGAATGAGCCGAGGCATGAACACTAGAAACCTCACCACCACCAGCATGATCCGACACATGGCATCCAAGCACCGTAATAAGTGGGAGGAACGCCCGGATCGCCAATCTGTGTCTGCAGGCCACACCACTGCCTCCTCTTCCCCTGTTTTCGGTGCCGGCCAATCGCCTGTCGAAGGCGCAGGCCCGCATACCTCCCGCCCTGCACCTGTACCATCTGAAGCACCATCAGCGACCACATCCACTTCCCTGTCCCAGCGCAACGTCCAAATGTCATTACCCCAGGCATTTGAGCGCAAGCGAAAATACCCACCCACAGGCCATAGCACTAACCTCACACCTTTCCAAATTACTGGCCATCGAAATGCTGCCATTTAGGCTTGTGGAGTCCTTCCGCAGCCTGATGGCAGCAGCTGTCCCTCGGTACGCAGTCCCCAGCCGCCACTACTTTTCCCGGTGTGCCGTCCCCGCCTTACACCACCATGTGTCCCTTAATATCACCCGTGCCCTGACCAACGCAGTTACTGGGAAGGTCCACTTAACGACTGACACATGGACAAGTGCTTGTGGCCAGGGACGCTACATTTCCCTGACGGCACACTGGGTGAATGTCGTGGAGGCTGGGAGCGACTCGGACCCTGGGATGGCACAGGTGCTACCCACGCCGAGGATTGCGGGCCCTACCTCCATCAGGGTTTCCGCCAGCACCTACGTTATTGGCTCCTCCTCCTCCGTTTCCACCTCCGAATTCTCTGCGCGCAGCACCACTCACCCATCAGCCGGTAGCTGGAAGCAGTGTAGCACTGCAGTGGGGAAGCGTCAACAGGCCGTGCTGAAGCTGATCTGCCTTGGGGACAAACAGCACACGGCCTCAGAGCTGTTGCAGGGGATTAGTCACCAGACCGAGCAGTGGCTCTCGCCACTCAACCTGCAACCAGGCATGGTTGTGTGTGATAATGGGCGTAACTTGGTGGCGGCTTTGGAGCTCGGCAAGCTCACACACGTACCATGCCTAGCGCATGTATTTAATTTAGTGGTTCAGCGATTTCTAAAAACCTACCCCAATTTGCATGATCTCTTGACCAAGGTGCGCCGCGTGTGTGCACATTTCCGTAAGTCATCAACAGCTTCAGCCGGCCTGTTGAAGCTGCAGCAGCGCTTACAATTGCCAGCTCACCGGCTGCTGTGTGACGTGAGCACGCGCTGGAACTCCACCTTCCACATGTTGGCCCGGCTTTGTGAGCAGCAGAGGGCAGTAGTGGAGTACCAGCTGTTACACGGTCGTCGCCTCTCCGTTCAACTTCCTGTAATCAGAAGTGAGGAGTGGGAATGGATGTCAGACCTCTGCGAGGTTTTACGCAATTTTGAGGAATCGACACAGATGGTGAGCGGCGATAACGCTATTATCAGTGTAACCATCCCACTTCTGTGTCTACTGAAACGCTCGCTGCTCACAATTAAAACCGACGCTTTGCATGTGGAAGAGGTGGAAATGCGGGAGGAAGAGCTTACACAAGGTGATAGCCAGAGCACCCTCACTTCGTCTTCTCAGCGACAATTGGAGGAGGCGGAGGAGGAGGAGGAGGAAGACACGGTTGCCTCCGCTACAGAGGGTAGCCATGGAACTTTAGTTCCATCTCTTCAGCGTGGGTGGGCAGAAGAGGAGGAAGAGGATGAGGAGATTGAGAGTCATCCTCCTGGTGAGGACAGCAAAATCTTGCCTGTTGGTACTCTGGCACACATGGCTGACTTTATGTTAGGCTGCCTTTCCCGTGACCCACGCGTTATACGCATTTTAGACAACACAGATTACTGGGTGTTCACCCTTCTGGACCCCCGCTACAAAGAAAATTTCTCATCTCTCATTCCTCCGGTGGAGAGGACAAGCAAAATGGTGCAATACCAGAAGGTTCTTGTCGAAAAATTGCTCCAAAATTTTCCATCTGACAACGCTGGCGGCAGAGTACGTGCTACCTTGGCCAACCGAGAAGGGGAGAAAAGGGGAGCACACAGCAGTTCCGACAAAGGCAGGGCAACACTCTCCAAGGCGTGGGACACCTTCATGACACCCCGCCAGCACCCTCACCCTGATGCGCAGCCTAGTGTCACAAGGAGGGAAAAGTTTTGGAAGATGGTGAAGGAGTACGTAGCAGACCGTGTCAGCGTCCTCAATGATCCCTCTGTGCCTTACAACTACTGGGTGTCCAAGCTGGACACGTGGTATGAACTGGCACTCTACGCCTTGGAGGTGCTGGCCTGCCCTGCCGCCAGCGTTCTGTCTGAGCGGGTATTTAGTGCTGCTGGTGGCATCATAACAGATAAGCGTATCCGCCTTTCCACCGAAAATGCTGATAGGTTGACACTTATAAAAATGAACAAGGCCTGGATTTCCCCTGACTTCTCCACTCCACTGGAGGAAAGCCCCGGGGGAACATAAAGTCACTTTAGATATGTTATTTACAATGATGGGAATACTCTGTATTCCCATTCACCCCTTCCACCCAAAAAATGGGTATATGGTTGACTCTCTTCCATATAACCTGGGATATAATTTTTATATAGGGCCAGCTCACCAGCGGGCCCTGTGATATAATTTTTATATAGGGCCAGCTCACCAGCGGGCGCTGTTTGACAATTTTTGTATAGGTCAGCTCACCAGCGGGCCTTCTCACATAATGTTTTATTGGGTCAGCTCTCTAGCGGGCCCTCTCATATAATGTTTTATAGCGTCAGCTCACTAACGGGCCTTCGCATATAATGTTTAGGATGGTCAGGTCCGCAGCAGACCCTCACCCATAATGTTTTAGATGGTCGGCTCAGCGCACGTTTCCCTCTTAATCATGGCCCCAGTTCAGAAAAATCGAGGACATTTTTGGGAGAATTTGCCTCTGCGCACGTTTCCCTCTTAATCATGGCCCCAGTTCAGAAAAATCGAGGAAATTTTTGGGAGAATTTGCCTCTGCGCACGTTTCCCTCTTAATCATGGCCCCAGTTCAGAAAAATCGAGGACATTTTTTGCAGAATTTGCCTCTGCGCACGTTTCCCTCTTAATCATGGCCCCAGTTCCGAAAAATCGAGGACATTTTTTGCAGAATTTGCAGATGATATACAAGTAAATATACAGCAAATACTGTTTGGTAACAATTTTTCGCCTAAAGTCGTTTTTATCTTCCTTTTTGTGTGTTTTACGGTCAGTCTGTAAAAATGGCGTACTACGGGCGAAAGATCGTTCCCAGCAGCGATGTTGGAGTCCAAGATGCATCCAGACATCCTCCCTATGCTGTCCCTGAACCATTTCTGTGGTGTTTCCATCATTTTCTGCCCTTTTCCTATGGACCAGGCACCCTCCCCTCATCAGAGCAGGGGGTGCCTGGTGTAAAGCTCGAGTCCTCCCATTCACTTCAATGGGGCTCTGGTGCTCGGCCGAGCACTCGAGCCTCCGGGGGCGCTCGGTCAGAGCACCCGAACACCCGAGCATTGGGGTGCTCGATCATCACTAGTATCTGACACAAGTTGTTAGTGGTAGCAACAGTAGAGCCTCTGTCTGTGATCCATCACTTGCAGCCAGGGCCCTTTATGTTTCCCATGGCCCTAGACAATAGCCTAGGTTGGCATAATGGATGATCTGGCTCTGAGCTTAACCCTTTGAGTGCCAGAAGGGTACGCCACACATTGGTGGCGTACCCCTCTGTCACTCAAAGGGTTAAAAAAAACAGTACTTTTTTTTAATGAAAACATACATTTTCTAATTGTTTTCCTGCTGAGTAAAACAAGGGTACACCCAGGTCAAACTTTTTTTTTTTAATTAACTATTTAAGAACAGAGGGGAAGCAATGATTTGCATGCTCCTCTGGCCCTTAAAGGGTTAAACTGCAATGTTCTTTTGTTGTCATGAGCTGATGTTGTCCCAATCACTTTACTATGGAGAGTCATAGTCAGCGAGTCATGCTTTCCAATACAGATGTCACTTGGACACTAGTTGGCGCTGTTGCTCAACCCTTTGAGTGCCAGAGGGTATGCAACTCACTGCAGAGCAATGCGTCAAAGGGTTAATAAAAAAATAAGTTTCGAACGAAAATTCTCTCAGCGGTGTTAGAAATATATAAATATACAGTATATTAATGGTTAATATAGAGTCCACATATAATGTACTACTACTACAGCTCAGACTGGGAGCACAGAGATATGTAATGATGTAACAGGGAATGGTTAGAGTAGAGCACAGAAACTATTTTGATAAAATTCCTGTGATTCCAATGGTAGTACTTAACCCCTTAAAGGGATAGTAATACTTCGTTTTATCTTTATTTTATTTTGTAGGCATTAAAAAAACATGACGAATGATATAAGTCTTATCTCTCAAACCTTTATGGTTTGAGAGATATTCACAAGAAAAGTTTCCCCTCCCGCCCCTTTTACCTAGTGTAAGCCATCTCTTTTCAGATGTGGAATCCAGTCCATAGACCAGACAGATAACAGCAGGGGATAATCTTCTTCCTATGAGAACAATGAAAGCCCTGCCCCCCTTGACAAGTTTTTCAGGTTTTTCCCTTATCTTAATTGAAGATTGTCCCTCTCTGCAGTCTACCTGGGCACCTCCCTTCTGATCTGGCTGAGCAGTGTTACATCAGTAAAAGGGGCAGGAGGGGGATTCTTTATCATTGAATTTCTCTTGAACTACAACTCTGACAGAATTGAAATAACACTCTCCAAAGTCCAAATACTATGATGATTAATTAGAGCTGCTTTTATTATGAAACATTACTATCCCTTTAAGGACCCATGACGGTCCTGGGCTTATTATACCCTTAAGGACACCGTCATGGAAGTCCAAGCTCCCCACGCGGCTGCACACCATTCAGGGAGTCCAGAATCGGATTCGGGGAAACAAAAAAAGGTCCATCATCCTTAAGTGACGGCCACGTGCATGCGTGGCCGGTCCTTAAGGGGTCAAGGAAATATAATAAAACATAAAAAATAAGAACACAGAGTTATCGCACACCAAAGCTACATGGTAGGTAGCATTATTCCATTAAAGGAATTATTACTATCCCCCATGTTGTAGCCCTTAAAATTCTGAATTCAACAATACCAGGGGCATCTCTCAAACCTTTATGGTTTGAGAGATATCCTCTTTAAAAGTTCCGTCTTTTTGCTTTTCCCCTGACGTTAGCGTTTCTGTAGCAGTGCTGAGATCTTGTTAAAGAAACAGAAATCCTTCACTGAAATGGTCTTCCACGTGTGCTTGCAAACCAAGCACACGTAGAATGGTATCGTTGAATTCAGAATTTTAAGGGCTACAACATGGGGGATAGTAATAATGAAGTATTACTATACCTTTAAATGAGTAAACATTTATATGGTTCGTTACCGAGGAACACCAACAGCAACACTATCAATATATTGAATACAATAGTTAAAGGGATAGTAATACTTCGTTTTAACTTTATTTTATTTTGTAGACATTAAAAAAACATGAAGAATGATATAAGTCTTATCTCTCAAACCTTTATGGTTTATGAGATATTCACAAGCAAAGTTCTCCTCCCCGCCCCTTTTACCTAGTGTAAGCCATCTCTTCTCAGATGTGAGTCTGGTTGTATGACAGTACAGATAACAGAAGGGGACAATTTTCTTTGTATGAAAACAATGAAAGCCCTTCCCCCCCTTGACAAGTTTTTCAGGTTTTTCCCTTATCTTAATTGAAGATTGTCCCTCTCTGCAGTCTACCTGGGCACCTCCCTTCTGATCTGGTTGAACAGGGGGGGGATACTTTGTTTGTGAATATCTCTTAAACCATAAAGGTTTCAGAGATAAGACTTATATCATTCTTCATGTTTTTTTAATGCCTACAAAATAAAATAAAGTTAAAATGAAGTATTACTATCCCTTTAAGGTGATGAAATGGCAACATACCATTTTCCGTTAAAGGGATAGTAATGTTTCACAATAAAAGCAGCTCTAATTAATCTTCATAGTATTTGGGTCACGGAGAGTGTTACTTCAATACTGTCAGAGCTGTAGTTCAAGAGTTATTGAATGATAAAGTATCTCCCTCCCACCCCTTTTACTGATGTAACACTGCTCACCTCAGAGCAGCAAGACTGTCCGGATGGATCTCTGAGGGGAGGTGGCGTACAACAGGTAAAAGGGGCGGGAGGGGTATACTTTATCATTCAATTACTCTTGAACTACAACTCTGACCGCATTGAAATAACACTCTCTATGGCCAAAATACCACGAAGATTAATTGGAGCTGCTGTTTTTTGTGAAACATTACTATCCCTTTAAAAGGAATTAGCTTGGGAAGTGTTTCCATTCCCATGTAACATTGTTACCTTCTGTCCTAGCCCTATTACATGAGCTCTCTTTCTTATATTCCTGTGACTTTTCCAACCCCATTCTTCTGCCCCCTCCCCATTATGTGACCTCTCTTCCATAGAGAACCATTCCTGTGACATCCCCAGCCTCATTCTTTTGTCCAATCCCCATTAATTGACCTCTTCCATGTGACTCCACCAGCCATATTCTTCAATCCCCCATTATATGGCCTCTCTTCCACGCAGAACCATTCCTGTGACTGCTTCCACCCCTTATTCTTTTGTCCCCTTCCCGTTACATGACCTCTATTCCATATAGCACCATTCATGGAATTCCAGCAGCCATATTTGTATGACCCCCCCCATTACATACTCTCTCTTCCATAGAACCCTTCCAGTGAATCCACCAACCATATTCTTATGTCTCCTCCCATTATATGACCTCTTCCATGGAGAACCATTCCTGTGACTCCCCCCAGCTCAATTTGTATGTCCCCAACCTATTCAGTGATGTCTCTTCCATACAATCCCACTACCAGACAGTTATCTACACTACCCGACCATCTCTTACTTTTTCCTGACCCCCCTGGGCAGAATTACATATGTGGGGCCCAACTTGTATTTTAACATTTGTTTTCAATCAATCCCTTAGCTGCTAGCTAAATCTCAAATTCATTACTAGACCATCACCTTTCTAGCATGTGAGAGATATTGGGCTGTATGAACAAAATTAGAGAGAAGCAATTCATGTGTCCACTGTAGTGAAGCTGCTTTGTCCAATAATTCTTCCTGTTTTTTTCTGTCCATAAGGCCCTTAGTAAGTTAAAGGGATAGTAATACTTGAAAATAAGTTTATTTTATATTGTAGCCCTTATAAAAACTTGAAAAATGATATAAGTCTTATCTCCCAAACCTTTATGGTTTGGGAGATATTCAGAAGTAAAGTTTCCCCTGGAGTGACGTCATTGCTCCACCCTTCAGATTTGGAATCCGGTCCCGGGACTGGCTGTGCCTCTCCAGAAGTGCTGAGATCACCATCTTTAAAAATAATTTCTTAATTGGAATGGTCTACAAAGTGTGCTTTCAAGCCAGGCACACTTTGTAGATAGTTCCAATTAAGAAGTTCTTTTCAAAGATTGTGAACTCAGCACTGCTAAAGAGCTGCCGGTTGCTCTGTGGACCAATTCCAAATCTGTCCACTAGATGGCAGACTTGGCTGAAACAGCCAGGAAAAGAGCATTTTACTATATTTTACATGTGAATATCTCCCAAACCATAAAGGTTTGGGAGATAAGACTTATATCATTTTTCATGTTTTTTAAGGGATACAATATAAAATACAATTATTTTCAAGTATTACTATCCCTTTAATACAACTTAATATATATGAAAATGTATGTGTTCTGCAGAAGAAGGGGGAAGCCATTTTCCTTTGCACTCCTCATTTCCTGATGTATCTTACATAGTAAATAACTGACTTCTGACCAGGAAGTCATGAGTTCAAAGGAAAATGTCTTCCCCAAGCCTGCTAAAAACAGACCATACAATATGATATATCTTAAATTCTATCAAAGTAACTGACACTTAAATATACATATGGGAATTTAATAGCATGATTTTACTTATAACTGTAACCTGAAATGTATCACTAGTGTTCCTTTAAGTCATTTCCTGACCACAAAAAATGATCAGATTTCATGTTTTTAGAATGTACAGGTGGTGCCCTGACATTTTTTGAAGAGCAGTAAACATGAAAAAAATGTTTTTAGTTTTACTAGTTAATTACTGTTGCTTCCATATCTGGCAGAATTATAAACTTACAACCCCCGGTGTTCTGATTCTTCTTTGGCTTCTTCTCACTTACCCATTAATGGAGCAATAATCTTTTTTTTATAAAAAAAACTATATGTTATAGAGCTTTTTCTGCTGTCAGCTGTTTTATTCAAATGTTATAACAGTTAAAATGATCAGGAAGCGATTTACAGCGGTTTTACTTCCTGAAAGTTCTAACAGACAGGAAGTGACTCAACAGCGCTTATCACATTCTATGGAGAACAGTTTGGCAGTGACATTTCTCTCAACTAGAACTTAACAGAATAACTAACTGAAATCTGACCACTAGATGTCACTGCTAATGTAACCAAATCCAATTATAAAGTGTAACAACTCTGTAAATATGCATCTCTCAGAAGTACCCTTATTTTATTCAAAAGAAAAGACCTATAGTATATATTTTTTCATAACATAAGCTTACTGCTTCTTTAATGCTGATGCTGTGATGAATGCCATAGTGGCGGGCAGGGCTCAAAATTTCCACTTGCCACTAGCCAATGGCGAGTGAAAATTTAGCCCTGGTGAGTAGAAATTCAGCCCTAGTGGGTATGTTATGGCTTGCAGTGGCGAGTAACTTTTCAGGTCTGGCTAGTAGCAAAGGACTTCAAATTATAAGCCCTGGTGGCGGGTGATGATTCCTATGGGCTTCTATGAAGTCAGACTCCTCTGCACTGCCAGTAACGTAGTAACATAGCTGATGACGTTTTAGAATGACATCAGGTTCATCCTTTGCCTTATAATCTTTGTTTTTGTAGATCCAGGGGAAGAAAAAAAAAACAAACAACATTAAAACTGTTTCCAATTATCTTCACATCTGTAAAAGAAATCCTTCCTGATTCCAAAAGTCAGTGGAATGTCTCCCTGGATCGACATCCTTCCTGGATTGTGACCAACAGCCATTAGTCTACATATTGTTCTGTGCTAAAATGGTATCCATACCTTCATGAAAGTATCTCCAGTATCTGTTACCACTGCCTCTCACAACAAACAATTACACAATCTTATTGTCCTTACTGTAGAAAACCCCAGCCTTTGTTTTAGTCAAAAACTCTTTTCCTCTAGTCTTAAAGAATGTTCCCATGTTTCTTGCTCAGCTCTTTAAGTAAAGAGTCCCTCCTAAGAGTTCTTTGTATTGAAGAGGCAAGAGGTTGCTACTGGCAGGAAGTGGGATAAAAAGCTTGGGGTGGACCTGTACATAGGGTTGTAAGTGAATAAATGTATCATCTTGCTACTCCCTGATTTTGGAGTAGCAGTGTTTAACTACTAAAAACCTGTGCTTTCAAAGTGTTGTTTTTTATGTTAGTTGCTCTTTAAGGTCCTCTTCTGTAGTTATCCTAACCAACCATGCACTTTCCCAAATTTGCCTTCCCCCACAAACACGTGCATGTTTTACAGGAATTGGTCATGTGACTTCGCAAAAATCTAGTGAAGAAACAAAACAATAATTTGGAGACTTCTCTGCCAGATACAAACACTGTGCTGAGGTTATGTCCGAGAAACCTCCCTGGCCCAATGTACGGTCAGCATCATGACATTTAACCCTTTTTGTACCAGAGCAAAGCATTGCAAAGCACCTCTCTGTCTCTCAAATAGTTAATAAGGGGAGTGTGAGCCATTATCTCATTAGCTAGCAGGGATGTATAGAAACACAGAGATGCCAAAATTATTACATTTATCAGCGTACCCCTCCTGGGTATTAACCCTTTGAGTGCCAGAGGTGGTGTCTGTATCCCAGCCCTTTAATTGTAACAATTGTTAGCGAGTCACGGCTGGGGTCTACAAGGCACTTAACCCTTTAAGGACCAAAAGGGTTCTGAAAGTCTTGCAAAATGGTTGCGAGCAGAATGTGACTGGGCTGCGAGAACAGTATGTGTTCTGTGAACGTGGCTCCATGCTGGAGCTGTATTAGGCCTACCATGCCTAAGGATCCTCAGATTGTGGCATGTGAGGCTGATGGTGGGGGTCCCCCTAGTGGATCTTGGTGGACTGTCTGGAGGCCCACGTACCAGTCTTGATGTGGAACTGTGAGTGTGGAAATCAAGCAAGGATCCACTTCCCTGGGGAGAGAAGGACACATCTACTGACCCTGGCCCCAGGGGTGAAACTATAGAGTGTGAGGGGGCGTAGTTGTGTGGGGCTCAGCATCCAAAGGGTCCCCATCTGTCCCACAGTCCAACAAGAACTAGTTAAGTCTCTGCAAAATTTTTGTGATAGGGGCGCAAAAAAGATTTGCGCTAGGGCCCACCAGTGACTATTTATGTCTCTGCCATCATTACTGAATCCATGGGTTGGGGCGTGGGGGCTTACAATATTATGTATTTTATTAATGAAACATGAAACGTAGGTAAAGGTCATTCTTACCTCCCAGCCACTGCCACAGGAGGGTGGGAATCTTAAAATGTAAAATTCTTGCACCTTTCAATATTAATGGGATAGAAATGTCCGTGTTCATTAAAATGTAATATTGTATAGGGTGACCACATTTCCGTTCTGCCATTCCGGGACATGTGGTCACCCTACATGCGTACCGCATAATTTACCAATATCAGTGAAAACCACACACCCATATTAAGTAAATGTGTGCCGCTACTTAAGAGCACTATCGCTACTCACACGCAGCTACCGCAACGATGTCTAGCCAATTACTAATCACTACTCACGCACTACTGCCCTCTAGTGTGCGATCACGACTATAGTATTACAACCCTTCAGCGTCTGCCCCCTAGGGTGACCACTGACCACGGGGGACAGAGTGAGTGAGTGACTGTTTGTGCTGCTGTGTGCGTGACTTGGCTTCATTCCGGGACACTTCATTGTCCCGGTGGGAGATGACCCAGGACGCGGGACATAGGCTTAAAATAAGGGACAGTCCCGGACATTCCGGGACCCGTGGTCACCCTAATATTGTAACTATTACAGCGATAAACTAATCAATGTAAGTCCCATCTCTCAAACCTTTATTTTAAGAGATATATGATGTTAAAATTCCCCCCTCCCTCCACTTTCACTGATATCAGCCTCTGAAGATTAAGGATAGCATTGACACCCAGCTGGTATTTTACCAGCAGGCAGGTAAAAAGTTGGCTTCTGTCCAATGTTAAGCCTATGGAGGGAATGCCATGGCCGGTATTTTTTTTAAGAAGAGGTGACAACCCTAATGAAGGATTACTTTAGAATCGGGTACTTCTGAGAGCTAATAGAACTATTATGAAGCTAGTCGCCATATGCTTAACCCTTTCAGTGCCAGAGGGGAACGCAACGCATTGCAGAGCAATGTGTTGGCACCCCTCTGGCACTGAAAGGGTTAATTATTGGAGGACGACTTTATTAGGGTGACCAGACCTCACCTTTAACCAGGGACAGATATGAAAAATGCATACTGCAGGGCTGCTTTGATTTCAGTGCAATCCTGAAATATGCATATTTTCTGTGTCACTGGTTAAAGGTGAGGTCTGGTCAGCCTGCACTTTATACAAGGTGAAAGTTCTGCTTTAAGTTTAGAGAAAATACAATATTCTTATTTTATTGATTATACTGTGGCAAAGGATAAAATTGAAGGACTTTTGTCTTTTTTTCAGCCTAACTTACCATGTAACTATAGAACTATGTAAAGCTTGAGCCCTGAAATCCATTTCCTCAACATTCAACATTTTCTCCCAGACAAAGCATGGTGATGCTACAAGACCCAGCCCGCAGAGCTTCATCAGAGCCAGGGATAGGTACTCTGCTGCTCTTGTCTTGGTAGTGTCCTTCATTGACAAAAAGGAAATAAGTTCACTCTGTTTTAACTCTTTGAGTGCCAGAGGGGTAGGCAATGCAGCATTGCTTTTCAATGCGTTGTGTACCCCTCTGGCACTCAAGAGGTTAAAGACTGTGGGCTTTATGTATTAAAGCAAATTGAGCGATTATGGGGCAAACCAACAGTTAAAGTCACAGGGGACAAATACAATATTACTTAAATACCCACTGATTGAAATGGGGCTTTTTTAACCAATTGAATGCTACAAAGGAATGCACTGGAGACCCTTTCTGCATTAGGTGGGTTAAAAGTCCCATTTAACTCAATGGATATTTTCATTTGTCCCCTAATGTTCAGCTGGTTTGATCCAGAATTGCTCCTTTATTCTTTTGTGTATAAGGTCCATTGTTTCACTTTTTAAATGTGATGCTTGCCATTTAGGAGTGGGGGTGATGTTAGTCTCCCTCTTAAAGGAGCAGTACGTTTTTTTTTTTTAATGAAAACCTACATGTTATAGCAGGGCTCAAAATTTCCACTCGCCACTAGCCAATGGCGAGTGAAAATTTAGCCCTGGCGAGTAGGAATTCAGACCTGGTGGGTATGTTTTGGCTTGAAGTGGTGAGTAACTTTTCAGGTCTGGATAGCAGCAAAGGACTTCAAATTATAAGCCTTGTGTTATAGAGCTTTATCTTGCAGAGTAAAACAAGAGTACTCCTACTGTTGTCTGTCATTTGTTTTATCCAAATTTGTTAACTGTTCAAATAATCAGGAAGTGGATTACAGTGTGATTACTTCCTGAAAGTTCTGACAGGAAGTGAGTCAGCAGTCTCTATCACATTCTATGGAGAACTGTATGTCACTGACTTTCCTCTCAAATAGAATGTAACATAATAACAAATCAAAATCTAAGCACTAGAGCACACTGGTAATGTAAAAAACATGAATTTAAACTGTAATAACTCTGGAAATATGCATCCTTCATCAGTGGAAGTACTTGTAGTAGTTTACTAAACAGGAAAGCCCTAAAACATATATTTTTTCATAACAAAAATGTACTGCTTCTTTAACCCAGACAGAACCTATTTTGCACCTACTGTGTTAAATGTCATGTTTCTTACTGTGTTAGTTAACCCATACCTCTCAAGTGTCCTTCTTTATGAGGGACAGTCCCTCTTTTAGACCCAAATCTCACTGTCCCTCTTTCCCACCCTGATGTCCCTCTTTTAGGAGATCAGATTGGTTGGTGTGTATATAAGTGTATCACATTGCTCCACAGCAATAAAACTCACATTATTGTTTCTTTAAACGTCAGTAGATGTGTTTATAAATTAGTGTGCTTACATAAAATACTTTGGTGTTGTTATAAGTCATTTATTAGGCCACACAAGGAGGTGTCAATAGGTCATGAAACAGCCTGAAAATTCTTGTTAATGCCCCGCCCACCGGCCACACCCCAAGCAACACCCCCTAAAACACAATTGTCCCTCTTTGGCAATCTGAAATGTTGGGAGGTATGGATAACCCTTTGAGTACTAGGGGTGCAAAGAAATGCGTTGGATAGCCCTCTGGCTCTCAAAGGGTTAAATTAATTTTCCACTACACATTAGTGCACCCAGACAAACTATATATTGATTCATTTTGTGCCATATGTAAATATGTAGTCCCTATTTTTATTGATAAATATATGTAAATATACAATACATTGTTTGAATGCAATTATGCAGTTATCGTAAAATACCCCTAAATGAATTTAACTCATTCTATGGTTTACAGAAAGGTTTCTCTATATATGTGAAAGGTTTCCCAGTATTTCGGCAGTTTAAATTTATAAGCTGCTTTCTCTTATGATTATTATTAGTTTAAAAATATATTTTTAAAAGAGATACAGGATGTCTGCAGCAGTCTGTACCCCTGAATCTGGCACATGCCTTTAGCACAAGGTGCACATAGAATGAAGCCCATTCACACATTCTTGATATAGAGAACCATTAATTGCTGTCTATAAGAAGAAGTTCTAAGACAACCAGGGTCCTTGAATGTAGTTGAGCAAAGGACTGTGCTGTTGCTACCATTGCAGTGGCTTGCAAAAAAGTAAAAGTGAGGACAGGAGATCCAACAGTCTTTCCTCATTACTAGGAGACTCTGATGGAAAGTGGACGGGGAGCCTATAACAGCTAGCAGTACTCCCGGGGCCAGATTTAAAAGCAGCCGATAGCAAAAAAAAAACAGGTGCCAACATTTTCTAAAGCACGGTAAGAGCAGGGCCGGTGCTACCATAAGGCAGCTTAGGCAGCCGCCTAGGGCGCCGCAGCGGAAGGGCGCCGAAACAGAGCAGCAATTTTTTTCCCCCATTTATTTTAAATATATAGATATCTGCCACGAGGGAGAGTTGATTCATGCTACCAAGCACTCCCAGAGAGCAGCAGTTATACGAGTGGGAGCAGAGTAGTGTTGCGCTGGACTAGTGACAATATAGAACAGCCCCTGACACCAGGCCCAGCCAGACAGCACAGCCCAGGGAGCATAAGCCTGAGTCAGTGCAAGCAGCGTGCCTGTTTGTTCTTGGACTGCTGGGAGGATGCGGAGCCGGTACAGGATGAGCCCCGGGGGGGAACAGGATGTCCGGGGAGCGCTGGGCTCAGGTGAGAGGCTCTCTGGCAGTGGGTGTGATCTCCTGGTCTGCTCAGGCTCCCTGGTGTACAGATACCTGCACAGCACAATGGTCCCTATGGATAGAGACAAAGGCTGATGTACTAGGGACAGCTGGATTAACCCCTAGAGTGCCAGAGCACTGCTTAGCATTGCGTAGCCTACCCACTGGCACTCAAAAGGTTAAACAAACCGCACCACAGGGGGTAAATACAAATCCCCAATGATTACAATGGAGTTTTAACCCCTTGGATGCTACATAGGTGTCTCAATCCGTTGGAAACCTTTCTAGCTCTCTAAGGGTTAAAACACCATTTAACCATTGAAGTGCCAGAGAGGTATCCAACACATTGCAACACAATACCTCTTTGGCACTTATGAATGATATATGATATGATAGCCCTGCTGTACCAGCACTCAGCACTGTACCAATACTCGGCTCCCATTTTAACCCTTTAAGTGCCAGAGGGTACGTTGGGTACCTCCTGCCTTTTAATGGATGGATTTTTTATCTATTTTACAGGTGTGCGCATATTGAAATAAAATAATAATCACTTTTAGAATGAAAAATTAGAGTGATGTTACTCAACGTACACACACACACACTGATACACAGAGATAAGCGCACACAGATACACAGAGATAAGTACTCACACACACACAAGCATACAAATTGGCACACTGATGCACAAAAAGAAGCACACACACTTACACACTGATACACATATAGGTAACACACACTGACACACTTATACTCATGTAAGGAACATACACATTGACACTTACACACACATATAGGGAACACACATGCACTTATATACATATAGGGAATACACAAACACACAGACACTTATACACATACAGGGGTGGGGCATAAAGCAGTGGGCGCAAGGGGCGGAGCCAAGGGGGCGGCAAAATTAGGTTTTGCCTAGAGTGGCAAAAGTCCTTGCACCGGCCCTGGGTAAGAGGTGTATAGATATGAAAAAATGCTGGCAAAAAAAAAAAAACCCTTACCGGCCGCTAAATTTAGATGTGTTTTGGCCCATTGAAAATGAAAAAAAAAACAAACTCTACAAGTTGCCATTTAAAGAACCGTGTCAGCTGTTAATATCCGATAAGGGACTCACTTTAGAGCATAACATTTAAGACCAGTAGAGTAACAATAGGGGTCACAGGGGTAGCAACTGCAACCAGGTCCATCACTCCAGGGGCCCAGGGGCCCCCTGCTAACCCCCCACCCGGAGCCTGAATCAAGCTGAGGTTTATTAACAGCTCTGTGTTCGGCACTGTAGTAACACAGAGTGCTGTGAGATGACATCATCTCCCAGCGCTCTCCATTACTGGAGAGAGAGGACCGCGTGGGACCTCCAGCTACTAACAGAGGTCTGTGCAAGAGGAGGCACAGACCTCTCTTGCCATGCCACTGGGCCACCAGGGAGGTAGGAGATGGACACTGGGAGTCAATAGGGGCAATGTGGAGGTAGACAAATGATTGGGAGAAATGTGGAGGTAGACATTGGGGGGAAATGAGGAGATGGCCAATGGGAGCAAGGTGGATTTGGCCAATGAGGGGGCAATGTGGTCAGGTGGGCCCATCTCAATTTCTGCACCAGGGCTCGAGGGCTTCTAGTTACGCCACTGTTTAAGACCCACTTTTTTTTTTACTAAACTCCCTTACAGGATCTTTAGTCAGTCACTGCTAAAAGCAAAAGAAAACTAAGTCCCCAGTAGATGTATTGATATGGGAACCTAAGCCCCATATCAATACATCCAAAGTGTCTAAAATGTGTTCATTGTTAGTAGAATTAACCCTATTAGTGCCAGTGGGGTACAATTACCCCGCCAGCACTCATAGGGTTATCCCCACTAAGTAACAAAGCAACATCACATTACAAGTAACACGTACCATTAATCCTGATATCCAGTGTAGTCCTCAGCATTCGGGTCATCTACTGTCCTTCTTTCTTCTCTTTCTTGTATCTTCTCTTCATCCTTCTCTCTTCTCTCCTTTCTTGTATCTTCTCTTCATCCTTCTCTCTTCTCTTCTTTCTTGTGTCTTCTCTTCATCCTTCTCTCTTCTCTCCTTTCTTGTGTCTTCTCTTCATCCTTCTCTCTTCTCTCCTTTCTTGTATCTTCTCTTCATCCTTCTCTCTTCTCTCCTTTCTTGTATCTTCTCTTCATCCTTCTCTCTTCTCTTCTTTCCTGTATCTTTTCTTCATCCTTCTCTCTTCTCTTCTTTCTTGTATCTTTTTTTCATCCTTCTTTCTGTAAAAGAAAAAAAATAAATATGAATATATGTTTGCAGAAATCGCGGACAATAATACATTGTTTAACCCCTTGAGTGCCAGAGGGGTACTCAACGCAGTGCAAAGTAATAAGTTGAGGAGCTCTCAAAGGGTTAAACGATGTATTATTGTCCTCTTCCATAAAAATATGCCACCATTATTTTAGTTCCAGATAAGCCAATAAGCCTGGTGGAAGTTAAGCCATTATAGTAGGTAAAGTTGTGCAGTATAATATGTCCAAAAATGAATTAATAAAATACTTAGTTTATTAAACTGTCTCAGTCGCTGTGTGTGGCCGCAGAGGTGGCAGCGCTGAGATAGTACTGCGTGCCACAGGCCCCCCCATCCAATCCATCATGGGCTCTTCCAAATTCCCTCAGTGTGGAACGGTCATCGGCCTGTGAGGGACTGTACGTATTGTACTGCGCAACTTTACCTACTATAATGGCTTAACATTCACCAGGCTTATTGGCTTATTTGGAACTAAAATAATGGTGGAACATTTTTATGGAAGCGGACAATAATACATCGCTTAACACTCTGAGCCCCAGAGAGGTCCACAACACATTGCAAATCGCTCAAACGGTTAAACGATGTATTATTGGCAGTGATATTTCTGCAAACGTATAGTAATATTTTTTTTTATAGCAAAAAGAAAGATGGATGAAGAGAAGGAAGAAGATACAAGAAAGAAGTGAAGAGAATATAGAATGAAGATAGAAGGAGACAGACAGTGGATGACAGGTAAGTGTAACACATATAGGTTAATGATCAGTGCTTGGCAGTATGTCAGGCATTGATAGTTAGCTTTTTTTTACTGTGAAGTTCCCAATATTGCTGCTATATAGCAGTGTTTTGGGAACTTAACGCACAAAGCGGACGTTTAGCCACAAGACCATTTCTGTGGCCTAATGTCCATTATGCTTTTAGCTGGTAGGCCCATTAAACACCGACTTAGACATTTTAGTTATGTCAGCTGGTACTCAATTTGACCCTACAGGCTGTTTTACCGCAAAGCTTTAAATCTGGCCCCCAGGACTTGCGCTGTTTATATATACAGACCATGGCGTGCATACCCAAAAAAGCACATTTTATAAACAGTATTATGGTCCTAAGCACTTTGAGTGCCAGAGAGATATCCAATAGTGTTGAGCGAGCATGCTCGGCCGATGCTCGGTTCGGCTCGAGCATCGCTCTGCTCGGCACATGGCGGTACTCGTACGAGTACCGCATGTGCTCGACCGCCATGTTCGGGTCTCCTCCCCGCACGTTTCGCGGCTGCTGCGCAGCCAATAAACGTGCAGGGAGGCTCTGACATCAGTGTAATGCCAGCAGCCATGTTGGCTGCTGGCATTACACTGATTGGCTGGCCAGAACCCGTGATCGGGTGCTGTATAGCACCTGACCAGCGAGTTCGGCTCAGTCTTAGCCAGGGAGAGATGAGGATAGGAAGGGAAAGTCAGTGTAGGGAGAAGAAAAGCAAATTTGTAAAAAAAAAGACCCAAAAGTCCTTTTTAGGACTACTGTGTGTGGGGGCAGCAGTTTATTTTGTGTGTGGGGAAAAAAATAAAAAAAAAAAAAACTTCATATATTCTGTTTAGTGTGCAAAGTTGCAGATTAGAGCACATTCTGTTTAGTGTGCAAAGTTGCAGATTAGAGCACATTCTGTTCAGTGTGCAAAGTTGCAGATTAGCAGCACATTCTTTTTAGTGTGCAAAGTTGCAGATTAGAGCACATTCTGTTTAGTGTGCAAAGTTGCAGATTAGAGCACATTCTGTTAAGTCTTCAAACTGTAAAATATCAAAGTCACATATTCCATTCAGTGTGCGTCGCCGCAGTTTAGCAGCACATTCTGTGTACTGTGCACAGTTTCAGAATAGGAAAAAATACTGTTAAGTCTTCAAACTGTAAAATATCAAAGTCACATATTCCATTCAGTGTGCGTCGCCGCAGTTTAGCAGCACATTCTGTGTACTGTGCACAGTTTCAGAATAGGAAAAAATACTGTTAAGTCTTCAAACTGTAAAATATCAAAGTCACATATTCCATTCAGTGTGCGTCGCCGCAGTTTAGCAGCACATTCTGTGTACTGTGCACAGTTTCAGAATAGGAAAAAATACTGTTAAGTCTTCAAACTGTAAAATATCAAAGTCACATATTCCATTCAGTGTGCGTCGCCGCAGTTTAGCAGCACATTCTGTGTACTGTGCACAGTTTCAGAATAGGAAAAAATACTGTTAAGTCTTCAAACTGTAAAATATCAAAGTCACATATTCCATTCAGTGTGCGTCGCCGCAGTTTAGCAGCACATTCTGTGTACTGTGCACAGTTTCAGAATAGGAAAAAATACTGTTAAGTCTTCAAACTGTAAAATATCAAAGTCACATATTCCATTCAGTGTGCGTCGCCGCAGTTTAGCAGCACATTCTGTGTACTGTGCACAGTTTCAGAATAGGAAAAAATACTGTTAAGTCTTCAAACTGTAAAATATCAAAGTCACATATTCCATTCAGTGTGCGTCGCCGCAGTTTAGCAGCACATTCTGTGTACTGTGCACAGTTTCAGAATAGGAAAAAATACTGTTAAGTCTTCAAACTGTAAAATATCAAAGTCACATATTCCATTCAGTGTGCGTCGCCGCAGTTTAGCAGCACATTCTGTGTACTGTGCACAGTTTCAGAATAGGAAAAAATACTGTTAAGTCTTCAAACTGTAAAATATCAAAGTCACATATTCCATTCAGTGTGCGTCGCCGCAGTTTAGCAGCACATTCTGTGTACTGTGCACAGTTTCAGAATAGGAAAAAATACTGTTAAGTCTTCAAACTGTAAAATATCAAAGTCACATATTCCATTCAGTGTGCGTCGCCGCAGTTTAGCAGCACATTCTGTGTACTGTGCACAGTTTCAGAATAGGAAAAAATACTGTTAAGTCTTCAAACTGTAAAATATCAAAGTCACATATTCCATTCAGTGTGCGTCGCCGCAGTTTAGCAGCACATTCTGTGTACTGTGCACAGTTTCAGAATAGGAAAAAATACTGTTAAGTCTTCAAACTGTAAAATATCAAAGTCACATATTCCATTCAGTGTGCGTCGCCGCAGTTTAGCAGCACATTCTGTGTACTGTGCACAGTTTCAGAATAGGAAAAAATACTGTTAAGTCTTCAAACTGTAAAATATCAAAGTCACATATTCCATTCACTGTGCGTCGCCGCAGTTTAGCAGCACATTCTGTGTACTGTGCACAGTTTCAGAATAGGAAAAAATACTGTTAAGTCTTCAAACTGTAAAATATCAAAGTCACATATTCCATTCAGTGTGCGTCGCCGCAGTTTAGCAGCACATTCTGTGTACTGTGCACAGTTTCAGAATAGGAAAAAATACTGTTAAGTCTTCAAACTGTAAAATATCAAAGTTACATATTCCATTCACTGTGCGTCGCCGCAGTTTAGCAGCACATTCTGTGTACTGTGCACAGTTTCAGAATAGGAAAAAATACTGTTAAGTCTTCAAACTGTAAAATATCAAAGTCACATATTCCATTCAGTGTGCGTCGCCGCAGTTTAGCAGCACATTCTGTGTACTGTGCACAGTTTCAGAATAGGAAAAAATACTGTTAAGTCTTCAAACTGTAAAATATCAAAGTCACATATTCCATTCAGTGTGCGTCGCCGCAGTTTAGCAGCACATTCTGTGTACTGTGCAAAGTTGCAGATTTGCAGCACATATTCCGTGTAATATGAAGAAGGCGGGTAAAAAGGGACGGGGAAGTGGATGTGATCCTGATAGTTCAGGGCGCAGGTCAGGACGCGTAGAAACTGCGCCTGGTGCCAGAGCACAAGACAGAAAGACATCCACCATACCTAGCTTCATGTCTCATTTTACAGGGCGTCGCAGGACATCACTCTCGAGGTCCGACCACTGCGAACAGGTGGTCGGTTGGATGTCAGCTGATACTGCTTCCAGTCGGTTAAGCACCACCCTGTCTTCCACCAAGTCCACTCTCAGTAGCCAAGAGTCTGGTCAACATAATCCTCACTCTGATCATCCTTCCTCCCACCATAGAGGGTCTGGTCAAAGAAGTGATCCCACACTGGGATATAGTGAGGAGCTCGTCTCATCACCAATCCTTCATTTGACCCTCTCTCCAAGCACGCTTGCAGAGGAACATGACATCTTGTGCCCTGATTCACAACCTCTAGAGGGTACCCAATCACAAGAAGATGACAGATGTGAACGGCATTTAAGGTCAAAGGAAGTAGTGGATGATGATGATGATGAGACACAGTTGCCATTAAATCAACCACTATTACTGTCTCAAGACCTTGATGAGGAGGATGATATACAGTTGTCAATGACTGAGTATGTGGTGGGATCAAGACATGAGGAGGATGATCAGAGTGAGGAAGTGGAGGAGGACTTGGTGGACGATGAGGTGACTGACCCCACCTGGGAAGGTGTAGAGCCGAGCGATGACAGCAGTCCTGAGGGTGAGCCATCTGCAGCACCGCAACAGGCTGGAAGAGGCAGTGGTGTGGCTACAGAAAGAAGGCGGACCGCACCAAACCGGCCCGCAAATGTTCCACGGAGCACCCCCTTGCGTAAATCTCCCTTGCCAAGGGGTAGGTGTTCCGCGGTATGGCGTTTTTTTAAGGAAAGTGCGGACGACAAAAGAATTGTAGTTTGCAACCTGTGCCACACCAGAATGAGCCGAGGCATGAACACTAGAAACCTCACCACCACCAGCATGATCTGACACATGGCATCCAAGCACCGTAATAAGTGGGAGGAACGCCTGGATCGCCCATCTGTGTCTGCAGGCCACACCACTGCCTCCTCTTCCCCTGTTTTCGGTGCCGGCCAATCGCCTGTCGAAGGCGCAGGCCCGCATACCTCCCGCCCTGCACCTGTACCATCTGAAGCACCATCAGCGACCACATCCACTTCCCTGTCCCAGCACAGTGTCCAAATGTCGTTACCCCAGGCATTTGAGCGCAAGCGAAAATACCCAGCCACCCACCCACAGGCCATAGCACTAACCTCACACCTTTCCAAATTACTGGCCATCGAAATGCTGCCATTTAGGCTTGTGGAGACTGAGTCCTTCCGCAGCCTGATGGCAGCAGCTGTCCCTCGGTACGCGGTCCCCAGCCGCCACTACTTTTCCCGGTGTGCCATCCCCGCATTACACCACCATGTGTCCCGTAACATCACCCGTGCCCTGACCAACGCAGTTACTGGGAAGGTCCACTTAACGACTGACACATGGACAAGTGCTTGTGGCCAGGGACGCTACATTTCCCTGACGGCACACTGGGTGAATGTCGTGGAGGCTGGGAGCGACTCGGACCCTGGGATGGCACAGGTGCTACCCAAGCCGAGGATTGCGGGCCCTACCTCCATCAGGGTTTCCGCCAGCACCTACGTTATTGGCTCCTCCTCCTCCGTTTCCACCTCCGAATTCTCTGCACGCAGCGCCACTCACCCATCAGCCGGTAGCTGGAAGCAGTGTAGCACTGCAGTGGGGAAGCGTCAACAGGCCGTGCTGAAGCTGATCTGCCTTGGGGACAAACAGCACACGGCCTCAGAGCTGTTGCAGGGGATTAGTCACCAGACCGAGCAGTGGCTCTCGCCACTCAACCTGCAACCAGGCATGGTTGTGTGTGATAATGGGCGTAACTTGGTGGCGGCTTTGGAGCTCGGCAAGCTCACACACGTACCATGCCTAGCGCATGTATTTAATTTAGTGGTTCAGCGATTTCTAAAAACCTACCCCAATTTGCATGATCTCTTGACCAAGGTGCGCCGCGTGTGTGCACATTTCCGTAAGTCATCTACAGCTTCAGCCGGCCTGTTGAAGCTGCAGCAGCGCTTACAATTGCCAGCTCACCGGCTGCTGTGTGACGTGAGCACGCGCTGGAACTCCACCTTCCACATGTTGGCCCGGCTTTGTGAGCAGCAGAGGGCAGTAGTGGAGTACCAGCTGTTACACGGTCGTCGCCTCTCCGTTCAACTTCCTCTAATCAGAAGTGAGGAGTGGGAATGGATGTCAGACCTCTGTGAGGTTTTACGCAATTTTGAGGAATCGACACAGATGGTGAGCGGCGATAACGCTATTATCAGTGTAACCATCCCACTTCTGTGTCTACTGAAACGCTCGCTGCTCACGATTAAAACCGACACTTTGCATGTGGAAGAGGTGGAAATGCGGGAGGAAGAGCTTACACAAGGTGATAGCCAGAGCACCCTCACTTCGTCTTCTCAGCGACAATTGGAGGAGGCGGAGGAGGAGGAGGAAGACACGGTTGCCTCCGCTACAGAGGGTAGCCATGGAACTTTAGTTCCATGTCTTCAGCGTGGGTGGGCAGAAGAGGAGGAAGAGGATGAGGAGATTGAGAGTCATCCTCCTGGTGAGGACAGCGAAATCTTGCCTGTTGGTACTCTGGCACACATGGCTGACTTTATGTTAGGCTGCCTTTCCCGTGACCCACGCGTTACACGCATTTTAGACAACACGGATTACTGGGTGTTCACCCTTCTGGACCCCCGCTACAAAGAGAATTTCTCATCTCTCATTCCTCCGGTGGAGAGGACAAGCAAAATGGTGCAATACCAGAAGGTTCTTGTTGAAAAATTGCTCCAAAATTTTCCATCTGACAACGCTGGCGGCAGAGTACGTGCTACCTTGGCCAACCGAGAAGGGGAGAAAAGGGGAGCACACAGCAGTTCCGACAAAGGCAGGGCAACACTCTCCAAGGCGTGGGACACCTTCATGACACCCCGCCAGCACCCTCACCCTGATGCGCAGCCTAGTGTCACAAGGAGGGAAAAGTTTTGGAAGATGGTGAAGGAGTACGTAGCAGACCGTGTCAGCGTCCTCAATGATCCCTCTGTGCCTTACAACTACTGGGTGTCCAAGCTGGACACGTGGTATGAACTGGCACTCTACGCCTTGGAGGTGCTGGCCTGCCCTGCCGCCAGCGTTCTGTCTGAGCGGGTATTTAGTGCTGCTGGTGGCATCATAACAGATAAGCGTATCCGCCTTTCCACCGACAATGCTGATAGGTTGACACTTATAAAAATGAACAAGGCCTGGATTTCCCCTGACTTCTCCACTCCACTGGAGGAAAGCCCCGGGGGAACATAAACTCACTTTATATATGTTATTTACAATGATGGGAATACTCTGTATTCCCATTCACCCCTTCCACCCAAAAAACGGGTATATGGTTGACTCTCTTCCATATGCCCAGTGATATAATTTTTATATAGGGCCAGCTCACCAGCGGGCCCTGTGATATAATTTTTATATAGGGCCAGCTCACCAGCGGGCGCAGTTTGACAATTTTTGTATAGGTCAGCTCACCAACGGGCCTTCTCATATAATGTTTTATTGGGTCAGCTCTCTAGCGGGCCCTCTCATATAATGTTTTATAGCGTCAGCTCACTAGCGGGCCTTCGCATATAATGTTTAGGATGGTCAGCTCCGCAGCAGACCCTCACCCAAAATGTTTTAGATGGTCGGCTCAGCGCACGTTTCCCTCTTAATCATGGCCTCAGTTCAGAAAAATCAAGGACATTTTTGGGAGAATTTGCCTCTGCGCACGTTTCCCTCTTAATCATGGCCTCAGTTCAGAAAAATCAAGGAAATTTTTGGGAGAATTTGCTTCTGCGCACGTTTCCCTCTTAATCATGGCCTCAGTTCAGAAAAATCGAGGAAATTTTTGGGAGAATTTGCAGATGATATACAAGTAAATATACAGCAAATACTGTTTGGTAACAATTTTTCGCCTAAAGTCGTTTTTATCTGCCTTTTTGTGTGTTTTACGGTCAGTCTGTAAAAATGGCGTACTACGGGCGAAAGATCGTTCCCAGCAGCGATGTTGGAGTCCAAGATGCATCCAGACATCCTCCCTATGCTGTCCCTGAACCATTTCTGTGGTGTTTCCATCCTTTTCTGCCCTTTTCCTATGGACCAGGCACCCTCCCCTCATCAGAGCAGGGGTGCCTGGTGTAATGCTCGAGTCCTCCCATTGACTTCAATGGGGCTCGGGTGCTCGGCCGAGCACTCGAGCCTCCGGGGGCGCTCGGTCAGAACACCCGAACACCCGAGCATTGGGGTGCTCGCTCATCACTAATATCCAACACATTGCAACACAATGCGTTCTTACCCCATCTGAGTGCCAGAGAAGTATCCAACACATTGCTTTTCAATATGTTGGATACCTTTCTGGCACTCAAAGGGTTAAGGTATTAAAACACTGCCCTTCTGAAGTTATTAATGTTTTACTATTCCCCCCCTCCTACCCTTTCTGATGTCGCTAAGGAGCTCAGATGGTGACTACACTAAACTACTCAGCCTGCTGTCCGAAGAGATCATGGGAAACATTTATTTTCTCTAAATACTTTTGCTGTGTCCTCAGTATAATAGTTGTGTTGTATCTGGTGCTCAGAACAGTGTAAAATGACTCAAAGTGAAGGATTTTAGATTTTTTTTATTCTCACTTGTTTCCTCAATTGATCTTATAATTTCCTTCAGTCCTGAATCACTGATGTCAATGAAAGGGGGTGGTGGGGATAAAACTGTAAAAACTTCAGAAGGGCTCAGTTTTAAAGACTGACTGACATCATCCACATTTTAAGTACTAACCAACACATTTAAGTTTCAAGCATTACTACCCTTTAATGTAGCAAGTAATCCAACAGCCAAACAACTTTCTGCCACTTTCACTCACAACACACATCTCTCCCTGTTTCTCTATCATCCTATGGGAGACAAAGAGACCATGATGTTAATGTCACTCCTTTTAGGAGGAATTGTGCTTTGAGCAAATGTTCTGGACAATGCCCTCACTGTCTCTCAGCACTATTAAACCTCATTAAACTCCACCCTTATTCATAAATGCCTCATCCCTAGTAAGAAGTATAGAACTGTCTCAGCAGAGGCAACTAATGGATTTAATACCATTTTATGAAGAAGATAAGGGATAGGTCCTGGGGCAGACTTTAGTCTTGGTTCCATGCAGTCTCTAGCAGTAAAAGCATTCAGTAACCATGACAATGTATCAATAATATAACTCTACTTACCTTACATATCTCGATAATATCTACTTATGACCACTAGATGGCACCTGTAGTCTATGAGACACTGGGACAGGGAAAATACTAGTGAGAAAAGATCGTAACAGCAAGAGACATTGTGTCTAAATAATTTAACAGTCTGGTAGTCTCTCCATATAAACATTACAAAGTCAATGTTTTTGACTTGGCTGGGAGAGAGTTGACACAGGCCATTGTGCAAGACTAGAGATTCTGATATGTCATATTGACTGGAGACAAGCTTACAGTTATAATCTAAATTATTAATGACTAGTTGAACAGCCCGTTACACGGGCCACAGTGCCACTGCCACCCGGTCGTGGGGCAGTCAGGCACAGTAGAGACTGCCTGCGCCGCGGCTGATACAGAGCTGGACGCTCCTTCGGAGCACCCAGCTCTGCATCAGCCGCGGCGCGGGCAGTCTCCACTGCGCATGACTGCAGCACACGCAGCAGTGTGTACTGCACATGTTGCGGCGTTACACACGATTTAGCAAATTATTATATAGGATGGTGTCCCTTAACATGATTTAACATGGTTGCTCCAAAAGTTTACCCAGTGTGGTGGTTGATCTTATGGTATGGGTAAAGTGTGGTACTGTGTTAGGCATAGTAAATGCAGGAAAATAATAGAGTAAAAGTGATACCTTTATTGTATGACTGGCTCTAGGATGCAAACTTTCAAAACAACTAGGGGCCATATGTTCAAGTAAATTGCAAAATAGCTTTTGTCTTTTGTAACAACAAATATGTGGTTTGTCCTGACTGAAATTGTTGCATGTAAAGACAAAAATGTAGTATGTAACGACAAAAATGTCTTACCTAATAAAAAAAAGTCTTAAATAGTAATACTTCGTTTTATCTTTATTTTATTTTGTAGGCATTAAAAAAACATGAAGAATGATATAAGTCTTATCTCTCAAACCTTTGTGGTTTGAGAGATATTCACAAGCAAAGTTTCCCCTCCCGCCCCTTTTACCTAGTGTAAGCCATCTCTTCTCAGATGTGGAATGCAGTCCATAGACCAGACAGATAACAGAAGGGGACAATCTTTTTCCTATGAGAACAATGAAAGCCCTGCCCCCCTTGACAAGTTTTTCAGCTTTTTCCCTTATCTTAATTGAAGATTGTCCCTCTCTGCAGTCTACCTGGGCACCTCCCTGAAACATTACTATCCCTTTAACCCCTTAGCGACCCTTGACGTACCAGGACCGTCAAGGGTAAATGTGACCGAACGACCCTTGACGGTCCTGGTACGTCAAGGGTTAAACTCTTCCATCGCGGCCGCACGGAGCGATGGAAGAGTTCAAGCCGCTTGTTACTAAGTGTCCCGGTATTGGGACACTTAGTAACAAGCGGCTGAAACATTGTTGCAACATGCGATTCGCTTCAAAAGCGAATCACATGTTGCAAAACCTGAATGACAGGGACAGTATTTGTAAATACTGTCCCTGTCAGATCTCTCTACCTCCCTCCACCTTGCATACTGCTGAGGTGGAGAGAGACAGAGAGACATGCTGTTCCAGTGTACCTGTAGAAAAAAAAAGTAAAAAAAAAGTTTAAATAAAGACATTTAACCCTTTGATCACTGTTCTGCAGTGATCAATAAGTGCCCCCCCATCTGATCACTCTTGGAGTGATCAATTTGCTGCAGATCAGTGTTTTCTGATCTGTGGGACACCCCCCATCCCCCTTGAATTTTTTTAGATTTTTTTAAAAATTTTAAAAAATTTTTAAAATTTTTTTTAAATTTTTTTTTTTTTTTTTTTTTTTTTTTATAATAAATATAGTTTAGGTATTTTGGTAGGTAGTTGGGTAGGTTTAGTGTAGACGGGAAAGTTTTAGGGATAGATTTAGGTTTAGGGGAGAAAAAAAAAAAAAAAAAAAACCAAACCCCCCCCACCCCAAAAAAAAATAAAATATAAAAAGCGCAGTTTAGATAGGTAGTTCAATTGGGTTAGGTAGGTTCAGGATAGACGTAGGTTAGGGTAAGTTTTAGGGTTAGATTTAGGTTTAGGGATAGCGTAAGAAAAAAAAAAACCCCAAAACCCCCCCCCAAAAAAAAAAAATATATATATATGTATAATAAGCGCAGTTTAGATAGGTAGTTCACTTGGGTTAGGTAGGTTCAGGATATACGTAGGTTAGGGTAAGTTTTAGGGTTAGATTTAGGTTTAGGGATAGCGTAAGAACCATTACTTACGTCATGGTTTACGAGGGATTGGTGGTAAAATGGCTGTGTATAAAATTGGAAAACACACCTAAAACGAGAGCCTGGGGTGTCTACTTTCCAAAAATATACACTTTTGGGGGGAAATCTTAAAAAAAGAGCACTGTTACACAGCCCCAAATGAGACATGGCACCAGTAACGCAAGCTGTGAAGATTCAAAGTGTGAACCTGGAAACGCGCATGTTCCAATTTGGCCCCCGTAGCTCCCCCAAACCATGAGAAAGCTATGCATATGGGGTATTGCTGTACTCAAAAGAAGGAGCTGAACACTATTCAATTCAGTTTATAAAATCTTCACCTATTCTGTGCTTGAAATTCACATCAAAATTGAAGGCAAAGTGTGAAAAATGCTGAATTTTTTTACTTACGTCAAATTTTCACAGGATTGGTGGTAAAATGGCAGTGTATAAAATTGGAAAACACACCTAAAACGAGAGCCTGGGGTGTCTACTTTCCAAAAATATACACTTTTGGGGGGAAATCTTAAAAAAAAGAGCACTGTTACACAGCCCCAAATGAGACATGGCACCAGTAACGCAAGCTGTGAAGATTCAAAGTGTGAACCTGGAAACGCGCATGTTCCAATTTGGCCCCCGTAGCTCCCCCAAACCATGAGAAAGCTATGCATATGGGGTATTGCCGTACTCAGAAGAAGGAGCTGAACACTATTCAATTCAGTTTATAAAATCTTCACCTATTCTGTGCTTGAAATTCACATCAACATTGAAGGCAAAGGGTTAAAAAACGCTGTTTTTTTACTTACGTCAAGTTTATGAGAAAGTGGTGGTAAAATGGCCGTGTAAAACATTTGAAAACACACCTAAAATGAAAACTGGGGGTGTCTACATTCCAAAAATATACACTTTTGGGGGGAAATTCTAAAGTGCAGCACTGGAACATAGCCCAAAATGAGTAATGGCATCAGTTAACCAAGATGTGAAAATTCAATATTTGTTCAAAATTGGGCCCCGTAGCTCCCCCAAACCTTGAGAAACCTATGCATATGGGGTATTGCTGTACTCAGAAGAAGGAGCTGAACACTAAACAATGCATTTTTAAAAATCTTCACCTATCATGTGCTTGAAATTCACATCAACATTGAAGTGCAAGTGTGAAAAACGCTGTTTTTTTAACTTACGTCAAGATTTACGAGCAATTGGTGGTAAAATGGCTGCGTAAAAAAATTGAAAACATACATAAAATGAAAGCCTGGGGTGTCTACTTTCCAAAAATATATACTTTTGGGGGGAAATCTTAGAGTGGAGCACTGTTACACAGCCCCAAATGAGACATGGCACCAGTGATGCAAGCTGTGAAAATTCAAAGTGTGAAACTGGAAACGCGCATGTTCCAGTTTGGGCCCCGTAGCTCTCCCAAACCTTGAGAAACCTATGCATATGGGGTATTGCCGTACTCAGAAGAAGGAGCTGAACACTAAACAATGCATTTTTAAAAATCTTCACCTATCATGTGCTTGAAATTCACATCAACATTGAAGTGCAAGTGTGAAAAACGCTGTTTTTTTAACTTACGTCAAGATTTACGAGCAATTGGTGGTAAAATGGCTGCGTAAAAAAATTGAAAACATACATAAAATGAAAGCCTGGGGTGTCTACTTTCCAAAAATATATACTTTTGGGGGGAAATCTTAGAGTGGAGCACTGTTACACAGCCCCAAATGAGACATGGCAACAGTGATGCAAGCTGTGAAAATTCAAAGTGTGAAACTGGAAACGCGCATGTTCCAGTTTGGGCCCCGTAGCTCTCCAAACCTTGAGAAACCTATGCATATGGGGTATTGCCGTACTCAGAAGAAGGAGCTGAACACTAAACAATGCATTTTTAAAAATCTTCACCTATCATGTGCTTGTAATTCACATCAACATTGAAGTGCAAGTGTGAAAAACGCTGTTTTTTTAACTTACGTCAAGATTTACGAGCGATTGGTGGTAAAATGGCTGCGTAAAAAAATTGAAAACATACATAAAATGAAAGCCTGGGGTGTCTACTTTCCAAAAATATATACTTTTGGGGGGAAATCTTAGAGTGGAGCACTGTTACACAGCCCCAAATGAGACATGGCACCAGTGATGCAAGCTGTGAAAATTCAAAGTGTGAAACTGGAAACGCGCATGTTCCAGTTTGGGCCCCGTAGCTCTCCCAAACCTTGAGAAACCTATGCATATGGGGTATTGCCGTACTCAGAAGAAGGAGCTGAACACTAAACAATGCATTTTTAAAAATCTTCACCTATCATGTGCTTGATATCAACAGTAGTATTGAAATGTAAGTGTGAAAACTGCAAAAAAACAAAATATTACCACAATTTTGAAATTTTTTTCTGGAAAAATAGCTGCATGAAAAACTCCAAAATTCTCCTGATTATTTACCTTATGTTGTGTAGTTTTCAGAAACATATACCTTTGTGGGACATTTTTGGTTCTGGCACCGTCAGCTAAGCTATGATGCTCACATGCCAATTGTTGAGAAATTACAAGTTGGAAATAATGGCATCCATCTTGTAATATTTACCTTGTAAATGTGAGGAAGTGATTGAAATACTAGGCATATGGGGTATTCTTATATTCAGGAGAAGCAAATGAATATATTTAGGGGTATTTTTTTGTCATAAACTAATTGTATGCAAATCCTGACATGAAAATATAAGCAAAATGTTGTTTTTTTTCAATTTTTTTCCTCTTTTTTTCTATTTTAATCAAATTAAACAATGAGGTATTCATATAATTGTGGTATCAAAAGAAAGCCCTACTTGTGCTTAAAAAAACAGTATATAATTTATGTGGCTGCACAAAAGGAATTAAAGAGAAAATATGGTTGAACAAAGACATAGTCAAAAAAGTCAAAATTGCTCCGGTCCTTAAGTCAAATCAAACTCAGATTTTCCCGGTCCTTAAGGGGTTAAAGACAAAAATTCTCACATTCAGAACTTCACATTCCTTCCACTTTTTTCTTAATGTACAAATTTTGTCTTTTGCAAGACATATGTTCTTTTCCTCTGTACAACACAGGAGAATAGTTTAGCTACACCCTTATCCCGCCCCTTAGCCCGGCAGTTCAGGAGTTGTGTTGTACACGATGGACATTACTAGTTTTTGTTGTATACTCTATAGAAAATATTGTGTTCATGCATACAATTACTCATTTTTGTTGTTCAAACAACATATTTTTGTCATTATCCCTTTGAACATATGGCCCTTAGTCTCTTCTTCAGGCCTAAAAAAATGAAGGCTGAATGCACAATACATTGTGTTGATGTATTGTGTATTGTCTTCATTCTTTTTTCTCCTGAAGAAGAGATCTAGTTGTCTTGAAAGTTGCACCCAAAGCCACTCAGTTGGCCAATAAAGGTATCACTTTCACTCTACTAGTATCCTGTAGTTGGTTGTTGCGTTGGTTTTAAGTGTCCCACCTCCCATTATAATTTTTGCACAGTGTTGGGGTGTCCCCAATGGTCTCTATGTTCTCCATAGGATGAAAGAGAAGAGGTATGGTCTAATATGGTAAGGGAAGTGATAGGATCTAATATGGTAAGGGAAGTGATAGGATCTACTATGGTAAGGGAAGAGGTAGGGTCTAATAAGGTAAGGGAAGTTGTATGGCCTAATAAAGTAAGGAATGTTGTAGGGTCTAATATGGTAAAGGAAGTGGTAGGGTCTAATAAGGTACGGGAATTGGCATGGTCTACTAAAGTAAGGGAATGGCAGGTTATAATATAGATAAGGGAATTCGAAAAATGCCTTGGACAGACCTAAATCTATTCTGAGAAATATATAAGACAATTGGCTTCATATATCCAGAAATCTTACAGACGTCTATAAAAACCAAAGACTCCCAGTGGTCTTGCTCCTTTCTGCTGCACCCCCCTTACATCAAACAAGTATTGTAGGCAAATGAAAAGAGTATACACTCCTGGAGACAGGTCATTTGTAATATTTAGTATGGTAAAAGACAAACAATACTGCACTCACAAGCACTCGTCACATGCGGTGCATCAGCCATGCATGGGGCCTTTAAAGGGATAGTAATGTTTCACAATAAAAGCAACTCCAATTAATCTTCATAGTATTTGGTCCATGGAGAGTGTTATTTCAATATTGTCAGAGTTGCAGTTCAAGAGTAATTGAATGATAAAGTATCCCCTTCCCGCCCCTTTTACTGATGTAACACTGCTCACCTCAGAGTAGCAAGACTGTCCGGATGGATACTAGAGAGGGACAATCTTCAGTGAGCATAAGGATTAGGAAAAAAACTGAAAATACTATCAGTGGGGGCAGGGTTTTCCTTATGATCCCATGCTGTGATCTGTCTGGTCTGTCGCCCAGATTCTATATCTGAGGGGAGGCGGCTTACACTAGGTAAAAGGGGCGGAAGGGCGATACTTTATCATTCAATTACTATAGAACTACAACTCTGACAGTAATGAAATAACACTCTCCATGGCCCAAATACTATGAAGATTAATTGGAGCTGCTGTTTTTGTGAAACAATACTATCCCTTTAAAGCTTTAGAGACTACAGAGAGAGAGGGTTGGCAGAAGATGATATGTTTCATAGATCTCAAGGTATAATTGTTTTGCCTCACTTTTCTTTTGAACGTAAAGCCATTAGGAAATGTGCCCAGACTGCCATTTAAACTTGGCACAATAATGAAAAAAACACCTTGCAGGGTTACGCTTCTTCCTGCTGAGTCCTGAGAAATGAAAACATAACCCTTTGAGTGCCAGAGGGGTATGCAACACATTGTGTTGCAATGTGTTGCATACCCCTCTAGCACTCAAAGGGTTAATATGAGTATTGCATTAAAAATGGGGATCTGGTCACATTTCCTTCAGCCAACCTTACAGTCAGCATTTTCTAGTCTATATAAAGCAGCTAAAACACTTCCATCATCAGGCGAAAGGCACAAGGTCCAAATCTGACACCCAGAGGAAAGAACCTTTTAACCCCTGCGAGTCAGACAAAGGATGAGTTCAAACCTCATAAAAAAATGAAAAAGTGAGGCTGATGTTCAAAGAAAACAAAAGAAATTTTGGAGCAGACATCTGAACTATTGGGAACAAGGAAAGTTCCCAAATTTCCCCTTCATTTAAATGGGGATTTTAATCCCTTGAATGCTAGAGAGGTCTCTGATGTATTGTGAAGCATTCAAAGGGTTAAAAGCCCCATTAGCAAGCAATAGGAATTTTTTTTTGTCTCCTGTGTTAGTAATTCCCAACCCTCTCCTCGGGGGCACCCAACAGACAATGGGGGAGATTTTTTTAAAAAAATTTCGTAGTACTTTTTAACCCCTTAACGACCGTGATGTGTCAGGACTGTCACTGGTGTCTGTGCCTTAAGATCAGCGACATTCCTGGCACGTCATGGGTTAAGTGATCGTGGGTTATTCATATAAATGTGGTATCAAAAGAAAGCCCTATTTATGCTTATCCATTTGAGTGCTCTGCAATGCGTTGCATACCCTCGGGCACACAAAGTGTTAAAAAAACTGTATAATTTGTGTGGGTGAACTAAAGAAATTAGAGGGGAAATATGGTTAAACAAAGACATACTGAAAAAAGGTCAGAATTCGTATGGTCCTTAAGTGTAAACCACCCCTGATCTGCCTGGTCCTTAACCCCTTAACGACCGACCGCACAGGCATGCGGCGGTCTCTAAAGAAACAGAGCTTTTTTTTTGCTTTTTTGATTCTGGACTCCCCGAATGGCGTGCAGCCGCGGGGGGAACCCGGAATTCCATGGCGGTCATAGTACGTCATGGGTCGTTAACTCGGATCGACCCATGACCTACTATGACCATCAAGGTTGTTAAGGGGTTAAAGAATTGTCGTTAAGTCATGGCAATTGGTGATAATGAGTAAGGGCACGTTTATGAATATGACATTAGTATGTTAATGCTGATACCTGGAATGCTTAAGAACAGACTATAGCTGGCGAAAATGTGGTTGCTAAATTGTCACAGTTAGCGGCATCTCTTTATAAATTCTCTGTGCCAGAATTTTCACCAGATGTACAGTCACTACGTACAGTTAAAGTCATAGTAATGTTTCACAATAAAAGCAGCTCCAATTAATCTTCATAGTATTTGGGCCATGGAGAGTGTTATTTCATTACTGTCAGAGTTGTAGTTCAAGAGTAATTGATTGATAAAGTATCCCCCTCCCCCCCCTTTTACCTAGTGTAAGCCGCCTCCCCTCAGATGTGGAATCTGGTCACTTGACCGGACAGGTAACAGCAAGGGACAATCTTCTAACTGTGATCATAAGGAAATCCCTGCCCCCCTTGACAGGTTTTTCTTTATGATGCCTGAAGATTGTCCCTCTCTGTGATCCATGTGGACAGTGTTGCTGCTCTGAGGTGAGCAGTGTTACATCAGTTAAAGGGGAGGGAGGGGGCTACTTTATCATTCAATTACTATTGAACTACAACTCTGACAGTAATGAAATAACACTCTCCATGGCCCAAATACTATGAAGATTAATCAGAGCTGCTTTTTTTGTGAAACTTTACTATCTCTTTAAATGCCGATCTTCATTTTTATGCTACTTTTAATCCGCATTTTTCATTACACCAGATTTATAAATCTGGACTTGTTCTGGTTAAACCAAGTGCACTATAGGGGACAAATAAAAATTCCTAAATTCTCTTGTTCTTGAATAGAGCTTTTTAACCCGTTGAATGCCAGAGAGGTCTCCAATGCATTGCTTCACAATGCATTGGAGTCCTCTCCAGCACTCGAGGGGTTTAAAGCCCAATTTAGGTTAACAGGAATTTTTAAGTGTCCCCTATGGTTTACTCCAGTTGGTTTACTCCAGAATAACTCCAGTTTGCTTTTATAAATAAGGGCCTGTGTCTTTAAAGCAGAACTACCACGCTAGGAAAAGTTGCCCTGCAATAATCAGGCAGGTGGCAACTAGCTTAAAGGGATAGTAATACTTAAGTATTACTAATCCCTATAGTAAAGCCCTACTTAAAAAAAACATATTGCCCCCAGTGTCATCTCTCAAACCCTTATAGTTTGAGAGATAATCACTCTTAAAGTTGCTCTCTCCCTCTCCCTTCCCTGTAGTCAGCGTTCTAGCTGACTGCAGGGAAGAGAGTCGTACGACTTTCAGGCGGCTCTCCAGCACAGTCTGATCCCGTTAATAAAAAAGAAAACTTTCACTGAAATAGTCTTCTACGTGTGCTTGGTTTGCAAGCACACGTAGAAGATCGTTTTAATGAAAGATTTTTTTTTTTGATTAACGCAATCACGGCTCTGCTGCAGAGCTGCCTGATGATCTAAGACCGGATTTTCCTTCAGTCAACTACAATGCTGACTACAGGGAAGGGGGAGGGAGAGGGCAACTTTAGAAGCATTTATCTCTCAAACCATAAAGGTTTGAGGGATGACACTGGGGGCAATATGTTTTCTTTTACTAGGGCTTTACTATAGGGATTAGTAATACTTAAGTATTATTATCCCTTTAATAATAGTTACATTACCTCTCAAATGTAGCTGATTGTAAAGTGTCAGTCCCTTCCAGTGCCTTTTGGGCCAGTACAATGCTTTTTAATGGAGACCATGACTGACAGCGCAGGCAAGCAGGCAAGATGTCTGCGCTGATGCCTCGGCTTCCTGTCTTGGAAGATTAAGGATTACTTTACAATCGGCTACTTTTTAGAGGTAATATAACTATTATTAAGCTTTTCTCCACCTGCCTAATTATTGCAGGGTGACTTTACCAAGCGTGGTAGTTCCTCTTTAAGATTTCCCTGCTTGTGCCCATGTGAGTTAATTAAATGACAGAGCCTCTGATTAACTCACCTGATCACAAGCAGGGAAATGCTAAAGACATGGTGTGTTGGTTGCTCTGAAGGAGTGGGCTTATTTAACCCCTTAACGACCAGCCGCACGCACCTTGCGGTCCGTTAAGGACCATGGAGCATTTTTTTTTCGCGGCTGGGTTCCAGACTCCCAGAACGGCGTGCAGCCACGAGGGGAGCCCGGAATTCCATGACGGTCCAGTTCCGTCATGGGTCCTTAAGGGGTTAATAAGGTAAAGATATGTAATTGTGGAGCAATGGATTGGAGAACTCTCTGGCATACAATGGGTTTAACCCTCTGAGTGCCAGAGGGGTACACAACGCATTGCAATGTGTTGCATACCCCTCTAGTGCTCAAAGGATTAATAGTTCCATTTCAATCAATGGGAATTTGGGAAATGTGTATATGTTCCCTACAGTAGAAGTGGTTTGCACCAGAATTGCCGCTCTATAGTTTACAGATGATTCCCTGCAGAGCATTAACTTATTAATTCTTCCCTTGCAGGGGAGACCCCGCAGAGCATTGAACTATTAACTCTTTGGCTGACAGAGAGGCCGTGCTGAGAGTCGCCCCGCTTCATTGTCCCAAGTCTGACTTCACGTCCGTTTTTTTTAATACTAATAAAAGTTCCCTTGTGGAGGCCTCCGCCACTTCTCATTGTCCCTTTTCCTCCTGCTTTTCCTGTCTCACACTCTGGGTCTGTGATGTCACCTTTCCCTTGGGAACTGTGAGGTCATCCCTGTAGTGACATCATCAGCCCTCTAATCAAGTCTGGTGTGTAAATACATGGATTATTATCATTGCCTTCCTTTCATGGGTAAGCAGCCTGTGACACCTGTTTGTCACTATGAAAAACCACCCCCCAGCAATAATTAGGGGTGTGCAAACTTCGTGTGTGTGTGTTTGTGTGTGCCAAATGTTAAAAAATACTATCAAGCATGCCCATTAACCCCTTAAGGACCAGCGGTCCCGGGGCGTGCTGTCCCTTAAGGACCACATAGGAAACTTTGACGTGCCGTCCCACGTGACTGATCACGTGGGGCGGCACGTCAAACGGGGCACTGGAAGAGATCGCTCCGGTCTTGGAGCGATCAATTTCAGTGCCCGGTATTACTCACTGCGCTCCAACAGGAGCGCGGCGAGTAAAAGTACGTGACGTGCCAGGACCGTCACTGGTCCTTAAGTGCCGGACCAGTGTGACGGTCCTGCCACGTCAATGGTCCTTAAGGGGTTAACAAGTATTTTAGACCACTTTAACACCTTAAAGGGATAGTAATGTTTCAAAATAAAAACTAGATAAAAACCAACGGACAGACCAACCTACCTGAAAAACAATAGCTTTCACCCAAAACACACAAAGAACTCCATCATATACAGCCAGGGCATCAGATACAACTGCATCTGTTCTGATATGTCAGACCGTGATAAGCACCTCCAGAAACTCAGAGGAGACTTTATAAATCAGGGTAAAAGGATTATTGACAGTCAGATACAGAAAGCTACTCACATACCAAGAAAAGATCTGTTGAGCTACAAAGAACAACATAAGGGAAACCGTGTGCCACTTGTTGTCACTAACCACCCCAGGTTGAAGCTCTGCGCAAAATATCAAGAGAACTTCAAACAATCTTACATACAGATGAAAGACTTAAGAATATATTCCCACAGCCTCCCTTACAGACAGCCTCCAAATTTAAAACAACTGATGGTGAGGAGTGCCCTGAACAAAAATACAAAAGATGGCACATTAACCTGCCTACAAAGTAGGTGTAAAACCTGTGTACACATTTACACCACAGACAAGATACCCATACCGAACACCCAGTTACACCATAAGATCAAAGGTACCTTTACCTGCAAATCATCCAATGTAATATACCTCATCATGTGTGCAAAATGCCCAACAGCTCTTTATGTGGGGAAAACAGGACAGAAATTACATAAGAGGTTTAATTCCCACAGGTCCAGCATTAACTACAAAAAGACAGAGACACCAGTGGGAGAACATTTTTGCCAAAATGGACACAGTGTCAGGGACATTAGACTGACTGTACTGACTGGACAATTTTGCACTCAGAGGGACAGAAAATTATAGGAGGTAAAATTAATACTACAATTTGATTCTTTGAATTATGGGCTGAATAGAGACAGAGAATTTCTGTCACATTATCACATTGTGGATTAACCTTTACAACAGTCCCCCTGGGATCATAAATACCTGGATTCCTCAGAGGAAGAATGCAATTTAAATCACATCCTCTACCACTGACTGATCAAAGAATCAGTGTCTGGCTGAACTTTCTTATCTGATTTCCATTCTAAACAATGTAATGTGTACTTGTATTTAAGAAAGAAGTTTTCATATTTATCTGTATAACATGCCTGAGGAAGAGACCTAAGAAAGCTTGCATTCTAAATCTGTGTAGTTAGCCAATAAAGGTATCAACTTTACTAAATTTTGGCCTTCAAAATAAAAGCAGCTCCAATTAATCTCTTACCTCTCTACTGTAGGGTGACTACGTGTCCCAGATTGCCAGGAACAATCCTGAATTATAACCCTTTGAGTGCCATAGGGGTGTCCAACACATTGCTTCTCAATGTGTTGGACAATTCGCTGCCACTCAAAGGGTTATATGTGTCCCAAGTCTCAGGTAACACCCTTCTAGGACAATCCTCAGTCCCAGTACTAAGAATTTGAAGAACAATATTCTAAACACTAGAGTGAGGACTGCGCATTGGCTGCTGTGTCAGAAAGTTGGGCTACAAAAAAATGGCCTCTGTGCAAAATGGCCTCTGTGCAGAAAAAGAGACCTGGGTTACAAACAAGAGCTGAGGTACTGTTTTCTTTTGGTATAAGGGGCTTCTTGGACATATTAGCTTGTCTGACATTTTAGCAATAAATTGACAATTCTCCCTCTATTGTAGTTAATTGTTGGACTTCCACCAGTTGGGAACTACAACTCCCATCATCCCCAACCAACCAATGGCTGTTTATTCATGACGGGAGTTAGAGTACCCTATTACTGGAGGTCCAGTAATTGACTAGCCCTTCTCTGTCGTTTAGAACTCTCCCAGAGAAAGTCGCACTTGTGTACTGACACCCAGTGGGGAAGTGGGGTTATGTCATGTCATGTGACCAATGCTGTTGCACTGCAGCCGAGGAGAATTACTGTATCCTTCTCATCTTAGCAATGTCCTTGAATGGCAGGAAGAAAATGTGGTCCCCCTACTCTACACCATACCTGGGAACCTTCTTGCCCCAAATCTCCGGATTTCCACTAACGTCTGAGGGACAGAATTATAGAGTAGGTGGGGCTAGATTGGGGTGGGCAGGATCAGGAGGAGGAGAGAAGGGGCTACCCTTAAATGGGCAGAGATTGGCAGTGAAGTCGGTGGAGTTACAAGGGAACTGACTGAGCCCTGAGAATCAGACCTGAAAATTAAAGGCGTAGTAAACGTTTTTTATGAAAAAATATATATTGTAGGGCTTTTCCTGTTGAGGAAAATAAGGGTACTCTCACTGCTGAGAAATGCATATTTCCAGTGGTGTTACAGTTTAAACCCGTGTTTTTTTACATTAGCAGTGCCCTCTTGTGGTCAAATTCCAATTAGTAATTCTGTTACATTCTGATGGATTCTAACTGTATGTCAGTGACATACAGCTCTGCATAGAATGTGATAGAAACTGCTGAGTCACTTCCTGTCAGTTAGAACTATCAGGAAGTAAACACAGTAAATTCACTTCCTGATTATTTGAACTGTAATAAAGTTTGAATAAAAGAACTGACAGTGGTGGGAACGCCCTTGTTTTAACATAGTAACATAGTAGATGAAGCTGAAAAAAGACATATGTCCATCACATCCAGCCCATGCCAAAAACACCCCTGTTGATCCAGAGGAAGGCAAAAAAGCCCTCTGGAGCCATTTCCAATCTAGCCCCAAGTGGGGGGGTTAAAAAAAATGTATTCCTTCCTGACTCCAATTGGTTGTCAAATAGGTTCCCGGATCAATATCCTATCTGCTCTGAAGCCATCTGTCATAACTTTCAATATTGTTCTGTGCTAGATAGGCATCCATTGCTTTTTTGAATGCAGTTGCATTATCTGCAAGCACAACATCCCGAGGCAAAGAATTCCATAGCCTTACCACCCTTACTGTCAAGAATCCCTGCCTTTGTTTTAGTTGAAACAAGATAGACTGCTGTTCCGACCAGCCCAGATGATAAAGGTGACTATTGCTTGGCCAGATCGCATAGACAGTCTTTGTGATCTGGCCAAGGCAGCTCTGGCCCCTCTTCACATCCAGCATGCCCGGAACAACAATCCCTTCTGTCTCTACTTGACGGTGGCATGCAAGGGGTCTATTATAATTTTTAAAAGTGTTTGGACAATTCATACCACAAATCATGGCCTGCTATGCCCCCGTCCTTTCTCTTTACCTCTTTCTGCTTTTGCCGGACTTTCCTTCCCTCTTCACACTGGTGTCTCACGCTCCCATGCTTCCATAATTTCTTCTCTTCATCCTGCTGACCTGGACCCTTCTCTTGCCAGATGGCTCACTGGTTCACAGTCATTTCTGAGAATGCTCTATATCTCTGTCCCGGTAGTCTGATTTTGCTCCGTCCTGTAGTCTGCTCTTCCACCCAATGGATTATTCTTCCTCTCACTTGCTTTCCCTCTCATTGGCCCGCTCTTTTTCCTGCTTGCTGGCCAACCCTCTGACAACTTCAAGAACTATGTGACCTCCAAATGGTAAATCCTTCTGCCCCACATCTTTTCTCAGCTGTCCATCCTATCTCTTAGTGCCATCCTTTTTATCAGCTCCGCATCCTTTCTCTCAGCCCCCAGCATTTCTTTTAGCCCCCAATCCTCAGTGCCCCTATCCTCTCTCACCCATTCTCTCTCTGTCCCATTCTCTCTCACCCATTCTATCTCTTTCTCTGTCCCATCCTTTCTCTGTTTGCATACATTCTCGATGCTCCCCTTCCTTTCTGTCAGATACCACTTCATTTATCACAATCCTTTATCTCATGCCTATCCATATTCTCAGCCTCCAATCCTTTCTCTAATCCCTTCATCTTCCCAATCCTCAGTCTCTCTCAGCCTGCCATTCTCCTTCAGCCCCCATCCTCTCCCAGACCACCAGTGGGAATATGTGATTACCAGTGGAGCCAAGATGGGCGTAGACAGTATATATGGGGACCTGTGACTAACAGTGGAACCAGGCTGGAGGTAGACAGTGTATATGGGGATCGGTCACTACCAGTGGAACCAGGATGGGAGTAGACAGTGTATATGGGGATCTGTGACTACCAGTGGAACCAGGATGGGGGTAGACAGTGTTTGTGGGGATCTGTGACTACCAGTGGAACCAGGATGGGGTAGACAGTATATGCGGGGATCTGTGACTACCAGTGGAACCAGGGGGGGCAGGGTAGACAGTGTATATGGGAATCTGTGAATACCAGTGGAACAAGGCTGGGATCAGATGGTATATTTGGGGGCTGTGACCAACAGTGGAAAGAGGCTGGGGTTAGACAGTGTATGTAGGAATCTTTGACTACTAGTGGAATCAGGCCAGGGGGAAGACAGTATATGTATGGGCTGTGACTACCAGTGGAACCAGGCTGGAGGTAGACAGTGTGTGTGGGAATCTGTGACCACCAGTGGAACGAGGATGGGGGCCAATGCCTGTTCCAGTATGAGGGAATTTTGAACAGAGACTGCCTTGTTATATGAACAGTCTATGTTTACAACGACTCACAGCCATTGTCTGGGATGTGTGCTTACGCACCTCCCAGCCAATCAGCTTCAAGCAGTTTCCTTCAGTCCCCCACTCAAAGCTGATTGGTTGGGAGGTGTGTAGGTACACATCCCAGCCAATGGATGTGAGTAATTTTGAACAAAGACTGCCCATATAAAAAAGGCAGTGTCAGTTCAGAAATTCCCTCACATTGAAACAGGCATCGCGCCCATGAGGTACTAATTGGCGGGTTATGTCTGCAATTCCTTCAGATGACAATTATGCCATCAGTGACGGAGAACAAAAAAGGAGGCATTTTAATAATGATGCAGTTTTTACCCTTAAATAAAGGGTTAGTAATGTAAAAAAAAGTTTTTTGCATTTAGAAGAGCTTAACAAGTTGAACTAAATGCAAAAAAAGTATCTCTCAAACCGTGTGCCTGGTTTGTAAGCACATGTTTTAGACCATTCCAATGAAGGGATTTGTTGTCAATAACACGATTGCGGCCCTGCTGCAGAGCCTCCGGGTCAACCGACATGGATCTCCTACTGACAGCTTTACAGGTGTCAGCAAGAGACACTGAACTTTAAATCCCTGTATCTCTCAGACCATAGCGGTTTGAGAGATACTTTTTTTTTGCATTGAGCTCAACTTTTTAATCTCTTCTAAATGCAAAAAACGTGTTTTTTTTTACATTACTAACCCTTTACGTTTTCCGTATTCCAAACAAAGATTTTTTCGGAGCAGAATAATGGGAAAATATGTTTTGGAACATTTGGTATGTTCTACTATTTTCACTCACACGTATGTGCAATGCTTGACCCTCTGAGTCCCAGATGGGTACACAACGCATTGCTCTGCAATGCGTTGCATACCCCTCTGGCACTCAAAGGGTTAAACTATGCATATATGCGCAAGTTCTTTTTGTGGCACATCATTAATAGTTCTCTTTATTTTACAGGACTGTGAATGGAAGATGGGAGAAAGACAACGGAACAGAAGAAGAAAGAAGATGGAGAGAAAGGAGAAGATAGGAGAAGATGGACAGTAGCTGACCAGGGTGCTGAAGACTCCGCTCGACATCAGGATTAATGGTACGTGTTTCTTTTCCGGGGCTGTTGCTTTGTAACTTAGTCGGATTAACCCTGTGAGTGCCAGTGGGGTAGGCATACCCCACTGGCACTCATAGAGTTAACTCTACTAACATTTTCTACACATTTTGGGAGTGTTTTGGATGTATTAATATCGGGCTTAGGGCCCCATATCAATACATCCACTTAGGAATTAGGTTTGTTTTTTAATTTTTTTGTACATTCAATTGATGCATTGGCTGTTTAAAGTTGCATTAAGGGACTCTGTGCCCCAAAAAAACTGGGCGCAGATTTTCCCACATTAAAGTGAGTCCTTAGTGCATTGTACAGCTAATGCAGTCACTTGAATGGAACATTCCACCATTTGGAGTATGTTTCTATGGGGTCAAAAGGGTGATAACTTTAGTGCTTACCGTGCTTGAGAAAATGTTGGCGTTTTTTTTTATTATTATTGCCTAACGGGGACAATTGAATCGACCCCTAATCCGGCTCTGCAGTGTGTGTGGGGGGGTCCTCCATCTCTTGTGCTTCCAGGTAGACTAGGTACCCTGTGCCACCCTTACATATGGTCAGTGTGAGGGTAACGATATGTAAATCAAAGAAGAACAAACAGACCTCTCGGGCATTTTGAGGGAGCTAAAAGTACCGTTTAATTCAATGGGAATTTGGGAAAGTTTATTTGTCCCTTACAGGACAGGTGGTTTGCACCAAAATTACCCCGGTACTTTCTAGTAAACCATGCCCATATTACTGCCCTTCTCTGGGCACCACAGTGCCACTGTGTGTCCCGCGGGTGACCCGCGTCTGTGGGATACCTCAGCTCTGAATCAGTATAATAAATGATTATCTGCTCAGACATAGGAACGCAGGGACAAGTCCATTGTATTACAGACAAAGAGCCAGATTTATCCAGAGATCAGTGTGACCTTTCCACTGAGACACACAGACAGAGCGCAAAGGAGAGAGAGAGACAAGAGACAGAGTGTGTACAAAAGAGAGAAAGAGGGGAAGAGTGAGGGAATGACAGTGAGAGAGAGAATGACAGAGGAAAAGTGTGTTTGTGAGAGAGAGAAAGAGGGGAAGAGTGAGGGAATGACAGTGAGGGAGAGAATGACAGAGGAAAAGTGTGTGTATGTATGTGTGTGTGTGTGTGTGTGTGTGTGTGTGTGTGTGTGTGTGTGTGTGTGTGTGTGTGTGTGTGTAAGAGAGAGAGAGAGAGAGAGAGAGAGAGAGAGAGAGGGGAAGAGTGAGAGAATGACAGAGGAAAAGTGTGTGTGTGTGTGTGTGTGTGTGTGTGTGTGTGTGTGTGTGTGTGTGTGTGTGTGTGTGTGTGAAAGAGGGGAAGAGTGAGGGAATGACAGTGAGAGAGAGAATGACAGAGGAAAAGTGTGTGTGTGTGTGAGAGAGAGAGAGAGGTCGAAAGAGGGGAAGAAGAGTGAGAGAATGACAGTGAAAGAGAATGACAGAGGAAAAGTGTGTGTGTGTGTGTGTGCGAGAGAGAGAATGATAGAAAGAGTGAGGGAATGACAGTGAGAGAGAGAATGACAGAGGAAAAGTGTGTGTGTGTGTGAGAGAGAGAATGATAGAAAGAGTGAGGGAATGACAGTGAGAGAAAGAATGACAGAGGAAAAGTGTGTGTGTGTGTGAGAGAGAGAGAGAGAGAGAAAGAGGGGAAGAAGAGTGAGAGAATGACAGTGAGAGAGAATGACAGAGGAAAAGTGTGTGTGTGAGAGAGAGAGAGAGAGAGAGAGAATTAGGAGAAGAGTGAGGGAATGACAGTGAGAGAGAGAATGACAGAGGAAAAATGTGTGTGTGTGAGAGAAAGAGGGAAAGAGTGAGGGAATGACAGTGAGAGAGAGAATGACAGAGAAAAAGTGTGTGTGTGAGAGAGAGATAGATAATGAGATAACGAAAATGTAAGAGAAAGTGGGAAAGAGAAACAAAAAGAAAGAATGATAGGATGAGAGATACTGAGAAAGAATAAAAGAAAAAGAGAATGACAGATAGAGACAAAGACAGAAAGACAGAAAGAGACAAAGACAGAAAGAGAGTAAAAAGAGAAAGACAGAGAGAATGATATAGAAAAAGAACAAAAATGAGGCAGAGAATTTGAGAAAAAGCAGGAGTGACATATATATATAGAAAGAGAGATTATATAGGAGAGAGAGAGAATGAAGGAAATAATTTGAGAGTGAGAGACAGAATATGAAAGAAACAGAAAATAAGAGCGAGAATGTGAGAGAAACAGAATGAGAGAGAGGGGTTGAGAAATACTAAGGTAGAGAGAGACAAAATGGGAAACAGAGAGAATGAGAGAGAGAGTGAATGTGAGCAGAAAATACAGAGAATGACAAAGAATACAAGAGATCCTGACAGAGAAAAACTAAGAGAATAAGAGAGAGAAATATTGAGAGAGAGAATAAGAGAGAAAGAGAGAATAAGAGAGAAAGACAGAGTAAGAGACACAGAGAGAGAGAGAGAGAGAGAGAGAGATAGAACCAGAAAGAAAAGAAAGAAAGAAAGAAAGAAAGAAAGAAAGAAAGAAAGAAAGAAAGAAAGAAAGAAAAGATGTTTTGTTTATATAAAAGAGAATATTAGGAAAAAAGATAAGAGTATAGAGAGAAGGAATGTGATAGGGACGAATGGGGGGACAGAGGGTGAGTCAGGAATCATAGAGGGATATAGAGAGATATAGAGGTATATAGAGGGATATAGAGGGATATAGATGGATATAGAGGGATATAGAGGTATATAGAGGGATATAGAGGGATATAGATGGATATAGAGGGATATAGAGGGATATAGAGGGATATAGAGAGATATAGAGGGATATAGAGGGATATAGAGAGATATAGAGAGATATAGAGGGATATAGAGGGATATAGAGGTATATAGAGGGATATAGAGGGATATAGATGGATATAGAGGGATATAGAGGGATATAGAGGTATATAGAGAGATATAGAGGGATATAGAGGGATATAGAGAGATATAGAGAGATATAGAGGGATATAGAGGGATATAGAGGTATATAGAGGGATATAGAGGGATACAGAGGGATACAGAGGGATATAGAGAGATATAGAGGGATATAGAGGGATATAGAGGGATATAGAGGGATACAGAGGGATATAGAGGTATATAGAGGGATATAGAGGGATATAGAGAGATATAGAGGGATATAGAGGGATATAGAGAGATATAGAGAGATATAGAGGGATATAGAGGGATATAGAGGTATATAGAGGGATATAGAGGGATATAGAGGGATACAGAGGGATATAGAGAGATATAGAGGGATATAGAGGGATACAGAGGGATATAGAGGTATATAGAGGGATATAGAGAGATATAGAGAGATATAGAGGGATATAGAGGGATATAGAGGTATATAGAGGGATATAGAGGGATACAGAGGGATACAGAGGGATATAGAGAGATATAGAGGGATATAGAGGGATATAGAGGGATATAGAGGGATACAGAGGGATATAGAGGTATATAGAGGGATATAGAGGGATATAGAGAGATATAGAGGGATATAGAGGGATATAGAGAGATATAGAGAGATATAGAGGGATATAGAGGGATATAGAGGTATATAGAGGGATATAGAGGGATATAGATGGATATAGAGGGATATAGAGGTATATAGAGAGATATAGAGGGATATAGAGAGATATAGAGGGATATAGAGGGATATAGAGAGATATAGAGAGATATAGAGGGATATAGAGGGATATAGAGGTATATAGAGGGATATAGATGGATATAGAGGGATATAGAGGGATATAGAGGTATATAGAGAGATATAGAGGGATATAGAGGGATATAGAGAGATATAGAGAGATATAGAGGGATATAGAGGGATATAGAGGTATATAGAGGGATATAGAGGGATACAGAGGGATACAGAGGGATATAGAGAGATATAGAGGGATATAGAGGGATATAGAGGGATATAGAGGGATACAGAGGGATATAGAGGTATATAGAGGGATATAGAGGGATATGGAGAGATATAGAGGGATATAGAGAGATATGGAGAGATATAGAGGGATATAGAGGGATATGGAGAGATATAGAGGTATATAGAGGGATATGGAGATATATAGAGGGATATAGAGGGATATGGAGAGATATAGAAGGATATAGAGGGATATGGAGAGATATAGAGGGATATAGAGGGATATAGAGGTATATAGAGAGATATAGAGGGATATAGAGAGATATAGAGGTATATAGAGAGATATAGAGGGATATAGAGAGATATAGAGGTATATAGAGAGATATAGAGGGATATAGAGGGATATAGAGGGATATAGAGGTATATAGAGAGATATAGAGGGATATAGAGAGATATAGAGGTATATAGAGAGATATAGAGGGATATAGAGGGATATAGAGGGATATAGAGAGATATAGAAGGATATAGAGAGATATAGAGAGATATAGAGGTATATAGAGAGATATAGAGAGATATAGAGGGATATAGAGAGATATAGATGTATATAGAGGGATATAGAGGGATATAGAGGGATATAGAGAGATATAGAGGTATATAGAGGGATATAGAGGTATATAGAGGGATATAGAAGGCTATAGATGGGTATAGAGGGATATAGAGGGATATAGAGAGATATAGAGGGATATAGAGGGTTATAGAGGGATATAGAGGGATATAGAGGGATATAGAGAGATATAGAGAGATATAGAGGGATATAGAGGGACATAGAGAGATATAGAGGGATATAGAGGTATATAGAGGGATATAGAGAGATATAGAGGGATATAGATGGATATAGAGAGATATAGAGGGATATAGAGAGATATAGAGAGATATAGAGGGATATAGAGGTATATAGAGAGATATAGAGGGATATAGAGAGATATAGAGGGATATAGAGGGATATAGAGAGATATAGAGAGATATAGAGGGATATAGAGGTATATAGAGGTATATAGAGGGATATAGAGGTATATAGAGGGATATAGAGGGATATAGATGGATATAGAGGGATATAGAAGGATATAGAGGAATATAGAGGGAGAGAGAAGTGGTGCATATAGAGGAGAGAAGGGCAGAGCGAGGCAGAGGGGCATGTGAAGAGAGAGGCCTGTGCCAGCAAGAGACTGAAAGGTCACTTGAGTGTGTGAGATCTGTGTTTCAGGCCATAGCAAAAGGGGCACAATTTGGGCTCAGTGCCACGCAGGGTGCACAACACATCCCCTTGTCTCCTCTTTCCCTCCCTTCTCCTGGGATTCCAGACAGAGGGGGCTGAGCTGGCACTGACCTGCCCTCCTTCCCTGTAATGTTATCCCCTTAGGGTAGGATTTAACTGCTTAAGTGCCAGACAATATGTATTGCACAGCCTTCTGTTACTCAAAGGGCCGGATGTGCAAAAACTGACATAGAACAATGCTGGGGCACAGTTATCCTTAAGAGGACAAATAACAACTTCCCATTCATTTAAATGGGGCTTTTAACTCTTTGAATGCTTAACCCTTTGAGTGCCACACACTGCATACAAAGGGTTAAAGATTTAACAAACTAAAGGGGAGCAAAAGGGCCTCTAAGGGGTGATAAAGAGGTGAGATAACTTCTGGTGATAACTTCTCCAATGATATCACTTTTCCAGTCCCTATGTTATTCTATGGATCAAATGCACTAAAATCTCCAAAGTTGGAGAAATCAAAGTACATTGGTTCCATAGACTAATATAGGAACTGGAGATATTATCTCTACTTTATCACCTCATTATCACCCCTTAGTGCATCTCCTCCATTGTGCATAATCAGGGATCAATATCTCCTAAAGATGGATACTTAGGGGGTAAGGACCCCTAATATCTCCTAAAGAGGGACACTTGGGAGGTTTGGACCCCTAATATCTCCTATAGAGGGGCACTTTGGAGGTATGGGGATATCCTTAAAGAGACAGTCAACTTATTTTTTTACTTAACATATTCTACCAGTGAATAATATCTAAAGTCAAATGACCTATACTTCTATTTATTTTTCTTCTTAAAATATGTTTTTTCACTTGTATGTCCCTGACAGAGAGCTGTCTGAATGCATTTCCAGACAGCTTTCTGTCAGGGACTGTGAAAGCAGAGAGAATGGAACAACATAAAAAAAAATACAATGTAAAAAAAAACTGTGAACCAATGTAGAAAAGACACCACTGATCATATAGAACAATCAGTGCTGCAGGGACACTGTAACATTGTATAAGTAGCTTTCACGGTCCCCAAGTCAGTGACCTCACTGTCAGGGACCTAAATGTGTAAAAAATAGGTTAAAATGAAAAACAAAACAAAACAAATAAATCTAAAAAGTATAGGTAATCAGATGGACCCCTTATCCAACAGGTTAAACATACCAAAAGTGGGTGTAAAACTTAATGTAAAAAAATATATATATTGTAGGGTGTATCCTTCTGAGTACAACAAGGGTACTCCCACTGCTGAAAGGTGTTTTATTCAAAAGTTATTACAGGTCAAACTTGAGGTTTGTAGGTGCAGTATCTCAGTGGCCTGAAACTGTACAGTGGTTCTGTTGCTGTACCAGCCTATGGAGGTTTATCATCAACAGAGCTGTCCATAGGCTGGTGTAGCAACAGCGCCACTATACAATTTCACACCAGTGAGATACTGCATGTAAATAAATTCAAGCTTGAGCTGTAATGACTTTTGAATAAAACACCGCAGTAGAAGTATGTTTGTTTTACTCAGGAGAATAAACCATACGGTATGTATATTTTTACATATTAAGTTTTGCTATCTCTTCACAATCCCCATATTGTCTTTTTTACATAAGGCTTAACCCTTTGCATGCCAGAGAGGTACTTAAAGGGCTAAATGGTTTAAAATGTGGGCGTAAAAGAATCTCTTGCTGTTATGCTGTACAACACTAACCTCTTCCCCAGCAAACAAGAGAGAATTTGAGGGGTTACTGTTGGCTGCAGAGGAAACAGAGATGTGAGTGTGATGGGGGGAAGTAAGTTAAAGGAGGTGGGGGGGGGACACAGTAAAGGATAGAGGGAGAAGCATGGTCACAAGTTGAAGGCCTGAGCATGTGGCGGGTTAGAGGAGATTGTATGTGAATGAGGATTATTATACTGTACATTAAGGCACTTCCAGCCACCCCCAGATCAGAGCGCACAGAGAGAATGTGAGAGGTTATTAGGGGCTGCAGAGGGATGGGGGGGGGGGTGAGACAGCAATGTGTGCAGAGAGAAAGGAAAGGGGGGGTGAGGATACAGAACAGAGATAAGGAAGAGAGGAAAAGACAGAAGCAGGGAAATAAAGGGAGAGATAAGGGGATGGATTCTATTAACCCTTTGACACTGATTTACTAAGAGGAACTGGACTAATTCTGGACCAAATGCACCAAACGGGGCCAACACAAATTCCCAAAATGTCCACTGATTTTAAGTGAAAATTAACTCTTTCAATGCCAGAAAGATCTCCAACGAATTGCTTTTAAATGCGCCGGAGACCTCTCAAGCACTCAAGGGGTTAAAAAAAATCCCAGTTCAAATCAATGGGAATTTTTATCCCCCCCCATGATGCAACTGGTTTGCTCCAGAACTGCACGCTGTTAGCCTGATGAATATGAGGAATTAAGACAAAAACAGCACCAAACCAAATGTACAAAAATTAAATGCAATTTGTTTTTTAATGTGAATTAAAAAAAAAAAAAAAAAAATTCATAAGAGCAAAATGACTATGTTTCATTATTAACTCTTTGAGTGCCAGAGGGGTATGCGATGCATTGCTTTGCAATGCATTGTGTACCCCACTGACACTCAAAGGGTTAAATACAACGGGTGCAATCACAAACTGCTATCTATAAAAAAAAAAATGCAAAAAAATACATTGGAGTGCTAATACAGACATTACAACATGAGCCTTTATATTAAAGGGATAGTAATGTTTCATAATAAAAGCAGCTCTAATTAATCATCATAGTATTTGGACTTTGGAGAGTGTTATTTCAATTCTGTCAGAGTTGTAGTTCAAGTGTAATTCAATGACAAAGTCTCCCCCTCCCACCCCTTTTACTGATGTAACACTGCTCAGCCAGATCAGAAGGGAGGTGCCCAGGTAGACTGCATAGAGGGACAACCTTCAATTAAGATAAGGGAAAAACCTGAAAAGCTTGTCAAGGGGGGCAGGGCTTTCATTGTTCTCATAGGAAGAAGATTGTCCCCTGCTGTTATCTGTCTGGTCTATGGACTGGATTCCACATCTGAGAAGAGATTGCTTACACTAGGTAAAAGGGGCAGGAGGGGGAAACTTTGCTTGTAAATTTCTCTCAAACCATAAAGGTTTGAGAGATAAGACTTATATCGTTCTTCATGTTTTTTAATGCCTACAAAATAAAATAAAGATAAAATGAAGTATTACTATCCCTTTAATTGTTTACTACCATGTATATAGCAGTATCTTATAACTGAAAATTAGATACTCTATATGCACCTAAGAGCATCTCAGTAAAATACCTTATCCAGACAAATAAAATAACAAATTTATATGTATGTCCCCATACAACGTCACATCGGATCACACATCTGATAATCAGTGCATCCGTGTATCCAGTCAGGCAATGGAACTAGCACCCAAAGCTGGACACAGGCACGTACCAATATTCTAACCAATCCAAAAAGAACTGGAGCCAATATAATATATCTTTAAACTAAAAAAAATAAAAGGTCTCTACTTACAATCACAAGTCGGTACATATGTGTCCTTATGTGTATAAATACAAAGTGTTATAAATAAAGTGCTACAAGATATATAAAATATCCTTATAATGTACATATTTGTACCATCTGTTATCTGTTTTGTGCTGCCCTATTAGAGTGCATTTTTCTTAAAGACCATTAAGAGAGAGACTGGGGTTCTATACAGAAAAAGTCAGTTTGGATTTATTTGCTAATTTCTCATCAGGAGGATGTGTGGCTGACAGCCGGCCCACGTGAGTGACAGACAAATATTAATGGCTGACACACTTGTTGGTTGACCATTCCTTGGACGTTGAAATGTGCTTTCCTTCCTGTGTTTATGCACAAGTGTAGTAAAGATGGCAGCTGTGATGACTTTGGTGTATTGATGTGAGGCAATAGTCACTATAGGTACCATAGCCTAGCAGTACAGCTTTCAGTGTTGGCTGTGCTGAAGTTGCTCGTGTGAAAGGTGTCTTACTGTTTATATGGGAACCATTTGTACCAGAAAGGCAGAGGGAGAAGTTCTGCTGGTAATATATTATTCTACCACTATATAAATTGTTGGTAACGCCTCATCTAGAATACGGAGTACAATTTTGGGTGCCAGTTCTTAAAAGAAGACATTATTGAACTGGAAGAAGTGCAGAGACGAGCAACAAAACTGATAAATGGATTGGAGGGAGTTATAAAGTGAGACTAGCCAAACTGGGTTTGTTTACATTAGAGAAGATACATCTAAGGGGTGATATGATTACCATTTACACTTATATTCAAGAACTGTCCAATGAATTATTTATTCAAAGAACTGAGCTAAGAATGAGAGGTCATCCAGTAAGACTAGAGGGAAGGCGCTTTTGACAAAAACTAAGGTATGGAGTTTTTACAGTAAGGGCAGTAAAGTTATGGAATTCTTTACCTTAAGATACAGTACTTGCAGATAGTGTAACTGATTTTAAAAAAAGTAGTGAAGTCAGGAAGGATTTATTTTACCCACTTGGGGCTTAATTGGGAATGGTTTAAATGTTTTTTGTTGGGTTTTTTTTTTGCCTTCCTCTGTATCAACATGGGTGATTTGGCATGGGCTGGACTTGTTGTAAGCAGGTCTTATTTCATTCTCATCAGCTGTTACTAAGTTGTACAGAAAGTCAAAAGGAGAAGTCCTGTGTGTCTGTAGGTGAGTGCGTGTTGTGTGTATGTCTGTGGGTGAGTGGGTCTGTGCGTTTCTGTATGTGTGTGTCTGTGGGTGAGTGGGTCTGTGCGTTTCTGTGTGTGTCTGTGGGTGAGTGGGTCTGTGTGTTTCTGTGTGTGTGTCTGTGGGTGAGTGAGTCTGTGCGTTTCTGTGTGTGTGTGTCTGTGGGTGAGTGGGTTTGTGTGTTTCTGTGTGTGTGTCTGTGGGTGAGTGGGTCTGTGCATTTCTGTGTGTGTGTGTGTCTGTGGGTGAGTGGGTCTGTGCGTTTCTGTGTGTGTGTGTGTGTCTGTGGGTGAGTGGGTCTGTGCGTTTCTGTGTGTGTGTGTGTCTGTGGGTGAGTGGGTCTGTGCGTTTCTGTGTGTGTGTGTGTCTGTGGGTGAGTGGGTCTGTGCATTTCTGTGTGTGTGTCTGTGGGTGAGTGGGTCTGGGCGTTTCTGTGTGTGTGTGTGTGTGTGTGTGTGTGTGGGTGAGTGGGTCTGTGTGTTTCTGTGTGTGTGTCTGTGGGTGAGTGGGTCTGTACGTTTCTGTGTGTGTGTGTGTCTGTGGGTGAGTGGGTCTGTGCGTTTCTGTGTGTGTGTGTGTCTGTGGGTGAGTGGGTCTGTGCATTTCTGTGTGTGTGTCTGTGGGTGAGTGGGTCTGGGCGTTTCTGTGTGTGTGTGTGTGTGTGTGTGGGTGAGTGGGTCTGTGTGTTTCTGTGTGTGTGTCTGTGGGTGAGTGGGTCTGTACGTTTCTGTGTGTGTGTGTGTCTGTGGGTGAGTGGGTCTGTGCGTTTCTGTGTGTGTGTGTGTCTGTGGGTGAGTGGGTCTGTGCATTTCTGTGTGTGTGTCTGTAGGTGAGTGGGTCTGGGCGTTTCTGTGTGTGTGTGTGTGTGTGTGTGTGTGGGTGAGTGGGTCTGTGTGTTTCTGTGTGTGTGTCTGTGGGTGAGTGGGTCTGTGCGTTTCTGTGTGTGTGTGTGTGTCTGTGGGTGAGTGGGTCTGTGCGTTTCTGTGTGTGTGTATGTCTGTGGGTGAGTGGGTCTGTGCATTTCTGTGTGTGTGTCTGTGGGTGAGTGGGTCTGGGCGTTTCTGTGTGTGTGTGTGTGTCTGTGGGTGAGTGGGTCTGTGCGTTTCTGTGTGTGTGTGAGTCTGTGGGTGAGTGGGTCTGTGCGTTTCTGTGTGTGTGTGTGTGTGTGTGTGTGTGTGTGTGTGTGTGTGTGTGGGTGAGTGGGTCTGTGTGTTTCTGTGTGTGTCTGTGGTTGAGTGGGTCTGTGTGTTTCTGTGTGTGTGTGTCTGGGGGTCTGTGTGTTTCTGTGTGTGTCTGTGGGTGAGTGGGTCTGTGAGTGTCTGTGTGTGTGTCTGTGGATGAGTGGGTCTGTGCATTTCTGTGTGTCTGTGGGTGAGTGGGTTTGCCTGTTTCTGTGTGTCTGTGGGTGAGTGGGTCTGTGTGTTTCTGTGTGTGTGTCTGTGGGTGAGTGGGTCTGTGCGTTTCTGTGTGTGGGTGAGTGGGTCTGTGTGTTTCTGTGTGTGTGTCTGTGGTTGAGTGGGTCTGTGTGTTTCTGTGTGTGTGTCTGTGGGTCTGTGTGTTTCTGTGTGTGTGTGTCTGTGGATGAGTGGGTCTGTGCATTTCTGTGTGTCTGTGGGTGAGTGGGTTTGCGTGTTTCTGTGTGTCTGTGGGTGAGTGGGTTTGCATGTTTCTGTGTGTGTTTGTGTCTGTGTGTGAGTGTGTGTATGAGGGGTTTGTGTGCGTCTGTGTGTGTCTGTGGGTGAGAGGGTTTGTGTGTATTATGTGCAATATGCTGTTTGTTGTCTTTCTGACTGTGAGACCTAAGAAAGAATAACTGTGTATCTATGTATTGTTCCCTTCATTAACTCTGAGTACCTGAGGGGTATCCAATGCAAGTGAGAATGTTCATCTCTTATCTTTTACATAAATTATTAATTTCACCTATTCATACTTATAAGACATACACACTATATGGAGTACAGGTGTTGCCGGACTAATCCAAGAGCTGGAGGACCTCACGTTGCCCATCCCAGAGTGGAGAGAAGAAGCGGCCGCAGGGCTGAGCGCTTTCACTTTTTCCCCCTCTTTGGATCCGGCAGTGTCTGTGAAGTGTTAAAGATCAGGAAAAGGATGCAGAGCACTTCCACATTGTGTTTAGACAGGGAGAGGAGGGGGACCAGACATACCCCAGCGTGGTCCTGACTGTCATTAGATGCAGATTACTGTTCTGGATAACGTCTGTGTACAATGGGTTTAGTGCACACCATTTGATACTACTGAGTAGACAGAGATGTATCTAGACTAGAAACTGGTCCAGTTGCTTTGGACATTCAAGAGATCATTCTGGATTGTGTGAAGATTTTACAAAGGGTCTTGGGTTGCTCTCAGAAGAAGAGCATTCTGGGTAACTGAGAGGTAAGACATTTGGTTTAAATGGGTTGGAGCAATGCGCTAGCTAGAAAACTCTCTATCATTCAAGAAGTTAAAGGTCCCTTTTAAATCAATGGGATATTTTTGTTTGTTTCAAATTTTTTGCTTTTTCTCAGCGTTGCTGCAGGTCTTCATAGTACAATAGCCTTATAGAATTTGTGTGTGTACTGAACCCTCTGAGTGCCAGAGGGGTGCGCAATTCATTGTGTACCCCTCTGGCAATCAAAGAGTGATTCTCAACCAGGGTGCCGTGGCATTTTGGTGTGCCACGGACATCAACTTAGGGTGCCCCATGTTTTCTATGAAGACTATCAAAAATGGACTATTAAATAAAGATTTATAGAAATTATTATGCACATTATGTTTAATTGTGTTATTATGATTGTAAGACCGAAAAATAACGGTATATTTATGTATGGTACCTTCATTATGCCCCTGATAAAGCACGTCAATTATGTTAGGGGTGCCCCAAATGTTCTAGGTTACGTGTTAGGGGTGCCCCGAACAAAAAAAGATTGAGAACCACTGCTCTAGGATAAGAGCTGGGACTCTTGGGTGGCAGAAGTGACTCTGTACTGTAACAGGGCACGGTAATACAAGACAGCTTCTTCTAAGGTAGCACCAAGGACACTTGGGTTGTAAGAGATACTCTGTGATTGCATAAGTGGTTAGCAGAAGGGAATTTCTACTATCAAAAAATACACTAGTTAGGATATTTAGAGGAAATCAGCTTCAATATAAAAAGTATAATAATAATAATAATAATATAATAAAAACAATGTATTTTATATTCAGTCTTCATTCTAAATATGCCTGCAGAAGAGACCTTAAGTGTCTTGAAAGCTTGCATCCTAGAACCACTTAGTAGCCAATAACGGTATCACTTTTAATCCTCCAGTCTTCTGCTCAATATAAAAAGAGGGTTCTAGAACAGCAGAAGAAGTCTCTACGGTAGCAGAACAGAGTCTCTTAGTGAAGAAAGTCTCTAGCACAGTCTCTAGGGTACAAATGATGAGTGTAGTTTGTAAGTCTATATCATATAATGGAAGAACTTACACGAGGTAGGAGAGTAGCCTCCAAAAATATTCAAATGGAGAGCCTCACAGCTGATCAGATTCTGACAGCTTGATGTGGTACAATGCCATAACAAATAGATCAACGTGTTTCGCTTTTACAACGTTTACTCCACTTACATCAGTAAGTGTTTGATGTTTTTACATATGTACTTTCTTGGATTCATCTGTGGTGCGTGATACCGTGTTGTATTTACACAGTCGTCCATTATGAGTTATTAGAGAAGCTCTTTCACTGCACCCACAATTTCATCAAGTCCTATATCTTCATTTCCAGATACTATTATATGTGTGATGGATGTAATACAAGTGTACAAGGCGTGATCTTTTTTGCACGTCTATTATATATCTTGGAAGTAAAAGCTGCTGAACTGCTATATACATGTTAGGAGAGAAGCCACCAGAGATCCGTGGGGTGTTTCTGGAATTACATAGCATTGTCCATAGAGAGCAAGATGGAAGTGTTAGCTCTGTGAGTGCTAGAGGGGTACACAGTGCATTGCTCCACAATGTGTTGCACACACCCCTCACACTAAAAGGGTTAATATGGCAGAGGGACTCTCCAACTAAGCACACAGTTATCCTTGGAATACAAGGGGTGTAACTGCATTAGCAGAGAGGGGACCAGGGGACTGTAAGGAGATGTCTCCAGAAAAGCACAGGGGTCTCTAGGAAAGAGAAGGGCTGTCTCTATCATAGCGGAGGGTTGTCTAAAACAGCACAGGGAAGTCTCTGAAAGGGGAGTCTGTAAGAAAGAAAGGGGTGTCTCTGTGATAGAAGAGGGGTGTCTGGGGAAGAAGTGTTTAGCCTGTGTGATAGCGGAGGGGTGTCATTGTGTGCTAGGGGCGTGCTCGCCCTCCCTTCTCCCTCATTCCCCAGCGTCCTGTACAGTAGATTATTCCGTCTGGGACACAGAGGGACACTCAGCTCTCACAGTGAGTCAGTGGGTTGGGGACAAGTCGGTATCTGTGCACTGTGTGTGTGTCTGGGATTCTTATTTATCACACTACAGAGATGCATGTCTGGGGCAAACTAAGTGCACCATGGATGTGGGGGGGGACAGAGAAGTCACAACCAAGGGCTTATAAACCCCATTTGAATCAATGGAAATTTGGGAAGTTTTTATTTTAGCCCTGTGGTGCAATTGGTTTGCTCCAGAACTGGACATTTTATCTGGATAAATAAGACCCCGAATAGCACTGTGTGTCACTGTGTATTCTTGTGTGTCACTGTGTATCTTTATGTGTCACTGTGTATCACTGTGTATCATTGTGTATCATTGTGTAATCTTGTGTATCACTGTGTCACTGTGTATCCCTTTGTATTACTGTGTATCACTTTGTATCCTTGTGTGTCACTGTGTATTACTGTGTACAAGAGTGTAACTGTATCACTGTGTATCATTATCTAATCTTGTGTATCACTGTGTCACTGTGGATCCTTGTGTATCACTGTATATCATTGTGTAATCTTGTGTGTCACTGTGTATCACTGTGTATCATTGTTTAATCTTGTGTATCACTGTGTCACTGTGTATCTTTGTGTGTCACTGTGTATCACTGTGTATCATTGTGCATCACTGTGTATCCTTGTTTGTCACTGTGTATCATTGTTTAATCTTGTGTATCACTGTGGATCATTGTGTAATCTTGTGTATCACTGTGTATCCTGGTGTGTCACTGTGTATCATTGTGTAATCTTGTGCATCACTATGTCACTGTGTAATCTTGTATATCTCTGTGTAATCTTGTATATATTTGTGTGTTACTATATAATCATGTGTATCATTGTGTAATCATGTGTATCATTGTGTCTATTAGAATGTAATTGTATCAGTGTGCAATCTTGTTTATTACTGTGTGTGTTAGAGTGTAATTGTGTGTATCACTGTGTAATCTTGTGTATCACTGTGTGTCAGAGTGTAATCACTGTGCAATCTTGTGTATCACTGTGTAGTCTTATGGTTCACTGTGTCATCATGTCAGTAATTGTGATTAAATAACCCTGCACAGTATACACCCCCATATATAAACTGGCAGTGTCTCATTTGTCTGTATATACACACCACACATATATGCACATAAAACACACACATGCACGTAAAACATATTAACATGCGCATAAAGCACACACATATACAAACACTGATGCACATAAAACACACACACTCACTAATCAGACAGACACTCACTAATCATGCACACACTAATCACACACACACTCACTAATAATGTACACACACTAATCACACACACTCACTAATCATGCACACACTAATCACACACACTCACTAATCTCACATACACTTACTAATCATGCACATACTAATCACACTCACTAGTCACATACACTAATGACACATACACACACTAATCACACTCCCTCACTAATCACACACGCACTTACTAATGACACATACACACTCATTAATCACACACACACTCACTAATCTCACATACACTTACTAATCATGCACATACTAATCACACTCACTAATCATGCACACACTAATCACACACACACTCACTAATCATGTACACACACTAATCACACACACTCACTAATCATGCACACACTAATCACACACACTCACTAATCTCACATACACTTACTAATCATGCACATACTAATCACACTCACTAGTCACATACACTAATGACACATACACACACTAATCACACTCCCTCACTAATCACACACGCACTTACTAATGACACATACACACTCATTAATCACACACACACTCACTAATCTCACATACACTTACTAATCATGCACATACTAATCACACTCACTAGTCACATACACTAATGACACATACACACACTAATCACACTCCCTCACTAATCACACACGCACTTACTAATGACACATACACACTCATTAATCACACACACACTCACTAATCTCTCATACACTTACTAATCATGCACACACTAATCACATACACACACACACTAATCACACTCCCTCACTAATCACACACACACACACTAATGACACATACACACTCATTAATCACACATACTCACTAATCTCACACACACACACTCCTTAATCACACATAACCACCCACACCTACTACATACCAGAGGAATATCTAGAATACATTGAGCCCTGGGGAAAATCATTGTGTGGTGCTCAAAGGGTTAATGAAGAAATGGGAAGGGGCTTCTCAATGATTTTCTGATCTTACTGGCTGGCAGCGCCCTGGGTGATGATGCCAGCAGCTGCCAGTAAGGGCGATGTAGTGTTACAAAGCCAATGGATCCCCTTGAATGGTGTGTCCCTTCACAACTGCACCCCCTGTAGTTACCCTCCTGCAATATACACCAACACACATCTCTAGTAATATAAACATGTGTGTGTTTGCCCTGCAGGTGACTCTCCTGGCACCACAATATGATGTCTCCTTGGGCTTTGCTTCCCTTCCTACTGGGACTGACAACACTAGAGGGCTCCAGAGAAACCAGGTGAGAGGGCCGTACAGACAGCACATCTAGATGTGGACATTCCATTGACCAGACTGGTCACCCTGACATAACATTACTTCTCTCTAAAGAACTGCCTATATGCTGTGTGAGCCACGTGTTTGTAATATAACTCTTGATGTGCTGGAGAGGTATTCAACGCATTGGAACGCAATGCACTGGATATCTCTCTGTCACTCAAAGGGTTAAATCATTTTTGAAAAATGAACCTTAAAGAAATAGTAACATATACAGTATAAATAGTAACATATATATTGGAGGGTTTATGCCCCTGTGCAAAGCAAGGGAAGTCCCACTGCTGAGAAGTCCTTTATTCAAATGTTATTGCAGATCAAACTTGGAATTTTTAGGTGCTGTTTCTACACAATGCTTGGGAGGTTTATGGTCAATTGACCACAGCTGTCCATAGGATGGTGTAGCAACTGCACCGCCACTCTACAATTTCAGGCCACTGGGATACTGCAAATAAAAAAAAAAAAATCAGCTTTGAGTTGTAATAGCTTTTGAATAAAACACCACTCAACAGTGGCATTATCTTTGTTTTACTCAGAAGAATATATATATATATATATATATATATATATATATAGAGAGAGAGAGAGAGAGAGAGAGAGAGAGAGAGAGAGAGAGAGAGGTAGACAGCACATCCTGTGATTGCCGTTTACCTTCCAGCAATATGTACATATGACTTCTTCTTTTGCTATAGCACCCAGACACAATACATTAAACCTTTGAGTGCCAGAGGGGTACGGAATGCATTGCTTTGCATTCCGTATCCCTCTGGCACTCAAAGGTTTAAGATTCACAGAGAGTGCTACCACCACCAATATTATTCATATATATATTTACCTATATGTTTTTTATATTGTATGTCTGCTGTTTTTAATTGCACCACACTGGGACCCACAAAGAAAGTATTTAAAGGGTCCCCCTCCAATGCGTTTACTATAACATTTCATCAGGTACTTTTAAATATAGATAGGCTTTTTTAATTTTAATTGTATTGTATTGTATTGCTGCCAGTGAGATACCTTGGCGCGGTGGCAAGCATACCCACGACTTGGCCAGTTCGTTAATACTAAAACTCACCCCTTTTCTAAGAAATATCATATATGTACATTACAGGGCACATATTTACTAAGAAATATTATATATGCACATTACAGGGCACATATATATATATATATATATATATATATACATCCAATATTGAAAAAACACTCACAGGTCTTTCTTCAAATGAAATCAAGTGCAAATTTATTCATCAACATTTCAGCCTCACCTTAGGCCTTTGTCAAGATGCTTACAGAACAATATACAAGTGCCCATATAAATACCTAAACCAAAAGTGCTAAATGGCGCCAAAATGACATCATACCCTAGGGGAGAAGAAAAACCAAAAATAAAAAACAATCAAAAATAATCAAAAAATAAAAATAAAAAATAAGTGAAAGTGACGTGCATAGTACACGGATCTTATAAAAATAAAATAAAAATAAAAGAAAAAAGTATATTATTATTAACGTGGAGGATAGCACCCAGATGATTGTGGATTTAACAGTGAGTACATATCATGGGACATCTCTCTCTCTCTCTCTCTCTCTCTATATATATATATATATATATATATATATATATAAAATTTACATATTATGTGTTACTATCCATTAATTTGGTATTGACGCAGTCTGGCACTTTATGCTAATTAGTTTCTGTGCTGCACCAATTTTACCACACTCTTTGCTATGAATGGCTCAAAGTCAAGCCCACACAGAGGAGAGTCTAATAGCACAGTGAGAGGTATGTTTGGCCTCGAACAGAACTAATTAACAAACAGATGCAGAGAATTATCATAAATTGTCAGACAGCGGCATCAACACATGAAGCTTCATTTCACAAAAAGCTATTAATTAACCCGTGACCAAGGGGCATTTTTTTTTTTTGCCATTGGATTCAGGAGTCCCCGAGAGGGACCCCTGAATTCCATGACATGCTAGGACTGTCACTGGTCCTTAAGTGCAGGTCCCAGCATGTCATTGGTCCTTAAGAGGTTTAAAAAAAAAAAAAAAAAAAAAGGTGAGTAAAATATACTGGCAGATTCTAATTCTCCATAAAGCAAACTAAACATGTGGCAGGTCTGTGACTGACCAGGAACCAGCCCAACCCTGCAATATGTGTTTTTCATTATCATCCAGAATAACAGTGGTGATCATAGTAAGAAAAATTTAGCAGCTCAGCACTGAAATAGTTAAATGTGACTTTTTGTTTTTAGGGCTGCATTGGAATAATACATGCACCAGGCATCCCTGTTCAGGTTTAATTACTCATTTAACCCTGTCAGTACTGAATGCTCACCTTAAAGCAATTGGTTAGGTTTTAAGGATATCCCTAATTAAAGGAACACTAACACTAGGCTGACCAGATCTCCCCTTTAACTGGGGACACATAGGAAATAGGCATATATCAGGAGTGCACCAAAGTCAAAGCAGTCCTGAAGTATGCATTTTTCTTATGTGTTCCCGGGTAAAGGTGAGGTCTGGTCACCCTAACACCTAAAAATGAACTGGGGGTTATATGCCCTGTACTTCATGCTAGGATCTATAACACTTCTTGGTTTTCTGAGTCCTAAAACCTAGTCTTATATACGCTCTGAAGGAGCAGCCATTCCTGCCTTTTCCAGTGCTCTGCAGCTTCCACTCATTTGTGGGATTGTCTTTTAACAATGTCCATGATGTAAGAGGGGACTCTGTTAGTCTAACGGTTTATCTATAGCCAGCACTAACCTTAATAGCAATTGTAAGATAGACAATTCAGAGGAGTAACAGCTGGCCTAATCTAGATCACAAAGGAACAGTGGCCAGACACGATCAAGATCACATGTGTCCATTGGATACTGCAGAGGAGTGCCAGTATTTCAGACATAGATCACACAGTTTAGTGAAAGCTGGTACAAATAGGACTCTAACTCAAGAATGTACCATGGACAATGTGGTAAATGGACCTGATGTAGATCACAAGTGTGCAGAGGACATTCTACAGTGATACAAAAGAAATTTTCTAGATAACACAAATGCAGTGTATATTCCACAGGCAAAAGAATTAACCTGATCTAGATCATAAATGTACAGTGGGCATCCCACAGGGACACAAATAGATGTCATCTAGATTACAGATGTGAAGTGGATATTATAAAGGGATAAATGTGGACCGATCAAGATCACGGGTGTACAATGAACATTCTACAGGGATACAAATAGCCCAGATCTAGATTACAAATATACAGTTGAGTCACATTGTTAGCAAATGGGCCTGATCTAGATCACAAATATACAGTGGGCATTCCATACAGATATGAATTGACCTGATCTAGGTCACAAAGGTACAGTGTACATTCAACCGGGATACAGATGAATCTGCTCTAGATTACACATGGATAGTGGACATTCCCTACAGATATGAATGGATCTGACCTACATTACAAATATACAGTGGGGATTCTATACAGATATGAATGGACCTGATCTAGATCACATATGTGCAGTGGGCATTCCATAAGGATATGAATTGACCTGATCTAGAAAACAAAGGTACAGTGGACAAGCCTCAGTGATTCGAAGTGTACAGAAGACTTCCACAAGGATATGAGTGGACTTCATCAATATTACAAATGAACTTTTGACATTCTACAGTGAAACAAATGAAACTGATCTAGATCACAAACATACAGTGAAAATTCTGCAGGAATACAAATTGTCGTAATCTAGATCACACATGCCCAGTGGCCATTCAAGAGGGGTTCATATGACCTAGATCTAGCTCACAAATATACAGTGAATGTTTTACATGGATATTAGAGATCTGATCGAGATCACAGATGTACAGTGGATATTACACGGGGGTAGAAATAGGTCTGATCTAGATCCCAGATTTATATTGGATGCTCCATGGTGGTAGCTGCAAAGACATTTTGCACATTTTTACAACTATTATTTTTTTATATAAATGCTAAACACGTTGCTTTGTACACTAACAGAAAACAAGAAATGATTTAAATTTCATGAGTCTGTTGCTCCTTCAGGGGGGTCTGTTCCAGGCAGGTGGAGAAGGTCCCAGTCATTTACAATGAGACATTTATTCAACCGATTTATCAGCCATATCTGACCACATGCCGGGGATATCAAACCTGCAGCACATACAGGTGAGAGGGGAAAGGAGAATGAAAGGAACAAGGTGGTCTGAAAGATTTCAGGCTCCCCTAGCCAATGCACCTCAGAATCAGCTAGCCCAGCACCTGTTCACACTCCAGTGCTCACAAGACCCACAGCTCCATCTACTGTTCCTTGGAGCAGAAAATATCCATAAAATATAACAAACACAAAAAGATCTTAAAAAAAAGATCTTAACCCGATAGATGCTACAGGTTGTTTTACAATGTTGAAGAACTCTCTAGCACATTGGTTCTCATCCCTATGCCCTCAAAGTCCACTAACAGGCCAATATTTGAAGATTTCCCTGCTTGAACACAGGTCAGCTAATCAAAATGACTCAGCCTCTGGTTACCTCACCTCCACCCAACCATGGAAATCCTCAAGTCCTGGCCAGGTTGTGTATCTTGAGGGCACACGTTGAGAACCACTGATCTAACATCTACAACACGAGTAGTCAATTGCTGGACCTACAGCTTTGGCTGCAAGTGGCTTGATGTGGATAGTGCAAGTTCTACTCCACAACTGAAAGTCCACCGATTAACTACTCCTGATCTAAGGGCTTAAAGCAGAACTTTCATTACAATAATATTGAGCCCCAAAATCTAAGTACAATAGCGATATATATAGACTTACTTGTAATTTTAAGTATAATTGCAGTATTAATGAATATATAACATTTTAGGCAGACAGGCACTGGCAGGGATCTAGCAGTAGGAGCTTTCTGCACCTGTGCTGTCAGTCTCTTCCGGTGCTTTAAGGCACAAAGGCTTCCAACTCACCAGTAGTGGAGTTGAAGGGGACGGACAGCACAGACACAGAGATGCTGGCTCTGCAAGATGTCTGTGCTGTTCCCCAATGCCTGTCTGCCTAAAATGTTATATATTCATTAATGCCACAATTATACATGAAACTGCAAGTAAGTCTATACCAGTGGTTCTCAACCTGTGCTCTCAGTGGCTATTAACAGGCCAGGATTTTAGAATTTCCTTTTAAGAGCACAGGTGAGTTAATCAATACAACTGAGCCTCTGATCAACACACTTGTGTTCTAGCAGGGAAATCCCTAAGTCCTGGCCTGTTAGTGGCCACTGAGGGCACGGGCTGAGAACCACTGTTCTATACAAATCGCTACTGTACTTATGGTTTGGGCCACAATATTAATGTGACGAGAGTTCCGCTTTAAATAAGCAATATAAAGAGATTTATATACACTAGTAAATAAACTGGCCAAATTAGTAATTTAACCCCTTAACGACCCTTGACGGTCATAGTACGTCATGGGTCGATCTGAGTTAACGACCCATGATGTACTATGACCGTCATGGAATTCCGGGCTCCCCCCGCGGCTGCATGCCATTCAGGGAGTCCGGAATCGAAAAAAAAAAAAAAAAAAGCTCCGTGGTCCTTTAGTGACCGCCACGTGCCTGTGCAGTCGGTCGTTAAGGGGTTAAACTGCACTTTACAGTGATATATAAACTGGTAAACAAGCCAGCCAAATTAGTATATAAACTGCACTTTACAGTGATATATAAACTGGTAAACAAGTCAGCCAAATATGTATATAAACTGGATATTATTAAAAGACCAGCTACTGATCTCCCAGCTGATTCAGCTAGGAGATCAATATAGGAGACGTAGGGGAGATAGATCTCTTCTCTGCTTCCATTCTACCCTGAGCCGGGTAGGAGTGGGTGGGATTTGGAAACCCTCTCACATCAATGAGGGAAAGCCTCCCTAGACGTTAGAGGGTTTGACGATCTTGCCCACTCCTACCCGGCTATTGGTAGAATGTAAGCAGGGCAGAGATCTTGCTCCCCTACGTCTCCTATATTGATCTCCCTGATGAATCTGCTTGGAGATCGGTAGCGGGGGTGGGGGCATCAGGAGGGATCCTGATGCCCCACCACAAGGTCTGACTTTTTTGCCCTCCTGCCTCCTCCTAAGCCACTGGGTAACTTTTTTTGTTAATTTAACTTGAGTAGTAGTGGTGTTCTTTTGAGGAGGCAGGGAGCTATGCACCCTGCCTCCTCCTCAACCAATCAGCGTCTTCCAGCCACACCCCCTGACAGCCACCAGATTCACTTTGATTGTTATGTATATATACTTATAATATGGTCTGATTAACCTGTTGAGGACTAGATGTTTGTTCAAGACATTGAAGAATCCTCTAGGTTGCACTGACTGTGTTAATACACTTGTATTATAACATTCCCAGTTATTTCCCTTCTCTCCCCTCGTCTCAGGACAGTATACTCAGTTGCGATTAGACAGGTAAAGAGGGAGATCTCACAGGTAAAGACGGTGTGTTGTCCAGGATGGAGGAAGAAGGAACCCACTTCAGACAGCTGTGAGGAAGGTGAGAATTGGAATGAGAAAAAGAGGGGGGACTTAGGAATAGTGTTTTGTGTGACAAAAATTAATTCTGTGCAATAGAAATCTACATTTTTGGTGACCCTGTACCTTTTGTCGGTGATCCTGTAACTTTTGTTGGAGACCCTGTACCTTTTGTTGGTGATTTTATTCCTTTTGTTGATGACCCGGTACCTTTTATCAGTGATTTTATACCTTTGTTGGTGACCCTGTACCTTTTGTTGGTGACCCTGTACCTTTGTTGGTGATCCTGTACCTTTTGTTGGTGACCCTGTACCTTTTGTTGGTGACCCTGTACCTTTGTTGGTGATCCTGTACCTTTTGTCGGTAACCCTGTACCTTTTGTTGTGGCCTTGTACCTTTTGTTGGTGAATTTGTACCTTTTGTTGGTGACCCTGTACCATTGTTGGTGACCCTGTACTTTTTGTCATGTCCTTGTACCTTTTGTTGGTGACCCTGTACCTTTTGTTGGTGACCCTGTACCTTTGTTGGTGATCCTGTACCTTTTGTCGGTGACCCTGTACCTTTTGTCGTGACCTTGTACCTTTTGTTGGTGAATTTGTATCTTTGTTGGTGACCTTGTACCTTTTGTTGGTGACCCTGTACCCTTGTTGGTGACCCTGTACCCTTGTTGGTGACCCTGTACTTTTTGTCATGGCCTTGTAGTGACCCTGTACCTTTTGTCGTGGCCTTGTACCTTTTGTTGGTGACCCTGTATCTTTTGTTGGTGACCCTGTACCTTTGTGACCCTGTACCTTTGTTTGTAACCCTGTACCTTTTGTCGTGGCCTTGTACTTTTTGTTGGTGACCCTGTACCTTTTGGCATGGCCTTGTACCTTTGTTGGTGACCCTGTACCTTTTGATGGTGACCCTGTACCTTTGTCAGTGACCCTGTACCTTTTGTTGGTGACCCTGTACCTTTTGTCAGTGGCCTTGTACCTTTGTTGGTGACCCTGTACCTTTTGATGGTGACCCTGTACCTTTGTCAGTGACCCTGTACCTTTTGTTGGTGACCCTGTACCTTTTGTCAGTGGCCTTGTACTTTGTTGGTGACCCTGTACCTTTGTTGGTGACCCTGCACCATTTGTCAGTGACCCTGTATCTTTTGTCTGTGACCCTGTACCTTTTGTCAGTGGCCTTGTACTTTGTTGGTGACCCTGTACCTTTGTTGGTGACCCTGTACCTTTGTTGGTGACCCTGCACCATTTGTCAGTGACCCTGTATCTTTTGTCTGTGACCCTGTACCTTTTGTCAGTGGTCTTGTACTTTGCTGGTGACCCTGTACCTTTGTTGGAGGCCCTGTACCATTTGTCGGTGGCCTTGTACCTTTTGTCTGTGACCCTGTACCTTTTATCAGTGACTGTACGTGTAATAATAAAAAGGTGATCTGGTACTTTTCTTTTCAGAAAATGACTCCTAGGTGATGGAGTAAATGTGTGTGTGGGGGGGGTCGTATTCAGATAGCTAAAGAGTTGAAATTCTGGAGCAAACCAGCTACACCATTAGGAACAAATAAAACTCCCCATTGATTTAAATGGGGCTTTTAACCACTTAAATGCTAGAGGCCTCTATAGCACTCTAAGTGTTAAATTTCCCATTTACATGTATTGGAGTTTGTGGAATTTTTACATCTCCCCTATGATGTAGTCGGTATGCCCCAGTAGTGCACCTCTTCTCTTTTGTACATAAGGCCCACTGAGCCTGTAGAAGGGAAAGAGGTGGATAATAGAGGATGTCTTTACTTGTCAGCCAATTTATTTAATTTAATTCTGCCCCCCTTCCTTCCTCCTCCCCATCCCTTCTCCTTTTCCTTTTCCAGCTGTGTGTCGCAAGCCCTGCCAAAATGGGGGCACCTGTATCAAGCCTAACATGTGTCGATGCCCTGCAGGGTGGGGAGGACGATACTGCCACGTAGGTGAGTTGGAGGCACTGAATCATTAATCACTGCATGTCCCCCAGCATCATTGGGCTACTCTGGGGAAGGAAGAAGTTAACATGAGCTCAGAGTAAGGAGTTGACATTATTCACCCTTAATATCTCCTAAAGAGGAACACTTGGGAGGTATGGATCCTAATATCTCCTAAAGAGGGACACTTGGGAGGTATGGATCCTAATATCTCCTAAAGAGGAACACTTGGGAGGTATGGATCCTTAATATCGCCTAAAGAGGAACACTTGGGAGGTATGGATCCCTAATATCTCCTAAAGAGGGACACTTGGGAGGTATGTACCCCTAATATCTCCTAAAGAGGGATACTTGAGAGGAATAGATCCCTAATATCTCCTAAAGAGGAACACTTGGGAGGTATGGATCCTTAATATCTCCTAAAGAGGGACACTTGGGAGGTACGGACCCCTAATATCTCCTAAAGAGGGACACTTGAGAGGTATGGATCCCTAATATCTCCTAAAGAGGGACACTTTGGAGGTATGGACTCCTAATATCTCCTAAAGAGGGACACTTGGGAGGTATGGATCCCTAATATCTCCTAAAGAGGGACCCTTGGGAGGTATGGATCCTAATATCTCCTAAAGAGGGACACTTGGGAGGTATGGATCCTAATATCTCCTAAAGAGGAACACTTGGGAGGTATGGATCCTTAATATCGCCTAAAGAGGAACACTTGGGAGGTATGGATCCCTAATATCTCCTAAAGAGGGACACTTGGGAGGTATGTACCCCTAATATCTCCTAAAGAGGGATACTTGAGAGGAATAGATCCCTAATATCTCCTAAAGAGGAACACGTGGGAGGTATGGATCCTTAATATCTCCTAAAGAGGGACACTTGGGAGGTACGGAACCCTAATATCTCCTAAAGAGGGACACTTGAGAGGTATGGATCCCTAATATCTCCTAAAGAGGGACACTTTGGAGGTATGGACTCCTAATATCTCCTAAAGAGGGACACTTGGGAGGTATGGATCCCTAATATCTCCTAAAGAGGGACCCTTGGGAGGTATGGATCCTAATATCTCCTAAAGAGGGACACTTGGGAGGTACGGATCCCTAATATCTCCTAGAGAGGGATACTTGGGAGGTATGGATCCTAATATCTCCTAAAGAGGGACACTTGGGAGGTACGGATCCCTAATATCTCCTAAAGAGGACAGTTAGGATGGATGTATCTGTGCAACTCTCAGTTAATTACACAAGAAACCGGGAGAGGTCTGATGAGTTATGAGCTATGGGAACTCTTCCCCAATTAACTTATTTTTGCCAAAATTTTGCCCTTGTTTTAACTGCACATGGAGATCTTAACCTTTTAACCCCTCAAGTTACCTTCCCTTAAGGACCGCTTTGATTGTTGTCAGCAGACTGGCACATGTGACTGATGAAGTGTACCAGCGCACCAAACCGGGGTCTAAGAGAGAATGCTCTGGTCTTGGAACAGGCAATTTCAGACCCCATTTGTGCTTACAATGCTCCCGCAGGAGTGCTGTAAGCAAATGGTATGTGATGTGCTAGGATAGTCACTGGTCCTTCAGGAAAAAAACATCACCGGTCCTTAAGGGGTTAAGGACCATAGAGGTATGCAATGTGCTGCTTCAGAATGTTCTGCACACCATCCTAGTCCTTAACCCCTTAACGACCGGCGGTCGTGGGATGTTTCCGTCCCATAAGGACCGCATAGGATCACGTGAACGCGCCGGTACACGTGACCTGTCGCGTGTATCGGCGCGTCACTATGGGGCCTGATAGAGATCGCTCCGATGTTGGAACGGTCAATTTCAGGTCCTATTTTTACTTACAGCGCTCCCGGTAGAGCGCTGTAAGTAAAAAGTACGTGACGTACTATGACCGTCATTGGTCCTTGAGTATTTCAAGGACCGTGACGGTCATAGAACGTCACATGTCGTTAAGGGGTTAAAGTGTTAAGTAAGCCCATTCACTCATTCTGCTTCAATTTATAAAAACTGCTAGTAGTTGACATATCTGCCTCAGTGGACCCAATATTCAGGAATGGATGAATTAACAAGAGGCAAATATTCGTATTGGCCATTAGGATTTGCAGGCCACAGTAAGCTAAGTGTGGCGGGTTATATTTAGGAGGTGTTACTTTTCCTTTAAATCATGGTTAACTCTTTGGATGCTAGAGATGCCTCCAATGCATTAGGGAGTTGTATGAAACAGAGGTTACGTTTTCTATGTCTCCTAAGTACTACATCTCCTATAGACTACATAAGAGAAGGGCAGTTTATTCTGGCCCTTGGGTCTGGATGGCTATAGACATACAGCAGAGCAACATCACATATCATTTTCTCTGCAGAGGAAGACTGATACATTTGATCATAAACCACAACACTGATACAATGTATCACAAAGTACAGCACTAATATAATGTATCACAAAAAACAATACCGATACAGTGTATCACAAAGCACAGCATTAATAAAATGCATCACAAAAACAACACTGATATAGTGTATCACAAAGTACAGCACTAATATAATGTATCACAAAAAACAATACTGATACAGTGTATCACAAAGCACAGCATTAATAAAGTGCATCACAAAAACAACACTGATACAGTGTATCACAGAGGCACCACATTGATATAATGTATCACAAAACACAATGCTGATACATTGAATCACAAAGCACTAATATCACAAAAACACAACACTGATTCATTGCATCACAAAGCACAGCACTAATAAAATGCATTGCAAAAACAACACTCATACAGTGTGTCACAAAGGCACCACACTGATATAATGTGTCACAAGAACACAACGCTGATACATTGTATCACATAGCACAGCACTAATAAAATGCATTGCAAAAACAACACTGTATCACAAAGGCACCCCACTGATATAATATATCACAAAAACACAATGCTGATACATTGTATCACAAAGCACAGCACTAATAAAATGCATCACAAAAACAATACTGATACAGTGCATCACAAAGGCACCACACTGATATAATGTATCACAAAAACACAACACCGATACATTGTATCAAAAAGCACAGCACTAATATAATGTATCACAAAAACACAACACTGATACATTGTTTCACAAATCACAGCACTAATATAATGTATCACAAAAACACAACACTGATACAGTGTATCACAAAGGCATAACAGTGGTACAAAGTGCCACAAACCAAAACACTGCTACAATGTAACACAAAGCAAATCATTAATATAATGCATCACAAAAACACATCATTTAACCCTTCACAATGCATTGGATAAACCTGAGGCACTCAAATGGTTAATTTATTGTGGATCCAGTGAATATTTATTTGTCCACTATGTTTTACTGGAATTAATCCCAAATGACTCAGTTTTACTTCATACATCGCCTGCCCTGTCAATAAATATTCCTCCCTTTTATTATTCCATATTCTTCTCATATCCCCTCTTTATGCCTCCTGCTCTCTTATGCCCCTTTCTGATTTTGTAACCTCCACCCCCTTCTATTTCATTACCAGATATAGATGAGTGCCGACGTCCCTCCCACCCCTGCCCACAGCTATGTGTTAATACCCGGGGCAGTTTCCGCTGTGAGTGCCACCCTGGGTTTACTCTTGGGGATGATGGAAAATCCTGCACAGAGGAGAATAAGTCCGCACCAGCTGTACCTGCCCAGCAAGCTGAAGGTAAATGTGTGTGAAGGAAGCACTATACAGTGATGGGATGAACATGAGTTTGACTCATATGAGTGTGAGTAAATAGAAGTGTGAGTTACAGGAGTGTGAGTGAGTCCATGTGTTAGTTATAGGAGTGAAAGAGATTGAAAACATGAATTATAGGAATTTGAATGAATAGTTTTGTGCATTACAGGAATGTGAGTGAATGTATGTGTAAGCTATAGGACTGTGAGTGAATGAACATAGTTGATCAGTGACCTGTGATCTGAGAAGCTAAGCTTGCAGTATTAATTGCTGGGTTTGTAAGAGGCGGGTTCCTGGTTTAAATAACAGATGCACATTGAATACTTGAATGTGTGAATCTTGCATCAGTGTGTAAGCGCAGAAGTGTGTTAAGTGTGGAAATTTGAATAGTAGGGGGATTGACGTAAGTGCAGAAGTGTGGTAAGTGTGGGAATTTAAATAAGGGGATTTGAATACAGGGGATTACACAGGGGAACACATCTTTTTTTGGCCTTATTTGTGCCTTTTAGCTTATGGCAACTGGCGTAATATAAGTGGTAGCATGACTGTCCATTGAACTTAGTGCACAAGGTGCCATATGTTTGCACACCTGGAATAACCGTTCCAGGGTGCATACCTCTGTGTCAGATGTGAGCAAGTTGTCTCTCTGGAAGCTCGTATTAGAGATCTGGAGGGGCAAGTTGCAACATTGGGAAAGACGACCAATCTTGAGAGGAAAGTGGTGGTAGGTAGTTCTGGGGGTGGAGACTGCACAAAGAATGAGCAGGTAGCCAGATAAGTTACAGACAGACATAGAAAGGGGGGCAGAGGAATAGAGAGGACACTCCTGTGGTTACTAACCCTAACAGATTTGCTGATTTAAGTAATGATGTTGGGGATGTTGACACAGGAATACCTATGCTGGAGAGGACTGTTCTCAGCCCCTCTAGCACAGTCAGGATCCGGGACTAGATTGTTGGGAGGGGCTGGGCATGACCTGGCTGTCATGGTACATGTTGGTACTAATGACATAGTCAGTGGAAAATGGAGGTCGGTTAAGAAGGATTTCAGGGACTTTGAATACAAGCTTAAGCAGAGGATCTCTAAGGCAGTATTTTTTGAAATTCTAATGTAGTGCGTGGCACAGGTAGTAAGGCAATGGGAGATTAGGGAGTTAAATGCTTGGCTAAAGACTTGGTATAAGCAGGAGGGGTTTGGGTTCCTAGAACACTGGACAGCCTTTTCCCTTGGGGGCAATCGTTATAGTCGTGATGGTTTGCACCTTAGCGGAAGGGGGGCCACAGTGCTGGGCGTTAGGATGGTTAGAGGGCTGGAGGAGACTTTAAACTAGAATGGGGGGGGAGGGTGCTGCAACACAGGATGGGGAAGGTAGTTTAATTTAGGAAATGGGATTAGAGAAGGGGCATGGGGGTGGAGAGGGGTAATGGGCTAGATCATCTAATAGGGAGTTGCCATTGTTACAGACTGATCGAAGGACATATTTCAAAATGTCAAAATGATAAAATGTATACATGCAAATGCTCGTAGTCTGGCTGGTAAGATGGGGGAACTAGAAATTATTGCAACACATGAGCAGTATGATCTGATTGGTTTGTCTAAAACCTGGTTAGATGATACATATGACTTAGCAGTCAATCTAGAGGGTTATTCACTTTTTAGGAGGAATAGGGTTAATAAAAGGGGAGGAGGGGTATGTCTATATGTAAAGCATGCCTTAAAACCTAGTTTAAAGGAAGATATAAAATGAAGGGTCCAATGGAAAGGTAGAGGCCTTGTGGGTTGAAATATACACTGGGGGCACACATAATTAAAAAAATGTTAGCGGGGATTTGCTACAAACCCCCAAACACTGGAGAGTTGGAAGAAGCCCAACTTTTACTGCAAATGGAAAAGGCTTCTAGGTCAGCAAAGGTAATTATAATGGGAGCATTCAACTATCCTGAAATTGACTGGAGCAATATGACTTCCGGCACAACAAAGGGAAATAATTTTTTAAGCATGATAAATGATAATTTTATGTCCCAGCTAGTAGAGGAGCCAACTAGAAAAGGCCTCTTGCTTGACCTAGCGCTCTCAAACAATTCCGACATGATAAAAAATGTACAAGTAAGGGAACATTTGGGTAGCAGTGACCACAATATAGTATCCTTTGAAATTTGTTATGAGAAACCCAATAGCAAGGGTTTAACTAATACATCAAATTTTAAAAAGGCTAATTTTACAAAGCTAAAATAAGTATTAAAGGATATTCAGTGGGATGTCATTTTCAAAGATAAAAATGCACAAGAATCATGGAATGTATTTAAAATGCTCTAAGACAAATATTCATGTCAATATATACCATTGGGGAATAAGCACAAGAGGAGTAAAGGGAAACCAATGTGGCTTAATAATGAGGTTTGCAGGGAAATAAGAAATAAAGAACAGGCTTTTAAAGTGTTTAAATCAAACGGGTCAGATGCATAATTTAAAAAATATAAAGAATATAATAAAATCTGCAAACAAGCAATTAAGCTAGCTAAAATTAAAAATGAGAGAAATATTGCCAATGAGAGCAAGAAAAACCCTAAACAATTCTACAAATATATTAATAACAAAAAAGTTAAAGTTGATATTGGCCCTCTTAGGACTGAGACAGGTGAATTGATTTGTGAGGATAAGGCTATGGCTGACACCCTAAATACATTCCTTGCTTCAGTACATACAAAGGAAACAGCAATGACGGGCTATGGGCAAATAGACAAAACGACGGAATTTCCTCCATTAATTACATGGCTTACTGAGGACAAGGTCCAAAAAGGACTGGAGAGAGTTATGGTGAATAAAACACCTGGACCTGACTGTTTACACCCAAGGCTACTTACGGAACTTAGTTCAGTAATAGCAAGACCATTATAAACAATATTATTAGCAGGAATCAACATGGTTTCATGAAGAATAGATCATGACAGACTAATTTACTTGCATTTTATGAAAGTAGTAATTTGGACAGGGGAATTGCTGTAGATGTAGTATACTTGGATTTTGCAAAAGCCTTTGATACAGTGCCTCACAACAGGTTATTGCATAAATTAAAAGGCTTCGGTTTGGGCGGTGTTATCTGTACATGGATTGAGAACTGGTTAAATGATAGATGGCAGAGAGTTGTTGTAAATGGAACCTTTTTAAATTGGTCTAAAGTTATAAGTGGGATTCCACAGGGTTCAGTCCTGGGCCCAATGCTTTTTAATTTGTTTATTAATGATCTAGAAGTGGGAATTGAAAGAAGCATCTCAGTCTTTGCTGATGACACTAAGCTGTGTAAGGAAATACATACAGAGCTGGATGTTTTTTCTCTGCAGAAGGATTTAGATAAACTGAGTGAATGGGCAGAAAAGTGGCAGATGTCATATAATGTAGATAAATGTAAGGTTATGCATTTGGGCTGTAGAAACAAACTTGTTACATATACTCTAAATGGGAAACAACTTGGGGAATACTCATTAGAGAAAGATTTAGGTGTACTGATAGACAATAGACTTCACAGCAGTGTGCAGAGTCAATCAGCTGCTGCAAGAGCAAATAGGGTACTAGCCTGCATAAAGAGAGGTGTAGATGCAAGAGATGCTAATATTATCCTACCTCTGTATAAATCCTTGGTTAGGACTCATCTAGATATGGAGTACAATTTTGGGTGCCAGTTCTTAAAAAAGGCATTGTTGAACTGGAAAAGTTGCAGAGACGTGCAACAAAACTGATAATGGGTTTGGAGGAACTGAGTTATAAAGAGAGACTAGCCAAACTGGGGTTGTTTACATTAGAGAAGAGACGTCTAAGGGGTGATATGATTACTATTTACAAATACATTCAAGTTTAATACAAATAAACTATCCAATTAATTATTTATGCAAAGAGCTGAGCTAAGAACAAGAGGTCATCCATTAAGCCTAGAGGAATGGCGCATTTGACTAAAACAAAGGCAGGGATTCTTTACAGTAAGGGTGGTAAATCTATGGTATTCTTTGCCTCAGCATGCTGTACTTGCAGATACTGCAACTGCTTTCAAAAAAGCAATGGATGCCTATCTAGCACTGAACAATATTGAAAATTATGACAAACGGCTTCAAAGCAGATAGGATGTTGATCCAGGGAAATATCTGACTGTCATTTGGAGTCAGGAATTATTTTTTTTTACCTTGGGACTAAATTAGAAATTGCTCCAGAGGGCCTTTTTTTTTGCCTTCCTCTGGATCAACAGGGGTGTTTTTGGCATGGGCTGGACTTGATGGACACGTCTTTTTTTCAGCCTCATCAACTGTTACTATGTAACATATGAGTTATTGGAATATGACTGAAAGAATGTTTATGTATTATAGGCATGTGAGTGAATATATGATTTACAGGACTATGAGAGAACCACTGTGTGCTTTATAAGAGGGTAAGTGAATGTCTGAGTTATAGAAGTGTGAGTAAATTAATGTTTGAGCTACAGGAGTTTGAGTGAAGGAATGTGTGAGTTACTCTTATGAGTGAACAGCTGCACACTTTATAGGAGTCCAAATGAATGTGTGAGTAATGGGAATGGGAGTGAATGAATGTGTAAGTTGCAAGAATGTGAGTGAAGGTGTGTGCGAGTTATAGGAGTGTGAGTGAATGAATGTGTGACTTGTAGGGATGTGATTAAAGCAGTATGTTACCTATAGGAGTGTGAGTGAATGAATGTGTGACTTTTTTAGGAATGTGTTAGTTAAAGATGTGTGTGTGAATGCATGTGAAGGGGATCATTGATGGGCTGTTTCAGCACTCAGCAGAGATAACAGAACAATGCCAGATTTCCCATTAGCCTGAATAGGCAACTACCTAAGGTGCCAAAATGAGAGAGGAGCTTTGGCTTTGGTGGTCACCCCCATTATGCTGAGTTGTGGGTGGGGCCAGTGCAATCCAAATACCAGTGCATCAGACATCCAGTTTATATACCTTTTGAATCTGGCTCTTTTAGCCCCTTGTATCATGAAGCAGTGCATTGGGATAATAATGTGTCAAAAGAAATGCTGTTCCAATTATTCTTTATAGTTTTGGGGACCTGTAGAGTGGTATTATCATCATTCTGTACGATGTGTAGTTCCAGATTAATTGAATGATAAAGTGTGTCCCCCCCGCCTTTTTATTAGTGTAAGCAGCCTCCCCTCAGATGTGGAATCTGGCCTCTTGACCAGACAACTTGCAGCGAGGGACAATCTTCTGGCTGTGAGCATAAGAAAAACCCTGGGCCCCTTGAAGGAGGAGAGCAGGTTTTTCCTTATGCTAGCAGAAGATTGTCCCTTGCTGTGATCCATCCAGATCAGTGATTCTCAATGTTAGTCCTCAGGGCACACCAACAGTGCAGGTTTTCAGGTTGTTCCTGCTTAAACACAGGTGAGTAATTTGTGGCTCAGTCATTGTGATCAATTCACCTGTGGTTAATTAAGGATATTGTGAAAACATGACCTGTTGGTGTGCCCCGAGGACTGGAGCTGAGAATCACAGATCCAGATGGTTTTGCTGTGCAGCTTTACATAGGTAGAAGAGGCAGGAGGTGGACACTTTTTGATTCAGTTGCCCTGGAACTACACATCGTAGAGAATGATAATAACACTCTACATGGCCCCAAAACTATAAAGAATAATTGGATCTGCATTTATTTTAAAACATTACTATCCCTTTACTACCACATGTCATTGTAGGATAAAGGTGTTTTTTGTGTAGGGCAACAGTGGATAAGAGGTTAAAAGTCCACATTAGCTCAGTGGAGTTGATTATTTCTCACTATTTTACCCCCAGAATTGCTCATCCTTTGCTTTGTACATTAAACACTAAGTTTTATCGGTTTTCGCCATGATAATCTCCGCCTTTTCTGTGATTTCTCTTACAGACGCTTCCCACAGACTTTCTAATGAAATCCATGATCTGCGCAGTCTGGTTACGTCACTAGAACAGGTGAGAGCTGACTCCCATCATTAAAGGGGAAGTAACACCTACTAATGATAACCCCACACACTTACCTTACTATGGCCTGGAAATTCTAATGGCCTCTATGAACTTGTGTATCATTACAAAATCATTCATTAAAAAAAAAGATGCTTATGATAAATGCCTGCTGTATGGATTCATGGGAATCACTGTAGTGCAGTATTAATCAGTGCAATTCTGCAGCATGCATTAATCAGAAATGTCCCTTTTTAAAGGGTTAATTTGGCATCCCTACCCTTTCGTGTTTTTTTCAAGAGATGAAATATTCAATCAGTTCATGGAGGCGGACATGACGGTTGTTTTTTGTTTTGTTTATTAACAGAAGCAGGCAGACTACATGAGCCTGTGTAGCCCTTTAAGGATCAGAGTGGAAATGTTTTGGAAATGTTTATTTGTCCCTTATTGTGGGGGTAGCTGGGGTTGGGTTTGTGAGGGTTGTGGGGGTAGCTAGGACTGGCACTGTGAGGGTTGTGGGGGTAGCTAGGGTTTGGGTTGTGAAGATAGCTGGGGTTGTGTTGACAGCTGAGTTTGGAGTTGTGAGGGTAGATGGGGCTGAGGTTGTGGGGTAGCTGGAGTTGGGAGGATTGCAGGTATACCTAGGGTTGGGGCTATGAGGGTTTTTGGGGTAGCTGGGGTTGGGAGGGTTGCAGAGGGTATGTTATAAGCAACACCAGATGAAGTACAGTTATGTGTCAAAATGGAATAATCATACCTGCGCGAAAATTCTGCAGCAATCGAGACTCGCATCTCTTCAGGTCGGACCACCGCCAAAGAATTTGCCTCCTGGTCCAAGTGACGACACTGGACCTCTGCATTTTGCAGGCGATTCAGTTTAAGACTCGCCTGCGAAATGCAGAGTCCAGTCTGTCCCGCAGCCTATCTGATAGATATTTGTCCATATAATGGACAAGTATCCCCAGCTCCGCATTTGTAAAGGAAGGCTCTCTAGGCATTTTTCCACCAAAATGAAAAGCTGAAAAGGTGAACAGCTGTACAGTACTGTGTACAACAATATACACTGGTGTCAATGGTATTTCCTGTTTCGTTTTTGTACTTCCTGCACGGATGACGCTGTATGGATGACGCTGAATTTTGACACAGTGCGTCATTATATGGCCATTAATGCGTCATTTTGCACCCTTAAGCCATTACACCCAAATAGCTCCATTGTAGCGCGATGTGTCCCTTGAGCCCATGTTGCGCCACTTTTGCAACCATTGCTCCATTTGCACCCATATGGCGCAATTGTATAGACAGGATGGGCTGTAGGATTGATAGCTGTTTATGTACCATTGCGACAGATGATGCGCCATATAATACACGCGACCATAGAGATGCGCCCAATAATGACGCGCAACATAAGAAATGCGGCATACAATGACACGTGACATAAGAAATGCGGCATACAGTGATGCGCGGCATAAGAAATGCCCCATTTAAATGCGCACTTTACGCAACTTGACATATAAAAAGGATACTGCTGGGGATGGGGTTGTGAGGGCTGTTGGGGTAGCTGATGTTGGGGGTTGTGATTGTGAGGGTTGTGAGTATAGATGGAGTCTGGGTTGTTGGGGTAGCTGGGGTTGTGAGGGTAGCTGGGGTTGGGATTGTGAGGATTGCTGGGGTAGTGAGGTTTGTGGGAGTTCTTAGTACATCAGCCGAAGCAATTTGTGTTATAATGTGGGCAAGGCTTAATCAAGGTGGGTGGGATTAAGACCTGGAAAGCCAAGGTTTGCTTTGAAATGGGCAAGGGAGTGGGAGGAAGTGGGTGGGGTTTCCAGGGTACTCCAGAGAATGAACAACAATCCTCTGTCTCAGGAGACACGATGTCTGCAAAATGGTCTCTGGGACAGATCCAGAGATAGTTACTTGTTAATGAGCTATTGAACACTTAGAGGCTCCATCTAGTTAACACTGACCTGCAGCACAGTACCACTTGGTGGCTGTTCCCTGAAAGAATAACCCTCTTGCTCACTGCTGTTTAACTTTAAATGTCTGTATCTCTTAAACCATATCGGTTTGAGAGATACGTTTTTTTGTATTTAGTTCAACTTTTTAAGCTCTTCTAAATGCATAAAACTTTTTGGGGACGTTACTAACCCTTTAACTGTTTTGAAAAGGGCTGGAGGACACTGACTGTTTTGTACTTGGCAGTTAATTGCTTAAAGGGATAGTAATGTCTAGAATAAAGTTTATCTGAGTCTTCTCTATTGTAAACCTAACACTTTGTGCTATGTTTAATAACTTACTGTTCGGTAGTTTATAAGATATTCAATGTAAAAGGATCCCAGTCCCGCCCCCTCTGGCCTCCTCTACTTAGAGCTTCAATCCGGTCGTTGGACCAGACATATCGCAGCGAGGGACAAATTTAAGTCAGTAAGTATAAGGAAAACCCTTCCACCCTTGACGATGGAGGGCAGGATTTCCCTATGCGTACTGAAGAATGTCCCTCGCCGCTCTCCATCCGGACCACGCTTAGATGCAGCGTGATGTGGCCAGAAGGGGTGGGAGGGGGATCCTTTTACATTAAATATCTTTTAAACTACTGAGCAGTAAGTTATTAAGCATAGCGCAAAGTGTTATATTTACAATAGAGAAGACTTGGAGATAAACTATATTTTAGACATTACTATCCCTTTAAACCGTAGAGGACAGAATGTGTTACTTCCTGTGTTTCAGAAGCTTTTAACATTTATATGACCAGAAGGTTCACAACCAATTGCAAAGAAATGTGTTCCACAACCCTCAGGTCATTAAAGTGTTAATTTATTCTCTTGAACAGGTTGGTTTTCACCATCTCACTATATTTTCCATCCCAGAGAATCAGGCCATGTTCTCTGTGTAACATTTGTTTTGAAGGTTTAAAGCTGTATCTTTTTCACCCTAATATATCAGTTCCTCGTTGTCTCCTCTAACTTGAAGCCATGTCTTACCGCTAGTCTCCTCTGAGGCTGGGTCCTCCTTTTAAGTCCCCTCTACCATGCTTTCTCTCTTTCAGAGGCTGGATAGCACTCTCTCAGCCCTGCAGCGCCTCTTTCCTGTCAAGTTGTCTGAGATCCGCTCAGACCAGGTACAAGAATTCTGGGAGCGGATCAGCAGTTTGGATCGGGTGGATTCTCTCAGTGATCAGCTCATGTTTATGGAGGAAAAGATGGGGGAGTGTGAGTGAAACTTTAAATGCATTGAAATCTTATCTATGGAAGGGATCTTTCTTTCTGTAGACTCTCTTAATTCAGTCTTTCATATAGCTATCATTGGTAACGAGTGGTACTGTGTGTTTGACGTAGAAAAAGCAGGAGACTGGCAAAGTAAAAGTTATATCTTTATTGGGCTAACTGATGCAAGATTTCAAGACAACCAATCAGGGCTGGATTTATATCTCAGGAGCTTGTAGGAACAGAAATTTGAAGCGCCCCCCACCCCATTGGCCATCTCCACTGGGCACCTCCACAATGCTCCTAATCTCCACGTTGCCCCCCATCATCTCCATATTGCCCTCACATTGCCCCCATCATTGCCACATTGCCCCCCATTAGCTCCAGCTTGCCACCATCATCTCATATATCGCCCTCACATTGCCCCCATCATCTCCATATACCACATTGCCCTCACACTGCCCCCATCATTTCCATATACCATATTGCCTTCCCATTGACCCCATCTGCTCCACATTACCCTCACATTGGCCCCATCAGCTCCACATTACCCTCACAATGCCCCCATCAGCTCCATATTGCCCCCATCAGCTCCACATTGCCCTCACAATGCCCCCCATCAGCTCCAACTTGCCACCACCATCTCCATGTTGCCCTCACATTGCCCCCCCTTGTCCATTTCATACCTCCCCCCATTGTCCGTTTCCTACCTCCCTGGTAGGAGATCTAGATCTATCATCTGTGCCTCCTTTGGCACAGTCTTGTACCTGATGGAGCTCCCGCGCGGTCTCCTATTCAGGAATGCAGAGCTGCATTCCTAACGAGGCGACGAGAAAGCTCAGCACCTACAGGACAGGTAGGAAATAGACAATGGGGGGTGGGGTGGGGGGGCAATGTGAGGGCGACATGGAGTGGGTGCCGCCGGCACAGCCAGAGAGGTGGCTAGTTTAAAAAAAAAAAAAAAAAAAATCCAAATGGCAGGCGCCCCTCGGTGGCGTGCGCCTGTAGGCAGGTGCCTACTTTGCCTAATGGCAAATCCAGCCCTGCAACCAGTTCTCTTCTTCAGGCATATATAGAATCTAAATATACCTAAAGAAGAGATTTAAATTGACTTGACAGCTTGTATCCTTGATATACTCAGCTAATAAAAGGTATCACTTTTACTCTAACATTCATAGATATCATTTTCATACCGTTTACCTTGATTTAATAGGATCAGTAAACAAAGCGTGTATTGCAGTGCTTTTCTTGCTGCAGATGCAATTCTGAACAGTCAGATACATTCCTCAGTATAGTTCTCATTCTGGGTGCTTCAGGAGACAATCACTGAGGATTGTGACCACTTACCAGAACACAAAATGTGCTCTGCATTCTGGATACAAATGAATGAATTGTAAAATGTCAACATTTCCTGATTGTGCAACATGCCTTCATCAGGACTAAAGCATAACATGGAAATTCTGATCTTTTGCAGTATGTTCATCTGCATATTTTTTTCTGATAACAAGGATAACCCCGCTGCTGTGAGATACTTTATTCTAAAGTTATAATAGTTCAAACTGTCACACAGGGGTGAAGCGGTTACAATCTATAGCCAGTGGCTCACCTCTTCCCATACAGGGCAATAGGATAATTGTCAGGTGAACTGTCTGAACACTATGGACAGTATGTTCAAAAGATTAATTCCCCTACAACTGCACTGTAGGGGAGAAATAAAAAATATAGTTGAATTAAATATATATTTTTAACCCCTTGAATGTTAGAGAGGTCTTCAATGCATTGTGAAGTAATGCAATAGAGACTTTAGCATTCTGGGGGGTAAAAGCGCCATATAAATCAATGGAAATTTTGAGAATTTTGATTTTTTTTTCCCTATGATGCAGTTGATTTGACACTGTTGCTATCAGTATAACAGAAAGAGAAAGAACAGTTTATACTCTAATAACATTTGAATGAAGCCGCTGGCAGCAATGAGAATACTCTTACATTACATCACATGAAAGGAATTACAGCAGATGTTTTCATGATCCTTTAGGACCCTTTATGTGCCACAGAGATATACATTAACAGTGTTCTCTAGTGGTCAGATCTCAATTATTTATTCTGTTACATTCTATTGAGGACAAAGTCACTGCCAAACAGTTCTCCATAGAATGTGATAGAAACTGCTGAGTCACTTCCTGTCAGTTTGAACATTCAGGAAGTAACTATACTGTAAATCACTTCCTGACAACTTAAAGTGTTATAACATTTAAATAACACAACGGAAGTACCCTTGTTTTACGCAGCAGGAAAAATAATATAACAAAGGTTTTCATAGAAAAAATTGACTACTCCTTTAAAATTTGTCTACTTGGTTTATGAGGTCCTAAAAAGTCACATGGGATGGACTCATTCTCATTCATAGTTTGTGATACTCTGACCCTAGTATAAGCAAATCTTGACTGGTGTCTCAAACCTGAGTGTGTTGTAATGTCAGTAAATGTTCACAATTCTAATGTCTTTCTGATCAGAATTAGTGAGTGCTAGTTTCCGTAAATTAGCTGCCTTGGCTCTTGGAACTAATTACAAGCTGCACAATCAAATAAATTATGCCTGAATTTTATATTTTAGGGAAATATAAATGAACAAATAGAGAAAACCAACTGAACCATGGAGATGACAAACACAAATACCAATTTATTTAAATGGGTATTATAACCCCCGAATGCCGGAGAAGTCCCCAGCTTATTTACTGTGCAATGTACTGAAGACAGATCTAGCATTCAAGCACAGACAGTGGCAGCAGGATTTAAGTTAGAGCACAGATAGAGGGTACTCTGATTGACACTTCCCAAGCAATGGGCAATTATATGGACGAAGAGGGGTTAAAGGGATAGTAATACTTAAAATGTAAAAAAATATATGTAGTAGGGTTTATCCCCCTGAGTAAAACAAGAGTACTCCCACTGCTGAAAGGTGTTTTAATCAATAGTTATTACAGCTCAAAGTTGAATTTTTGTTGAAATTTTAAGTGCAAAATCACAGTGGCCTGACATTGTACAGTGGCGCTGTTGCTACACCATCCTAAAGACAGCTCTGGTCCCGGGACCAGAGCTGTCCATAGGATGGTGCAGCAACAGCGCCACTGTACAATTTCAGGCCACTGTGATACTGCACCTAAAAAATGCAACTTTGATATTTAATAACTTTTGAATAAAACACCTTTCAGCAGTGGGAGTACCATTTTTTTACTCAGGGAGATAAACCCTACAACATATATATTTTTTTACATTTTAAGTATTACTATCCCTTTAACCATGTGGAAGCTGTAGAAGGCTATAGTATTCAAGAATACTGTAATATAGGGTACTCGACACTTAAAGGGATAGTAATGTTTCACAAAAACAGCGGCTCCAATTAATCTTCATAGTATTTGGGCCATGGAGAGTGTTATTTCAATACTGTCAGAGTTGTAGTTCTATAGTAATTGATAAAGTATCCCCCTCCCGCCCCTTTTACCTATTGTAACACTGCTCACCTCAGATGTGGAATCTGGTTGTAAGACCAGACCGATAACAGCAAGGGGGACAATCTTCTTACTGTGAGAACAATCAAAACCCTGCCCCCATTGACAGGTTTTTCAGCTTTTTCCCTTATCTTAATTAAAGATTGTCCCTCTCTGCAATCTACCTGGACATCTCCCAGCTGTTCTGAGCTGAACAGTGTTATATCAGTAAAAGGGGCGGGAGGGGGATACTTTATCATTCAATTACTCTTGTACTACAACTCTGATAGTATTGAAATAACAGTCTCCAAGGCCCAAATACTATGATGCTTAATTAGAGCTGCTTTTATTATGAAACATTACTATCCTTTTAAGCGTGCAACATCAGAATGTTGGCCATTTCATGTGGGTGATATTCTGGTGTCTCCCTTTTAATTCAGGTGACATTATGATCTCGTCATTGTGATGGTCACCAACTAGAGGGCGACATTTCCATAATAAACTGCTATATCTTAAAGTTCTCCAACAAATAGATTCTAGGCAACGTGTCTCTATCACTGTAACCTAGATGTGTTCCAGTCGATCCATAAGGAAACAACAGAGATATTACTTCCTGGACACACACAAGACAAACAGGACTTTTCCCTCTGCCATTCTGGTACAAATGGCACCAACTTAGAGCCTAAAGAAACAGTTTATTAGCCCAGATCATCTAATAGATCATCTGAGAGTTCCCAGGTATAATCACGTACACTGTAGCAATTAGGCCTGTGGGGGACATTATCACTGCCCCCACACAGATCACCCGATTTGTACATCAACAGCAGTTCCCCTGGATACCAGGGCAGTTTTACGAAACCCTGAGGCCCCCGGCAGAATTGTAAATGGAGGACCCCCAAATATAGGCTTGTATATTGGATCCTTAAAGGAGCAGTAAACTTTTTTTTAACAAAAAAAGAGCTTTTATAGAGCTTTTCCTGCTGAGTAAAATAGGCACACCCACTGCTGATTTATTAAAACTTTGTAACAGGGCAAATAACCAGGAAGTGAATTTACTGTGAATTTATTTCCTGGAAGTTCTAACTGACAGGAAGTGACTCAGCAGTTTCCATCACATTCTGTGTAGAACTGTATGTCACTGACTTCCATTAAAATGTAATAGAATAACTAACTGGAATTTGACCAAAACAGGGCACAGCTAATGTAAAAAAAAAAACAAAGGTTATACTGTAATAACTCTGGAAATATGCATCTCTCAGCAGTACTCCTATCTTACTCAACTGGAAAAGTCCTAAAATATTTTTTTTTCATAAAACAAGTTTACTGCTCCTTTAAGTTTAGTTATATCCTTCATCTTCCTTTCTTTACTTGTTTTGCACCAAGAACTAACTCACTACACAGGTCATCTGACCAAAGAATTAAATTGGTTCCTTTCTGTAAACATGGGACTATTGGGAACCCAAGGAGAGTCCCCCTGAGAGTGTAAACTACGCCCATTCATTAAAATATTCCTGCAGGATACATTGGATCACCTTTAAAGGGATAGTAATGTTTCTTAATAAAAGCAGCTCTGATTAATCATCATAGTATTTGGACTTTGGAGATTGTTATTTCAATTCTGTCAGAGTTATAGTTCAAGAGTAATTCAATGACAAAGTATCCCCCTCCCACCCCTTTTACTGATGTAACACTGTTCAACCAGATCAGAAGGGAGGTGCCCAGGTAGACTGCAGAGAAGGACAATCTTCAATTAAGATAAGGGAAAAACCTGAAAAACTTGTCAAGGGGGGCAGGGCTTCCATTGTTCTCATAGAAAGAAGATTGTCCCCTTCTGTTTATCTGTCTGGTCTATGGACTGCATTCCACATCTGAGAAGAGATGGCTTACACTAGGTAAAAGGGGCAGGAGGGGAAACTTTGCTTGTGAATATCTCTCAAACCATAAAGGTTTGAGAGATAAGACATATCGTTCTTCATGTTTTTTTTAATGCCTACAAAATAAAATAAAGATAAAACAAAGTATTACTATCCCTTTAAGAGAAGAAACAACAGTGGCCAAAGAAACACAAAGACAAAAGGGGGCAGTTCAGTCCATGCACTGAGTCTGTCTACGGAACATCAATAATATATACTCACAGAAAATACTGGCTTATGTGGAATCCCATATTCACAGCTAGTGTGCATCAGGAGAATTAATGTCGTTTTCTGTAGTAATATAGTATGTTAACCTGATGAAAAGGTCTTCTGGACCTTGAAATTCATTGGTTATCCCAATTATTGATTTATATATATATTCTACATTTTTTATTATATTTTGGTAATATATTTTTAAAGGGGATGCATCACCTAATAATTTTTTTACCATAGGTTATATTAATAAAATAGTATTAGGAAAGCTTGTTTTTTTTCTTTTCCTTTAAATGTACCTACTTTTAAAGATATTTAATCTTCAAGCAGTGCCGTCAACATAATGCAGCACGCTGATTCTTTAGCACAGCTCTTCTTGACTGCCACATCCCTCCCAGGTGCAACCTCAGTGTAATGTTAACCGGAGCGTGATGTAACAATAGAAGACATTCCCACCATATCAAAGGGAAGAGTGAAAGTTCTCCCTGGTGCAGATGGGAGGGAGGTGAGAGGAGAAGAAGAATTATGCTATACCCATTATGCAGAAATGAACAGCACAGAAGATTAAATAACTTTAAAAGTACTTAGATTTAGAAAAAAACTGCTTTCCTAGTATTATTAACAAAACCTATGATAAAAAAAAAAATATGAGTTGATAGATCCCCTTTAATATACAGGGTAAACCAGCAGGGGTGCATACTTCCTCTGATATACATTAGTCAATGAATATGGGATTTCACGCCACCCAGTATTTTCTGTGAGTATATATTATTGCTCTTACGTAGGCAGACACAGTGCATGCATTGAAGAGCCCCTTTTTGCCTTTGTATTCATTTATATCAAAGGGATTTTTTTTGTCCTCTGTGGTACAGTTGATTTGCTTCAGAATTGTTTCACTTTTCATTTTAACTTAAGACCATACATGTTAAAAGCCCATTTAATTTGGAGCTGTTAACTTGAATTCAAGGTTGTTGGATTAAAAACTTAAGAGGATAGTAATGTTTCACAAAAAAGCAGCTCCAATTAATCTTCATAGTATTGGGGCCATGGAGAGTGTTATTTCAGTACTGTCAGAGTTGTAGGTCAAGAGAAATTGAATGATTAAGTATCCCCTCCCGCCCCTTTTACCTAGTGTAAGCCACCTCCCCTCAGATGTGGAATCTGGTCTCTTGACCGGACAGCTTACAGCAAGGGACAATCTTCTTACTGTGAGAACAATGAAAACCCTGCCCCCACCCCTTGACAGGTTTTTCCTTATGCTCACTGAAGATTGTCCCTCTCTGTGATCCATCCGGACAGTCTTGCTGCTCTGAGGTGAGCAGTTTTACATCAGTAAAAGGGGTGGGAGGGGGATACTATATCATTCAATTATTCTTGTATTACAACTCTGACAGTATTGATATAACACTCTCCATGGCCCAAATACTATGAATATTAATTGGAGCCGCTTTTTTGCAAAACATTACTAACGCTTTGAAGGGACACTAATGTCACAGAAAAAATGTCTCCAGTTTTGTAGAGGTTAAAATAATAAACAATATGCTCCATACCCTATCTCTCAAACCGCTATGGTTTGAGAGATAGTCACATTGAAAGTTCTCCTCTCCCTCCCTTTCTCCTGATGACAGCGCTGTACTGACACAAGAGATCCCGGTCCGGGGACCAGCAGGTGGCTCTGCAGCAGAGGCAAAATCTCGTTATTTCAAAAGAATTACTTCAATAGAAAGGTCTACAGTGTGCCTGGTTTGCAAGCACACTTTGTAGACTGTTCCAATAAAGTAATTCTTTTGAAGTAAAGATATTTCGTCTCTGCTGAAGATTCTCCCCGAGTCGTATGACTCAAATCTCCTGCTGTCAGCTTTACAGTTGACGTCAGGAGAAGGGGAGGGAGGGGGAACTTTGAATGTGAATATCTCTCAAACCATAGTGCCTTGAGAGATAGGGTTTGGAGCATATTGTTTATTATTTTAACCTGTACAAAACTGGATACAATTTTTCTGGGACATTACTGTCCCTTTAATTCCAAACAGCCTATGTATCTTTACCCAAAAGATGCACAGTTCAGGAGATAGAGATACTTTACTTCTGAAAAAGAGAAAGTCTCAATGAGGCTCCATATGCTAATTAAGCTCTGGGCTGCACTGAGGATCTTATTAGCATATATTAGCATATGGTGCCCCACTCAGTAAGCTCACCATACAGAAATAAAAGTATATCCTAAACATTGCATCTGCTGCTCTTTTGAGTAATATGATTACCACTTAGGCAGTTTTTAAGGGACTTATCTAAAAAGCACAAACTTGAATTTGAGGCGATAGGTCCATTTTATAGCAATGTAAATCTTTATTCAGTGGGTTAAAAGCAGGGGAGGGTTTGCCTGGGGGGCAAGGGGGCAATTGCCCCCCAGGCTGGTCATGATTATAGGCCAGTGGGCCACTGCTTCACTCAATTTTCCATTTTCTGCTGTAAATAGAGTAAACAGAATTTAAGGAGCTACACGAGTATTGTAGCTCCATTTCAGTTGTAAGCTCTGTAGTACCACTAGTGTAGCTCCATTTCAATTGTAAGCTCTGTAGTACCACTAGTGTAGCTCCAATTCAATTGTAAGCTCTGTAGTACCACTAGTGTACCTCCATTTCATTTGTAAGTTCTGTGGTATCACTAGTGTAGCTCTATTTCAATTGTAAGCTCTGTGGTATCACTAGTGTAGCTACATTTCAATTGTAAGTTCTGTGGTATCACTAGTGTAGCTCTATTTCAATTGTAAGCTCTGTGGTATCACTAGTGTACCTCCATTTCAATTGTCATCCCTGTGATATCAATTGTGTACTACCATTTCAGTTATAAGCTCTGAGGTATCACTTGACTTAATCCATAACATTAATGCCAGCTATAACATTAACAAATGGGGTTGGGCTGGGACATTGGGATGGAGCGGTAATAGAAATAGGCCACTTAATTGTACTTGCCCCCCAGGCCAAAAGTTGCCAGCTCTCCCCTGGTTAAAAGCCCATATACTATTTTTTAAGGAGGTTATCAAAAAAACACGAACTTGAATTCGAGGTGACAGGTCCATTTTAAATCAATGTTGTAGATTCCCCTAGCGTACCTCGCTGGATCGGTGCTGGATACCAATGACCAGTGCTACCAATGGTCCGATATTCAATGAAAGAAGGAAAAGCCGTATTCGCACATGAAAATAAGTGTAAGCTTTACTGATTATCTTTATTTAAAATCAATGATATACACAACGTTTCAGGGACATGCCCCTTCATCAGGTATCACACCTAACGAAGGGGCATGTCCCCTGAAACGTTGGTTGTATCACTGTGATTTAAATAAAGATAGTAGAGCTTACACTTATTTTCGTGTCACTCCTGAAGAAGGGGTGTGTCCCGAAACATTGGGTATAAAATTGTGATTTAAACAGAAATGCTCATTAGAGTTTAAACTTATTTTCGTGTTCAGATACCACTTTTCCTTTTTCCATTTTAATTTAATTTAAATCTTTATTTGTTCCTCATGGTGCATTTCATTTGCCCTAGAACTGCCCCATTTTTGTCTGTGCATATGGCCTTAATTGTTCCCTTTCTTATATTCCCTTATCCTCTCTCTAATCTCTCTCTCTTCTCTCCCCAGGCTCCTGCCGCAGTAACGAGATTGAAATGGCTGTAGATTTGAAGCGTTAACCTTTTGTACATTCTCTGCACCCTCCCCATTCTATTTATACTCTCCCCTCCTGATAACCCACCCTATTTATACCCCCACGCTCTTCCTATTTATAACCCTGGTCTTATAACTACATGATTATAAATAAATGTTATTTCTATATAAAATATAGTCTGTCTGTGCTTTATCATCTGGTAGAAAAATATATTTTCTCTCATCTGATTTCATTTTGATACATTCTAGTCTTCTCCCAATTCTTCTACTGCCCTTTATTTTCTTCAATATCATTTTCATCCCTTTTCCCTGAACTTTTATAATTCAGACTTTTCCTGCTTATATTTCTCTTTCTGGGTTTCCCTATATTTTCTCTATCCCTGAATCATTGCTTCTTTCTGCTTCCTCTTCCTGTATCATTCCTTCTCTATCTCGTTCCTCTTCCTGCATCATTCCTTCATTTTTTTTTCTTCTCCCTGTATCATTCCTTCTATTTCTGTTTCTTCTTTCTGCATCATTCCTTCTCTTTCTGGTTCCTCTTCCTGTATCATTCCTTATGTTTCCTCTTTCTGTATTATTCCTTTTCTTTCTGGTTCCTCTTTCTGTATCATTCCTTCACTTTCTGTTTCCTCTTCCTGTGTCATTCCTTCTATTTCTTCTTCCTGACCATTAATTCCTGCATCATTCATTCACTTTCACTTTCTTCTTCCTGTATCATTCATTCATTCACTTTCCGTTTCCACTTCTGGTATAATTCCTTCACTTTTTCATTTCCTCTTCCTGTATCGTCAGTTCACTTTTTGTTTCCCTGTGCCTGTATCATTCCTTCACTTCCTGTTTTCTCTTCCTTTATTATTCCATCACATTCTCTTTACACTTCCTGTATCATTCCTTCACTTTATGTTTCCTCTTCCTGTATCATTCCTTCACTTCATGTTTCCACTTCCTGTATCATTCCTTCACTTTCTGTTTTTTCTTCCTGTTTCATTCCTACTCTTTCTATTTCCTCTCCCTGTATCATTCTTTCACTTTCTGTTCTCACTTAATTTGTAATTTTTTAACTTTGTTTCCTCTTTCTGTATCATCCCTTCTCTTTCTGTTTATCTTCTTCAATTATTGATTCAGTTTCTGTTTCCTCTTCCTGTATAGTTCCTTCACTTTTTGCATCCTTTTCCTGCATCATCAATTCACTTTCTTTTTGCTCTTCCTGTGTCATTTCTTCACTTTTCCTATCCTCTTCCTGTATCATTTCTTCTCTATTTTCTCTTCCTGCATCACTCCTTCACTTTCTGTTTCATTTCCTGTATCATTCCTTCACTTTCTATTTCATTTTCCTGTATCATTCCTTCACTTTCTGTTTCCTCTTCCTGCATCATTATTTTCTGTTTGCTCTTCCTGTGTCATTCCTTCACTTTCTGTTTCCTATTCCTGTATAATTCCCTCTCTTTCTATTTCCTGTTCCTGTATCTATCCTTCACTTTGTTTTGTTCTCTTTCTGCTTGCTCTTCCAGTACAATTCCTTTTCCTTCTGCTCTATCTCCCCTTTCCCTGTATCATTTCTTCTCTTTTGTTTATGTTTTCTCTTCTAGTATAATTTCTACTTTTCATTTCTATATAATTCTTCTTTTACCCTTGTCTTTTCTTTATTTTTCTCATTCTAAATCATCCTTTTCATTTCCTTTCTTTCTGTTTATTATTTTCATCACATTCCTTCTCTTCTCATTCTGTAGGCACTCTTCTGCTGTGTCACTGTGTATTTTCTTTCCCTATATCCTTCCTCGCACTATATCCTTGTCCTACATCTGTTTATTTTTCATTCATGCCTTTTCATTTCCTGTGTCCATTCTTTTTCTCTTCTACATGTCCTCTTTCTTATGCCCTTCATTCTCCCTCCACCATATCTTTATTCCTTTTCCTGGAACCCAGTGATCCTCAGAGAGGGCACACTGGTGCTTTCATTTCTGTATTGTCTTTTCCTGTATCTTTTTCATTCCTGTACTGCCCATTTCCTGCATCTCTTTCATTCCTGTACTGCCCAATCCAAGCATCTCTTGCATTCCTGTAGTCTATTCCATGCATATATTTCTTTCCTGCATTGTCTTTTCCAACATCTATATAATTGTTGTATTGACCATTCCTGCATATTTTTCATTCCCGTATTGTCTGCTCCTGCATCTATTTCATTCCTTTATTGACCATTCCTGTTTATTTTTCATTCCTGTATTGTCTTTTCACCACATCCTTTCATTCCTGTACTGTCTTTTACTGCTTCTGGTTAATTCCTATACTGTCTGTTTCCTGCATCTCTCATTCCTGTACTGCCTATTCCCTTCATCTCTTGCATTCCTGTAGTCTGTTCCCTGTGTCTATTTCATTCCGGGGGCTCAATACTATTACCTAATGGTAAAAACACTAACGCCTACAAAACTCAATCATTTATCTCAGCTATTCCATTGCTGGAGAGGTACATGCCAAACGAGCATTGTTGGCTGAAACTCACATTTTGGCAAAATACTTGTTGTTTTTTGTTCCCAAGACTTGCGCTAAATAGATCGAATTATGGGAAAATCAAACGAAAAAAGCAAACAACGAGAGTGCACTAAAACTAGTCAGAAATGTAACACTTACCTGTCATCTTCATTAATCTTCTCTTCTTTCTTCGCTTCTGTCTTCTTTCTTGCTGTTAAAAAAAAATACATTAGCTCTTGGTGAATAGCCAAAAAAATAAGCCCCCAAAGATTCAACCGTTAACCCCTTTGAGTGCTGGAGGGGTAGCCCTCCGGAGCTCAGAGGATTAATATGGGTCGCACCTTAATGTCCGCTGGATATATAAAATATAATGTTTCCAAAATTGAAAATAAAAATGTCTATGTGAAATTCCTTACTCTCTTTGCCTCCTCTGGCGGTGTAAGGCATAATGAGCTGCACAGAACCCCCATGCCACCTCTAGGGCGTGAGTCAGACTGCTGGGATTTTGAACCTAGACTGGCATAAATAAATTGGCAGCGCTTAATTAGAAGTGCTTACAGACCTCCCAGCCAATCAGCTTCTATCAGGGTAGGACAGCGAACCCTGCTAGAAGCTGATTGGCATATAAAAGCCAGTACTGGTTCAAAATCCTGGCAGTCTGACTCAGGCAACGGCA